>OX031021.1:12447311-13647311 GCA_943736025.1 Tenthredo mesomela | reverse complement strand
TTTCTCCGTAGGTATTATAAATGGAAGTAGTTTAATTGATTTAAATTGTTTCAATATATGGGAAAATGACAGTGTGGATCTTCTGCACGATATTTTATATGGGGGCGGCCAACGCGAATTGAAAAGTTTCTTTGAGTATTTAGATAAGTTTAAATACTTTTCCTTGATCAATTTAAACCAGCGGATTGCTGCATTTGATTACGGTTTATCAAATATGAAAAACAAACCAAGTCCATAGTCAGTTTCACTAAGAGCGGACTTGGTCAAACAGCTGCACAAACTCATTGTTTAATGATTTTTCTACCATTAATGATTGAAGATATAGTTAGAATAAACGATGAAGTTTATTCGAAGTGGAAGGTGATTCTATTATTAATTGAAATTCTAAAAATAATATCAGCCCCAAAAATAGATCATCACATTATAGATTATCTCAGAGATCTCATAAAAGAGCACCATTCGATGTACATGCAGATGTATAATACTCACTTACTTCCCAAGCACCATTTCATGACGCATTACCCGATGAGCATTAAAAAAATGGGACCTGTGCGCGCTAGCTGGACCATGCGGTTTGAAGGAAAGCATCAATTCTTTAAAGATTTAGCTCGGAAACTCAAAAATTTCCAAGACATTTGCTACAGTCTTTCTGTGCGTCATCAGCAACATATGTTATATACTTGGAATAACACAATATCTCTTGACAGCCCACCTTTGTTGAAAAATGTCAGATGTGAGTACAATGGCCCTCACCAATTTTAACCTCTAACATTTCACCTCTCCGCCGTCGGAGGGAAGTAGGCTCCCCCACTATGGCCTGGTCGTTTGGTTCGGCGCATAACGATGCGCAGTAACCACGTCACATAACCTCAACAAACCTGTGGTTTTCTAGTAAGTCAGCTGTCAGCTGACCATACAAAACTATCAGATAAGACACTTTTCTTCTTTGGTAAGAATATTCTCTATCGCGGAGCTACTTTATCTGTAAACAAGTTTGTGTGCATAGGTTTTGCAAACAAATTACCCGTTTTTGCAAAAGCTTTTATTTTCTTTTCTTTTAACAATAAAACTTATGGTGTTGTTCAACCGTATAAGTCATTACGAGTTTCAAAAGATCATGTAGGATATGATATATCTCTACAGACAGATAGTTTAAGTGTAATCGACGTATCAAGTGTTCCTCATTGTAAGGCGTTAGAGGTGTACGATGCTTATGATAACCAATGCATCATAACTGCACTGAGAACAACTTACACAAGAAAGTAGCGTGATGCGCGCCACCTTCCAAGTCTCTGTCTTACTCGCAGCAATATGAGAGTTGAAAATCGCCTACTCGAGTGGGGGCACTGCTAATCACGCCTCGCGAAGTTCTTTATTATACGTTGTTTATGGCAGAAAGTTTTTCGGTGCGCGCACGATGTTTTCCTCTGCACTCACGCTGATACTCACAACCGGCTGCGAATAGAAACAGTGTGTTCGTAAACACTGCGTAACGAAAATCGGCTGTGCGCAGACGAAACCGGCGTGCACGCACAGACAATCCTCGTGCCATAGACAGCGTGAAATAGAGAGTACGCGTCACCGTCATTCGTTGTGCTGCCACCTAACTTCATTATTGCGCAATGCCGACACGCGGCGCAACTGTAGCAGCCAGCGTGTTATTTCGTGTAAGTTTTTCTCAGTCTGAATACTTTTTGTATCCCTAACTGATGCAATTAATATATCATATAATTGTAAGGAATTTTTCGCTTGAAAAAAAAAAAATTATAATAAAAATGAACAATACTAAGATAACAAAGTTTGAGGTTGTTCTTTTTGAACCAATTCATCCACCCTTCCACCATAAATAATTTAAACTAGGAGAGAGTAAAGTTGAAAGTAACACAAGGCAATTGTGAAAGTCATTGAAAAATTATTATCCAGTTTGAAAATAGTAGATTACGATACAAGTGCGCGAAACACGTGATTCTCGCACGAGTGTAGCTTGTCGCCCGAGCAAAGCGAGGGTGACAAAACACGAGTGTGGGGATCACGTACGCGCACGTGTGTCGTATACTATTTTTTATAACTCAGTGTGCGAATTTCGATTTCGAAAAATAATTTTTATCAGTAACCGAAAATCGGCTGAGAATGTGAATACTATATTTTAAACAATATTCTACAGATACGCTATTTACAGTGTGCGGAGTAAATCATTCTCTACACTCAGTGCGCGAATGTATAATATACTCCAGATACTTTTGCGCACTGAGTGCACGAATGTATCTACTCCAGATACATTTGCACACTGAGTGCGCGAATGTATCTACTCGGCACACCGCGAGCCACGGTGTGTGAATCGGGCACTTCGCACACTAACAACACACATGAGAAATCGAGTTTCGCACACTGAGTTATAAAAATAATTTTATTTTCCATAGTTTCATACAATAAATTGTCAAGTATTATATTACTGTGGAAAAAAATGATTATTTTTTCAACTAGATCATACTTTTTCAGTGCTGTTTCAATTGCTCCGTGCTATTTATCGCACCCCTCTCCAATATTAATTAGATAACATAAAGAAGAAGTCAAATTAACATTTTTAGGCACGATCGTTGAAAACGGAGTGCCTTATACATTCGATATCGCGAAAAACGTCGGATCGAATAAAACTCCTGAAATCATATAGGAAGCACGTTTTGACACCTGGGTAGTCGTTTTTTGACATTTCCAAGAGTGGTGTATGTGACCACCCCATTTCTTGTAAACACGGTTTCAGCCACACCCTTGAACCAATTTCGATAAAATTTGCAGAGGATACTTTTATCACCCTGCAGATGTGCAAATTTCATTGTCGACCCGATCCGACTTCCGGTGTGGAAACGGCATTCGCTAACTTTGTCAATTTTGAAGATAGAATATTGAGCTTCGAAATGTAGTTTTCAGATAGGAAAAGAAAATTTTGTGAATTTTTGAGGATTTTTCCCGCACCTGCATCCGGGTGCAAACTCGTACGAGTTCCTTGTAAACACGGTTTCGGCCACACCCTTGAACCAATTTCGATAAAATTTGCAGAGGATACTTTTGTCACCCTACAGATGTGCAAATTTCATTGTCGACCCGATCCGACTTCCGGTGTGGAAACGGCGTTCGCTAACTTCCTCAATTTTGAAGATAGAATATTGAGCTTCGAAATGTAGTTTTCAGATAGGAAAAGAAAATTTTGTGAATTTTTGAGGATTTTTCCCGCACCTGCATCCGGGTGCAAACTCGTCCGAGTTCCTTGTAAACACGGTTTCAGCCACACCCTTGAACCGATTTCGATGAAATTTGCAGAGGATACTTTTATCACCCTGCAGATGTGCAAATTTCATTGTCGACCCGATCCGACTTCCGGTGTGGAAACGGCATTCGCTAACTTTGTCAATTTTGAAGATAGAATATTGAGCTTCGAAATGTAGTTTTCAGATAGGAAAAGAAAATTTTGTGAATTTTTGAGGATTTTTCCCGCACCTGCATCCGGGTGCAAACTCGTACGAGTTCCTTGTAAACACGGTTTCGGCCACACCCTTGAACCAATTTCGATAAAATTTGCAGAGGATACTTTTGTCACCCTACAGATGTGCAAATTTCATTGTCGACCCGA
The DNA here is from genome assembly GCA_943736025.1 of Tenthredo mesomela. Lineage (NCBI taxonomy): Eukaryota > Metazoa > Arthropoda > Insecta > Hymenoptera > Tenthredinidae > Tenthredo > Tenthredo mesomela. The sequence continues at coordinate 13,643,683 of OX031021.1, read as the reverse complement.
TCCGACTTCCGGTGTGGAAACGGCGTTCGCTAACTTCCTCAATTTTGAAGATAGAATATTGAGCTTCGAAATGTAGTTTTCAGATAGGAAAAGAAAATTTTGTGAATTTTTGAGGATTTTTCCCGCACCTGCATCCGGGTGCAAACTCGTCCGAGTTCCTTGTAAACACGGTTTCAGCCACACCCTTGAACCGATTTCGATGAAATTTGCAGAGGATACTTTTATTACCCTGCAGATGTGCAAATTCCGTTGTCGACCCGATCCGACTTCCGGTGTGGAAACGGCATTCGCCAACTTCGTCCATTTTGAAGATAGAATATTGAGCTTCGAAATGTAGTTTTCAGATAGGAAAAGAAAATTTTGTGAATTTTTGAGGATTTTTCCCGCACCTGCATCCGGGTGCAAACTCGTCCGAGTTCCTTGTAAACACGGTTTCGGCCACACCCTTGAACCAATTTCGATAAAATTTGCAGAGGATACTTTTGTCACCCTGCAGATGTGCAAATTTCATTGTCGACCCGATCCGACTTCCGGTGTGGAAACGGCGTTCGCTAACTTCCTCAATTTTGAAGATAGAATATTGAGCTCCGAAATATAGTTGTCAGATCGGAAAAGAAAATTTTGTGAATTTTTGAGAATTTTTCCCGCACCTGCATCCGGGTGCAAACTCGTCCGAGTTCCTCATAAACACGGTTTCAACCACACCCTTGAACCAATTTCGATGAAATTTGCAGAGGATACTTTTGTCACCTCCAAGAAATGGAAATTTTCCCGTATGTACTCGATCGAATAACCAGTTGAACAAGCGACCATAAAGCAATTTGGTTCGAACTATAGAACCGACATGAACCGGTGATGCAGGCGAAAAAAAACACGTCATACTATGATCAGAATGAAATGAATGAAAAAATAAATAATAAACAATAAATAAATAAAAACAATGGGCGATCGTGCCTTAAGCAAAAAAGCGATGAGCTTTTTGGCTAAAACCGTCTAGTTATATAGTTAGGATTAACATTAAAGGTGAATCAAAATTGACATGAAATTTGATTATTGCAACATTTGAAATGAGTAAATTCGAGTGAATCTGCATGTTAAAGTAACATAAGTAAAATGTTAATTTTAACTGTATTTTCAGTTCATTTGACTCAGCTGTCATTCATTATTGTTTCGAATTGCGCGCTGGTCAACCCGTACCACCACTGCCCTCACGCGGTAATAAGACCGGAGAATAGGAACAAAAGACTTTACTTCACGCAGTGTGATAATGAAGGTTTTACCCACGCTTCGCGTGGGTAAAATCCCAATTTTCAGACCTTATGAAGTAAAACTTTGTACTAGGTATACTCGACGGAAAAACTTCATGTCTCTTAAGCTGCAGCAGCCAAATGAGCCCAACATGAAATGACTGGTTGCACAAATTCTTACTATTTAATTGCTAATTACTTACCATAGTCACGATTTTATTGCTATGACCGGTTTCGAAAAAATCAGTTGGGCTAGCTTAAGACTTAGGCCAGCCCAGCCATATACCATAACTTTTCAACCAATCAACATATTCCGATTATCTCTTCGGCATAAAATCTTACTATTTAATTGCTTTCAAGTGGTATAGATCAAATTCATTGAGATTCATTGTTTGAGAAAAAAATCGTATTCTTAACTCCCCCGATGGAAATGATCGATGAAAAAATTATATCACCTAAACGTATTACGGCCCCGAAGGTATACAACGCGTAAGAATTTGCACTCCAGACTATTAGGACAACACCGGATCGAATTACTCTAGACGAATTTGCTGTAAGTCACTTCGAGAGATATATGCATGGATCGGAATCACCCGACTACCCAGGTAGAAATCGTGTCTTGGCGGAAGCTCGCTGCTAGCTGTTCAAGCTAGCTCGAATCTTAGCGCACGATAGCCAAACTATATTGCTGCAAGGTGATTCTGTAACGCTCATGCCATCTTGCAGCAAGCTAATAGATTTATCTCGCGCCAACCATTACAACTTAGCTTATGGCAATGTAACTGACACAGTTTTGTAGTAGCTCAGAGAATAGGTCTGAATGATAGAAATTTATAGAATATATGGGTGTTTTTTCACTAATTGGGGACTCCATGTCCCACGAAGATTTCCCCCGTAAAATGACTCAAATTGAATATTATTTCTTACTTAAATTAATGTTAAAAAGTTGTTTGAAAGACCCAATAGTCTAAAAATATTAAAATAAATACATAAGAAAGAAAATTTTCACATCAACACCTTATAAAACCAGTCCCCTGGGATGTCCCAGATGCAGAATGGAAATTATTTTACACAGAAATATGTGGAATTAAATTCAATATTGATCAATTATTATTATGATTGCAGGATACATAATTATTGCACTTAACGAAATATATATCATAGATGTTCTTGGTAGATTAGACAAACATCTATAAAAGCGAACAAAATATTACAAAATATTTTTTTCAACTCAGTGTGCGAATCCAGGTTTCTCACGCCTGTTTTTGGTCTTCACCTTCATCATCATCTTGGTCTTCATCTTCAATTTCACTATTTTCTGCACCTCTTTCCTCTACTTCATCATTATGTATTCATAAACCTCTCCTGTACTTCATGACAGAAACAAATACGAAAACAACCTCACTTTTCAAACAGCAGTGTGTCTCACGCATGCGCAGTATAGTTGCGGCTGGATCAGTACGGAGACTGCAACGTATCTCGAAAATACATGTAAAGTAACGCTAGCAGCAGGCTACCCTGGACATTACAGCGGCGACTCTCGCCACTCTCGTACATTGTAAGGTTGCGGACAAATGCAGGAAAGAGACAATAACCAACCTCGAAAATACATGTGAAGATTAGCTAGCAGCGATCTAGTTTGATTTAGCCATACAATAGTTAAAACTTGAAACTACAAACATAGCTAATGGCAGTCTCTAGCCAATATCGCAGTAGCGCGTCTCGCGAGCCGATATAAAATACGGCTCGCGGCGAGGTTGAAACTATTTCAGCCGAGACAATTTTCTACCTGGGTAGCTTCATCATTTAATTACTCCGGCCCAACGCGGTGTAGAACAGTTTTAGGGATGTATGCGTGGAATCATTTAATTACTCCGGCCCAACGAGATGTAGATCAATTTTAAAAGATGAATGCGTGAAACGAAATCGACCCACGAGTCTAAATATTTAATTACTCCGGCCCAACGCGATGTAGATCAGTTTTAGGGATGTATGCGTAGAACGGAATCGACCACCGAGCCTAATCACTTAATTACTCCGGCCCAACGCGGCGTAGAACAGTTTGAGGGATGTATGCGTGGAATCATTTAATTACTCCGGCCTAACGAGATGTAGATCAATTTTAAAAGATGAATGCGTGGAACGAAATCGACCCACGAGCCTAAATATTTAATTACTCCGGCCCAACGAGATGTAGATCAATTTTAAAAGATGAATGCGTGAGACGAAATCGATCCACGAGCCTAAATATTTAATTACTCCGGCCCAACGCGATGTAGATCAATTTTGAAAGATGAATGCGTGGAACGAAATCGACCGAAGAGCCTAATCACTTGATTACTCCGGCCCAACGCGGTGTAGAACAGTTTTAGGGATGTATGCGTAGAACGGAATCGAACGACGAGCCTAATCATTTAATTACTCCGGCCCAACGCGGTGAAGAACAGTTTTAGGGATGTATGCGTGGAATCATTCAAATACTCCGGCCCAACGAGATGTAGATCAATTTTAAAAGATGAATGCGTGGAACGAAATCGACCCACGAGCCTAAATATTTAATTACTCCGGCCCAACGCGATGTAGATCAGTTTTAGGGATGTGTGCGTAGAACGGAATCGACCGACGAGCCTAATCATTTAATTACTCCGGCCCAACGTGATGTAGATCAATTTTGAAAGATGAATGCGTGGAACGAAATCGACCAACGAGCCTAATCACTTAATTACTCCGGCCCAACGCGGTGTAGAACAGTTTTAGGGATGTATGCGTAGAACGGAATCGACCGACGAGCCTAATCATTCAATTACTCCGGCCCAACGCGTTGTAGAACAGTTTTAGGGATGTATGCGTAGAACGGAATCGACCGACGAGCCTAATCATTCAATTACTCCGGCCCAACGCGATGTAGATCGATTTTGAAAGATGAATGCGTGGAATGAATTCGACCAACGAGCCTAAATATTTAATTACTCCGGCCCAACGCGGTGTAGAACAGTTTGAGGGATGTATGCGTGGAATCATTTAATTACTCCGGCCCAACGAGATGTAGATCAATTTTAAAAGATTAATACGTGAGACGAAATCGACCCACGAGCCTAAATATTTAATTACTCCGGCCCAACGCGATGTAGATCAGTTTTAGGGATGTATGCGTAGAACGGAATCGACCGACGAGCCTAATCACTTAATTACTCCGGCCCAACGCGGTGTAGAACAGTTTTAGGGATGTATGCGTAGAACGGAATCGACCGACGAGCCTAATCATTCAATTACTCCGGCCCAACGCGGTGAAGAACAGTTTTAGGGATGTATGCGTGGAATCATTCAAATACTCCGGCCCAACGAGATGTAGATCAATTTTAAAAGATGAATGCGTGGAACGAAATCGACCCACGAGCCTAAATATTTAATTACTCCGGCCCAACGCGATGTAGATCAGTTTTAGGGATGTGTGCGTAGAACGGAATCGACCGACGAGCCTAATCATTTAATTACTCCGGCCCAATGTGATGTAGATCAATTTTGAAAGATGAATGCGTGGAACGAAATCGACCAACGAGCCTAATCACTTAATTACTCCGGCCCAACGCGTTGTAGAACAGTTTTAGGGATGTATGCGTAGAACGGAATCGACCGACGAGCCTAATCATTCAATTACTCCGGCCCAACGCGATGTAGATCGATTTTGAAAGATGAATGCGTGGAATGAATTCGACCAACGAGCCTAAATATTTAATTACTCCGGCCCAACGCGGTGTAGAACAGTTTGAGGGATGTATGCGTGGAATCATTTAATTACTCCGGCCCAACGAGATGTAGATCAATTTTAAAAGATTAATACGTGAGACGAAATCGACCCACGAGCCTAAATATTTAATTACTCCGGCCCAACGCGATGTAGATCAGTTTTAGGGATGTATGCGTAGAACGGAATCGACCGACGAGCCTAATCACTTAATTACTCCGGCCCAACGCGGTGTAGAACAGTTTTAGGGATGTATGCGTAGAACGGAATCGACCGACGAGCCTAATCATTCAATTACTCCGGCCCAACGCGGTGAAGAACAGTTTTAGGGATGTATGCGTGGAATCATTTAATTACTCCGGCCCAACGAGATGTAGATCAATTTTAAAAGATGAATGCGTGGAACGAAATCGACCCACGAGCCTAAATATTTAATTACTCCGGCCCAACGCGATGTAGATCAGTTTTAGGGATGTATGCGTAGAACGGAATCGACCGACGAGCCTAATCATTTAATTACTCCGGCCCAACGCGATGTAGATCAATTTTGAAAGATGAATGCGTGGAACGAAATTGACCAACGAGCCTAATCACTTAATTACTCCGGCCCAACGTGGTGTAGAACAGTTTTAGGGATGTATGCGTAGAACGGAATCGACCGACGAGCCTAATCATTCAATTACTCCGGCCCAACGCGGTGAAGAACAGTTTTAGGGATGTATGCGTGGAATCATTTGTCCGACTGGCACGAGCGTGGAAGTCGTTATTCGATCCGGCCCTTCAATTAGTTATTTGTGTATCTTTCAATGAAAAATATCCTGTAAAAATATCATTTTCATTAACATTCGTTTTTTTTTTTCGGGGTATTTTCCGTGTAATTTAAAATCCTGGTTCGAACAAGGCATTTTATATCACACGGAAAGTTCCCCAAAAAAACCAATTTTAATGAAAATGATATTTTTACGGGATATTTTTCATTGAAAGATACACAAATAACTATTATCCCTCATATTATCCTATCTATATTATAGATCAAATATAATAATAATTTGTAGAAAAAAGTAAAAAAAAAAAAAGCGAATTTTGAAACTTTGAACGCCAAGAGGCGCGGGTTCCCTTCAATTGAGAGTCTTCAGATTTTGCACTACTTCTTTTTTCGTCATTCACTACTGTTTGAGGGGGCAGCGTGGAATTTCTATTTTTTAACGACCACCCTAATATATATGGGGTATTCTAGCTCATTTCGACCTGGCTCTGACGCTTGACCTTTTAGATTCGGCCGGCGATTTTTTATACGATCGTTCTTACTTTAAAAAGCACTCATTATTTATGTTGGATTTTTTGGCCACGCTTCAAATTTGTTACAATTTTCGAAAATGAGTATATTGATCGACACAATTTCAAAAATCTGAAAAATCCTGTATCAGATATCAACATTTTCAAACTGAGAGCCGGAGTGGGGAGACTCTTCCTTCTTACTGTTTTAAAGCTTTTTCCAGAAAAAAAAACGTTAAAACAATTAAGATCCGGAGTTATTTTACTATGGATGGTTGCTGAAACATTTTCATATATCACCCCGGATTTTAGAAATTTTTTTGAGATTTTTCAGAAAATCGAAAAATAAAAAAAACTTTCGCTAAAATAAAAAACGAAAAAAAAAAAACTTGCGAAAAAAGTCGTAAAAAAATTTCTCAAAAAGCAAAATGAAGGTGAATTTATCCCCGTTAAAAAGCCGATTTGAAAATTTGGCTACATCTATTTTTGACTCCGCTATCTAGCTTTTAGTGCGGCAAGAAACTTCGACTAGTGTATCGGATACTTTGTCGTTCGCCGCCTGGTTGTATATACCTATACGTTGTGCCGAATCTTTCGATGCATTTCCGTTTATGCATAAACTATATTGTTGGCGTCTAGCCTCGTACGGTATACATTAGTGCAGAACTGTGGTGGACGGGAATCACGTCTAAGTGAAGTGATACTGGGGATATTTTATCTCCAGTTTTTTCTCCAAAACAATGGCAAAGCCACGAGGGCGACCAAGATTAGTAGACGAGGAGACTTTTATTCGCGTAGTTTTTAATTATAAAGAACAAGTTGTACAGGAGTCACGTATAGTGTCAAAGGTGGAAGATGTCTGGAAGGAAATTTCTAAAAGTTTTAATAACAAACTTTTACCTTCTTCCTGCTACACGATGGTAATTCAAAACGAATGTAAAATTTTGGACAAGCTTTTAGATCGGACTGATCAAGGCAATGATTCTTCAAACATTACCGAAGACCTCGTAGAAGAACACCTTGATAACACTGATGCAACTGATCCGAACAGTACTTTTGATAACTCTCTGAAAGAAATGAATTTCGATTTCCATATTTCCAAAGAGGAATTAGAGAGTATCACAGAAAAAAAATTATACAACCGTACTAGTTCTAAAGGAAAGGTCGTTAAAAGATCATGGCTGGTCTTCAAAGCCGGAGTCTATCAATATTTTTTCAATAATAAAATATGGGACGCTGCGCCTCATTTATCATGTGGGTTTTATGTGGATAATTCTTACATCTGTTTGGACGGAACTTCTGGAAAACTTACAGGTATAGGGCTGAAGAGCTTATAAAGTACTCTTTTTTCAACGCGTTTCGTTTATTTAACTGAATCAGAGTCGACAGTTTGTAACTTGTTTGTTGTGAAATTTTTCTTTTTTATAGCTTTTTATTTTGTTATTTTTATAATCCAAATTTAGAAAATCCGTTCCCTTCAATTTCTTGAATACACCTACTTTTTAAAATGCCGAGTGTCAAAGGGTTATATAGAACCCAATGATAGTTATATTTATATTTAGAGATGTTATTTTGTTAATTTTTTTCTAATCTGAATATTTTTTATATACCTGTAACTCGGTATCAACCATAAGAAATTGAGGCTTCTAGAAAAGTTCTTAGCTCGATGAATTCCAGGAAATTAAAAAAATATACAATTGAATTAACCGTATTGTAGCTACAGTCTAGGGTGGTCTTTATTTTGATCATTTCGGAATTTCAATAGAGCCGCCCCCTAAAACCCTTCCAAATAACTCAAAAAAATCCCTGCCAAGTTTGAGTTCTTAAGGGGGATAGCCACTGTGACGGCCGAAAAAGTAACCGATTTTTGAGAATTTTTTTTCACTGTGATAACTGATAACTAATTAATAAAGGGATCGGATTTTTTTTATTTTATTAAGGGGGGAATGGGGTATAAGCACTTTCGAAAAACCGATATTTGTTTTTTTGCATTTTCTTATAGTAAAATATTTCAAAAATATCGTGTCAAAATTTCAAGTCAATCGGAGCAAAACTCTTGAAGTTATAGACCTTTAAACCGAACCTCCTCATAGACCGGAGCTACTCTTGAAAATATACCTACGCGCAGCTGCCGCATAGGTATATTGTTTAGATACACGGTGATGCTTTTACGACGAAGCTGCTGCGGGAAAAGTACTTTATGGAGCTGGAATCGATGATTCAGTGTAAGTTGAAAAAATTAATTTTTTTCTTCACTTTTTCGGTGTTCAAAACTTTAAACGTGTTTTTCTCGAAACCACTTTTTAAAAGTCCGTTCCAACGATTGTGCAAAAACTACTGAACCGATCCTTTTCAAACTTGGTACACTTTTTCTACATATAAAAATCCTCCCCCCAACGATATTTTTTTTTTAATTTTTTTATATTAAGGTTGTTTTCCACTTAAAAAATGACGAAATTTTTCGTAAAAAATCGCAATTTTGACTTAAAAAAATCACAACAAATTTGAAAATAAAAAAAAAACCTAAAAATGATCGTTGGGGGGAGGGAAAACTTATACTTTAACTAAATATCGCAACTTTTTTGATTTCGGATAATTCGACGTTGAGATATCGCTGGAACCGCATATCATCTTTTTGAAAAGGTGTCCTCGAAAATGCTCTGTCACTAGCTCATTACTCAATATTTTTCTAAAAAAAAAATACTGAATGTGGTTCGAATGATCCTTTGTAATATGCAAAATATTTAAATCAATTTACTTCAACCAGATGTCTGAAAAAAATTCACAAAAAAAGCGTTTTTTTTTCATGCATTATACCCCATTCCCCCCTTAAGTGTATATCAAACTTGGTTTGTATAAATTTTTATTGAAAAATAATGACAACGAATAGGCTTTGACCTAGGGCCTAGAAAAAAAAAATTCCCCTCCATGGTCGCAAAAAAAAAAAAACAAACAATTGTTAATATCGATACAAATGTAGTTATCGTTGTACGTAGCCGTTTTTCTTTCTCATGATTCTTCATAAAATGGCGACTGGTGAGAACTGCTTGAATGAAAAAAAAGGGCCTCAAAATTACTAAAAAAGTTCAATCTGTCGCCATTTTGTAGAGAATCAAAAGAAAAAAAAAAAAAGGCTACGTACAACGATAACTACATTTGTATAGATATTAACAATTGTTTGTTTTCTTTTGTCAGATAACCCGTTACCGAGATATCAATGCGACCATGGAGGGGGAATTTTTTTTCTAAGCCCTGAGTCAAACCCCATATCTTTGGTCGTTTTCATTATTTTTCAATAAAAATTCACACAAACCAAATTTGATGTACACTTGATAAAATAAAATAAATCCGATCCCTTTATCAACTAGTTAGCCCAGTGAAAAAAATTCTCAAAAATCGGTTACTTTTTCGGCCGTCACAGTGGCTATCCCCCTTAATATTGATATTAACCCTCCGTAGTCACACCCGGGTCAAATTGACCCGAGCCATTTTTAAACGGTTGCCACGTGAAATCTATCAGTCCGATCGGCACCGAAAAATGACTGAAAAATACTTTCAACATTCAAGTAGATTTAGTAGAAGTCGGTATATCAAAATTCAAATGGCGACATGTCAAAAAAAAAAAAAATCGTAAAGAGGTCAATGCATCTTGGGATTTTATTTATTTATTTTTTACTTTTCATCACCTTTGGTGATTTAAGAAAAGTATTGGTTTCGGTCGAAAAGTGGATTTGCTAATTTCAACGAATCTTTACGTTTTCTACCCTCTGGAATCCGAAAAACAGGTTTTTAGAAAATGTCGGTCTGTCTGTCGGTCTGTCGGTCCGGCGGTCTGTCACCGATGAATCCGCGCGATGATTTGGGAAACGGCTTGATGGAAAATTCTGAAATTTGGAGGACTTGACATTCGAATTACGGGAATGAAAAATTGCCATATCCCATTAAATTCGAACGTTCGCTTCTATCGGAAATCAATTGATTTTCAATTTTATATGTGTATATTTTACTTTTTCTTTCTTTAACTTTTCATTTCTGATATTTCCAAATCAAAATGATGAAAAGTGCTGCGAAAAACACCGTCTTTTTCGTCTTTACTAGTAGATATAATAGGGGGGTTCTGGATCAAAACTTCTTTACCGGCCGAGTTGTGATGGTAAGTTACCGGCCGTGCGGGGTAAGTTACCGACAGTCTGATGGTAACGATCATCGATCTTTGTTACCGACAATCGGATGGCTGCAATTTGCCGTCGTGCGATGGCGCCACTACCGATTGTTACCGATAGTCCGATGGTAACGATCCGATCATTAGTTACCGATAGTCTGATGGTAACGATTTCCGGTTACCGACAATCTGATGGTTGCGATTTGTCGTCATGCGATGGCGCCACTATGGATTGTCGATCTTTAGTTACCGATAGTCCGATGGTAACGATCCGATCTTTAGTTACCGATAGTCTGATGGCTGCAATTTTTCCTGCAATTTTCCGTCTTGCGATGGCGCCACTACCGATTCGCTTTCGAATCATGGTAATGATTACCGATCTTTTTTTTCTTACCGACAATCGATCCAAGATGCCTGAAATATCTAATTCTTAGCTTATATATACGAATTATACTAGCTGAAAATGTTTGAAGAGTGACAGGGTGTTATATATATATATATGCAATCAATGACGCAAATTATCTGATAATATATATGTTTATTTGTTATGTCTTAAATCTAACTTATATTCTAAAATGACAATTTTTTTTCTTAAAACTAACTTAAACCATGTATACATTAGATATATCTAATTTTAACTTAAGCTATATATGTACAACGGGGTGCATCGAGCTTCACGCATATCATCTGAAACATACAGGTATTTTTTGTAATAACCGAACGACATGTAATGAAAATTACGTGTACTTACCTAGCAACGGGTAATTCAAAACCATAGTCGCGAATGTCAATCTGTTCGAGTGGAATCACCCCCGGCGGCGGTGGTATGTCCGGAGATGAGGACCTCGACGACGATGGTGATTCCGGACTCGATCTCGATGTGTCAGAACCGAACGATCGCGATCGACTTCTCCCCCTATCAATATGTACCGTCTCCGCATCCGAATCTTCCGCATCTTCTTGCATGGAAGATGTTATATCCGGGCATTGGATGGCCGATTGTGTCACATTTTCTGTCGCGGCAGCACGCCTTGCCCAATTATCATTTATTTCATACTGCCTCGTGATGCTCTCGATCATCTCGAAATGTATGCTTGACGTTTCGACCACGAAGCGCTCATCCACATTCTGCTGGCGCAAAATACGCAACACAAGCTGAGCGTTCCGGAGGAATCGCATCCTCAACTCGGCCCTCCGTCGCAGCTGAGCCGCCCGCAGTGAAACTCTTACGCCAGCCGGATTCATCTGGATTGATCACACATTCTTATGTTTAGAATCTGTTGAAATTTGAGTATTCAATGCTAACACAACATACCTTTTTTTCACGTGTTTAGTTTTAAAATTCTTCTTCCCCGTCTATTTCTTCGCCTTGATACTTTTTCCTGCTATTCAATGATCTTCCACTCTTCACCGATATTTTCAAACTGAAAATTGTATTCTTTTCTCAAACCGATCTGGTGGGGTTGGGCTGCAATCCTATCGGCTGCATACCACCCCCAATTCGAAATGAAATCAAGCCTAACCAACCCGAGAATAGGACACAAAAGACTCCACCTCAACTCATAAAAATGGGCAAGTCTCAAAGGATTTGGTGGTGAATATCATTTAAAAGTTTTTTTTTTTTTCACTGTACTTTCGTCGCTCGAAAACGCTAAGATTCCGCAAAGCACGAAGATTGTAATAATCAAAAGATCCCACCTGGCCCCCATAAAATCGACAAATCTCAAAGGATCAAGTAATAAAATATCATTCAGAGTTTTCACATCCTTTCGCCGCTCGAAAACGCTAGGATTTTACAAAAGATTACAATAATCAAAACATCCCACCTGGGCCCCCATAAAAATTAGCAGGTCTCCAAGGATCGAGCAATAAATATCGTTTAAAAGTTTTTCACACCTTTTCGCAACTCGAAAATGCTAAGATTTGTAAACACAAAGATCGCAATAATCTAAAGATCCCACCTGCACCTATAAAAGTCGGTAAGCCTCAAAGGATTAAACAATAAACACCATTCAGAGTTTTTCACATCCTTTCGTCGCTCGAAAACTTTAGAATTTTGTAAACACGAAGATTGTTTGAAACACCTGAATTTTTTTTCGCATTTTTTTTTTTCACACGGTACCATCTGCACACCTGCACGCATACCGATCCCACGCAATAAATCATCAGCTCAGTCAATTTCCGGCATTGCTTGAGATAGCACACGAAATCGTCAATATGGAGCTAATATTAGATCTACAAGGTTTTGGACGATTCAGTGATAAATTTGTAATAAGAGAGCTGGCTGCAATAAGCATTCGCGCGCATGAGGAATATCAGCAGGATATCACACGCATTCTCTTCAAAGCACCATGCTCTTGGGTGACTCTCTCACGCGAGTATAAAAATCTGAATTCGTGGCTGACATGGCGTCATCATGGAATACCCTGGATTGCGGGAGAAACACCGTATAAGGATGTAGTGAAAACTGTGAGAAAAGTTGCACAGGATGCGAGGCGCATTTATGTGAAGGGATTGGAGAAGAAACTCTGGATCGAAAAAATCCTCAATGACGACTCGAAACCGGTGATTGATTTGGACGAGCTGGGCTGCCCGAATTTTCGAATACTACGATTGGAATCGAGTGTATATCGCTGGCATGATGACTGTCATGGCGATGTATTCGGAGGCTACCATTGTGCCTTCGAGAACGTTCAGCGGCTGAAAAACTGGTATTTAGAGGAGGGGCATAAAAAACCCTCCCCACATGTCTCGATGGCGGGGGATGATGGTTTAAAAGTCAAGAGCTCGCAGGGAGCTGCATCCGTGCATCTCGACTTCTCACCATTAACACATCTTCCTCGTATATTCGAATCTGCAAACTCTTTCGAACAAGGTAACAATCCCGTTACACGATAATCATATTTAATTATAATATAAAAACTAATTTCGAATTATTCATTTTGTGCAGATGGATTTCAGCAGCCTTAACAGCACCAGCCGTCTGGATAATAATCTACCAATGAAAAGGATGTCAGAGCTGGAGGTTGGGCAAAAGTATGATATCACAAGACTGAGGCTTGTGAAAACGAAATTCGACTGTAGAATCATCGCCACTATTGCCAACGAATACATCGTGTTCCTGCCTGCAAGAATCGGAAAGGCTCTAGAGAACGATTCCACTCAGCTGGATCAGTTAAACAATGAGGCTGATCAGAAACGTTTGCAGATACTCTATCTTGGAGGACCATACAATAAATTTGAATTCTGTGGCAAAATCTAAACACACACACACACACACACACACACACTAATGTATATAAATATAAATATATATGTAATGGGAATGGGCTAGGGTTGAATAAATAACAATGAAATTTCAATAACATTTATTTATTTATTTATTGTTCCTTTAGAATAAGCTTAATCTATAGTTCTCAAGCATGTAGAATCCTTAAAATGTGGCTAATTTTTTGACGGTACCGCTGATTGGATTATATTCAACAATGCGATCGTGTACAATCATACAGTAGGCTGAAGTATTTGCTGGAAATGCAACGCTAGTTTCAAATTCTAAACGAATATCCACCGGTCCACTCTTTAACGATTCACTTTGCTTGGAACAGTCTATAGTAATGAGTGGGGCTGTAGCCAAAAAATCACTCTTCGACAAAAGAGGTTCGGATTCCTTATCGTAGTATGAAATTTGAAAGTTTGTGTACATATTGTAGAGAATGGCGTATTGATTGCGAGCAATATCAAGATTCAAATTTCCATAGGGATAGCACTGTGAGTTTAGGAAAAGTTTCACATCTCTAATCATACAATGATCGAATTGACTGGCATCTTTCGTCGCATCGTTTCGTCGTGCAGTTTGGAATCCCAGTATGACGTGTCTCGGTTTCTTTCTCTAGCTGTGTAGATGTCTTGACAACCCATACATGTCTCGTTGTTGCAGGCAGCATCGGGTACTCGTACATTTCCCACGAGCGAAAACTCATAGATACAGCCGGATCTTTGGCGATATAATTGAGCATCTTGATTTTTGCAGAATCCGACAGTCTGATGTATGGCAATAACCATTCAATTTTCTCGAGTGAAATTTTGACCCCCTCCAGAGCTGTTTGATGTATGGTGTTTAGATCATTGTTTGATCGCGTCAAAATTACCTCATGCTTCGCATTGACGATGATTCGATTATAGTCTTCGGCAAATCCGAGCAAAAAACTCAGCGGTATAACAACATCGAAGTATCCTTCGGCGTTGGTTAGTTTATTTTCATTATCCACCAACCAACCGGTGTTTCCCAAAAGATGTTGTTGTCCAGGGGTGAATGATAAGTATCCCTTCATAATACTCGTGATGCCGACATTCTTATTCTGATCAATCTCGTGTCCATTCAACTCGTAACGCATATCGCCAAACATGTGACACACGGCCATATTGACCAATTCTGTACCTGCGCTAACAGCGGTGCCGTCTGATTTTGTAAGCCGACCGTAGATGTGGAGTGAACTTTTGCTCGGTAATACACACGCATCTTGATTCTGTACAGATATTCGAATCTCATCGTTATTTCTGAATGTAGATGCAGCATACGGTTGATGCGCGTGTATTTCACAGTGGGCAATCGACTCGTCGAAGGTCACAGGTGTTTGAATTTTTATCATTTTTGTGATGGGCATACGCAGATAAAGCAATGGATTCTTATTTTCCACCACAACGAAGTCGAAGTCCTAGGCTCCGGAGCAACTGAGCGTTCTGATGTGTCACTCGAATCGGAGCTGCTCGACGACTGATGATGCTCGGAGATGTTATCGAGCTTTTATAACTACTACCAGATTTTCTTGTCCTCTCAAACACAATGCCCATATTATCTCAAAGATTTCACGTGTAATCGTATAGTTACAGTTTCTCTACGAAAATTGATTAATTTGCCGTCCTGATCGACTATTCTCAATTGTATATCGTGTATTGACCGTACGGTGATTGGATGATAAATGACATTTGTCGGCACTTCCACGATCTTATATCCGGGCGGTACGGTTGGGAAAAATTGATGAATCGTATGCACCCGATGTTCATTTATATACGCACCGGTGGTAATATTACACTCAACTCGCAAGGCGTTGACTTTGAGTATGCGAACGGGTAACTGGGATTTATGGGTAATACCACTTTCAAGCTTTTTTGGGGTAAAACCGAGCAATCGGCCGATGGAATCTTTTGGTTCAAAGTTCACAGAATGATTGCATCTAATTTCACTGAGTAACTCATTGTTATTAGCCTTTAGACTGAGATTTATATCCTTAGGTAGTGCCCTTTTCAAATAATTTGCGATATCCTCAATTTCATAGCTCCCGGTGGGTATTGTAATCACAGTGTCTGGTTCTATATAAAACTTATTAGACCCTTCATCTATATTGGGGATTGCATTGAATGTCAGAAGCTCTATGAGTCCGAGAACATACGTCTTTGTTGGGGATAACTCGATAGGCGGAAAATATTGAGTCCTCAACACCGACGATTCTCCGGAGAGTGTCAACGTGAACGAATCAGCCATGACTAATATCACATCGGCGATTCGCATACATTTTATAGTTGTCCGCTGAGAAACTTGAGGCACAGGTGACCGCAAATTATCGTGTTATATTCTTGATATCTCTTATGATTATATTTTACGCTACCAACACCGAGATATTTCATTAGATCTCTAGGTGGTTGTAAATCGCCAAAACTATCGAAATACACCGCATCGTTGCCATTTTTCGTGTACGCAACCCAATGCGTCCCCGGACCGTTTTTATCGCCGAGATTGATAATTGCAGATTCACGCTTTCTAGGTCCTGAACTGGGTAAATCATTTCGCATAAAAACACCCCGGAAATGTGGAATTTTCATCGTTTTTGCATAGTTGAGCAAATCAGCATCTGTGAGGGCTCGGTGTGGTAGCTTTATTAGTTTTTTGCAGGCTTCAAATACAGCCCCATACCCTTCTTATATGGTTTGAGGTATAAGCCCTTCCCCAACGCAATCGCTTCCATTGTCGCGTTGTGACGCTTGGATTCTTGTAATTGATGTTTATTTGCTTTAGCCTCATTGACAACCTTTGCTATACCCGCAGCACCACCGGCTAAAGCACCTGTGGCACTAAGGGCTGCAAATATTGGGATGAGAAACGGTAATAAACCGCCAATTTTCTGGGGGACAGGTAGAATACGAGGCACGCGCACTTTTCCTTTAGACACGGCCGAACGGGCACCCGCCAAAGCCGACTCAATAGCTTTAGGGCCCGACTTCATAGATTTCTTTGCTGCTTGTATAATAAAGTTCAATGTTTTTTTTTTTTTCTTGTTCTTGAGCGATGTTTGCGTCTTGACCCTCCTCATGCCCATACCTAGTTTGGATTTTGCTTTCATGGTGTTGGTGACCGCCCAGGCGACAGCTTTTTCAGCTGTACTTGCGTCTTTGGCTAAAACCCGATTCCAAGCCCTCTCGGCAAGCACTTTATCAGCCTTATGACGCTCCGCAATATTATCGTGATTTTTGGAGTATGCGATATCGTGTTGCTTGCATGCAGCGTCTAGAGCATTGATACCACGATCACCGCGAGCTAACCTCTCAGCTAATTTTGTACCAGGTCCGCAGTATTGATAACCGGGAACATGCAATTCGACGGGGAGATTGTTGATGATTTTATTTATTAGCCCACAACCACTCCTTTTTCTACGTGTGTGTCCAACCATGGTTCACCATGAACTAACACGAATTCTATAAAAGCGTGTATTTTATACGTGAATATATTAGTTCTCATCGAGACGTTTGTCAAGCATCATGAAATTTCAAGATCAAACGATCAAACTACCCATCGCCAATTTTGATAATTTGGTCGAGCGAAAAAAGAAGAAGGGGAAACGGCACGGGGCCCTACTACCAAATAGTGTGAGGGCTGTCTTTTGCGGACCTTCGAATTGCGGCAAAACTAATGCCCTTCTCACACTACTGACCCATGCGAATGGTCTACGATTTGAGAATGTGTACGTCTATTCAAAATCCCTCAATCAGCCAAAGTATGAGTTCTTGAAGAGGTTGTTGGAACCGGTGAAGGGGCTGGGTTATTTTCCGTTTGATGAGCACAAGGAGGTTGTAGCACCAAAAGATGCACATCCCAACTCTATTATGATTTTCGATGACGTGGCCTGTGAGAAGCAAGATAATATCAGAGCCTATTTCTGTATGGGGCGGCACAGGGATGTCGATAGTTTTTATCTTTGTCAAACGTATGCCCGAATTCCGAAACATTTGGTGCGTGATAATGCAAACTTGTTGGTTCTTTTTCGTCAAGATGAAATGAATTTAAAACACATCTATGCCGATCATGTGAACACTGATATGACCTATCAGCAATTTAAGGGGGTATCCCCACCTTTAAATGGGTCAACATTCTGAGAAAGAGATTGATATTTTACAGCGAATTTGAGAGTCTGATCAAATCCAAAAAAATCATGAAGTTGAGGGAGGGTTTGACCCTCATTATCCATACTTAACATTGGATATTACTTTGAGTCTAATAGTAGTTACGCTGAATATAGATAAATACAAAATTACTCGGTTGTCGCAAAGAATCAGTAGTACCGTTGGATCGATTCTGGAATTTTTGGTCCCCAATTGTTGAGAAGAGATGCCTCTATCATATGAACATAGAACTTTTTGATATCGCGAAAATTGCCTGACTCGCTTAGTTTTTACTGAGATTTTTCTAATTCTTCAATTTTTTTTCTCGATTTTTTCTATTATCTCAACCAAAAATAGTCATATCAAAAAGTTCTATGTTCATATGATAGAGGCATCTCTTCTGAACAATTGAAGACCAAAAATTCCAAAATCGATCCAACGGTACGACTGATTCTTTGCGACAACCGAGTAATTTTGTATTTTTCTATATTCAGCGTAACTACTAATAGACTCAAAGTAATATTCAATGTTAAGTATGGATAATGAGGGTCAAACTCTCCCTAAACTTCTTGATTTTTTTGGATTTGATCAGACTCTCAAATTCGCTGTAAAATATCAATCTCTTTCTTAGAATGTTAACTCATTTAAAGGTGGGGATACCCCCTTAAAGATTTGTGCTTGGCGTGTTGGAATGACGGTAGATATAGTTTTGTAACCATCGACAAAGACAGCGAGATTAGCGCTGGACGATATAGGAGAGGCTTTGACTGCTTTATAAGTCTGAATCACGAATAAATCGCATACAGTCACAACACATCGATCAAACTAGCAGCATGGAGAGCTCCAAGATACGTAAGCAAAACGATGTGTTGCGGGAAATAGCGAGGGCCAGCGATATCATTCGACGTAAACATGAAATGATAAAAATGGGGAAAGACACCAGCGAGCGGGCTATTAGTGAAATCTTCAAACCGCTGGCCACACCACTGCATAAGTTGGTGGATTCATCGAAGCAGCAGCAGCGGCTACTAATGAAGCGAGAAATAAAAACGGAGCCGGGTTCAGTCAAGACAGAGAAGGTAGAGCCGGGTTCGTTCAAGACAGAGAAGGCTGAGCCGGGTTTGGTCAAGACGGAGAAGACAGAATATTTTGTGGAACCAGAAGATTATGAGGATGCTGGTGATGATGAGGATGATGATAATGATGCATATAAAAGTGCGATTGAGGAGAGCTTGGCAACTAACATTGCTAGTGGAGACGATGCTATGGATGATACGGATGATGAAGATGATGATAACAACCTGGATCATACGTTAACCGCGTCTACAAGCACACCGATGTTGAAAAAAGAAGTTAAGACGGCGCGCTATTTAAACATGTTTTCCTCTGAAAAAGAGCGCAAGAAATTGGATCAGAAATTTGGAGTTCGAAAATTAGCTAGCGGATTGAAGATTGGTGATTCGGATATCGCATTTGATGATAATCAGATATATGTAGGTGATAAGAGTTATGATAATACACCAGGATTGCTTGAACTGTTATTCAAAAAGTTACCCGATCACGCCAAGGTGAATAAAAGCGATAGATTGAATTATATCAAAATCGTGAAAAAAACGAATGCTTATCGGAAATATTACAAAGCTGAGACAAGTCCCCATCATGATAGGCAAAAGTATTCAAAGTATAGAGATTTTATTGCCCCATACATCGACCTGCCGGTGAAAAAATCCGGTGAAGGTTTATTACCCACCCATAAAATCGCGCGGGGGCAAAGCATGGATTATGTTTATTGGGATAATCCTAATGAGCTCGTTGATCGTCTCCGGTTACTCACGGCATCTCAAGCGGCTGGTAATACTAGCCATACCAATGAAATTTCCTCCATTATTGAGGAGCTACGTGAGGTGGGAATCATTTATTAGCATGAGATTGATCATAAAATAATCATTCGGTCACAGATCGTTGAACAATGAGCATAGACATATTCGGACGACCGTCGGCTAGAAACAGCTACGAAAAAGTTGTTATCCGAGGTTCTCCAGGTGTTGGATTCAAATTCACCCCTGATAAGCAGTACGATCTAGACGGCAAACGATTATGTAATATTGCGGATCCGCAGGAGCCGAACGATGCTGTTTCTCTGAAAAGTCTTGAAGATATTACACAGCGAGCCTTGAGTGTTCTCGAACATTCTATGGAAAAAACATTTGCAAACTCTACGTTACAAGCACTTCACAAGTTTGAATCTCAACTTAATGCACGCCTTGATCGAGAGCATACCAACAATTTGAGCGGGAATCAACACATTCAGACTCTCATACTAAAAGAGATTGACACTCTGACAGCGGAAAAGGAACTTCTGAAGATTCGATTAGCCGCCGTAGGATCTAATCTTGCAAAACTCTACCACAACGGGCTAATCCATAATATTCACCCTGAATCAAGCTAGATCGATCGATAATGGGCATAGACATATTCGGTCGTTGGTTGACTAGCAGAAAAATCAAAAGTGTGAGTAGTCGTGGACCGCCCGGCGTTGGATTCAAAACCACCATCGATAACCAGTACGATATAGACAATAAACGATTGTGTAATATCGCACATCCGCAGGAGCCAACCGATGCCGTTTCTCTGCAAAGTCTTGAGGATATTACACAGCGATCATATATTGGTCTTGAGCGTACTATAAAGGAAACATTCGAGCAATCCATGCAACAGGCGCTCGCAGCTCTTGAATCTAAACTTAATGCTCGGATTGCACAAGAACACAGCGAAAGTTTTGAAGAAGATCAACGCATTTGGATCCAGGCAAAAGAAAGGATTGCGACACTGAAGGGGGAAAGTGAATCTTTGGAAAAACGGTTGGTGATAGTAGAGAATTGCGCTGAAATACTTAGCCGGCATTACATCCTCGGAATTCCGATTCCACCCGAATTTTTAGACAACGAATACATTGCAAATTGGTTGAAGACGCATGAACATGAAGTCGGTAATAGCGAGCGAACTTCATAGACCCGCCCGACGTAATTATCCTCGCCGTTATGTCGATATACGCGGTCTGGATGAGACCTGGCAAGCCGATCTTGTCGATATGTCCGCATACTCATCCGTCAACAAGGGCTCAAAATTTTTGCTCACAGTGATTGATATATTTTCAAAATTCGCGTGGGCCGTGCCGATCAAGAGTAAAAATGCCAAAGATGTAACAGCTGCGATGAAATCTGTGCTAACTCTGGACCGCATACCGAAACATCTACACGTCGATCAGGGCAAGGAATTTTACAACAAAGAATTTAAAACTCTCATGAGACATCATGGAATCAACATGTACTCGACATTTAGCAACTTGAAGGCATCGATATGCGAACGCTTCAATCGTACACTGAAAAATAAAATGTGGAAGCAGTTCACACTTCAAGGTTCTTATAAGTGGACTAGCATTCTACCAGATTCAGTTGCATCGTACAATAATACCAAACATCGCACGATTGGAATAAAGCCGAAAGATGTGACTACGACTAATGAAAAACAACTGTATCGAAGTGTGTATAAACCGCGTCAAATAAAAAGAAGCAAACGAAAACGTAAATTTAAGGTTGGCGATAAAGTTAGAATTAGCAAATATAAAAATGTATTCGAAAAGGGTTATACGCCGAATTGGACAACAGAAATATTTACGATTCATGAGGTGAAAAATACCAACCCTCCAACTTACAAACTCACCGACTACCTGAATCAGCCCATTGAAGGCGGATTTTACGAGGAGGAGCTCAGCAGGGTGCAATATCCCGATGGCTATTTTGTAGAAAAGGTCTTGCGGAGGCGTGGTGATCAACTCTATGTAAAATGGTTGGGATTCGACAGTTCACATAATAGTTGGATAAATAAATCGGATATGTAATATAATTTTCATGAATAAATTTATTATCAACTTATTTACATTTGTTTCTTCACCCTCCTCAATCTTAATGCTAGCTTACATGATAATTGCGGAAAAATGTTTTCACACACATACACTTTCTCACATTTTCTCACACTTTTTCACATTTTCTCACATTTTCTCACATTTTCTCACATTTTCTCACATTTTCTCACATTTTCTCACATTTTCTCACATTTTCTCACATTTACGTGTAAAGTAGATGGGAAATTGTTTGAGAAAATGTGAGAAAATGTGAGAAAATGTGAGAAAATGTGAGAAAATGTGAGAAAATGTGAGAAAATGTGAGAAAATGTGAGAAAATGTGAGAAAATGTGAGAAATTTACAAGTTTGCAACATCTTGGTAACCCCAAGGTAAAGTATCAGTTTTACCGGGTATCAACTTTCGCTTATCGTCACACCAGCTTAGAGCTAACTTATTCTGTATAATAGTGCTAACTGTATGTCGACTACTTCTTATCATACACTGTTGCTCAACCAAATTTTGATAACCGAAAAGGCATCGTTTGTAATCATCAAACGTGATAGATTTTAATGTCGAGTCTTTTACACCCTTTGCACGTTTCTTATCGGTATCGCCACGAGTTCTGAATGTATAGAGTTTTGCGCGCAATCCGATAAATTCGGTCATAATTTTTCCATTATTTTCGTCCTTCATCAGACCAAGACGTTTTTTATTCAACAGGGGAATGCCGTAGGTATTATTCGGTAGATAGTCTGATGTATCGAACATTGTAGCAACATCATGCTTGATGATTTCATAGATATTTGGAACAGTAAATTGATATATCAGGCTATCTGTATCGGTATACATTAATTTTGATTCGGTACTTGAAAAATTATTTTTTACATAATCATAGTGGAAGTTGTATAGAAATATTTTCGAAAGATCGAGAATAGCAGCACCAATGTAGATGGGTTTATTGAAATAAACCTTGGTTCGATTTAGCTGAATAATTACCATATCTTCATCAAATATGGTACAGCTATGAAATGTTGGCCTTGCAATGAGAGCACGTGCACCGCCCCTACCCTCCCATTTCGTGATTAGTTTCACAGTTTTATGGTTACGCACATTCTCCATGGTCTTGCCAAATACAGCGTTATTCATAAGCTTGTAGAAATTCTTCTCGAATTCGTTTTTCGATTGCTTTCGCATATTTGTATTGAGATCTATGTATGATTTTAACCATGGTGATTGTGCGAACCTTAGAATTCTGTGCACTTTCGTCAACTTTAAACCAAATTTGATGCACTGTTTCAAATTACGATAGTGCAGCACATATTTTTCCTTGGGTAGAAGCGTTGCCGCAAGTTTTTTCATTTTACTACCCGGTGGTGTGAAATGCTCGGGACAGAGAGGTAAGTCCGCATGATGTTTATGGAGCTCTGCGGGGTAATCTAAATCTACCTCTAGAATATAACCGATTGGTGCGTCATCCGGATGGGACATCACATCAATGGCATCATTTTCCCACTCAAACGATCCACTCGGCAAATGCTCACTCATAGCTGCACCATAAAGATTGTTAACATCGAAATACATTAAATATGATTCCGCTTTGCTCGGATCAAAATCTTCACCCATAAATCGATTATTTGCTTTGGCGTAGCGATTTGAGCACTGTGCCACACCGCCTCTTATGCTTTTCTCGATGAATAATATCATTTCCGGATTGTCTAGAAGTTGAAGATTAATTTTCGTCTGCTTTAGCATAGCATCAAAAGCAAGCCCTGGCGCGGTATAATAATGCAGAGGATCCAAGTTATATGTTCTGAAGCAGCTATCGCGAAAATTTTGAAATATATCGGCCAATAAAAGCACATCGGTTTTCAGATACAAATCGGAATACTCGCCCAACGTTTTCAAATTAAACTTGGTCCAAACATCTTTGGCATGTTCATAATCAGCATCGGTGATACCCGCGGCACTGAGTTTTGAATAGAATTTTTTTTTATTGGGTAATTTTATTTCGTTAAGTTTTCCCCAAGAATCAATATACTCGTACGGAAAGACACCTTTACGAATCATCAAACTGAATTCATCCCGATCGCTGTAAAATTTCCGCGTTATTTTCTTATCAGCATCGTCGACGTACGATGCTAATTTCTCTATACTGCTAGCCATGAATCGGAGTGAATCTATGAATCTCAAACTAATCATAGTACCATCGATTTTCTTTGTGAATGATATGTATTTTTCCTTATTGATGGGTAGCAATGAAATATCACCGGGAAAGGTTGTGGCCAGAGATTTGATGATAAAGTGAGAATCGTAACCCGATAAATTGTGAAAAACCACGGGAATCGTGTGCGACTCTTGAAAATTCAGATTGCATCGATTGTGTGCGGCTCCGCGATATTTACCCGTGAAATGACAGTGATCGCGACATTTTTTTTCCTCAGGCGAAAACGGCTTCTCACAGATATAACAATTTTTCGCCCGCATGTGACGATCGCGTTGCGTTTGATTCAACACCTCCATTGGAATTACATTTTTTATACGCGACTCTACTTTTATGGATAATTCGCGAAGCTCCTCAATCAACCATTTAATGCAATCAGATCCACGATAGCCCTTGTATTCCGATAATGTATCGTCGTACACGCAATGTGTATAATACGCCGCACTATGTGGAATATGCTCTTGAGATTCTTTCACCCCAGGTTTCATCATGCATTCAAGATCGGCATATACGACGAACGGCACAGTGCCCTGATTTTTAAAATTGGAAAATCTCAAAGTGTTCTCCTTGGGGAATTCCATCCGCACTTTATTTAACCGCGTGCAATCTTGTCTATGATTTTCATAGGCATTCCGTACGTTAAAGTGACACAAACATCTATCACACAAAAATTGTGCACATTTATGATTCGACAATTGCATGCTAACCAAACGTGAAAGATTCTTGATCCAAGCAAAGTGGAATCGTGGTTTGAAATTATCTAAATCGCCACCATCGTTATCATCTAGTTTGCTCCGACTCTCAATCATAAGCAGATGGATTACATTTTTCTCTGTTACATTTTTACTTAAATATAGCGGGATAATTATACTATTGGTCGACTCTTTCTTGCTTTGAAAAGTTTCCGATTCGATTCCATATACGTTAATACTCAAATTATTCAACTTCTCGAATTTTTCTACACTATGCAAGGTTACGGGGAATTTGATACCTGTGCAATCTAGCTCTGATATGTACCGTCGATAGCTGCGTGTTCTGGTTGCGTTGACGTCTACGGGGTGAAGAGCTGCGGCAACAGACCACAGCAAACATCTATCATCGTCGTTTTGCACGTTGACCACCGCTTTCTTTCGCTGAATATCCTCAGGTAGCGGTGTGAATGTCGAGAGTCCACCGCGAAGAGGCTCGTATCGGTTGATGCAGATCACGGCATTTATGATCTCAATCATACTCCAACCAGAATCACGCTGCTCGAAATCCTCCACCATGGTTAGCAGAGGATTCGTTACATTATCGGTGAACCAGGTTTCCAAATCCGTTGATGGAAGAATCGTGGCGTTGCGTGTATTGAAGTTCTTAACTTCCACACTGATCTCATCGTTTTTGACGTTCTCAAATTTACACGAAACCCCCACATTCACCTTGATACTTCCTTCTTGGCGTAGCACATTTTTCAAACGTTGCATCGTTACCACCCCAGCGTCAGCCAAAAATCTTGCCAAATCTTTATGCTGAAGATTTGTCACGGCTCCGGTGCGTATGCGACACTTGAAGGCGCTCTCCATGTCATCCCATCGAACGCGATTATGAATATCATCGCCGATATTACCACCAACAATAGTTGCACGATGTCGTTCAAATTTCACCGCCCACGATTGAAGGAGTGAAATTATATGTTGCAATCGTTGTTTTTCACTCACACCCGGTTTAGATTGCGTTAAAATATTGTTCAAAAATCGGATATTTTGATGTGCAATGTCACGCCAGTGAATAAAAATATCTTCATTTGCCTGTTCTGGTGGTAGTGTACACAGTAACTTGTATGCGTCCTCCATCATCTGAACGAGATTCATATACATAGCGTTGTCCATTTTTTTTTCTTCGTAGAATTTCACGGTCAAACTGGCACTAGACGATTGCTAACACCCACCCTAGGGTTTGGGGTTTTATATGCCCACATCCTACCCATCCACCTTCCAAATACCATGAAAATTCAAGCTTTTCCAACCATTGGTCAAGGGGTTTTTTTTTTTTTTTTTTTTTTTTTTTTTTTCCATCTGGGAGGGTTGGCATCTTTGGTACCTCCGTACGAAAAAAATATTTTCCGAGTTTGGCATTGATCAGCCCCCTTCCAATATTGAGCATATTTCGGGTTTCTAGTTGGGTATAAAAGTGCGAGTTTGCATCGAGTTTTACACAATCCGCAACCAGTCGAAAGAGGAAAAATCACACAGAAATCGCAACAGCCAAATCGAAAGCAAGAAGTAAGTATCGTTATTCTTCGATATCATAGTTTTTTTGTTTTTTTCTCTCTTTGAATTTCGATGGATATAGTTTGTAATTGATATCTCCTATTACAGAACATGGATCGTTATGAGGATTGGAGCTCCGACGATGATGGGTATGACAGCGACAACAACGAGGAAGAGGTGATAGATGGGGTGCGTTGGATCACGGTCCGATATGATGATGGCACCCCCATATGGATCGAGGTGAAACCTCTAAAGTGGGGGTGGGATGATGAGCAGGTGGATGGGGAGGTGCCGGCGGTGGAGGAGAATGGGGATGGGGAGGAGGTGCAGCCGGTGGCGGAGGAGGCGCCGCTGGATGAAAATTGGGATGAGGAGGAGGTGCCGGCGGTTGCAGAAAAGAAGGAGGAGGTGGAGGCGGGGGGAGAAGGTGGAGGAGGCGAATAATGCTAGGTAAGTACACGTAATTTTCATTACATGTCGTTCGGTTATTACAAAAAATACCTGTATGTTTCAGATGATATGCGTGAAGCTCGATGCACCCCGTTGTACATATATAGCTTAAGTTAAAATTAGATATATCTAATGTATACATGGTTTAAGTTAGTTTTAAGAAAAAAAATTGTCATTTTAGAATATAAGTTAGATTTAAGACATAACAAATAAACATATATATTATCAGATAATTTGCGTCATTGATTGCATATATATATATATATAACACCCTGTCACTCTTCAAACATTTTCAGCTAGTATAATTCGTATATATAAGCTAAGAATTAGATATTTCAGGCATCTTGGATCGATTGTCGGTAAGAAAAAAAAGATCGGTAATCATTACCATGATTCGAAAGCGAATCGTTAGTGGCGCCATCGCAAGACGGAAAATTGCAGGAAAAATTGCAGCCATCAGACTATCGGTAACTAAAGATCGGATCGTTACCATCGGACTATCGGTAACTAAAGATCGACAATCCATAGTGGCGCCATCGCATGACGACAAATCGCAACCATCAGATTGTCGGTAACCGGAAATCGTTACCATCAGACTATCGGTAACTAATGATCGGATCGTTACCATCGGACTATCGGTAACAATCGGTAGTGGCGCCATCGCACGACGGCAAATTGCAGCCATCCGATTGTCGGTAACAAAGATCGATGATCGTTACCATCAGACTGTCGGTAACTTACCCCGCACGGCCGGTAACTTACCATCACAACTCGGCCGGTAAAGAAGTTTTGATCCAGAACCCCCCTATTATATCTACTTTTACTGATTTTTTTTTTTTTTTTTTTTTTCATTTTTTGGGTTTTTTTTTTTTTTTTCTTTGTTTGCGTTCTTCGGCCACGGACTTACCGGGATTCATCTTCAAAGTTTATTCTCGGGTTATTTTGACCCGTGGTGACCAGGAAGGGTTAGCCAACCCCCAAGACCACGAAAATTTTAAATGTCAAATGTCGCACGGAAGGGTAAGAATAAAATCATCTGAAAATTGTTCTAATCCACCATTTTGTACACCAGAAAAGTAGGGGAAGGTAGGGCAAGACGGACCGGGAGGGCAAAACGGACCGGAGGGCAAAACGGACCAAGAGGGCAAAACGGACCGCCTGAAAAATTCCTTTTAAATTATTATAAAAAATCGAATTATTCATCGTAAAGGTAACCCTCGAACTTAGTAATTTTTTGAGGCAGGTCTCAGTCAATCAAGTCGAGTCAGACTCAGTGAAGTCATCGCAAACGACTAAAAAAGAAAAATTGTCTCGACTTGATTGGCTGAGACCTTCCTCCAAAAATTACTAAGTTCAAGGGTTACCTGCACGATAGATCATTCAATTTTTTTGATAATTTAAAGGGAATTTTTCAGGCGGTCCGTTTTGCCCTCCTGGTCCGTTTTGCCCTCCGGTCCGTTTTGCCCTCCCGGTCCGTTTTGCCCTACCTTCCCCTACAAATATCTCTGCCAAATTTTAGATTTTTTCATCGATAATCATTGTAGGGTAAGTGTGGGTATTACTGCGGTTTTTAATACTGGGTCAACTTTTATTGAGTTTTTTATAAACGAATTAAAAGGTATTCATCCATTTTTTTTTTTCATCTATGATGTTTAACTTATTTTGAGCTTGTGAAAAAATTGACAGTGTGATAAAATAACATTACCATTCATTTAAAAGCATTTTAAAATATTATGCAGATGCATGTATTACTGCGGATATGAAAGTGCTTGCTCCTATTACTGCGTTCCTATTACTGCAGATAAAAAAAATTGAATAAGACTAATTAACACGATATTCATCATCATGAAGCTATCACTCGAACTGGTACTTATTTGAGGAGGGGCTCAATCAATCAAGTCGAGTCAGTGAATTTTAAATTTCTCTTTGGCCTGACGTTTCGGCAGTGATGTGCTGCCCTCATCAGAGGCTTATTAAAATTTGTGATAAGTGAAAAAACATGGTGTCAACGACCACCATTATCACAATACACGATGAGCCAAGTGTCATCGTGTGCTGGTGAAGACGTTTAATGACGTTTAAACGTCTTCACCAGCACACGATGACACTTGGCTCATCGTGTATTGTGATAATGGTGGTCGTTGACACCATGTTTTTTCACTTATCACAAATTTTAATAAGCCTCTGATGAGGGCAGCACATCACTGCCGAAACGTCAGGCCAAAGAGAAATTTAAAATTCACTGACTCGACTTGATTGATTGAGCCCCTCCTCAAATAATTAACACGATAATTATGGATTTATTGATTTTGTAAAATACCTTCAATTTAACTTTTTCTTTATTGTTTGTTTTACCCATTATTCATTTTAGACTTGAAGCCAGCTTGACATGAATTATTTTTATAGGTTAGAATGTAAGTATTTTACGTCCGCAGTATTAGGTACATACGCATGAAACTAGGGGCGCTCCAATTACTGCGGTTTATTGAAAAAAAAAGCAATTTTCGAAAATCAATAACAGATCAGATAGTTATTCTAAATGGAAGATTATTATAGCGTTATTTCCCTAAAATTGTAAATTACCAGTCATATTTTTCTCAAATCACGAAAACTTATACAAAGTTGATTTATAATATTATTCGAAAAATCCGCAGTGATACCCACAACCGCAGTAATACCCACACTTACCCTAGTTATGGAAATTCAATGTTTAGTTTCAAAAAATACATGTAATCTCCCAGTTAAAACTTTTGTCGTCTTGGAGGGTCGGGTTAATATCAATATTAAGAACTCAAACTTGGCAGGGATTTTTTTTTTTTTTTATTCGGAAGGATTTTAGGCGGCAGGTCCATTGAAATTCCAAAATGACCAAAATAAGGACCACCCTAAGCTACACGTGTCGAAATGTACTCAGAATTTAAGTGTGCTTGCTCTCATTAATGCCTTGATGCTAGTTCCAATTGTCGGGAGGAAAAGAAAAAAAAAAACTGAAAAGCGGCCTACCACTGCCCGGTCTTCCAATAAAATGAATGTACTTTTTAAAATGATTTACTTATATTTCACAGGTCACTGTTCATGTGAAAGCCGATTAAGTTGCACAATAAGAAAATTCGCGAATTCCAAAGGTTTTTTAGTAGAATGCAATATAAAAAACCTTGGTAATAAGCAGAAGTGCGGAAAACCATATCTGCGGAAACCAATAAGACAAAAAGTTTCGAAAGAAGTAGAAAGTAAAGGTGTTGAAGTATATCGGGCAGAAAAAGCCAATGAGTTCATGACACAAGAAAACGATCCAGAAGCACCGCTTATTTTTTCCGCAAATGTATTACACGTGGCCAAAAGTGAATTATTAGCTGATCAATATTTAGACCGAGATGATCCTATTAAATCTCTGACGATTATGAGAAAAGGAGAATATGCTAACTGCATTGAGTCCATAGGTAGCGGTCCCATATTTGTACGTTACAGTACAAGCGAAGAACTCCAGATCTACAAAAAGCTTTGTGCCAATCAGAGAGTAACTATATGCATTGATAGTACTGCACGGAAAAAAATTAAAGCAGACAGTTTTGCCAACGGGTCAGAAAACACTCTTCTATGGACGTAGGGGTATGGGCTCGCCCCACTTTCGGGAGTACACTAGAGAAAAAAGTGGGGGTAACGTGTTGTCTCTCGGCTGCGGGGAGCTAAGCTCCCCGTGAAAGAGAACTGAATTAACTCTCGTCACAGTTTCAAGCGCTTCATCAACGAATCCACAAGAAATTGTAATGATCAATGGGATGTTTAATATATTATCATAATGTAGTATGAATTTATTAATATTTAGGACTTTGATTTCTTTTAATATTATAGACATTTTATTAAATTTTATGTCGTGTGAATATTTAGAATTGAATAGAATGATGTCCGGATTACTTTTTCAAACGAAAGTTTAGGGTTTTGAAAGGAATTCAACACAAGGAAATAGGTCGAAAGATTTATTAGTACAAAAATGATACACTATTCATAAAAAGTATTTTGATACAATATATTTTGATTCGTGCTTATCAACGAGTAGAACAGGTGCCATAACTGGCAAACCATCATAGGCAACAAGGAAATCTTTTGAACTTGGCTCAACAATGTAAGCGCAATAGTGATCATCGTAAGTTATTTCAACGTATTCTCTGATATAAAAGTAGACCTTGTTTTCTATACCAATTATTTCTAAAATTTCTCCAAATTCTTTTTCTACTTTACTCAGCTCAGTTGTGATAACTGTTTTTGGTCTATACAAAGTACCATTTATCTCTACATTTTTATAGTAGGTATGAGGATTACATTTCAATATATCACAATCTTTAGATTGTTTCGCAGTATCATTATCTACCGTACCAAAATTCAAAGTTTCAACAAACTGCAAATTTTGCAACATTTGGCACATAGCAAACGCTTGTTTCCAAGCAATTGACGAAAGCAAATTTTTATTAGAGTAGGTGCATTGTGCACTTAATCGAATTCTCCGATGAAAAGATTCAAAGCGCATGCCCCAATAATTCACACACGGCCCATTCTTCAGTAACATTCTCGGATAATGGGAAAGATTATGCAATTTTATAGAGAGCGTACCTTTGAGTAATTTATATAGAGTATTATGATTATCTATCGTTTCAGTTAGGCTTTTTATGAGTTCCGGAGTTAAGGTAGTTTGGGAGCCGCAATCCGAAGTCAAATAAATTACTTTTTTTTTTTTTTTTATTTATTAATATTTACCCTAAGCATGCTATAATAATTAATATAAATTCACATTAGAATTTAATTGATTTACTTTAATATGGATTATGATTAAATAATTATAATTATGGAATAATTAAAATATTAATTGACTAGTACCCAGCTGTCACTAGATGATACCAACTTTACATGATTTTCATGGTTGGTATTGAAACTACGGACGCGCGCCTTATTTGCAGTGTAAACTTGTAAACATAACCCCGAACTGTCAACTTGATTTTATATATCGTATATATATTTGAACTTGGCGCGCTTAGCGGAGCCGCCATTTTTCCCCTAGTAAATATGGAGGAGAGAGTGTCTCCGATAAACAACAGAGATAGAAGCCACATGGCGATTTTAAAAATTTAATTAAATCAAAAGTATGTGGTAAATTATTCTGAAATTTTGATAGTGTGTATTTGAGACATCGTTCTATCTATCGGAAAGTTTTTTTTGTGGGGTCAAGTTTGTCAATTTTTTATAAACCCTCAATTTCCGGAGTTATTGAACAAGGACACTCATGAGAGCTCGTGTATTTTTGCATAATTTTAATTAATTATATCTCTTAAACGGTGTGGTAAAAAAATCTGATTTTTTCTATATAGGTGTATTTAATCATAATCTTTCCAATAAATATAAAAAAATATGGGGTCAAGTTTAAGTCATTTGGCTACCAAACTACCTTAATCGAGGCGATATCAAAATATCGAAAATTTTGCGCATAAGTTTTAACAATTCCCAATGAGAATCGGTTTGAGGAATAAGATCTCCTATAATGACTCCAAGATACCTAACTAAACAAATAACTTCTGCAGCAGACATTTTTAAGTCATTATTCGATTTCAAACGTTCAATTTTAATTTCTGGTGGCTTCGAATTTTCATGGTAACCATAATTAAAATTCTGTACTCTAGCATTAAATTCCTGGATTGTAAAATAATTTTTCTCCAAAATAAATTGATATAAAATTAACCGGATATCAAACATACATGTGCCTTCTATAAAATCGTGCATCAAGTCAAGACTTTGGTTATCGCAGATATGAAAATCCGTAATTTTATTAAAGACACAAACTTCCTTAATACCACTTTTACTCGTATCAATTTGTTTGGTATCCTCGTCATACATACTTTCGGTTCTCAATTTATCAACTTTCTCTGTAGTTAAAGTTGCTATTTCATTTTTAGATGCTTTGCAAATCCGACAACAAAAACTCGTATTAAATGATGTGA
Source organism: Tenthredo mesomela (assembly GCA_943736025.1). Classification (NCBI taxonomy): domain Eukaryota; kingdom Metazoa; phylum Arthropoda; class Insecta; order Hymenoptera; family Tenthredinidae; genus Tenthredo; species Tenthredo mesomela. The sequence goes on along the minus strand of OX031021.1, from coordinate 13,611,004 downwards.
CATAACCGAGAATTTCGTTCAAACCAGCGTTGTCGCCTATAATAAGAACTAATTGAAATCTCACGTTAGTTATTGTTCCGTTGACATCAATTAACAATCCATATTTCTCAAGAAAATTAAGCTCTTCGATCAAATGTGAAAACACTTCAGCGTTCGTGGATTTTTTTTTATCTTTTGTTCGGAATATTGTCGAAAAAAGAATACTATCTAGCCTTGAAGCAATTGACGGGGGAAGACATGCTATAGTAGCGTAAACAACTCCGAACTTATTGGTACCAGCGTGCCCGCTCAAGGGATTGCGAACTTCCACATCGTCGAAAAAGATAAAAAGAGGCAATAATATACCCGACCGACATTTATTAGCATATTTAGATTTCCATAAAGATGTTTGAAGTATATTAGTTGTGAGAAGAGTATAATTTGCTATATTTTCCATGTTCTCAATTATTGCAGAAAATAGGCCAGGTATTTCTAAAAATATCTTCAAACTTCTACGCAAAGGAATTTTTACAGCGAAAAGCTGCTTCGGAATCAGAAGTCGCTTTTCTTCGCTTGTAATACCATCATTAAAACATGTACCGATATTAAACGTTTCCGGTTCGATAAGACCTTTTTTTTCCAAGAGCGTAAATCTTTTATGTTCTGTATTTACTGGTTCGAGAATTCGTGCATAATTAGTTAAGCAGTTATCTATCTCTTTCAATGCTAAATCGTTAATATTATATTTTTTCAAGATTTCAAGTAAATCATTTTTCAGTAATGGAATTATAATATTGCTTAAGAAATCTATAAAGTAATCTAGGGTATCTTGAACAATTTTTCTAGGTAACGATGGGTTGGCATAAAGAGTAATTATAAATGCTAATACGTGATTTATCACAATTTGGAGATCCATATTATCTTAATACTCAAGACTACAAATTAACAAAGTGACTAGCTATTAAATCTAATCGTTGGGAATACTGATTTTAAAAATGACGAATTCAGTTCTAATAAATCACGAGCTAGTCTCCTAGACTGTTGCAAGAATCATTTATATTCGAAGCTTTCTTTGACGATGGGAAACTGTTGCCACTATAAAACTTCTTTATGTCTGATATATACTTAGCTAATACTGAGGTAACCTTACATTCTGGAAAGTAAATTTCTTTTTCAAAAAATTTCCATATAAAGTTTGTTGTAGCAGGTAGACTATTCAGTGCATACAAACATTTCCAACATCGATCAACAGCTTCAATGGGGTTTGTGAATGGATAATGTTCATCTTTGACAACTACATATGCTTTCACATCCTCCAATTTACCAACAAACAATAGGTAGGGATGAATTGGTTGATCTAAGCTCCGAAGAAACTCGGTTCGTTTGTTCTTTTTCTCATTCACTTCTTCTTCAGCCTAGAAATATACAAATTTGCCTTCAATATGAAAATTGTTCGATCATATGGTTTTGTAAATATGCACACCTCAACATGTAGTATGAAGCATTCTGTCTTAGTGGATTTATCCAATACTACGTTTTTTCCTTCTCCGTTAGATTTTACTTTGATAGATTTAGCGAACTTAATTGACAGCGGAAGTAGAAAAAGGGCAATCAAATCAGTACAAGTCCCTGTAAAAGAATTCCATCAATTTGCAACTCGTAAACATGAATATCCAAATCGATGCTTGTTTTACCTTCAGAAATGAGTTCAGCATTTTCAGATAAAAATTGCTTGACATCTTTCCCTCTTAAGTATTTTTTAGCAAACTCCACTATTTTTTTGGCACTGTTAGGCCACTTATCATATAATAGATTGTTGTAATCAACAGCATCAATCGTTGTCACAACCTCCTTTTTTCTAATACGTTGTGTTAACAAAGTAGTAAAATCTTGTTCTAACTGAAACAAAAATATATGTTGAGAATGTTTCCTACACTTTTTAATGAAAAATATATTGTGAAAAGTGTACTTTACCAATATAATTGCATCAGGATAACACAAGGCAGGGAAACTATTTAGATAAACTTCTAGTGATTTTTTCTCTTTCTCTAATTGATCAAAATGTTTCTCAAAGGAACGAGCCCAATCACTAATTATTTGAGCTTTGGTATATCTTCTACGATCCTGATCTGTAGTGGACTTCAATCCACTATCTATTTCTTCAGTTTGAACTGAAATGATTATTCTTAATAAAGTAATTGTCTTAATTACAATGATAAAAAAAAAAAAAAAAAAAAATAGATTGTTACTGTAATAACAATTACTGACCACCAGAATTATTCTCTACTATTGATTCTTCTCCGTGTGAATCGTCAATTAAACGTGCTTCCCTATATAATTTCCTTACAGATTTGTAATAGTTATAGATACAACCATGTGCTCCAACAATTTGGTTATCTTCACGTTTATGTTCAACATAGAAGTAGTCAGGATCTTCAGTTGGGAATATCAAAGCAAATTCTGTCCTGTACTTATTAAAAACCTTCGTCGTTATTCTAGAAATCAAAATATTATATAATTTAAATTTGTATAAGTTGACATAAACTACTCAACAAAATTAAAGGCCCCCTCCTAGCATAACCCGCCATTTTCAGACGCCTTGAGCGATTCACTTGAGATTTGGACCAAGGCTAGTCCAAAGTGTTTCCAACTTGGGCCCGAAGCCGATTTTCTGTATCTTTAAGGGTTGCGATGTGGCACTCCAAAAACCAACCCTCTGCGTAAAATCAAAGTCACAGGTCTGTGGCACCGGGTTCCAACATCGATTTTGCGCCTAGCCTAGGATTCCGTAGCTGGGAGTGAAAAGTTACTGCTAGGCTAAGGGTTGTTCAGGGGTTGGTTGCAGTTACTCAGGGACAGATGGGCTGCAAGTGCTCGGCTGAATCGCGAAAACGATTCGGAAACACTTTTGTGTCTGGGATGCTCGAAAATGTGTCAAAATGTTTTGTCCAACCCCGGATGATAGAGGGATGGAAGCAGAGGGGTTGAAATAGGCAAGGGTGTATGATTCAGCAGTGGACCGAATCGTCTGGCTCGACCAAAAGTTGTTCAAACATTTTTTGGGCACAAAATCGGTGTTGGAACCCGGTGCCACAGACCTGTGACTTTGATTTTACGCAGAGGGTTGGTTTTCGGAGTGCCACGACGCAACCCTTGAAGATACAGAAAATCGGCTTCGGGCCCAAGTTGGAAACACTTTGGACTAGCCTTGGTCCAAATCTCAAGTGAATTGGTCAAGGCGTCTGGAAATAGCAGGTTATGCTAGGAGGGGGCCTTTAATTTTGTTGAGTAGTTTAGTATAAAAATAGAATAGCTCAATTAGATTGAATTGAATGAAAAGAAATATGCAAGAGTGAATTTTGCTTTCGTCTTCTGGTTATTAATATGTGATCAAAATTATATGAATGTGAAAAAATTTAATTCAATTTATACATCTACATATATATCTGGCAGCATGCAGAAAAAATTAAGAGTAGAAAAAATTATACCATGCAGGAAAAGGGATAGTGCATTCTTCATTTTATATATCACTCGTTCAAACCACTCAATTCTTCTCACAGTATTTGTTCAACTTACCTTCGTGTAATAGGATCTTTTTCTATCTCATGGTAAATTACTATGTCTTTTAATTTGTAATAATCAATAATTTTTGTGAACTTATATCTGTTTAATAAAACTACACCATCAGGTCTCGACATCAGTAAACGATACAAATCAATACTCATCAAATCAATACTGTCTGAAAATGCAAATACTTCAACAATAAACGAATAGAACACAAATTTTTATTGAAAATTAAGATTTAAAAACAACCTGATGAAGGAGTTGGAAGGTCTGAATGTTTAACTGATGAATTAATTATTTCATGAAACTTTTGTATTTCATCTGCCACATTCGATGGGAGAGTCTCACTATCGCATTCTTGCTGATACAAATTTACAGTATTGTCATTTGGGTTTGAACAATCTTTTTGTTTATTTTCTTCCTCTACGTCTTTATAATCATCTACTTCCATAAATTCAATGCTAGATGCATCTTTAGCTATATTATTCAGACAACCTTTTTCAAAGTTATACTTTGAAATGAAGTCCAATAAGAGATGACTTTGATCTTTCAAAATTTGTTTTATCTCATCAATACCGAGGATATAAAAAGTTTCATCCTGTACCTTATTTTCTGTTGAAAATGGGTGGTGTTAATATACAAACATCGAACATATTATTCAACAAAACACCATGCTAGATAAACTAATCAATAACTCGGAAAGTTAGGTCAAGCAACAACACAACAATAAACAATATGTGTACAGATTATATCACTCTTGCACTAACGATGAAAAAGTATACTTACCTTTGAATATATCATGAAGTACGCCTAACGTACTGTCGTACTTTACAAAAAAAGAATTCATTTTAAGAAATATTTCATAATATACACTGTAATTCACTCATATATGTAAATCTATATGCAGTCTTCTTCGTCTTCTCATTCCTTGTGCCGTTGCGTGTGCTAACAGTCTGCAGCGTGCAGTCTCCCGCTCTTTTCTTTCAGCATGGGCAACCGGTTTTCTCTCGCAGCGAGCGTATACTTCTCTCTCTCCCGAAATATGATTAGCGCCTCTACCGAGAGAATGATCTATTACGGGAGGTGGAGGTAACACTTCCCGAACGCAAGGGAATATATTTTACCCACCCGTTGGCAAAACTGTCTGCTTTAATTTTTTTCCGTGTGGAGGCTTAGTACGAAAGGTGGACAAAAAGCATATTTTTTTACATGCGGTCGCAATTAATACTTCCACGGGCCAATACACATTAACACAAATGCTGTCAGAGGAATCGCATGCTCAAGCACTGAGTGAATGGTTAAGAAGATGGAGGCGATACGGTGCTCCAACTCCTCATGCGTGTGTAGTCGATTGGTCCAGAGCCTTACTAAATGCTGTAACGCAAAGTTTTACGTGCTATGATCTGATTGATGAATACGCGGAAGCTCTGAGAACTACCGACAATGAGCAAAGGATATTCATCCGCCTCGATGTTGCTCATACAATGAAAAAATATTCTAGATATTTGAGGGATCTACGAAAGCCTATAAAAACCTTTTATTTAGCTTGCATTGGGCAGCTTATTAAATGCACAGATGAAGAAGACGCCGAAGATTTGATCAGATCATTATTTACAGTCTGTTTATCAGAAACAGAAGGATACCTGAGCGATGGCAGACCAACGAGATGCGAACAAGCCAAAGCTGCTTTAAAACAAAGAATAACAGGTTAATTGATTGTCACTTTTACATTTAATGATTATTTATGTAATTCGGAAACATGTGAGTCAGAAAAGTGCACGAGCCACCTCTGCACTGATATCAGTGCACCTCTGGTTCTGAACGACAGATGTCACAAAATTTAATCGTCATTTTTATAATAGAATTGGGATTTTCATAATTACATGATCTCGCAAAACATTAAACGTTACACATACTTTAAGTACTTAAAATCGTGACCTCTAGTATACTATTGCAATCATATCAAGATAATGTTGCATGCTTATTATAGGTATTCAACAATTTTTGATGTTCGAAGTTTTCACTTCTCAGGGTCTAAATAGTTGGTTTATAATTTGAGGGTGACTTTCTCCAAATGTGTTTGTCGACGGACAATTCACCACGCGGCTCATCACTTATTTGTATCTTCCATTTAAATAGCAAATAAATTTTTTTCGTGTCTAATCGCATCAAAAATTTAATCCTACGGAATGTCTTTATCTCAAATTCTCATAGAAATGAGTTAATTGGAAAAAGGCAGCTTTCGCCTTCATTGCCGTAGCTTACATTTCTCTTCTTTAATCTCGCTCTTCTGCTCAGTTGTTAGATCTTATATACCGTTAGGTTCTGTGGGCGCGGAACGCTAGGGATACCAACCCAAAAAGGGTGCTATTTCCCGGGCAGTTAGCTGCAGCAGCAGTTTAGTAGCTTACTAGATGCTTCTAGTGAAATCACTAGAAATCACTGAAAATCTAGTCACTAGAGTTCTAGTCCAGAAATCTAGTGACCAATAATCACTAGATTTCTAGTGATTTAACTCAAAACATCTAGTAAGTTACTAAACTGCTGCTGCAGCTTACTGCCCATGAAATAGCACCCTTTTTGGGTTGGTATCCTTAACGTTCCGCATCCACAGAACCTCGCGGTAAAATATCGTGTGCTATTTAAATGGAAAATACAATCAACTGATGAGCCGCGTTGTGAATTGTCCGTCGACAGGCACATCTGGGGACAGTCATTCTTAAATTATGAGCCAACTTTTTAGACCCTGAGAAGTGAAAAATTTGAACATTGAAAATTTTCGAACACCTCTAATGCTTGTAAAGCTGAAACTATTATCCGGAACTAAAGCTGGTAAAATAATACACTTCCTGTAAATATTGAAGTATATTGTACTTGTATACTCTATTCTTATACCGCGAGGACCAGGTGAAAGAGAATGGTCCATCCGCCCAGGCAGCTAATATTTCGTATTTTTAGGGGGATAGCCACTTGTTGCACTAAAAATCCCTAGGGTGATTTTGGCGCGCGGTCGATGAAACTCGGCAGCCATTGTTGATACAAGCAGGCTGACTGTCAATACATCGCGGAAGGTAGACAAGTGTGGTTATGTTCGTTTATTTGAAGGAAATGATAAATGAAGTGAATAAAACCTACGTGAATAAGCTATGGATATTTATTGATGCCTCAACCCCAGGATACAATCAATAATTTTGTTCGAATTGGTTGTTCTCGATGAACTCTTTGATTCTGATAAATTTAGGTTAATTCGTTGATTGCATTAAGATATCATTTAAAACTGATTGATCGATTTTTGATAAATATTCCTAGCTTATTCACGTAGGTTTTATTCACTTTATTCATCATTTGCTTCAAATAAACGAACATAACCACACTTGTCTACCTTCCGCGATGTATTGACAGTCAGCCGGCTTGTTTCAACAATGGCTGCCGAGTTGCATCGACCGCGCGCCAAAATCACCCTAGGGACTTTTTCAGCGCAACGAGTGGCTATCCCCCTAAAAATACGGAATATTATCTGCCTGAGCGGATGGACCATTCTCTTTCACCTGGTCCTCGCGGTATATAGTACTCTATACAACTACTACTATACTTCTTCCAGATTTCGAAATAGATGATGAAATGTTCGCTGTAGAAAAGTCGACAGAAGATCTCGCAATCGATGAACCATTTAACGATGAAGAGTTTAATAACCTCGGCAATGCTTGGACTCAGCGGGGACGAAACCTTAAAGACTCAGTGCAAATATTAATTGCAGATGAAGTCGGTGATCATGATAATGCCCATTTCTGTGATAAATTTACGGAATATTTGATTAAAGATATGGCGTTGCTTCCACTTTGGACAAATATACGGGCGGAAAAATTCGGATGCGATGTCAGTCGTGCAGCATCAAGTGCTCCCATTGAAAGCGAGTTCAATAAATTAAAAAATGTCATATTTAGACCTCATGAAGTCCCTATGCGAATCGACGCTTTCGTGTCGAAGCACATTGATTATTTACTCGGCAAAATAAAACTTCAAAGGGCTCAGTTAAACGAGGAAACGCATACGGTACCAGTATCGGACGAAGTCTGTTCTCCGAATAACGGAGTAGAAATATCGGAGTCCCCTACGATTCCCCAGCCGAGTGTTCAATCGCCTATAAACAACGACGATTTTTATATTGAAAGATGTCCGGCTTGTGCTTCAGGCGATGCTCCTGGTGGAGCACATGCTTGTTTGATTTGTGAGAAACCTGTCCATGCCTTAGCCGAGTGTTCAACTGCATGTGGCGAAGAAGGCTTCGGACAAAAAAGGATTTGTCACACATGTCATGAGAGCGATGATTTGAAAAAAATGATAGGCTTGAGGGAATTTGATAACTGGAAGAATAAAGGGCAAATGAATGAAAATATTGATAAACAAAATCGAAGAAAGAGAGATAGTGAACAGAAGGAAAAGATAAAAAACAAAAGAAGCCGTTCATTATATTTAGGCGAAAAGAAGAGCACCATTAAAGACATTATGTCTATCGAAAAACATAAAGTCATACCCGTTATCAAAAACGCGAACAGCAAAGATGTGTCATGTGTAACAATAAATGGACAAAACATTTCCATGTCAAACACGTGTGCATTTGACACTATTCTGCAACTGTTTCTCATAGGCACCTATGATTTCGAAATAATAAATAGAAAAGTAAGTAATAGTAGATTTCGATACGAGCGCGAAATGTAAGGCGTTTATAGGTGTGTCCCATATTTTCAGCACGAACCGTAGTCGAGGCGGCAGCCGAGACGAAGGTGAGTGCTGAAGACATCGGACAACCCTAAATGCCTCACTTCGCGGGAGTATCGAACGCTATTTTTTATAACAAATGCATGAAAAAGTTGCTTGTGGGGCTCTGTTGTCAATGTAAACAACCATACCAAAAACATCAAATCGATTCAGCAGTATGCACGGAGATAGCGCGTCGACAGGGATGAATGATTATAAAATGCTCTTGTTCGCACGCCGTGCGTAACAAGAATCATGTTGTGCACGCTCACGAATCACGATGTGCGCAAAACGCAGTGCGCACGTTTGGCATGCAATATTGTTTCATGTTGGTATCGCCTACTCAAACGTCAGAAAAGTGCCACAATATGACCGCTCCAGAGCCCCAAACAAGCAACTTTTTCATGCATGCGTTATAAAAACGAATTTAAATAGGCTCTATATAACAATCCTGCGTTGACGAACTGTGAATTCCACATGAATGAGTTCTGCAATGTCCCAGCTGTTGGATAATTTGAAAATGGTCACAGTACTCGTAGAACAATGTTATTCTAATTACGTTGAATATTTATCTCTCTGTATGTTAGCCGTTGTTCATATTCTTTGTCTACCTTCAAAAAGTTTCAAGCGACTTTCTACACGCATTTCAATTGATGAATAATCAATTCCTAAGCTTTATGTATTGGAAGTCATTAATTAATTAATGACCGATTGTAGGTTGACAGTTTGGCCGCTACCAACGATTTGATGAAAATGATCGTAGCAATTAGACAAAAAGGGCTGGGATCACAGTCTTACATATCGAGAGGAAAAATTTTGTTGAGAAATTATCCTGAGAAATTGTTGGACCATCCAAACATATCAGATTTAAAATTATTTGATGCTGAATATGATGTCGGAGCTGTTGCGCAAAAGTTACTACATGGACATACAAGTTATAAAGAGATGTCCACGTGCAACAGAGGATGTGTTTCCAGATTTCGATTTTTCCCGCTTTTTAATGTTGAGAGTACAAGTATTTCAGATCCGGATTTCAACCAATGTATTGTCAGCCGAAAAATCGCGTTCGACAACAGTAATTGTTCGAAGAAAGGCTGCAACGGAAAAGAGAGCATACTGGCTACAGTGGGTAAGTACAAATTTATATCAATTAATAGTGCCTATACTAACATACGTGATATTAACTCCGAAAACATGAAATTACAAGACTTGCACGCCATTCCATGTAGCAAGATTCGAACAAACATGATCACCACTGCCCTATAGAAAAATAAACAGAAATGCGGCCAAAGCTCTGGAAACCCAATGAGCTTTCGTTACACAATATATCATGAGTCGCTTGTTACATTCATCATATCTATAAAAACAGGTTAAATCACACAATACCTTGGAATTGTTTGTTATAGCATGAGTATTCGTGCATGTGGGTCACTCCCGGTTCACTCGATTCAGCTCGATTGCATCTACGGCAATGCAAATATCTCCTAATGAAATGAATTCTGAGCCGGATGTGTTTGACAATCGAAGAAACAGCCCATTGGCGCTCTGAATTCTTGTAATCCAAAGCGCCGATTGGGTGTTTCTAGAATTGTCAAACACATCCGGCTCAGAATCAATTTCATGAGCATTGCTTCACTGGCTTCCCCATTAACCTTTTATTCAGTTATACTGTGCCATATTGCTTATCCCCCATCGTACTTGCAGATTGATTCCGTGCTCGTTCTTGTGTGTCTTATGATTACGAATCTTTTATTCGGCCTTATTTTCTATCTCACTAGCATTCCCGAGTCGAAATTTAGCGCCTACTTTAATACTCATAGCATCCAACTCAACCTCTCTAGATCCTATTTAGACCTCAAACTCCTATTTTGAACCTACAAGTCCTCAATAGTCGAAATTTAGCGCTTATTTTGATACTCATAGCATCCAACTCAACGTCTCTAGATCTTATTCAGATCTCAAACTCTTATTTTGAACCTACAAGTCCTCCATAGTCGAAATTTAGCGGCTGCTTTGATACTCATAGCATCCGACTCATAACGTCTCTACAGATCCTGTTTAGACCTCAAACTCCTATTATCAACCTACAACTCTGTAGTCGAAATTCAGCGCCCGCTTGAGTACTCATAGCGCACAAATGAACCTCTTTTCAATCCGTAATAATAATTTAGCGCCTATTTTGATACTCATAAAGTCCGATCTCAATTAATGATGTAACTTTCCCTATTGTGCATTATTTTAGTAATAAAAATTAGGACGCCGCTGCATTATTCATTACATCATTTTGCGATATTATGCATCATTTTGATAAATATGAACTTTGATAAATATCAAATATATGAAGATGTGGAGGGGGCGGGGATAGCAGCTTCTCGTGAGATCCTCATTTAACCCTCGATGCAGCCGTGCACCGCTAGGCGGCAGGGTGTAGTGAGGGTTTTGCGAGGTTCTCGTGAGATCCTCATTTGACCCTAAAATGCTGCATTTGTCTGGTAACTACGAGTTTTAGGTGCTAAAGAGGGTTTCAATTCCCATACAAAGTAAACCTCCCCAGACCCTCAAAAACCTCCCAACGGTAAAATTTTGAGGTTCTAATGAAGCGTTAAATTTCGACCCGGGTTGTTACCTATTTCTCTGATTATTTTCTCTTCAGTAGCTTCAATAATTATTCAGATGTTGTTCGTATGCACTTTTTGGCTGTAATGCGGTTCGATGTCAGTAGTTACCGTAGGCATTCTCTTATAAAATAATTTCACTGACTATATTATTTATTTTTCATTTACTTCACGACTGCATAAGATCAATTTATAGAGTAATTTTACATTTTCAGATGACATTGTACTACTTGATGTTTGTGTAATATCGTGTCTCTGGAATCAACCAAGCGCGGTTACTTTATCAATACTTCACATTCGTAATCAGCGACCCCAAAAACCCCCGAGTACAAGTTTTTAGTGCTCTACGTCTATTTTTTGGAAAAGTGAGTCCGCCATCTTGAATCCGCCATCTTGGTTGTGAAAATTTCATTATTCTGACTTCAGATTCGTAATCAGCGACCCCAAAAACCCCCGAGTACAAGTTTTTACTCACATCGAGCAACTTTGTGTACTTTTGTCCACCATATTGGATCCGCCGTTCTGAATTTTGAAATTCTGAGCTTAGATTCGTCATTAGCGACCCCAAAAACCCCCGAGTGCCCATTTTCACTTTCATCAAGCAACTTTTTGTACTTTTGTCCGCCATATTGGATCCGCCATTATGAATTTTGAAATTCTGAGCTCAGATTCGTCATCAGCGACACCAAAAACCCCCGAGTGACAAATTTCACTTCCATCAAGCAACTTTTTGTACTTTTGTCCGCCATATTGGATCCGCCATTATGAATTTTGAAATTCTGAGCTCAGATTCGTCATCAGCGACACCAAAAACCCCCGAGTGACAAATTTCACTTCCATCAAGCAACTTTTTGTACTTTTGTCCGCCATATTGGATCCGCCATTTTGAATTTTGAAATTCTGAGCTCAGATTCGCCATCAGCGACACCAAAAACCCCCGAGTGACAAATTTCACTTCCATCAAGCAACTTTTTGTACTTTTGTCCGCCATATTGGATCCGCCATTTTGAATTTTGAAATTCTGAGCTCAGATTCGTCATCAGCGACCCCAAAAACCCCCGAGTGACAAATTTCCAGCCAATTGAACGCAAGGAAAAATGTGGGCCACAAAGGGTTAAGTGATTAGGCTCGTCGGTCGATTCCGTTCTACGCATACATCCCTAAAACTGATCTACATCGCGTTGGGCCGGAGTAATTAAATATTTAGGCTCGTGGGTCGATTTCGTCTCACGCATTCATCTTTTAAAATTGATCTACATCTCATGGGCCGGAGTAATTAAGGGAGCTTTCCAGTGTGAAATTTTCAAAAAATCGATTTTTTTTTTTGCTGAACAATGAATTGAGCACGATCTTTTCGAAGAAGCAGAAGGGATATTGTATGGACCTGGCATCGCTGATTGACCGTAAGTAAACGATTTACCTAAAATTTCCTCACTTGAAACTTTGAACGCGTTTTTCTCGAAACAGCATTTTTCAAAACGGTGTCCAACTTGGAGGGCAGAGTTTTAAAGCTATCGAGTTGAATTTTTGACACAATATTCTTAACGTCATTGTTCATCGTGCTATGGAAGCTTTTTTTTTTTTTTTTTGACATCTTCCTATTTTTTTGTAAAAAAAACTGCCAAAAAAAAAAATGCTAAAATCGATACTTTTTGTTCAAACCGGCGCCATTTTTGCAAAAAAAAAAAAAAAAAAAAAAAAAAGCCTCCATAGCACGAAAGCCAATTATATACCGATCAATAATCTTTTTGTGTTTTTTGTTTCAGATCAAAATTGTGACCCCCAACGTGGAATTCACATCCAAGTGCATTTTCAGCAACAATTGTTTCATCATTTTTATAGATATTAATTAATAAATAAATCGATCTTTAAAAAATTGTTTTGTATTCTTCAATACCCAATTAATATACAAAAAAAAAACCAGACCGATTAGATTATTTTTTCTTTAAAAAAAAAAAAATCGCGAAAAACAGCGATTTTTCGGGCTGTCACACTGGAAAGCTCCCTTAAATGATGAAGCTAGTCGGGTGATTCCGATCCATGAATATATCTCTCCAAGTGACTTACAGCAAATTCGTCTAGAGTAATTCGATCCGGTGTTGTCCTAATAGTCTGGAGTGCAAATTCTTGCGCGTTGTATACCTTCGGGACCGTAATACGTTTAGGTGATATAATTTTTTCATCGATCATTTCCATCGGGGGAGTTAAGAATACGATTTTTTTCTCAAACAATGAATTTTAATGAATTTGATCTATACCACTTGAAAGCAATTAAATAGTAAGATTTTATGCCGAAGAGATAATCGGAATATGTTGATTGGTTGAAAAGTTATGGTATATGGCTGGGCTGGCCTAAGTCTTAAGCTAGCCCAACCGATTTTTTCGAAACCGGTCATAGCAATAAAATCGTGACTATGGTAAGTAATTAGCAATTAAATAGTAAGAATTTGTGCAACTAGTCATTTCATGTTGGGCTCATTTGGCTGATGCAGCTTAAGAGACATAAAAACTTCTTATGATCTCGTGTGATTGCAACACTCACCTTCGGCTCGTGCTGCAACCTCACACTCGTCACAAAAAGTTTTACCGCACTCGTATCGTAATGTACTAATACGGGTCAGTTGTAACTTCCCAGTGCGTTAAACTAGACGTACGGGATGGCCAGGTAATCGTAATAAGAGTGATTTCAATGTGTATTGTGAACTATAATAATTCCTAATACCACTGTAACTACAATAAAAGTTTGGATATGACTCTCCTTGACCAAAGACACATTTTTTCTTTGAATATAAGTGCATCCTATCCACACGTGCCGCAAGTGCCGACCAGTGTACTTGTAGCCTAGTTTCCAGTGTTGCCAGAACGAAGTCGTTTTACGTACTGGATAGCAGCGCCAAAACGTACCGAATGTGAACTTTGCGTACTGAATTTAGCGGTCAACTCAAATTAAAGTAAATGCATTCGAAGTATAGTTAAAATTTGACGTTTATCAGTTTTTTTCCTGTTCAGGTACACAAATAATTTTGTTTAAAACTTACAGAAAATATATCACCCCTTACACATTACAATTATCGCAGATATTGCATTTTTTTGGGCTTTTTGCCTTTAATTAAAACGTGAAATCGTACTAGATTCAATCCTAACAAAACGTACAAGATTTATGAAAGGCGTACTAGCGTACTGAATCGCGTGAAAAAGTACTGAATTCAGTACAATTGTACTGAAACGGCAACACTGCTAGTTTCCGAAGTATATTGAGATTACAATTATGGACATTCAATTATTTTCAATTTAACAGATTGATTGTGTATTATTGACATATGATTTGCGTCGAATGAAACTACAAATCTGTCAAAGTTTCAACTTATATTCCATGTCGACTGTTGACATATCATGATTCTGTAAAATTGACTAAAAAAAGTTAGTGGACCTAATGAGACATACGAAATAAGTTAAAATCGACATATTTTTTCCAACAGTGAACATAATACAAACCTGTGGCCACCACTCTTGCAACTGCTTCATTTCCAGCAAATATTTTGTTGAGGAGCAATTTTAAAGGAGGAAAGAGCAAATTGAAAACAGCAGATGCTTACCTCCCGAAGTATGATGCGCTCGATCCGAAAATTATAAAAGCAGTGATATGTATGACATCATCATTTTGTTATCTGTTATCTCATCGATCTATCGAAGTGCTCCTCTCTGCTTAGTGATTATCTTATCCGAACTGTGATATGTGAAGTTTGCGTTCGTGTCTGAGCTTTGTCTTTGTATAGTTAAATACTGTGTCACGTATGTCTCGGGAATGCTTCAGGTGTCACCGTGTTGTTGCCGGAACTTTATCTAGTTGTTCCGAGTGTGGTCGGGAGTTTCATCCTGGCTGCGTCACCCTTTACCTCACTTACAAATCGGTGAACCCGTGTTGTCGCCTTGGTTTAGCTTCTCGGGGTGTTATCAGTCCTAGCCCTAGCTGCTCCGACGCACAGTCTGTTCACAGTGAACCTCCGACGATGGATAAAGCGTTGATTGAAAAAATGATCGCGACTTTGAATCGGGCAAATGATTCCATCAACAACCTTGCGGCATTAATCACGAAACAAACTCAGATTAATTGCGACATTGTCGATAGGTTAAAGTGTCTGCCAGAATTGGTCGAGCGGATTGATAGCCACGGTGTGGTTATTGCGCATCTTGAGGCCAGTAATACTCAAATTTTGCGTGAAATTGATGCCATCAATGCAGCGACTGCATCTGGATCCGTTCTTGGACCTGCTCTTGAGGCTAGTAATGCTCGGATTCTTCAGGACATAGAAGCCATTAAGTCAGCCGCGACTTCTAGACCTGTTCCTGATCCGGCTCCTGTTGCTGCGGAGGTCATCTTAGCCGGTATACCCTCCACTATCTCTGATCCGCCTAGGTCAGTTGTCCAGTCGGTCTTTGTGGCTCTTATGATCCCTGAGTTGATCAATGATGTTCTTGACATTCGTCCGTTGATCAAAAAGCCGTCTGCGTCGGTGGTAAATCGAGCAGTAGCGAGTGGTTCCAGGTTAGCGGTAGGTGAGAATGTGACCCTCGGTGCCTCCTCGGCTGTGTCTTGTTCTAAGTCCCTGATTGTAACTGTAAGATCCGCCATGGTGCGTGATCATATCATCGCTATGAAGCGCGCTAAAAAAGATTGTAACGATACGATACTCCTCACTATCACCTCTCATATTTATTTTGACATGTCAGCCATATTGAGAATAATTAGATCAGTATCGCCTCGCTACAAGTTGTCGCAGCACCTTACGGTCGCCACTAGCGCCGCAACCAATTACGGAACTACGCTAATCGCTGGTCTAGCCACCAGGCGGCTACGCACTCCCACGATAGGATCATCACGAGCGCCGGATATAAGCACATGCTTGACCAGGCTTAGGCAGATCTCGCTCAGCCAACAACCGAGCAGATCTCCGTCTGCAAAGACGTACGGACCGCGTGATAAGACCCCGGACCGCTAGGCGCGTTCGCGTTTCCGAGTACCAGGCATCACCTATGCTCAATTCCGTACCGCACTAGGTTTCATGTAAATTCATAACTTCACGTTTTACAATTTAGAGACAACCGTAATTAGTTTAGGACCTAGCATGACTTTATACTTCTTAGCCGGCCTCCAGAGCCGAAGCGAATCACTTTACAGATTCTAGTAACCCGAAAAGGGGATTAATGTTTTAGAAGACATACTTAGCTAACGGACAGCATTTGCCGTAAAACCCTACCAGGCATACTTTGCGCTTGGTAGGAGTAGTAGTTACCACGTAGCCGCGGACCGCACAATCCGCAACCCAACTCCCACAGTCTTCTACGGGGGGTTGGTTTTGACTATATCAGAGGGGTTTTCTACTCCCTAGTACTGCCCGTCCGGCCTCGAGTATAAAGGGGCTCTCTAGTAAAACATATATAGATATATGCATACCTGCATATGCGTATGTCTATATATATATATATATATATTGGTAACTGGCTTTGACGCGTAGCCACCTCGTGGCCAAAACCAGTACTACTCTAATCGGGTCATGTACATAGAGATATTATAGATGGAGTACGGAAAACCAGCCATGGACCATGGGCCTGAGGCTTCTTTTCCCTACTCTATCTATAATATCTCTATGTACATGACCCGATTAGAGTAGTACTGGTTTTGACCACGAGGTGGCTACGCGTCAAAGCCAGTTACCAATATGATATAGATTCCTAAGTAGTTAATTCAATAAGACTAGCTATATTAAGGTATACGGTAATTACTTGTGTTATATTTGTTTCCTGCATTATCTGTTTCCAGCTTACAATCGGTACCTTCCGTACCAACCACGTAGACCACATACCTGGACTTACTTTAAGTAAATAAATATATTTTGTTATATCTTTAACCCCTAGTGTTTGGCGAGTTATTTCTTGCACCTCCACCCACCGGTGGAACCTAAGCATCCGGCGGAGGGGGACGATACCCCCAGACCCGTTTGCGGTTACACCGGGTTCCTAGCCCCACTCTCCACCCGGTCTAGCCCGAACGTTACAAGATCTGACGGCGGCAGAAATGTTTTCACGCAACCTCTCTGGTAAGACCTTTGTTAATGAATTTCTGCCGTCTGCGTTACATGGACTACTGTGTCGGACTAAAGCCGTGGCTGCGAAGTCAGGCTTCAAATACGTTTGGCTCAGATCTGGAAGTATCTGCGTGCGTAAATCCGATGGAGCTCCGGTGATTACGGTTAAATCTGATGATGATCTTGCTAAGCTAGCTTGACTAGCAGCCGATGTGTCAGTCTCAAGTGCGCCTCCGGTTACTGATATCAGGATTGCTCAATTTAATGCTAATTCTCTTCTGAACCATTTTGATTTCTTTTGCGCGCACCTGGCGTCCAATTTCTATCATATTATCTCGATTTCTGAAACCTGACTGAAATCTCGATCATCTGACGAACTGGTGCGACTTGATAACTATCTGCTAATTCGTAACGATAGAGAGGGTAAAGGAGGTGGGGGTGTTGCTTGTTACGTCCACTACACGCTGAAGGTGAAGGTTTTGGCTGCCTCCCCGAGTCAATTCACTAACTCTCCCGAGTTTTTAATACTTGACATTCGTCGTGGCGACTCACATCCGCTTTTATTTACATCGTTGTACAGGAGGCCTAAAGGCCTTCTTTTTAACGATTTTATTCCTTCATTCTCTAGACTAGTTCCTGCTTATAATAATGTGATCATTTCGGGTGATTTAAATTGTAACTTACTCAGTTCTAATGTTGAAGCCACGTTCCTTCGCGAGTTTGTTCAGGCGCAAACGTTACATATAGTTGAGTCAGATGCCACGTATCACACGCAGACCTCGGATTCCTGGCTTGATGTCTTCATTGTTGATGACCTAGACAAAGTTTCAGCCTTCTCCAAGTCTGACTCTCCGTTTATTGCTGGTCACGATTTGATTGTGCTTACCTTTAATTTTGAAGTAGAGTGTGCTCGCCATCGTGTGATTTCTCGCCGCGATTTTAAGTGCTTTGATCTAAATTCTTTTTTAACCACGTTATCGAACGAGTTGGCTGTGTGACGGACGGTCTAGGTAGTGTGGGTTTAATTCCTAATGGTATGATTGACGAGCGAGAGCTTGTCAACTATTAGAATTCGATTATCCGTCACATCCGCGAAAATAATAATACTAAGAAAAAGATCTATCTTACGATAGACCGGTAAATAGGATTCGTAGCCGTCTAGTCCTATACAGGTCTCAGTCGAATTGTTTAAATAGTTGTTGAGGCTAAATAATATAAAATAGTAAAGTTAATGAATACTATAAGTGGTTCAAATGATAATGAGAATTGACTGGTAAAAGCATATACCGGGATGATTTCTTGATAGTATACAGGTGACAGCGCATGCGCCAAATAATTCATTTTCATTGGTCGGTAAAGTCGTCACGCAGTGGTATTTGAGGCCAGCCTGCCTCAGCATACGACGAAACTCGCGCATGCGCAGTCACCTGTATACTATTAAGAAATCATCCCGGTATGTATTCTTCTATGATTCTGAAAAATAATGATATGGCTTCAAGCGACTAACATTGAACTGTCATTTGAAGCAAATGGATAACATAAACAAAGGTGGGCATTAACTCGTTAATCCGTTAATCGTTAATTACGAAGTTAAGAATCTGCTTAACGGATTAACTTTTAAGTTAACTTCAAAAAATGTTAACGCGATTGTTAACTTCCGTTAAATTGAACTTCCGTTAACTTTAGTCCGTTACATCAACTGAAAAAAACCTTCCCAGCAAACACAGAACTGCCGAAATGATAATGGCCCAGCACTGGCAGTGCTGGCAATGTGCTGGTGTAGGCAAGCCTTTGCTGCGCCACTACATGTAAAATAGCGGTATTTCGGTGAAGTTTTACCAGTATCCAACCATTGATGGAACGGTGTTATTTACCAACTACTGATTTCCTGCAGGGCATTTTGCATCTTGCCACAACCGACTCGCCATCACTTGGCCGTTTTCAAACATACTTGCATCTGTATCTTGATGGCCCGGCATTGGCAACTCCGGCACTTTTCTAACGGCATCCGGTCGTTGATTCGCCGGCGTACATAGTATAAGCTTTTCTGCTGACTGCAGTATTTCTAACACTTCCACCGAATTTACCGGAAAAAGATCATTTCTATGCAATCGAACAAAAGTATATACTCCTTTTGATGAGAAAAATTAACGGACGATCCGGGAATCGAACCCAGGATCTACGGACGCCTATCCGGGGACTTACACCCGAGACCACCTAGCTCGCCCACGGATCACCGCAACTTTTCTCATCTTTTAAATTCTTGCGCTCAGTATATCTAATGTTATGATTCTTGGGTATGTAGCACTGAGTAGTACGCAAGGCAAAGTCACATACACTATAGCACCTGTATGACGGATGTGTCACGAGCAGGCTGTGTGAGTTTATTGTATATAGCGGCCTTTTAATGTGCGTATTATTATTTATTAAGTAATTAATTAAATATTTTTTAATTAATTACTTAACTTATCTATCCCTGATTATTTAATTTGTAAATAATTCTTTTGATGAGAAAAATTAACGGACGATCCGGGAATCGAACCCAGGATCTACGGACGCCTATCCGGGGACTTACACCCGAGACCACCTAGCTCGCCCACGGATCACCGCAACTTTTCTCATCTTTTAAATTCTTGCGCTCAGTATATCTAATGTTATGATTCTTGGGTATGTAGCACTGAGTAGTACGCAAGGCAAAGTCACATACACTATAGCACCTGTATGACGGATGTGTCACGAGCAGGCTGTGTGAGTTTATTGTATATAGCGGCCTTTTAATGTGCGTATTATTATTTATTAAGTAATTAATTAAATATTTTTTAATTAATTACTTAACTTATCTATCCCTGATTATTTAATTTGTAAATAATTCTTTTGATGAGAAAAATTAACGGACGATCCGGGAATCGAACCCAGGATCTACGGACGCCTATCCGGGGACTTACACCCGAGACCACCTAGCTCGCCCACGGATCACCGCAACTTTTCTCATCTTTTAAATTCTTGCGCTCAGTATATCTAATGTTATGATTCTTGGGTATGTAGCACTGAGTAGTACGCAAGGCAAAGTCACATACACTATAGCACCTGTATGACGAATGTGTCACGAGCAGGCTGTGTGAGTTTATTGTATATAGCGGCCTTTTAATGTGCGTATTATTATTTATTAAGTAATTAATTAAATATTTTTTAATTAATTACTTAACTTATCTATCCCTGATTATTTAATTTGTAAATAATTCTTTTGATGAGAAAAATTAACGGACGATCCGGGAATCGAACCCAGGATCTACGGACGCCTATCCGGGGACTTACACCCGAGACCACCTAGCTCGCCCACGGATCACCGCAACTTTTCTCATCTTTTAAATTCTTGCGCTCAGTATATCTAATGTTATGATTCTTGGGTATGTAGCACTGAGTAGTACGCAAGGCAAAGTCACATACACTATAGCACCTGTATGACGGATGTGTCACGAGCAGGCTGTGTGAGTTTATTGTATATAGCGGCCTTTTAATGTGCGTATTATTATTTATTGAGTAATTAATTAAATATTTTTTAATTAATTACTTAACTTATCTATCACTGATTATTTAATTTGTAAATAATTCTTTCGATGAGAAAAATTAACGGACGATCCGGGAATCGAACCCAGGATCTACGGACGCCTATCCGGGGACTTACACCCGAGACCACCTAGCTCGCCCACGGATCACCGCAACTTTTCTCATCTTTTAAATTCTTGCGCTCAGTATATCTAATGTTATGATTCTTGGGTATGTAGCACTGAGTAGTACGCAAGGCAAAGTCACATACACTATAGCACCTGTATGACGGATGTGTCACGAGCAGGCTGTGTGAGTTTATTGTATATAGCGGCCTTTTAATGTGCGTATTATTATTTATTAAGTAATTAATTAAATATTTTTTAATTAATTACTTAACTTATCTATCCCTGATTATTTGATTTGTAAATAATTCTTTTGATGAGAAAAATTTACGGACGATCCGGGAATCGAACCCAGGATCTACGGACGCCTATCCGGGGACTTACACCCGAGACCACCTAGCTCGCCCACGGATCACCGCAACTTTTCTCATCTTTTAAATTCTTGCGCTCAGTATATCTAATGTTATGATTCTTGGGTATGTAGCACTGAGTAGTACGCAAGGCAAAGTCACATACACTATAGCACCTGTATGACGGATGTGTCACGAGCAGGCTGTGTGAGTTTATTGTATATAGCGGCCTTTTAATGTGCGTATTATTATTTATTAAGTAATTAATTAAATATTTTTTAATTAATTACTTAACTTATCTATCCCTGATTATTTAATTTGTAAATAATTCTTTTGATGAGAAAAATTAACGGACGATCCGGGAATCGAACCCAGGATCTACGGACGCCTATCCGGGGACTTACACCCGAGACCACCTAGCTCGCCCACGGATCACCGCAACTTTTCTCATCTTTTAAATTCTTGCGCTCAGTATATCTAATGTTATGATTCTTGGGTATGTAGCACTGAGTAGTACGCAAGGCAAAGTCACATACACTATAGCACCTGTATGACGGATGTGTCACGAGCAGGCTGTGTGAGTTTATTGTATATAGCGGCCTTTTAATGTGCGTATTATTATTTATTAAGTAATTAATTAAATATTTTTTAATTAATTACTTAACTTATCTATCCCTGATTATTTAATTTGTAAATAATTCTTTTGATGAGAAAAATTAACGGACGATCCGGGAATCGAACCCAGGATCTACGGACGCCTATCCGGGGACTTACACCCGAGACCACCTAGCTCGCCCACGGATCACCGCAACTTTTCTCATCTTTTAAATTCTTGCGCTCAGTATATCTAATGTTATGATTCTTGGGTATGTAGCACTGAGTAGTACGCAAGGCAAAGTCACATACACTATAGCACCTGTATGACGGATGTGTCACGAGCAGGCTGTGTGAGTTTATTGTATATAGCGGCCTTTTAATGTGCGTATTATTATTTATTAAGTAATTAATTAAATATTTTTTAATTAATTACTTAACTTATCTATCCCTGATTATTTAATTTGTAAATAATTCTTTTGATGAGAAAAATTAACGGACGATCCGGGAATCGAACCCAGGATCTACGGACGCCTATCCGGGGACTTACACCCGAGACCACCTAGCTCGCCCACGGATCACCGCAACTTTTCTCATCTTTTAAATTCTTGCGCTCAGTATATCTAATGTTATGATTCTTGGGTATGTAGCACTGAGTAGTACGCAAGGCAAAGTCACATACACTATAGCACCTGTATGACGGATGTGTCACGAGCAGGCTGTGTGAGTTTATTGTATATAGCGGCCTTTTAATGTGCGTATTATTATTTATTAAGTAATTAATTAAATATTTTTTAATTAATTACTTAACTTATCTATCACTGATTATTTAATTTGTAAATAATTCTTTTGATGAGAAAAATTAACGGACGATCCGGGAATCGAACCCAGGATCTACGGACGCCTATCCGGGGACTTACACCCGAGACCACCTAGCTCGCCCACGGATCACCGCAACTTTTCTCATCTTTTAAATTCTTGCGCTCAGTATATCTAATGTTATGATTCTTGGGTATGTAGCACTGAGTAGTACGCAAGGCAAAGTCACATACACTATAGCACCTGTATGACGGATGTGTCACGAGCAGGCTGTGTGAGTTTATTGTATATAGCGGCCTTTTAATGTGCGTATTATTATTTATTAAGTAATTAATTAAATATTTTTTAATTAATTACTTAACTTATCTATCCCTGATTATTTAATTTGTAAATAATTCTTTTGATGAGAAAAATTAACGGACGATCCGGGAATCGAACCCAGGATCTACGGACGCCTATCCGGGGACTTACACCCGAGACCACCTAGCTCGCCCACGGATCACCGCAACTTTTCTCATCTTTTAAATTCTTGCGCTCAGTATATCTAATGTTATGATTCTTGGGTATGTAGCACTGAGTAGTACGCAAGGCAAAGTCACATACACTATAGCACCTGTATGACGGATGTGTCACGAGCAGGCTGTGTGAGTTTATTGTATATAGCGGCCTTTTAATGTGCGTATTATTATTTATTAAGTAATTAATTAAATATTTTTTAATTAATTACTTAACTTATCTATCACTGATTATTTAATTTGTAAATAATTCTTTTGATGAGAAAAATTAACGGACGATCCGGGAATCGAACCCAGGATCTACGGACGCCTATCCGGGGACTTACACCCGAGACCACCTAGCTCGCCCACGGATCACCGCAACTTTTCTCATCTTTTAAATTCTTGCGCTCAGTATATCTAATGTTATGATTCTTGGGTATGTAGCACTGAGTAGTACGCAAGGCAAAGTCACATACACTATAGCACCTGTATGACGGATGTGTCACGAGCAGGCTGTGTGAGTTTATTGTATATAGCGGCCTTTTAATGTGCGTATTATTATTTATTAAGTAATTAATTAAATATTTTTTAATTAATTACTTAACTTATCTATCACTGATTATTTAATTTGTAAATAATTCTTTTGATGAGAAAAATTAACGGACGATCCGGGAATCGAACCCAGGATCTACGGACGCCTATCCGGGGACTTACACCCGAGACCACCTAGCTCGCCCACGGATCACCGCAACTTTTCTCATCTTTTAAATTCTTGCGCTCAGTATATCTAATGTTATGATTCTTGGGTATGTAGCACTGAGTAGTACGCAAGGCAAAGTCACATACACTATAGCACCTGTATGACGGATGTGTCACGAGCAGGCTGTGTGAGTTTATTGTATATAGCGGCCTTTTAATGTGCGTATTATTATTTATTAAGTAATTAATTAAATATTTTTTAATTAATTACTTAACTTATCTATCCCTGATTATTTAATTTGTAAATAATTCTTTTGATGAGAAAAATTAACGGACGATCCGGGAATCGAACCCAGGATCTACGGACGCCTATCCGGGGACTTACACCCGAGACCACCTAGCTCGCCCACGGATCACCGCAACTTTTCTCATCTTTTAAATTCTTGCGCTCAGTATATCTAATGTTATGATTCTTGGGTATGTAGCACTGAGTAGTACGCAAGGCAAAGTCACATACACTATAGCACCTGTATGACGGATGTGTCACGAGCAGGCTGTGTGAGTTTATTGTATATAGCGGCCTTTTAATGTGCGTATTATTATTTATTAAGTAATTAATTAAATATTTTTTAATTAATTACTTAACTTATCTATCACTGATTATTTAATTTGTAAATAATTCTTTCGATGAGAAAAATTAACGGACGATCCGGGAATCGAACCCAGGATCTACGGACGCCTATCCGGGGACTTACACCCGAGACCACCTAGCTCGCCCACGGATCACCGCAACTTTTCTCATCTTTTAAATTCTTGCGCTCAGTATATCTAATGTTATGATTCTTGGGTATGTAGCACTGAGTAGTACGCAAGGCAAAGTCACATACACTATAGCACCTGTATGACGGATGTGTCACGAGCAGGCTGTGTGAGTTTATTGTATATAGCGGCCTTTTAATGTGCGTATTATTATTTATTAAGTAATTAATTAAATATTTTTTAATTAATTACTTAACTTATCTATCCCTGATTATTTGATTTGTAAATAATTCTTTTGATGAGAAAAATTAACGGACGATCCGGGAATCGAACCCAGGATCTACGGACGCCTATCCGGGGACTTACACCCGAGACCACCTAGCTCGCCCACGGATCACCGCAACTTTTCTCATCTTTTAAATTCTTGCGCTCAGTATATCTAATGTTATGATTCTTGGGTATGTAGCACTGAGTAGTACGCAAGGCAAAGTCACATACACTATAGCACCTGTATGACGGATGTGTCACGAGCAGGCTGTGTGAGTTTATTGTATATAGCGGCCTTTTAATGTGCGTATTATTATTTATTAAGTAATTAATTAAATATTTTTTAATTAATTACTTAACTTATCTATCCCTGATTATTTAATTTGTAAATAATTCTTTTGATGAGAAAAATTAACGGACGATCCGGGAATCGAACCCAGGATCTACGGACGCCTATCCGGGGACTTACACCCGAGACCACCTAGCTCGCCCACGGATCACCGCAACTTTTCTCATCTTTTAAATTCTTGCGCTCAGTATATCTAATGTTATGATTCTTGGGTATGTAGCACTGAGTAGTACGCAAGGCAAAGTCACATACACTATAGCACCTGTATGACGGATGTGTCACGAGCAGGCTGTGTGAGTTTATTGTATATAGCGGCCTTTTAATGTGCGTATTATTATTTATTAAGTAATTAATTAAATATTTTTTAATTAATTACTTAACTTATCTATCACTGATTATTTAATTTGTAAATAATTCTTTTGATGAGAAAAATTAACGGACGATCCGGGAATCGAACCCAGGATCTACGGACGCCTATCCGGGGACTTACACCCGAGACCACCTAGCTCGCCCACGGATCACCGCAACTTTTCTCATCTTTTAAATTCTTGCGCTCAGTATATCTAATGTTATGATTCTTGGGTATGTAGCACTGAGTAGTACGCAAGGCAAAGTCACATACACTATAGCACCTGTATGACGGATGTGTCACGAGCAGGCTGTGTGAGTTTATTGTATATAGCGGCCTTTTAATGTGCGTATTATTATTTATTAAGTAATTAATTAAATATTTTTTAATTAATTACTTAACTTATCTATCACTGATTATTTAATTTGTAAATAATTCTTTCGATGAGAAAAATTAACGGACGATCCGGGAATCGAACCCAGGATCTACGGACGCCTATCCGGGGACTTACACCCGAGACCACCTAGCTCGCCCACGGATCACCGCAACTTTTCTCATCTTTTAAATTCTTGCGCTCAGTATATCTAATGTTATGATTCTTGGGTATGTAGCACTGAGTAGTACGCAAGGCAAAGTCACATACACTATAGCACCTGTATGACGGATGTGTCACGAGCAGGCTGTGTGAGTTTATTGTATATAGCGGCCTTTTAATGTGCGTATTATTATTTATTAAGTAATTAATTAAATATTTTTTAATTAATTACTTAACTTATCTATCCCTGATTATTTGATTTGTAAATAATTCTTTTGATGAGAAAAATTAACGGACGATCCGGGAATCGAACCCAGGATCTACGGACGCCTATCCGGGGACTTACACCCGAGACCACCTAGCTCGCCCACGGATCACCGCAACTTTTCTCATCTTTTAAATTCTTGCGCTCAGTATATCTAATGTTATGATTCTTGGGTATGTAGCACTGAGTAGTACGCAAGGCAAAGTCACATACACTATAGCACCTGTATGACGGATGTGTCACGAGCAGGCTGTGTGAGTTTATTGTATATAGCGGCCTTTTAATGTGCGTATTATTATTTATTAAGTAATTAATTAAATATTTTTTAATTAATTACTTAACTTATCTATCCCTGATTATTTAATTTGTAAATAATTCTTTTGATGAGAAAAATTAACGGACGATCCGGGAATCGAACCCAGGATCTACGGACGCCTATCCGGGGACTTACACCCGAGACCACCTAGCTCGCCCACGGATCACCGCAACTTTTCTCATCTTTTAAATTCTTGCGCTCAGTATATCTAATGTTATGATTCTTGGGTATGTAGCACTGAGTAGTACGCAAGGCAAAGTCACATACACTATAGCACCTGTATGACGGATGTGTCACGAGCAGGCTGTGTGAGTTTATTGTATATAGCGGCCTTTTAATGTGCGTATTATTATTTATTAAGTAATTAATTAAATATTTTTTAATTAATTACTTAACTTATCTATCACTGATTATTTAATTTGTAAATAATTCTTTTGATGAGAAAAATTAACGGACGATCCGGGAATCGAACCCAGGATCTACGGACGCCTATCCGGGGACTTACACCCGAGACCACCTAGCTCGCCCACGGATCACCGCAACTTTTCTCATCTTTTAAATTCTTGCGCTCAGTATATCTAATGTTATGATTCTTGGGTATGTAGCACTGAGTAGTACGCAAGGCAAAGTCACATACACTATAGCACCTGTATGACGGATGTGTCACGAGCAGGCTGTGTGAGTTTATTGTATATAGCGGCCTTTTAATGTGCGTATTATTATTTATTAAGTAATTAATTAAATATTTTTTAATTAATTACTTAACTTATCTATCCCTGATTATTTGATTTGTAAATAATTCTTTTGATGAGAAAAATTTACGGACGATCCGGGAATCGAACCCAGGATCTACGGACGCCTATCCGGGGACTTACACCCGAGACCACCTAGCTCGCCCACGGATCACCGCAACTTTTCTCATCTTTTAAATTCTTGCGCTCAGTATATCTAATGTTATGATTCTTGGGTATGTAGCACTGAGTAGTACGCAAGGCAAAGTCACATACACTATAGCACCTGTATGACGGATGTGTCACGAGCAGGCTGTGTGAGTTTATTGTATATAGCGGCCTTTTAATGTGCGTATTATTATTTATTAAGTAATTAATTAAATATTTTTTAATTAATTACTTAACTTATCTATCCCTGATTATTTAATTTGTAAATAATTCTTTTGATGAGAAAAATTAACGGACGATCCGGGAATCGAACCCAGGATCTACGGACGCCTATCCGGGGACTTACACCCGAGACCACCTAGCTCGCCCACGGATCACCGCAACTTTTCTCATCTTTTAAATTCTTGCGCTCAGTATATCTAATGTTATGATTCTTGGGTATGTAGCACTGAGTAGTACGCAAGGCAAAGTCACATACACTATAGCACCTGTATGACGGATGTGTCACGAGCAGGCTGTGTGAGTTTATTGTATATAGCGGCCTTTTAATGTGCGTATTATTATTTATTAAGTAATTAATTAAATATTTTTTAATTAATTACTTAACTTATCTATCCCTGATTATTTAATTTGTAAATAATTCTTTTGATGAGAAAAATTAACGGACGATCCGGGAATCGAACCCAGGATCTACGGACGCCTATCCGGGGACTTACACCCGAGACCACCTAGCTCGCCCACGGATCACCGCAACTTTTCTCATCTTTTAAATTCTTGCGCTCAGTATATCTAATGTTATGATTCTTGGGTATGTAGCACTGAGTAGTACGCAAGGCAAAGTCACATACACTATAGCACCTGTATGACGGATGTGTCACGAGCAGGCTGTGTGAGTTTATTGTATATAGCGGCCTTTTAATGTGCGTATTATTATTTATTAAGTAATTAATTAAATATTTTTTAATTAATTACTTAACTTATCTATCCCTGATTATTTAATTTGTAAATAATTCTTTTGATGAGAAAAATTAACGGACGATCCGGGAATCGAACCCAGGATCTACGGACGCCTATCCGGGGACTTACACCCGAGACCACCTAGCTCGCCCACGGATCACCGCAACTTTTCTCATCTTTTAAATTCTTGCGCTCAGTATATCTAATGTTATGATTCTTGGGTATGTAGCACTGAGTAGTACGCAAGGCAAAGTCACATACACTATAGCACCTGTATGACGGATGTGTCACGAGCAGGCTGTGTGAGTTTATTGTATATAGCGGCCTTTTAATGTGCGTATTATTATTTATTAAGTAATTAATTAAATATTTTTTAATTAATTACTTAACTTATCTATCACTGATTATTTAATTTGTAAATAATTCTTTTGATGAGAAAAATTAACGGACGATCCGGGAATCGAACCCAGGATCTACGGACGCCTATCCGGGGACTTACACCCGAGACCACCTAGCTCGCCCACGGATCACCGCAACTTTTCTCATCTTTTAAATTCTTGCGCTCAGTATATCTAATGTTATGATTCTTGGGTATGTAGCACTGAGTAGTACGCAAGGCAAAGTCACATACACTATAGCACCTGTATGACGGATGTGTCACGAGCAGGCTGTGTGAGTTTATTGTATATAGCGGCCTTTTAATGTGCGTATTATTATTTATTAAGTAATTAATTAAATATTTTTTAATTAATTACTTAACTTATCTATCACTGATTATTTAATTTGTAAATAATTCTTTTGATGAGAAAAATTAACGGACGATCCGGGAATCGAACCCAGGATCTACGGACGCCTATCCGGGGACTTACACCCGAGACCACCTAGCTCGCCCACGGATCACCGCAACTTTTCTCATCTTTTAAATTCTTGCGCTCAGTATATCTAATGTTATGATTCTTGGGTATGTAGCACTGAGTAGTACGCAAGGCAAAGTCACATACACTATAGCACCTGTATGACGGATGTGTCACGAGCAGGCTGTGTGAGTTTATTGTATATAGCGGCCTTTTAATGTGCGTATTATTATTTATTAAGTAATTAATTAAATATTTTTTAATTAATTACTTAACTTATCTATCCCTGATTATTTAATTTGTAAATAATTCTTTTGATGAGAAAAATTAACGGACGATCCGGGAATCGAACCCAGGATCTACGGACGCCTATCCGGGGACTTACACCCGAGACCACCTAGCTCGCCCACGGATCACCGCAACTTTTCTCATCTTTTAAATTCTTGCGCTCAGTATATCTAATGTTATGATTCTTGGGTATGTAGCACTGAGTAGTACGCAAGGCAAAGTCACATACACTATAGCACCTGTATGACGGATGTGTCACGAGCAGGCTGTGTGAGTTTATTGTATATAGCGGCCTTTTAATGTGCGTATTATTATTTATTAAGTAATTAATTAAATATTTTTTAATTAATTACTTAACTTATCTATCACTGATTATTTAATTTGTAAATAATTCTTTCGATGAGAAAAATTAACGGACGATCCGGGAATCGAACCCAGGATCTACGGACGCCTATCCGGGGACTTACACCCGAGACCACCTAGCTCGCCCACGGATCACCGCAACTTTTCTCATCTTTTAAATTCTTGCGCTCAGTATATCTAATGTTATGATTCTTGGGTATGTAGCACTGAGTAGTACGCAAGGCAAAGTCACATACACTATAGCACCTGTATGACGGATGTGTCACGAGCAGGCTGTGTGAGTTTATTGTATATAGCGGCCTTTTAATGTGCGTATTATTATTTATTAAGTAATTAATTAAATATTTTTTAATTAATTACTTAACTTATCTATCCCTGATTATTTGATTTGTAAATAATTCTTTTGATGAGAAAAATTAACGGACGATCCGGGAATCGAACCCAGGATCTACGGACGCCTATCCGGGGACTTACACCCGAGACCACCTAGCTCGCCCACGGATCACCGCAACTTTTCTCATCTTTTAAATTCTTGCGCTCAGTATATCTAATGTTATGATTCTTGGGTATGTAGCACTGAGTAGTACGCAAGGCAAAGTCACATACACTATAGCACCTGTATGACGGATGTGTCACGAGCAGGCTGTGTGAGTTTATTGTATATAGCGGCCTTTTAATGTGCGTATTATTATTTATTAAGTAATTAATTAAATATTTTTTAATTAATTACTTAACTTATCTATCCCTGATTATTTAATTTGTAAATAATTCTTTTGATGAGAAAAATTAACGGACGATCCGGGAATCGAACCCAGGATCTACGGACGCCTATCCGGGGACTTACACCCGAGACCACCTAGCTCGCCCACGGATCACCGCAACTTTTCTCATCTTTTAAATTCTTGCGCTCAGTATATCTAATGTTATGATTCTTGGGTATGTAGCACTGAGTAGTACGCAAGGCAAAGTCACATACACTATAGCACCTGTATGACGGATGTGTCACGAGCAGGCTGTGTGAGTTTATTGTATATAGCGGCCTTTTAATGTGCGTATTATTATTTATTAAGTAATTAATTAAATATTTTTTAATTAATTACTTAACTTATCTATCACTGATTATTTAATTTGTAAATAATTCTTTTGATGAGAAAAATTAACGGACGATCCGGGAATCGAACCCAGGATCTACGGACGCCTATCCGGGGACTTACACCCGAGACCACCTAGCTCGCCCACGGATCACCGCAACTTTTCTCATCTTTTAAATTCTTGCGCTCAGTATATCTAATGTTATGATTCTTGGGTATGTAGCACTGAGTAGTACGCAAGGCAAAGTCACATACACTATAGCACCTGTATGACGGATGTGTCACGAGCAGGCTGTGTGAGTTTATTGTATATAGCGGCCTTTTAATGTGCGTATTATTATTTATTAAGTAATTAATTAAATATTTTTTAATTAATTACTTAACTTATCTATCCCTGATTATTTAATTTGTAAATAATTCTTTTGATGAGAAAAATTAACGGACGATCCGGGAATCGAACCCAGGATCTACGGACGCCTATCCGGGGACTTACACCCGAGACCACCTAGCTCGCCCACGGATCACCGCAACTTTTCTCATCTTTTAAATTCTTGCGCTCAGTATATCTAATGTTATGATTCTTGGGTATGTAGCACTGAGTAGTACGCAAGGCAAAGTCACATACACTATAGCACCTGTATGACGGATGTGTCACGAGCAGGCTGTGTGAGTTTATTGTATATAGCGGCCTTTTAATGTGCGTATTATTATTTATTAAGTAATTAATTAAATATTTTTTAATTAATTACTTAACTTATCTATCCCTGATTATTTAATTTGTAAATAATTCTTTTGATGAGAAAAATTAACGGACGATCCGGGAATCGAACCCAGGATCTACGGACGCCTATCCGGGGACTTACACCCGAGACCACCTAGCTCGCCCACGGATCACCGCAACTTTTCTCATCTTTTAAATTCTTGCGCTCAGTATATCTAATGTTATGATTCTTGGGTATGTAGCACTGAGTAGTACGCAAGGCAAAGTCACATACACTATAGCACCTGTATGACGGATGTGTCACGAGCAGGCTGTGTGAGTTTATTGTATATAGCGGCCTTTTAATGTGCGTATTATTATTTATTAAGTAATTAATTAAATATTTTTTAATTAATTACTTAACTTATCTATCACTGATTATTTAATTTGTAAATAATTCTTTTGATGAGAAAAATTAACGGACGATCCGGGAATCGAACCCAGGATCTACGGACGCCTATCCGGGGACTTACACCCGAGACCACCTAGCTCGCCCACGGATCACCGCAACTTTTCTCATCTTTTAAATTCTTGCGCTCAGTATATCTAATGTTATGATTCTTGGGTATGTAGCACTGAGTAGTACGCAAGGCAAAGTCACATACACTATAGCACCTGTATGACGGATGTGTCACGAGCAGGCTGTGTGAGTTTATTGTATATAGCGGCCTTTTAATGTGCGTATTATTATTTATTAAGTAATTAATTAAATATTTTTTAATTAATTACTTAACTTATCTATCCCTGATTATTTAATTTGTAAATAATTCTTTTGATGAGAAAAATTAACGGACGATCCGGGAATCGAACCCAGGATCTACGGACGCCTATCCGGGGACTTACACCCGAGACCACCTAGCTCGCCCACGGATCACCGCCGTAGATCCTGGGTTCGATTCCCGGATCGTCCGTTAATTTTTCTCATCAAAAGAATTATTTACAAATTAAATAATCAGGGATAGATAAGTTAAGTAATTAATTAAAAAATATTTAATTAATTACTTAATAAATAATAATACGCACATTAAAAGGCCGCTATATACAATAAACTCACACAGCCTGCTCGTGACACATCCGTCATACAGGTGCTATAGTGTATGTGACTTTGCCTTGCGTACTACTCAGTGCTACATACCCAAGAATCATAACATTAGATATACTGAGCGCAAGAATTTAAAAGATGAGAAAAGTTGCGGTGATCCGTGGGCGAGCTAGGTGGTCTCGGGTGTAAGTCCCCGGATAGGCGTCCGTAGATCCTGGGTTCGATTCCCGGATCGTCCGTTAATTTTTCTCATCAAAAGAATTATTTACAAATTAAATAATCAGGGATAGATAAGTTAAGTAATTAATTAAAAAATATTTAATTAATTACTTAATAAATAATAATACGCACATTAAAAGGCCGCTATATACAATAAACTCACACAGCCTGCTCGTGACACATCCGTCATACAGGTGCTATAGTGTATGTGACTTTGCCTTGCGTACTACTCAGTGCTACATACCCAAGAATCATAACATTAGATATACTGAGCGCAAGAATTTAAAAGATGAGAAACGTTGCGGTGATCCGTGGGCGAGCTAGGTGGTCTCGGGTGTAAGTCCCCGGATAGGCGTCCGTAGATCCTGGGTTCGATTCCCGGATCGTCCGTTAATTTTTCTCATCAAAAGAATTATTTACAAATTAAATAATCAGGGATAGATAAGTTAAGTAATTAATTAAAAAATATTTAATTAATTACTTAATAAATAATAATACGCACATTAAAAGGCCGCTATATACAATAAACTCACACAGCCTGCTCGTGACACATCCGTCATACAGGTGCTATAGTGTATGTGACTTTGCCTTGCGTACTACTCAGTGCTACATACCCAAGAATCATAACATTAGATATACTGAGCGCAAGAATTTAAAAGATGAGAAAAGTTGCGGTGATCCGTGGGCGAGCTAGGTGGTCTCGGGTGTAAGTCCCCGGATAGGCGTCCGTAGATCCTGGGTTCGATTCCCGGATCGTCCGTTAATTTTTCTCATCAAAAGAATTATTTACAAATTGAATAATCAGTGATAGATAAGTTAAGTAATTAATTAAAAAATATTTAATTAATTACTTAATAAATAATAATACGCACATTAAAAGGCCGCTATATACAATAAACTCACACAGCCTGCTCGTGACACATCCGTCATACAGGTGCTATAGTGTATGTGACTTTGCCTTGCGTACTACTCAGTGCTACATACCCAAGAATCATAACATTAGATATACTGAGCGCAAGAATTTAAAAGATGAGAAAAGTTGCGGTGATCCGTGGGCGAGCTAGGTGGTCTCGGGTGTAAGTCCCCGGATAGGCGTCCGTAGATCCTGGGTTCGATTCCCGGATCGTCCGTTAATTTTTCTCATCAAAAGAATTATTTACAAATTAAATAATCAGGGATAGATAAGTTAAGTAATTAATTAAAAAATATTTAATTAATTACTTAATAAATAATAATACGCACATTAAAAGGCCGCTATAGACAATAAACTCACACAGCCTGCTCGTGACACATCCGTCATACAGGTGCTATAGTGTATGTGACTTTGCCTTGCGTACTACTCAGTGCTACATACCCAAGAATCATAACATTAGATATACTGAGCGCAAGAATTTAAAAGATGAGAAAAGTTGCGGTGATCCGTGGGCGAGCTAGGTGGTCTCGGGTGTAAGTCCCCGGATAGGCGTCCGTAGATCCTGGGTTCGATTCCCGGATCGTCCGTTAATTTTTCTCATCAAAAGAATTATTTACAAATTAAATAATCAGGGATAGATAAGTTAAGTAATTAATTAAAAAATATTTAATTAATTACTTAATAAATAATAATACGCACATTAAAAGGCCGCTATATACAATAAACTCACACAGCCTGCTCGTGACACATCCGTCATACAGGTGCTATAGTGTATGTGACTTTGCCTTGCGTACTACTCAGTGCTACATACCCAAGAATCATAACATTAGATATACTGAGCGCAAGAATTTAAAAGATGAGAAAAGTTGCGGTGATCCGTGGGCGAGCTAGGTGGTCTCGGGTGTAAGTCCCCGGATAGGCGTCCGTAGATCCTGGGTTCGATTCCCGGATCGTCCGTTAATTTTTCTCATCAAAAGAATTATTTACAAATTAAATAATCAGGGATAGATAAGTTAAGTAATTAATTAAAAAATATTTAATTAATTACTTAATAAATAATAATACGCACATTAAAAGGCCGCTATATACAATAAACTCACACAGCCTGCTCGTGACACATCCGTCATACAGGTGCTATAGTGTATGTGACTTTGCCTTGCGTACTACTCAGTGCTACATACCCAAGAATCATAACATTAGATATACTGAGCGCAAGAATTTAAAAGATGAGAAAAGTTGCGGTGATCCGTGGGCGAGCTAGGTGGTCTCGGGTGTAAGTCCCCGGATAGGCGTCCGTAGATCCTGGGTTCGATTCCCGGATCGTCCGTTAATTTTTCTCATCAAAAGAATTATTTACAAATTAAATAATCAGGGATAGATAAGTTAAGTAATTAATTAAAAAATATTTAATTAATTACTTAATAAATAATAATACGCACATTAAAAGGCCGCTATATACAATAAACTCACACAGCCTGCTCGTGACACATCCGTCATACAGGTGCTATAGTGTATGTGACTTTGCCTTGCGTACTACTCAGTGCTACATACCCAAGAATCATAACATTAGATATACTGAGCGCAAGAATTTAAAAGATGAGAAAAGTTGCGGTGATCCGTGGGCGAGCTAGGTGGTCTCGGGTGTAAGTCCCCGGATAGGCGTCCGTAGATCCTGGGTTCGATTCCCGGATCGTCCGTTAATTTTTCTCATCAAAAGAATTATTTACAAATTAAATAATCAGGGATAGATAAGTTAAGTAATTAATTAAAAAATATTTAATTAATTACTTAATAAATAATAATACGCACATTAAAAGGCCGCTATATACAATAAACTCACACAGCCTGCTCGTGACACATCCGTCATACAGGTGCTATAGTGTATGTGACTTTGCCTTGCGTACTACTCAGTGCTACATACCCAAGAATCATAACATTAGATATACTGAGCGCAAGAATTTAAAAGATGAGAAAAGTTGCGGTGATCCGTGGGCGAGCTAGGTGGTCTCGGGTGTAAGTCCCCGGATAGGCGTCCGTAGATCCTGGGTTCGATTCCCGGATCGTCCGTTAATTTTTCTCATCAAAAGAATTATTTACAAATTAAATAATCAGGGATAGATAAGTTAAGTAATTAATTAAAAAATATTTAATTAATTACTTAATAAATAATAATACGCACATTAAAAGGCCGCTATATACAATAAACTCACACAGCCTGCTCGTGACACATCCGTCATACAGGTGCTATAGTGTATGTGACTTTGCCTTGCGTACTACTCAGTGCTACATACCCAAGAATCATAACATTAGATATACTGAGCGCAAGAATTTAAAAGATGAGAAAAGTTGCGGTGATCCGTGGGCGAGCTAGGTGGTCTCGGGTGTAAGTCCCCGGATAGGCGTCCGTAGATCCTGGGTTCGATTCCCGGATCGTCCGTTAATTTTTCTCATCAAAAGAATTATTTACAAATTAAATAATCAGGGATAGATAAGTTAAGTAATTAATTAAAAAATATTTAATTAATTACTTAATAAATAATAATACGCACATTAAAAGGCCGCTATATACAATAAACTCACACAGCCTGCTCGTGACACATCCGTCATACAGGTGCTATAGTGTATGTGACTTTGCCTTGCGTACTACTCAGTGCTACATACCCAAGAATCATAACATTAGATATACTGAGCGCAAGAATTTAAAAGATGAGAAAAGTTGCGGTGATCCGTGGGCGAGCTAGGTGGTCTCGGGTGTAAGTCCCCGGATAGGCGTCCGTAGATCCTGGGTTCGATTCCCGGATCGTCCGTTAATTTTTCTCATCAAAAGAATTATTTACAAATTAAATAATCAGGGATAGATAAGTTAAGTAATTAATTAAAAAATATTTAATTAATTACTTAATAAATAATAATACGCACATTAAAAGGCCGCTATATACAATAAACTCACACAGCCTGCTCGTGACACATCCGTCATACAGGTGCTATAGTGTATGTGACTTTGCCTTGCGTACTACTCAGTGCTACATACCCAAGAATCATAACATTAGATATACTGAGCGCAAGAATTTAAAAGATGAGAAAAGTTGCGGTGATCCGTGGGCGAGCTAGGTGGTCTCGGGTGTAAGTCCCCGGATAGGCGTCCGTAGATCCTGGGTTCGATTCCCGGATCGTCCGTTAATTTTTCTCATCAAAAGAATTATTTACAAATTAAATAATCAGGGATAGATAAGTTAAGTAATTAATTAAAAAATATTTAATTAATTACTTAATAAATAATAATACGCACATTAAAAGGCCGCTATATACAATAAACTCACACAGCCTGCTCGTGACACATCCGTCATACAGGTGCTATAGTGTATGTGACTTTGCCTTGCGTACTACTCAGTGCTACATACCCAAGAATCATAACATTAGATATACTGAGCGCAAGAATTTAAAAGATGAGAAAAGTTGCGGTGATCCGTGGGCGAGCTAGGTGGTCTCGGGTGTAAGTCCCCGGATAGGCGTCCGTAGATCCTGGGTTCGATTCCCGGATCGTCCGTTAATTTTTCTCATCAAAAGAATTATTTACAAATTAAATAATCAGGGATAGATAAGTTAAGTAATTAATTAAAAAATATTTAATTAATTACTTAATAAATAATAATACGCACATTAAAAGGCCGCTATATACAATAAACTCACACAGCCTGCTCGTGACACATCCGTCATACAGGTGCTATAGTGTATGTGACTTTGCCTTGCGTACTACTCAGTGCTACATACCCAAGAATCATAACATTAGATATACTGAGCGCAAGAATTTAAAAGATGAGAAAAGTTGCGGTGATCCGTGGGCGAGCTAGGTGGTCTCGGGTGTAAGTCCCCGGATAGGCGTCCGTAGATCCTGGGTTCGATTCCCGGATCGTCCGTTAATTTTTCTCATCAAAAGAATTATTTACAAATTAAATAATCAGGGATAGATAAGTTAAGTAATTAATTAAAAAATATTTAATTAATTACTTAATAAATAATAATACGCACATTAAAAGGCCGCTATATACAATAAACTCACACAGCCTGCTCGTGACACATCCGTCATACAGGTGCTATAGTGTATGTGACTTTGCCTTGCGTACTACTCAGTGCTACATACCCAAGAATCATAACATTAGATATACTGAGCGCAAGAATTTAAAAGATGAGAAAAGTTGCGGTGATCCGTGGGCGAGCTAGGTGGTCTCGGGTGTAAGTCCCCGGATAGGCGTCCGTAGATCCTGGGTTCGATTCCCGGATCGTCCGTTAATTTTTCTC
Source organism: Tenthredo mesomela (assembly GCA_943736025.1). NCBI lineage: Eukaryota > Metazoa > Arthropoda > Insecta > Hymenoptera > Tenthredinidae > Tenthredo > Tenthredo mesomela. The sequence continues at coordinate 13,572,847 of OX031021.1, read as the reverse complement.
ATCAAAAGAATTATTTACAAATTAAATAATCAGGGATAGATAAGTTAAGTAATTAATTAAAAAATATTTAATTAATTACTTAATAAATAATAATACGCACATTAAAAGGCCGCTATATACAATAAACTCACACAGCCTGCTCGTGACACATCCGTCATACAGGTGCTATAGTGTATGTGACTTTGCCTTGCGTACTACTCAGTGCTACATACCCAAGAATCATAACATTAGATATACTGAGCGCAAGAATTTAAAAGATGAGAAAAGTTGCGGTGATCCGTGGGCGAGCTAGGTGGTCTCGGGTGTAAGTCCCCGGATAGGCGTCCGTAGATCCTGGGTTCGATTCCCGGATCGTCCGTTAATTTTTCTCATCAAAAGAATTATTTACAAATTAAATAATCAGGGATAGATAAGTTAAGTAATTAATTAAAAAATATTTAATTAATTACTTAATAAATAATAATACGCACATTAAAAGGCCGCTATATACAATAAACTCACACAGCCTGCTCGTGACACATCCGTCATACAGGTGCTATAGTGTATGTGACTTTGCCTTGCGTACTACTCAGTGCTACATACCCAAGAATCATAACATTAGATATACTGAGCGCAAGAATTTAAAAGATGAGAAAAGTTGCGGTGATCCGTGGGCGAGCTAGGTGGTCTCGGGTGTAAGTCCCCGGATAGGCGTCCGTAGATCCTGGGTTCGATTCCCGGATCGTCCGTTAATTTTTCTCATCAAAAGAATTATTTACAAATTAAATAATCAGGGATAGATAAGTTAAGTAATTAATTAAAAAATATTTAATTAATTACTTAATAAATAATAATACGCACATTAAAAGGCCGCTATATACAATAAACTCACACAGCCTGCTCGTGACACATCCGTCATACAGGTGCTATAGTGTATGTGACTTTGCCTTGCGTACTACTCAGTGCTACATACCCAAGAATCATAACATTAGATATACTGAGCGCAAGAATTTAAAAGATGAGAAAAGTTGCGGTGATCCGTGGGCGAGCTAGGTGGTCTCGGGTGTAAGTCCCCGGATAGGCGTCCGTAGATCCTGGGTTCGATTCCCGGATCGTCCGTTAATTTTTCTCATCAAAAGAATTATTTACAAATTAAATAATCAGGGATAGATAAGTTAAGTAATTAATTAAAAAATATTTAATTAATTACTTAATAAATAATAATACGCACATTAAAAGGCCGCTATATACAATAAACTCACACAGCCTGCTCGTGACACATCCGTCATACAGGTGCTATAGTGTATGTGACTTTGCCTTGCGTACTACTCAGTGCTACATACCCAAGAATCATAACATTAGATATACTGAGCGCAAGAATTTAAAAGATGAGAAAAGTTGCGGTGATCCGTGGGCGAGCTAGGTGGTCTCGGGTGTAAGTCCCCGGATAGGCGTCCGTAGATCCTGGGTTCGATTCCCGGATCGTCCGTTAATTTTTCTCATCAAAAGAATTATTTACAAATTAAATAATCAGGGATAGATAAGTTAAGTAATTAATTAAAAAATATTTAATTAATTACTTAATAAATAATAATACGCACATTAAAAGGCCGCTATATACAATAAACTCACACAGCCTGCTCGTGACACATCCGTCATACAGGTGCTATAGTGTATGTGACTTTGCCTTGCGTACTACTCAGTGCTACATACCCAAGAATCATAACATTAGATATACTGAGCGCAAGAATTTAAAAGATGAGAAAAGTTGCGGTGATCCGTGGGCGAGCTAGGTGGTCTCGGGTGTAAGTCCCCGGATAGGCGTCCGTAGATCCTGGGTTCGATTCCCGGATCGTCCGTTAATTTTTCTCATCAAAAGAATTATTTACAAATTAAATAATCAGGGATAGATAAGTTAAGTAATTAATTAAAAAATATTTAATTAATTACTTAATAAATAATAATACGCACATTAAAAGGCCGCTATATACAATAAACTCACACAGCCTGCTCGTGACACATCCGTCATACAGGTGCTATAGTGTATGTGACTTTGCCTTGCGTACTACTCAGTGCTACATACCCAAGAATCATAACATTAGATATACTGAGCGCAAGAATTTAAAAGATGAGAAAAGTTGCGGTGATCCGTGGGCGAGCTAGGTGGTCTCGGGTGTAAGTCCCCGGATAGGCGTCCGTAGATCCTGGGTTCGATTCCCGGATCGTCCGTTAATTTTTCTCATCAAAAGAATTATTTACAAATTAAATAATCAGGGATAGATAAGTTAAGTAATTAATTAAAAAATATTTAATTAATTACTTAATAAATAATAATACGCACATTAAAAGGCCGCTATATACAATAAACTCACACAGCCTGCTCGTGACACATCCGTCATACAGGTGCTATAGTGTATGTGACTTTGCCTTGCGTACTACTCAGTGCTACATACCCAAGAATCATAACATTAGATATACTGAGCGCAAGAATTTAAAAGATGAGAAAAGTTGCGGTGATCCGTGGGCGAGCTAGGTGGTCTCGGGTGTAAGTCCCCGGATAGGCGTCCGTAGATCCTGGGTTCGATTCCCGGATCGTCCGTTAATTTTTCTCATCAAAAGAATTATTTACAAATTAAATAATCAGGGATAGATAAGTTGAGTAATTAATTAAAAAATATTTAATTAATTACTTAATAAATAATAATACGCACATTAAAAGGCCGCTATATACAATAAACTCACACAGCCTGCTCGTGACACATCCGTCATACAGGTGCTATAGTGTATGTGACTTTGCCTTGCGTACTACTCAGTGCTACATACCCAAGAATCATAACATTAGATATACTGAGCGCAAGAATTTAAAAGATGAGAAAAGTTGCGGTGATCCGTGGGCGAGCTAGGTGGTCTCGGGTGTAAGTCCCCGGATAGGCGTCCGTAGATCCTGGGTTCGATTCCCGGATCGTCCGTTAATTTTTCTCATCAAAAGAATTATTTACAAATTAAATAATCAGGGATAGATAAGTTAAGTAATTAATTAAAAAATATTTAATTAATTACTTAATAAATAATAATACGCACATTAAAAGGCCGCTATATACAATAAACTCACACAGCCTGCTCGTGACACATCCGTCATACAGGTGCTATAGTGTATGTGACTTTGCCTTGCGTACTACTCAGTGCTACATACCCAAGAATCATAACATTAGATATACTGAGCGCAAGAATTTAAAAGATGAGAAAAGTTGCGGTGATCCGTGGGCGAGCTAGGTGGTCTCGGGTGTAAGTCCCCGGATAGGCGTCCGTAGATCCTGGGTTCGATTCCCGGATCGTCCGTTAATTTTTCTCATCAAAAGAATTATTTACAAATTAAATAATCAGGGATAGATAAGTTAAGTAATTAATTAAAAAATATTTAATTAATTACTTAATAAATAATAATACGCACATTAAAAGGCCGCTATATACAATAAACTCACACAGCCTGCTCGTGACACATCCGTCATACAGGTGCTATAGTGTATGTGACTTTGCCTTGCGTACTACTCAGTGCTACATACCCAAGAATCATAACATTAGATATACTGAGCGCAAGAATTTAAAAGATGAGAAAAGTTGCGGTGATCCGTGGGCGAGCTAGGTGGTCTCGGGTGTAAGTCCCCGGATAGGCGTCCGTAGATCCTGGGTTCGATTCCCGGATCGTCCGTTAATTTTTCTCATCAAAAGAATTATTTACAAATTAAATAATCAGGGATAGATAAGTTAAGTAATTAATTAAAAAATATTTAATTAATTACTTAATAAATAATAATACGCACATTAAAAGGCCGCTATATACAATAAACTCACACAGCCTGCTCGTGACACATCCGTCATACAGGTGCTATAGTGTATGTGACTTTGCCTTGCGTACTACTCAGTGCTACATACCCAAGAATCATAACATTAGATATACTGAGCGCAAGAATTTAAAAGATGAGAAAAGTTGCGGTGATCCGTGGGCGAGCTAGGTGGTCTCGGGTGTAAGTCCCCGGATAGGCGTCCGTAGATCCTGGGTTCGATTCCCGGATCGTCCGTTAATTTTTCTCATCAAAAGAATTATTTACAAATTAAATAATCAGGGATAGATAAGTTGAGTAATTAATTAAAAAATATTTAATTAATTACTTAATAAATAATAATACGCACATTAAAAGGCCGCTATATACAATAAACTCACACAGCCTGCTCGTGACACATCCGTCATACAGGTGCTATAGTGTATGTGACTTTGCCTTGCGTACTACTCAGTGCTACATACCCAAGAATCATAACATTAGATATACTGAGCGCAAGAATTTAAAAGATGAGAAAAGTTGCGGTGATCCGTGGGCGAGCTAGGTGGTCTCGGGTGTAAGTCCCCGGATAGGCGTCCGTAGATCCTGGGTTCGATTCCCGGATCGTCCGTTAATTTTTCTCATCAAAAGAATTATTTACAAATTAAATAATCAGGGATAGATAAGTTAAGTAATTAATTAAAAAATATTTAATTAATTACTTAATAAATAATAATACGCACATTAAAAGGCCGCTATATACAATAAACTCACACAGCCTGCTCGTGACACATCCGTCATACAGGTGCTATAGTGTATGTGACTTTGCCTTGCGTACTACTCAGTGCTACATACCCAAGAATCATAACATTAGATATACTGAGCGCAAGAATTTAAAAGATGAGAAAAGTTGCGGTGATCCGTGGGCGAGCTAGGTGGTCTCGGGTGTAAGTCCCCGGATAGGCGTCCGTAGATCCTGGGTTCGATTCCCGGATCGTCCGTTAATTTTTCTCATCAAAAGAATTATTTACAAATTAAATAATCAGGGATAGATAAGTTAAGTAATTAATTAAAAAATATTTAATTAATTACTTAATAAATAATAATACGCACATTAAAAGGCCGCTATATACAATAAACTCACACAGCCTGCTCGTGACACATCCGTCATACAGGTGCTATAGTGTATGTGACTTTGCCTTGCGTACTACTCAGTGCTACATACCCAAGAATCATAACATTAGATATACTGAGCGCAAGAATTTAAAAGATGAGAAAAGTTGCGGTGATCCGTGGGCGAGCTAGGTGGTCTCGGGTGTAAGTCCCCGGATAGGCGTCCGTAGATCCTGGGTTCGATTCCCGGATCGTCCGTTAATTTTTCTCATCAAAAGAATTATTTACAAATTAAATAATCAGGGATAGATAAGTTAAGTAATTAATTAAAAAATATTTAATTAATTACTTAATAAATAATAATACGCACATTAAAAGGCCGCTATATACAATAAACTCACACAGCCTGCTCGTGACACATCCGTCATACAGGTGCTATAGTGTATGTGACTTTGCCTTGCGTACTACTCAGTGCTACATACCCAAGAATCATAACATTAGATATACTGAGCGCAAGAATTTAAAAGATGAGAAAAGTTGCGGTGATCCGTGGGCGAGCTAGGTGGTCTCGGGTGTAAGTCCCCGGATAGGCGTCCGTAGATCCTGGGTTCGATTCCCGGATCGTCCGTTAATTTTTCTCATCAAAAGAATTATTTACAAATTAAATAATCAGGGATAGATAAGTTAAGTAATTAATTAAAAAATATTTAATTAATTACTTAATAAATAATAATACGCACATTAAAAGGCCGCTATATACAATAAACTCACACAGCCTGCTCGTGACACATCCGTCATACAGGTGCTATAGTGTATGTGACTTTGCCTTGCGTACTACTCAGTGCTACATACCCAAGAATCATAACATTAGATATACTGAGCGCAAGAATTTAAAAGATGAGAAAAGTTGCGGTGATCCGTGGGCGAGCTAGGTGGTCTCGGGTGTAAGTCCCCGGATAGGCGTCCGTAGATCCTGGGTTCGATTCCCGGATCGTCCGTTAATTTTTCTCATCAAAAGAATTATTTACAAATTAAATAATCAGGGATAGATAAGTTAAGTAATTAATTAAAAAATATTTAATTAATTACTTAATAAATAATAATACGCACATTAAAAGGCCGCTATATACAATAAACTCACACAGCCTGCTCGTGACACATCCGTCATACAGGTGCTATAGTGTATGTGACTTTGCCTTGCGTACTACTCAGTGCTACATACCCAAGAATCATAACATTAGATATACTGAGCGCAAGAATTTAAAAGATGAGAAAAGTTGCGGTGATCCGTGGGCGAGCTAGGTGGTCTCGGGTGTAAGTCCCCGGATAGGCGTCCGTAGATCCTGGGTTCGATTCCCGGATCGTCCGTTAATTTTTCTCATCAAAAGAATTATTTACAAATTAAATAATCAGGGATAGATAAGTTAAGTAATTAATTAAAAAATATTTAATTAATTACTTAATAAATAATAATACGCACATTAAAAGGCCGCTATATACAATAAACTCACACAGCCTGCTCGTGACACATCCGTCATACAGGTGCTATAGTGTATGTGACTTTGCCTTGCGTACTACTCAGTGCTACATACCCAAGAATCATAACATTAGATATACTGAGCGCAAGAATTTAAAAGATGAGAAAAGTTGCGGTGATCCGTGGGCGAGCTAGGTGGTCTCGGGTGTAAGTCCCCGGATAGGCGTCCGTAGATCCTGGGTTCGATTCCCGGATCGTCCGTTAATTTTTCTCATCAAAAGAATTATTTACAAATTAAATAATCAGGGATAGATAAGTTGAGTAATTAATTAAAAAATATTTAATTAATTACTTAATAAATAATAATACGCACATTAAAAGGCCGCTATATACAATAAACTCACACAGCCTGCTCGTGACACATCCGTCATACAGGTGCTATAGTGTATGTGACTTTGCCTTGCGTACTACTCAGTGCTACATACCCAAGAATCATAACATTAGATATACTGAGCGCAAGAATTTAAAAGATGAGAAAAGTTGCGGTGATCCGTGGGCGAGCTAGGTGGTCTCGGGTGTAAGTCCCCGGATAGGCGTCCGTAGATCCTGGGTTCGATTCCCGGATCGTCCGTTAATTTTTCTCATCAAAAGAATTATTTACAAATTAAATAATCAGGGATAGATAAGTTAAGTAATTAATTAAAAAATATTTAATTAATTACTTAATAAATAATAATACGCACATTAAAAGGCCGCTATATACAATAAACTCACACAGCCTGCTCGTGACACATCCGTCATACAGGTGCTATAGTGTATGTGACTTTGCCTTGCGTACTACTCAGTGCTACATACCCAAGAATCATAACATTAGATATACTGAGCGCAAGAATTTAAAAGATGAGAAAAGTTGCGGTGATCCGTGGGCGAGCTAGGTGGTCTCGGGTGTAAGTCCCCGGATAGGCGTCCGTAGATCCTGGGTTCGATTCCCGGATCGTCCGTTAATTTTTCTCATCAAAAGAATTATTTACAAATTAAATAATCAGGGATAGATAAGTTAAGTAATTAATTAAAAAATATTTAATTAATTACTTAATAAATAATAATACGCACATTAAAAGGCCGCTATATACAATAAACTCACACAGCCTGCTCGTGACACATCCGTCATACAGGTGCTATAGTGTATGTGACTTTGCCTTGCGTACTACTCAGTGCTACATACCCAAGAATCATAACATTAGATATACTGAGCGCAAGAATTTAAAAGATGAGAAAAGTTGCGGTGATCCGTGGGCGAGCTAGGTGGTCTCGGGTGTAAGTCCCCGGATAGGCGTCCGTAGATCCTGGGTTCGATTCCCGGATCGTCCGTTAATTTTTCTCATCAAAAGAATTATTTACAAATTAAATAATCAGGGATAGATAAGTTAAGTAATTAATTAAAAAATATTTAATTAATTACTTAATAAATAATAATACGCACATTAAAAGGCCGCTATATACAATAAACTCACACAGCCTGCTCGTGACACATCCGTCATACAGGTGCTATAGTGTATGTGACTTTGCCTTGCGTACTACTCAGTGCTACATACCCAAGAATCATAACATTAGATATACTGAGCGCAAGAATTTAAAAGATGAGAAAAGTTGCGGTGATCCGTGGGCGAGCTAGGTGGTCTCGGGTGTAAGTCCCCGGATAGGCGTCCGTAGATCCTGGGTTCGATTCCCGGATCGTCCGTTAATTTTTCTCATCAAAAGAATTATTTACAAATTAAATAATCAGGGATAGATAAGTTAAGTAATTAATTAAAAAATATTTAATTAATTACTTAATAAATAATAATACGCACATTAAAAGGCCGCTATATACAATAAACTCACACAGCCTGCTCGTGACACATCCGTCATACAGGTGCTATAGTGTATGTGACTTTGCCTTGCGTACTACTCAGTGCTACATACCCAAGAATCATAACATTAGATATACTGAGCGCAAGAATTTAAAAGATGAGAAAAGTTGCGGTGATCCGTGGGCGAGCTAGGTGGTCTCGGGTGTAAGTCCCCGGATAGGCGTCCGTAGATCCTGGGTTCGATTCCCGGATCGTCCGTTAATTTTTCTCATCAAAAGAATTATTTACAAATTAAATAATCAGGGATAGATAAGTTAAGTAATTAATTAAAAAATATTTAATTAATTACTTAATAAATAATAATACGCACATTAAAAGGCCGCTATATACAATAAACTCACACAGCCTGCTCGTGACACATCCGTCATACAGGTGCTATAGTGTATGTGACTTTGCCTTGCGTACTACTCAGTGCTACATACCCAAGAATCATAACATTAGATATACTGAGCGCAAGAATTTAAAAGATGAGAAAAGTTGCGGTGATCCGTGGGCGAGCTAGGTGGTCTCGGGTGTAAGTCCCCGGATAGGCGTCCGTAGATCCTGGGTTCGATTCCCGGATCGTCCGTTAATTTTTCTCATCAAAAGAATTATTTACAAATTAAATAATCAGGGATAGATAAGTTAAGTAATTAATTAAAAAATATTTAATTAATTACTTAATAAATAATAATACGCACATTAAAAGGCCGCTATATACAATAAACTCACACAGCCTGCTCGTGACACATCCGTCATACAGGTGCTATAGTGTATGTGACTTTGCCTTGCGTACTACTCAGTGCTACATACCCAAGAATCATAACATTAGATATACTGAGCGCAAGAATTTAAAAGATGAGAAAAGTTGCGGTGATCCGTGGGCGAGCTAGGTGGTCTCGGGTGTAAGTCCCCGGATAGGCGTCCGTAGATCCTGGGTTCGATTCCCGGATCGTCCGTTAATTTTTCTCATCAAAAGAATTATTTACAAATTAAATAATCAGGGATAGATAAGTTAAGTAATTAATTAAAAAATATTTAATTAATTACTTAATAAATAATAATACGCACATTAAAAGGCCGCTATATACAATAAACTCACACAGCCTGCTCGTGACACATCCGTCATACAGGTGCTATAGTGTATGTGACTTTGCCTTGCGTACTACTCAGTGCTACATACCCAAGAATCATAACATTAGATATACTGAGCGCAAGAATTTAAAAGATGAGAAAAGTTGCGGTGATCCGTGGGCGAGCTAGGTGGTCTCGGGTGTAAGTCCCCGGATAGGCGTCCGTAGATCCTGGGTTCGATTCCCGGATCGTCCGTTAATTTTTCTCATCAAAAGAATTATTTACAAATTAAATAATCAGGGATAGATAAGTTAAGTAATTAATTAAAAAATATTTAATTAATTACTTAATAAATAATAATACGCACATTAAAAGGCCGCTATATACAATAAACTCACACAGCCTGCTCGTGACACATCCGTCATACAGGTGCTATAGTGTATGTGACTTTGCCTTGCGTACTACTCAGTGCTACATACCCAAGAATCATAACATTAGATATACTGAGCGCAAGAATTTAAAAGATGAGAAAAGTTGCGGTGATCCGTGGGCGAGCTAGGTGGTCTCGGGTGTAAGTCCCCGGATAGGCGTCCGTAGATCCTGGGTTCGATTCCCGGATCGTCCGTTAATTTTTCTCATCAAAAGAATTATTTACAAATTAAATAATCAGGGATAGATAAGTTAAGTAATTAATTAAAAAATATTTAATTAATTACTTAATAAATAATAATACGCACATTAAAAGGCCGCTATATACAATAAACTCACACAGCCTGCTCGTGACACATCCGTCATACAGGTGCTATAGTGTATGTGACTTTGCCTTGCGTACTACTCAGTGCTACATACCCAAGAATCATAACATTAGATATACTGAGCGCAAGAATTTAAAAGATGAGAAAAGTTGCGGTGATCCGTGGGCGAGCTAGGTGGTCTCGGGTGTAAGTCCCCGGATAGGCGTCCGTAGATCCTGGGTTCGATTCCCGGATCGTCCGTTAATTTTTCTCATCAAAAGAATTATTTACAAATTAAATAATCAGTGATAGATAAGTTAAGTAATTAATTAAAAAATATTTAATTAATTACTTAATAAATAATAATACGCACATTAAAAGGCCGCTATATACAATAAACTCACACAGCCTGCTCGTGACACATCCGTCATACAGGTGCTATAGTGTATGTGACTTTGCCTTGCGTACTACTCAGTGCTACATACCCAAGAATCATAACATTAGATATACTGAGCGCAAGAATTTAAAAGATGAGAAAAGTTGCGGTGATCCGTGGGCGAGCTAGGTGGTCTCGGGTGTAAGTCCCCGGATAGGCGTCCGTAGATCCTGGGTTCGATTCCCGGATCGTCCGTTAATTTTTCTCATCAAAAGAATTATTTACAAATTAAATAATCAGGGATAGATAAGTTAAGTAATTAATTAAAAAATATTTAATTAATTACTTAATAAATAATAATACGCACATTAAAAGGCCGCTATATACAATAAACTCACACAGCCTGCTCGTGACACATCCGTCATACAGGTGCTATAGTGTATGTGACTTTGCCTTGCGTACTACTCAGTGCTACATACCCAAGAATCATAACATTAGATATACTGAGCGCAAGAATTTAAAAGATGAGAAAAGTTGCGGTGATCCGTGGGCGAGCTAGGTGGTCTCGGGTGTAAGTCCCCGGATAGGCGTCCGTAGATCCTGGGTTCGATTCCCGGATCGTCCGTTAATTTTTCTCATCAAAAGAATTATTTACAAATTAAATAATCAGTGATAGATAAGTTAAGTAATTAATTAAAAAATATTTAATTAATTACTTAATAAATAATAATACGCACATTAAAAGGCCGCTATATACAATAAACTCACACAGCCTGCTCGTGACACATCCGTCATACAGGTGCTATAGTGTATGTGACTTTGCCTTGCGTACTACTCAGTGCTACATACCCAAGAATCATAACATTAGATATACTGAGCGCAAGAATTTAAAAGATGAGAAAAGTTGCGGTGATCCGTGGGCGAGCTAGGTGGTCTCGGGTGTAAGTCCCCGGATAGGCGTCCGTAGATCCTGGGTTCGATTCCCGGATCGTCCGTTAATTTTTCTCATCAAAAGAATTATTTACAAATTAAATAATCAGGGATAGATAAGTTAAGTAATTAATTAAAAAATATTTAATTAATTACTTAATAAATAATAATACGCACATTAAAAGGCCGCTATATACAATAAACTCACACAGCCTGCTCGTGACACATCCGTCATACAGGTGCTATAGTGTATGTGACTTTGCCTTGCGTACTACTCAGTGCTACATACCCAAGAATCATAACATTAGATATACTGAGCGCAAGAATTTAAAAGATGAGAAAAGTTGCGGTGATCCGTGGGCGAGCTAGGTGGTCTCGGGTGTAAGTCCCCGGATAGGCGTCCGTAGATCCTGGGTTCGATTCCCGGATCGTCCGTTAATTTTTCTCATCAAAAGAATTATTTACAAATTAAATAATCAGGGATAGATAAGTTAAGTAATTAATTAAAAAATATTTAATTAATTACTTAATAAATAATAATACGCACATTAAAAGGCCGCTATATACAATAAACTCACACAGCCTGCTCGTGACACATCCGTCATACAGGTGCTATAGTGTATGTGACTTTGCCTTGCGTACTACTCAGTGCTACATACCCAAGAATCATAACATTAGATATACTGAGCGCAAGAATTTAAAAGATGAGAAAAGTTGCGGTGATCCGTGGGCGAGCTAGGTGGTCTCGGGTGTAAGTCCCCGGATAGGCGTCCGTAGATCCTGGGTTCGATTCCCGGATCGTCCGTTAATTTTTCTCATCAAAAGAATTATTTACAAATTAAATAATCAGGGATAGATAAGTTAAGTAATTAATTAAAAAATATTTAATTAATTACTTAATAAATAATAATACGCACATTAAAAGGCCGCTATATACAATAAACTCACACAGCCTGCTCGTGACACATCCGTCATACAGGTGCTATAGTGTATGTGACTTTGCCTTGCGTACTACTCAGTGCTACATACCCAAGAATCATAACATTAGATATACTGAGCGCAAGAATTTAAAAGATGAGAAAAGTTGCGGTGATCCGTGGGCGAGCTAGGTGGTCTCGGGTGTAAGTCCCCGGATAGGCGTCCGTAGATCCTGGGTTCGATTCCCGGATCGTCCGTTAATTTTTCTCATCAAAAGAATTATTTACAAATTAAATAATCAGGGATAGATAAGTTAAGTAATTAATTAAAAAATATTTAATTAATTACTTAATAAATAATAATACGCACATTAAAAGGCCGCTATATACAATAAACTCACACAGCCTGCTCGTGACACATCCGTCATACAGGTGCTATAGTGTATGTGACTTTGCCTTGCGTACTACTCAGTGCTACATACCCAAGAATCATAACATTAGATATACTGAGCGCAAGAATTTAAAAGATGAGAAAAGTTGCGGTGATCCGTGGGCGAGCTAGGTGGTCTCGGGTGTAAGTCCCCGGATAGGCGTCCGTAGATCCTGGGTTCGATTCCCGGATCGTCCGTTAATTTTTCTCATCAAAAGAATTATTTACAAATTAAATAATCAGGGATAGATAAGTTAAGTAATTAATTAAAAAATATTTAATTAATTACTTAATAAATAATAATACGCACATTAAAAGGCCGCTATATACAATAAACTCACACAGCCTGCTCGTGACACATCCGTCATACAGGTGCTATAGTGTATGTGACTTTGCCTTGCGTACTACTCAGTGCTACATACCCAAGAATCATAACATTAGATATACTGAGCGCAAGAATTTAAAAGATGAGAAAAGTTGCGGTGATCCGTGGGCGAGCTAGGTGGTCTCGGGTGTAAGTCCCCGGATAGGCGTCCGTAGATCCTGGGTTCGATTCCCGGATCGTCCGTTAATTTTTCTCATCAAAAGAATTATTTACAAATTAAATAATCAGGGATAGATAAGTTAAGTAATTAATTAAAAAATATTTAATTAATTACTTAATAAATAATAATACGCACATTAAAAGGCCGCTATATACAATAAACTCACACAGCCTGCTCGTGACACATCCGTCATACAGGTGCTATAGTGTATGTGACTTTGCCTTGCGTACTACTCAGTGCTACATACCCAAGAATCATAACATTAGATATACTGAGCGCAAGAATTTAAAAGATGAGAAAAGTTGCGGTGATCCGTGGGCGAGCTAGGTGGTCTCGGGTGTAAGTCCCCGGATAGGCGTCCGTAGATCCTGGGTTCGATTCCCGGATCGTCCGTTAATTTTTCTCATCAAAAGAATTATTTACAAATTAAATAATCAGGGATAGATAAGTTAAGTAATTAATTAAAAAATATTTAATTAATTACTTAATAAATAATAATACGCACATTAAAAGGCCGCTATATACAATAAACTCACACAGCCTGCTCGTGACACATCCGTCATACAGGTGCTATAGTGTATGTGACTTTGCCTTGCGTACTACTCAGTGCTACATACCCAAGAATCATAACATTAGATATACTGAGCGCAAGAATTTAAAAGATGAGAAAAGTTGCGGTGATCCGTGGGCGAGCTAGGTGGTCTCGGGTGTAAGTCCCCGGATAGGCGTCCGTAGATCCTGGGTTCGATTCCCGGATCGTCCGTTAATTTTTCTCATCAAAAGAATTATTTACAAATTAAATAATCAGTGATAGATAAGTTAAGTAATTAATTAAAAAATATTTAATTAATTACTTAATAAATAATAATACGCACATTAAAAGGCCGCTATATACAATAAACTCACACAGCCTGCTCGTGACACATCCGTCATACAGGTGCTATAGTGTATGTGACTTTGCCTTGCGTACTACTCAGTGCTACATACCCAAGAATCATAACATTAGATATACTGAGCGCAAGAATTTAAAAGATGAGAAAAGTTGCGGTGATCCGTGGGCGAGCTAGGTGGTCTCGGGTGTAAGTCCCCGGATAGGCGTCCGTAGATCCTGGGTTCGATTCCCGGATCGTCCGTTAATTTTTCTCATCAAAAGAATTATTTACAAATTAAATAATCAGGGATAGATAAGTTAAGTAATTAATTAAAAAATATTTAATTAATTACTTAATAAATAATAATACGCACATTAAAAGGCCGCTATATACAATAAACTCACACAGCCTGCTCGTGACACATCCGTCATACAGGTGCTATAGTGTATGTGACTTTGCCTTGCGTACTACTCAGTGCTACATACCCAAGAATCATAACATTAGATATACTGAGCGCAAGAATTTAAAAGATGAGAAAAGTTGCGGTGATCCGTGGGCGAGCTAGGTGGTCTCGGGTGTAAGTCCCCGGATAGGCGTCCGTAGATCCTGGGTTCGATTCCCGGATCGTCCGTTAATTTTTCTCATCAAAAGAATTATTTACAAATTAAATAATCAGTGATAGATAAGTTAAGTAATTAATTAAAAAATATTTAATTAATTACTTAATAAATAATAATACGCACATTAAAAGGCCGCTATATACAATAAACTCACACAGCCTGCTCGTGACACATCCGTCATACAGGTGCTATAGTGTATGTGACTTTGCCTTGCGTACTACTCAGTGCTACATACCCAAGAATCATAACATTAGATATACTGAGCGCAAGAATTTAAAAGATGAGAAAAGTTGCGGTGATCCGTGGGCGAGCTAGGTGGTCTCGGGTGTAAGTCCCCGGATAGGCGTCCGTAGATCCTGGGTTCGATTCCCGGATCGTCCGTTAATTTTTCTCATCAAAAGAATTATTTACAAATTAAATAATCAGGGATAGATAAGTTAAGTAATTAATTAAAAAATATTTAATTAATTACTTAATAAATAATAATACGCACATTAAAAGGCCGCTATATACAATAAACTCACACAGCCTGCTCGTGACACATCCGTCATACAGGTGCTATAGTGTATGTGACTTTGCCTTGCGTACTACTCAGTGCTACATACCCAAGAATCATAACATTAGATATACTGAGCGCAAGAATTTAAAAGATGAGAAAAGTTGCGGTGATCCGTGGGCGAGCTAGGTGGTCTCGGGTGTAAGTCCCCGGATAGGCGTCCGTAGATCCTGGGTTCGATTCCCGGATCGTCCGTTAATTTTTCTCATCAAAAGAATTATTTACAAATTAAATAATCAGGGATAGATAAGTTAAGTAATTAATTAAAAAATATTTAATTAATTACTTAATAAATAATAATACGCACATTAAAAGGCCGCTATATACAATAAACTCACACAGCCTGCTCGTGACACATCCGTCATACAGGTGCTATAGTGTATGTGACTTTGCCTTGCGTACTACTCAGTGCTACATACCCAAGAATCATAACATTAAAAGTATATACTATTTAATCGTCAGAAATCTTCGAAGTCACCGTGAAATTTTGCTATCATTTTTTTTTTTTTTTAAGTACATATATTGATGTAAATTCTCACAAATCAAAGTTTACCTATCGAGTCAAAAAGTGTTGAGTATTGCAACAGGCGACGTTTGGGTGTAGATCAACACTGGACATCAGACGATCACCGAAGTTAACCCGTGTAGAAATTTTCCCCGGGCGCTAATAAGGGCCAAGTTAATTTTCCACAATAATGTATAGGCCCAAGTTTGGTCACCAATATTGGGCCTATATCGATTTGTCCCGCTTTTTTGTTGTGGCCCCATATACGGTGTCCACTTTGGGCCCTACTGGCTGTCCAAATTGGCCCCAGTTTGACCACGCATATGGGGCCGAATTAAATACGTGGGACAATCCAACATTGGCCCAATACAGGCGACCTTACTTAGGCCTGAATAATATCGAGCCAAATTAACTTGGCCCCTGTTTGCGCCCAACAAAAATTTCTATACGGGATATATATAATATATATGGGCTATCCAAACTCGGAGCAACATTGGGTATAAAAGGTGGGCTATTATGGGATACCGAATTTGGGCCAATATTGGTTTTAAAATTATCCTGCGAGCCTGGATAAACCCTGACTCGGGCCAACTTTGGCAGAGGTTAGGCAAGCCTGGAAACAATCAGCGCAAATGCCTAATAAACCCCCGGCTTGGCCCAAGCTCGGCACAAGTCAGGCAAGCCCAGACAAAATGAGTCCAAATGCCCAGTTAACCAATTTTGGCAAAAATTAGACAAGCCTGGACAAAATGAGTCTGAATGCCTGGCTACACCCCGACTCTGCTATATCTAGAGAGATAATTTTTTCTCAGACCAAATGCTATTCTATTGCCCGACTAGTTAATTTCCGTAGTTACTTTGTTAGCGAGAAAGATTTTTAGACAAAATGGCGTCTACTGTAAGTTGACCGCGCCGTGGTAGATGGCGTCTGATATGGTTGACCGAATGCCTAATTAACCCCCGACTTGGCCCAAGTTTGGCACAGATTGGGCAAGCCTGGACATAATGAGTCTGAATGTTTGGCTAAACCCCGACTTGGCCCAACTTTGGGACAGGTTAGGCAAGCCTGGACAAGATGAGTCCGAATGCCTGGCTAAACTCCGACTTGGCCCAACGTTGGCACAGATTGGGCAAGCCTGGACAAAATGAGTCTGAATGCCTGGCTAAACTCCGACTTGGCGCAACGTTGGCACAGATTGGGCAAGCCTGGACAAAATGAGTCTGAATGCCTGGCTAAACCCCGACTTGGCCCAACTTTGGGACAGGTTAGGCAAGCCTGAACAAAATGAGTCTGAATGCCTAATTAACCCCCGACTTGGCCCAAGTTCGGGAAACGTTAGGTAGGCCTGGAGAAAATGAGTCTGATTTCCTGGCTACACCTCGACTTGGCCTAAGTTTGGGACAGGTTAGGCAAGCGTTGACAAAATGAGTCCGAATGCCTAACTAACCCCCGACTTGGCCCAAGTTTGGCACAAGTTGGGCAAGCCTTGATAAAATGAGTCTGAATGCCTGGCTGAACCCCGACTTGGCCCAAGTTCGGGAAAGGTTAGGTAGGCCTCGAGAAAATGAGTCTGATTTCCTGGCTACACCTCGACTTGGCCCAAGTTTGGGACAGGTTAGGCAAGCGTTGACAAAATGAGTCCGAATGCCTAATTAACCCCCGACTTGGCCCAAGTTTGGTACAAGTTGGGCAAGCCTTGATAAAATGAGTCTGAATGCCTGGCTGAACCCCAACTTGTCCCCAGTTTGGCACAAGTTGGGCAAGCCTAGATAGAATGAGATCGGATGCCTAATTGACCCCCGACTTGGCCCAAGTTCGGCAGAGGTTAGGCAAACCTGGACAAAATGAGTCTGAATGCCTAATAAACCCCCGACTTGGCCCAAGTTTGGCACAAGTTGGGCAAGCCTCGATAGAATAAGACTGGATGCCTAGCTAAGCCCCGACTTGAGCCAACGTTGGCACAGATTGGGCGAGCCTAAACAAAATTAACTTGGATGCCAGAATAAACCCTACCTATGCCCCAGTGAGGCAACAGTGAGGATGCCTTTATAGTGGATGCCCTGTTGACGCCCAGAAAGGGCCTCTTTTCTAATTGGGACGCCCCAACAATTTTCTACACGGGAAGCAATTTCAACTGCAGCCAGAAGTCGGATGGGTGACCCTGGTAGAAAATTGAGCAGAATATGACCAGAATCTGTTGAGTTTTCTGGTGAGTGGGCAGATTCTGGTCAGATTTTCTGGCCAGATACCTGATCAATTCGACGACAGTTTCTGACCAGAATGACATATGTATCTGGGCAGATTCTGTTGAAGGATCTGATGAACGAATCTAAGGTGTAATTCGAGGTTATGTTAAAAATGTAGGTAATTAAAAAGTTTCATAACATCAAGGTGAGAAGATTTTTTGTGGAAAATAATTTATTATGTTCAAATAATATTAAGAATCGTAATAATTTTTAAATTATATATCAAAAATAATAAAGCTTTTACTATGATGAAAAAAAATTCGACAGCTTCGAATGAAAAATAACAACAATTATTATAGTGTTAACGACATCGTCGCCGGGAATTGTCTTCACACAACATACGCTTTCGTTATCTGTAACCAGGACCACCGCTACGTCGGTTTCGTCCTCTAGGTCGATCGCTACGTAGTTTCCGTCCTCCAGGTCCACCGCTATGTAGTTTTCATGCTCTAGGTCCACCGCACCGTAGTTTTCGTCCTCCAGGTCCACCGCTACGTAGTTTTCATGCTCTAGGTCCATCGCAGCGTAGTTTCCGTCTTCTAGGTCCACCGCACCGTAGTTTTCGTCCTCCAGGTCCACCGCCACGTAGTTAATAACTTACTGAACAATGATGCATGAATTATCAACGTCGTGTGTACAACATCAATTGTTTATCAATAATTATTTACAATCGGTCGACCTGGAGGACGGAAACTACGGTGCGGTCGACCTAGAGGACGAAAACTACGGTGCGGTGGACCTAGAAGACGGAAACTACGGTGCGGTTGACCTAGAGCATGAAAACTACGTAGCGGTGGACCTGGAGGACAAAAACTACAGTGCGGTGGACCTAGAAGTCGGAAACTACGGTGCGGTGGACCTAGAGCATGAAAACTACGTAGCGGTGGACCTGGAGGACGAAAACTACAGTGCGGTGGACCTAGAAGACGGAAACTACGGTGCGGTGGACCTAGAGCATGAAAACTACGTAGCGGTCGACCTGGAGGACGAGAACTACGATGCAGCCAACCTAGAGGACGAAAACTACGTAGCGGTGGACCTGGAGAACGGAAACTACATAGTGGTCGACCTGGAGGACGAGAACTAAGATGCGGTCAATAACGAAAGCGTATGTTGTACAAAGACAACTCCCGGCGACGACGTCAGTGACACTCATAATTAACTGCAACTTGAATGCCATATGGCGAAAGAATTTATCACTAGATTTAATCATTTATTTTTGTTTTACTGAAAATTGACCTGCCACGAGTTAACAGTTGAAGTTACATATAACCTCAAAAGTACGTGATATTAATGGTTCACCAGATTCTGGTCAGATTCTGACCAGATACCCCTGAATATCTGGGCAGAATCTGCCCAGATTGTCTGACCATAAGATGACGAATGGCCAGAAAATCGGGTCAATTTTCTACCAGGGTGACCCACATGAATACATCTAATTAGTCTTCGAATAGCTAATTTCTAACATCCTGGGAATATGAACTTTGCTCTACCGCTCGAAAAAGAATCAACTATTAGTGTAAAAAATATTTTTTGTCCGGATAATATCGAAAATAAAAAAAATCGAATGATCGGGTCATCGGCTGATCATAATATTGGGCTCTTGTTGGGCCATTGACGACTGCCCGACAACCAATTTGGGCCATTGCTGGCCCTGCGCTGGCCAACTGTTGGGCCGGTATAAGACTGCCGGCACTGGCCCAGCTGTCGGCCACTGTGACACCAGGGTACAGGGCCATCACAAGTCTTCCGGCAGCGGTTCGACAATTCAAGTATCGGCATTCCTTCACCTAACTAGCAATGGCCCTGCACTCTGTGTTTGTTGGGTTTTTTTCAGTGTATATTTCATATTGCAGTTATTTTTGTTATTTATTGTGAATTTTTAATTATTTGGCGTAAGGATACCAATATAACGATATGCGCGTGCGCCATTTATAAGAAAATAAAAAGGTGGAAATGGCCTCAAAGTGGGTGCAACAAGGCTTGTCTAAAAGTTCAGGTCCATATGTCTTTTTCTACGGACAAAGATATTTTACGGGCTAAACGATCGTCGCTGTCGGATGAAAATTTTAATATGCTAATGTTTATTAAGGGCAACATGCACCTAATTCAAAACTACACGGAGAAAAAAATATCGCGCTCATCACGAAACGGATCGCGCTCATCACGATCCGTATAGCGCTTACTACGATCCGTATAGCTCAGGGATGGCGAACCTTTATACATCTACGTGCCATTTTTTCAAAATAAATGTGCAATGTGGCCGTGACGTGCCTACTGTGTCCCTCAATGTAGACGAAAAAATAAATTATTTCGATTAGGTACTCAAATTCCTCAATTAATGCCGTGCCCAAATTATTTATTATTATTATTATTTATTATTTATTATTTATTTTATTTTATTATAACATGAAATTCAAGTAAAGATTCCTTCAGTCCTTCAGTGGTCTAATTGGACAAGGCGTCGCAGTACAAATGCGGAGGTCCCGGTTCGAACCCGGGCTGAAGGAATTTTTACTTGAAAAAATAATTATGATGCACTTCCGTTTTTTTTCGGTCTATCTGGAGATTGCACGCTCTATATAGAGGTGAGCTTCAGTTAGAAGACTTAAAAATTTGGTTCGACTGGTCCGATAAATTCACATATGGTATGAATTAATAGGTTTCGAACGATACAGTCACTACACAATGAAATAAACACAGACCTGTG
This sequence comes from Tenthredo mesomela, assembly GCA_943736025.1. Lineage (NCBI taxonomy): Eukaryota > Metazoa > Arthropoda > Insecta > Hymenoptera > Tenthredinidae > Tenthredo > Tenthredo mesomela. The sequence goes on along the minus strand of OX031021.1, from coordinate 13,552,052 downwards.
GACTAAGAGGTCAATGACAATAACATGAAATTCAAGTAAAGATTCCTTCAGTCCTTCAGTGGTCTAATTGGACAAGGCGTCGCAGTACAAATGCGGAGGTCCCGGTTCAATCCCGGGCTGAAGGAATTTTCACTTGAAAAAATAATTATGATGCACTTCCGTTTTTTTCGGTCTATCTGGAGATTGCACGCTCTATATAGAGGTGAGCTTCAGTTAGAAGACTTAAAAATTTGGTTCGACTGGTCCGATAAATTCACATATGGTATGAATTAATAGGTTTCGAACGATAGAGTCACTACACAATGAAAATGTAAATATGTTGATAATAAGTTTATTCATGACAATTATATTACACATCCGATTTATTTATCCAACTATTATGTGCTTGTTTTTATTATTCATAATATATTCTACAGAATAAGTTAGCTCTAAGCTGGTGTGACGATAAGCGAAAGTTGATACCCGGTAGAACTGATACTTTACCCTGGGGTTACCAAGATCCTGCAAACTTGTAAATTTCTCACATTTTCTCACATTTTCTCACACTTTCTCACATTTTCTCAAAAAATTTCCCATCTACTTTACACGTAAATGTGAGAAAATGTGAGAAAATGTGAGAAAATGTGAGAAAATGTGAGAAAATGTGAGAAAATGTGAGAAAATGTGAGAAAATGTGAGAAAATGTGAGAAAATGTGAGAAAATGTGAGAAACTGTGAGAAAGTGTGTGTGTGTGTGTGTGAAAACATTTTTCCACAATGATCATGTAAGTTGGCATTAAGATTGAGGGGGATGAAGAAACAAAATGTAAATATGTTGATAATAAGTTTATTCATGACAATTATATTACACATCCGATTTATTTATCCAACTATTATGTGAACCGTCGAATCCCAACCATTTTACATAGAGTTGAACATCACGCCTCCGCAAGACCATTTCTATACAAGATAGCCATCGGGATATTGCACCCTGCTGAGCTCCTCCTTATAAAACCCGCCTTCGATGGGTTGATTCAGGTAGTCGGTGAGTTTGTCAGTTGGAGGGTTGGTATTTTTCACCTCATGAATCGTAAATATTTCTCTTGTCCAATTCGGCGTATAACCCTCTTCGAACACATTTTTATATTTGCTAATTCGAACTTTATCGCCGACGCACAGGTTGCTTTCATATCATTTAATATTTATAGAGGTAAAGATTCAAACCTATGTTTACTAGAAAAAGTTCAAGCTTATGGTAACTAAGATTTATTTTAAAGTATTGCGTATAAAAATTACAGCCAATTATGTTGATAATAGAGGCCTATTCTAGAGAAAGGTTAAGAATCGTTGTTTCTTATAACAAACTAGACGTCGTTTCAAAGTCTTGCATATGATCACAGAAATGCAATACATGCTAAATGCTCAGCGTGGGTATACACTATATGCTGAATCCATGCATCCTTTAATTTCCTCGGATATGTCAAGAGCGAATAGAGCTTTTAGTTGAAGCAAAACAATTTTAAACATATTCGTATCAATATTCGGTTTCAAACTCGACTCTATCCCTTCCAGCCGCTCGTCAATATCTTTCAAGACAAGCTTTGTAAAACAATGAAGAGGAGTATCCGTAAAGCCAAACGCATTTGCCAATGTAGAGAGTTCCCTTACCATTTCGTCTTTTAGTTTGTTCACAGCAACCATATGTTCTGATAGACGACATAAATGATTACAGACGCACGGAATTATGGCGTTTAGTACATCGATCGATGATTTCTGCAGCACGATGGACGGCGAGTACAGCTTCCGTTTCTTAAGACTGGGGGAGTTGCAAGCCCACACCGAAAAAATATGTATGTGTCGTATATTTTTGAATATATTTAAAATATACTTGAAAATATATGTAAAAATATACGTGGCATATAAAAAGTTTATATGAAAACCATATGAAATTTCGCCGATTCGTATATGTCAAAAATATATTTCAATATATATGTCAAAATATATTTAAGCATATATGTTAAAATATATTTATGCATATATGTTAGAATATATTTACGCATATATGGCAGAATGTATGCGTGAATATATGTGAACATATACAGGGTGGGGCATTTAAAGTGTGACAGAGCAATAGCACTCAAACTATTAATGATACTCAAAAATGTTTCAGACAGAAGTTTTATTGTTCGAGAAGGCCGTCATACTGGATCACCCTATTTTTTTATCGGTGGAGGCGCTGAAGCTACGGCAAGGTCAACTCCACTTTTTTAAATGAAACTACGTATTTTTTATTACGTTATTTCATTCTACTTGAAAAACCGAATGACTTTCGTATGAAACATTTTTTGGTGAGACACCAATTTTTCATGATATTTAGCTGAACAACTGCAGATCTTTAAACGTTCAAGAATCTACCACCTCTAAACTATCAAGCTTTGAGAAGAATTGCAACGTACGAAGATTCCATAATTCCATGCAAAGAACCTTGAAGAATATTTTTTCCGAATTTTTTCAACAATTTTTAATTTTTTTACGCAATTGAAGAAACAGCGATGAAAAGTTACGGGGAAAAATTCTGCAATTATTTTCCGAAATTCCTTGCATAAAATTGAGCACTTTTTGTCACTAGCAACTTTTCTCCAAACTTGATAGTTCAGAGGTAAAAAGTTCTTGAACGTTCAAAAATCTGTAGTTGTTCAGCTGAATATCACGAAAAATTGATGTCTCACCAAAAAATGTTTCATACGAAAGTCGTTTGGTTTTTTAAGTAGAATAAAATAACGTCATAAAAAATGCGTAGTTTCATTTAAAAAAGTGGAGTCGACCTTGCCGTAGCTTCAGCGCCTCCACCGAAAAAATAATATGATGGTCCAGTATGACGGCCTTTCCGAACAATATAACTTTCATATGAAACATTTTTGAGTATCATTAATAGTTTGAGTGCTATTGCTCTGTCACACTTTAAATGCCCCACCCTGTATATTAAAATATATGTATAAAATTATTTGCTTCATGTATGCAAAAATATATATTTAAGTATAGACAAGAATATACGCCGAAATATATGAAAATAATGATTATTCAAGCAGAGGTAAGTACAAATTTATGTAAAAGTTAACTCATATAAATAACATTTTCTAAACATCAGGTGTGAATTATTAATTAATTGGCTGCTTTACACTGCCTTGACATGCATTCTTCATTTTCTTCGTTTTTCTTCCAAATAAATTCACCATCTCTGACAGAGCTGGAATAACATATTATATTATCAGTGCGTGTTTGATTTTGACTTGATAGCTACAAATAAAATAACACAATTATTTTAATTAAATCAGTTACTACTTACTTTTTTAATGAACGATTATTAGTAATAAATTAATATATTTATATTAATTAATCTTTATTCTATGCCAATTGAAATTCAGAAAATATGTCAGATTTGTTCATAACAGACTATTGAAAAATCAATTGAAAGACATGATAGTGCAGAAAAAAACAGTAGAATGTCCAAAATGTAAAAAAAGAAGTTAGAAAAAGAGGATAGATGAATCTGGTGCAATTTCGTATCGGTCAAAATCAAACACGCACTGATAACCTAATATACTAAAAAAATATGATTTCATTTCAAACACAAACTCTACGCAGACATCCGACTTGGAAATCTTAAAAGAAGTTGTACAACATGATGATTCAGAAATTATTTTACCGGGATATCATGGAGTGAAGACGAGTCCTTACAGCACTTCAAATAAGAGTGTCAAATCACCTGAAGCTTCGTCGAACAATTTCGTCACAAAAGAATATTTAAAAAAAGGTTTTTATTCCTTAAAGTATTTTGATCTTCCATATAAATATAAATATATTTATGTTCCTGTGATTCCAGCTCTGTCAGAGATGGTGAATTTATTTGGAAGAAAAACGGAGAAAATGAAGAATGCATGTCAAGGCAGTATATAGCAGCCGATTAATTAATAATTCACACATGAGTTTTAGAAAATGTTATTTACATATATGAGTTAACTTTTACATAAATTTGTACTTACCTCTGCTTGAATAATCATTATTTTCATATATTTCGGCGTATATTCTTGTCTATACTTAAATATATATTTTTGCATACATGAAGCAAATAATTTTATACATATATTTTAATATATATGTTCACATATATTCACGCATACATTCTGTCATATATGCGTGAATATATTCTAACATATATGCATAAATGTATTTTAACATATATGCTTAAATATATTTTGACATATATATTGAAATATATTTTTGACATATACGAATCGGCGAAATTTCATATGGTTTTCATATAAACTTTTTATATGTCACGTATATTTTTACATATATTTTCAAGTATATTTTAAATATATTCAAAAATATACGTCACATACATATTTTTTTGGTGTGGGAGTAGATGCCTCATCTTCTGTGTCTCGATCTTCTTCCCTTTTCCACTGCCCAGCTGGTTCTGTTAGCTTGATGGCTCTCGAACCGTGAGCCAAGATGAACGAAACGGTATAACCCTTCACATCTACGGGTGTAGTATCGATAGAAACGGCTGGAGTATAGGCTGTGGTCGTTGGTTTAGCGAAGTATGTGTTGATTTTGCTCTCGCTTGTCAAAAAGTTCCACCAAATGTCAGTTCTCATCGCGATAATATTTCCACCTTGGTCACAGAACTGCACAATAGGTTCGAAACGTTCTCCGACTAAAGAATATTTAACCGAGACTGTCGTTGAAAACGAAGGGTTTATTCCATATGTGGTTGATAGCAACATCCGCCTGGTTGGTCGCATAGGGTCAATTATGAGTGGTTTATCAACCGAATGAGGTTTTTGCAATGCACGCACAGTTTGAGGGTTAAACATGATGAAATTTTGATTCAGACACTGAAGAGTATTGATGCAGAGTAACTGATGTTCACTATTGCAAGCACGGTCTATCTGCAACTACTGGTGTAGTTGCTTATAGACCCCTTAATATTTCGAGAAAAACCCCCACTACCTGGTGAAGTTTTACTATTCGCTAGAGGATAAGGAGAAGCGACCATTTTCAAGTTCACGCTTCGGCTACCCTTGCGAACGTGCAAGCGTACATTCTTTTGTCTTGAATGCAAAGGTGTGATTGGGGGTTGAAGGCGAAGTGCATGCAGGTGCGTAAGGGACGGTCGGGTAAAAAGCAATATGAAGGTGACGTCAATCAGGTCGATGTATAGTGACAGTGTTTCAGGTAGGCAAAAATGGTCAAGGGTTGGCGGGTGGTGGTAACATCAACGATTGGTTCATTTACACTGAGTGGGGATGAGCAGGGTACCAAGCATAACATATATAGACTCGCCAAAAGTGTGTCATTTTATCAGTTTGAAAAACTATTCAGTAGGGAAGACTCTGCTGGTTGTGATCTTCCCATTTCGAGTGGTTAAACAATTACTGTTGCGTTTGTTTTTTCATTCGTGAAAGGCATTGTTACCAAGCGAACAAGTTTGAGCTTCGAGAAAATTCTGGACAAGTCCTTATTTTTCTTTTGTTTGAATTTATTTTGAAGGATATTTTTTGCGATGAATCGTGTTGAGGATAAACGTATCATATCAACCGTGAAGGGTTTAATCCTGATGGTGATACGGTACCTCGATAATACAAGGCCGGAAGTTATTACGACGCGTATGCGTGATTGGTACCATCGAGTCAAGGGAATGCATACTGAGCAGGAAGTGACGACAGTTCTACGTAATATTATCGGTATACTTGACATGCCGATAGTCATGCAAATCATGACATTGTCGGACTTAGTGGACAACCCTTTTTGGATGATACAAATGCTGGAAGTCGCGGAAGATGCCCTTATACCATCAGATCTTCGAATAGTGACAGATGTCATCAAGCAGCTAGGACGGAAGATGAGGATGGCACCACGTGAGGATGCCGCGGCTATAGCATGAGAAGAAGCTATTCCCAGCAAACAGTGACCTCCTCAGTCTGTCACATTGGAGTTCTATTCAAGAAACTTTGTGATATCACATTGCTATGTATTGGTTACATCAATGATCTCTTAATTGTGAATGTATCTTGTATATACGCATCACCATGTACCAGGGACGTTTCAAGGACAGACCAATGTTGCATTTTCAAGTAACAGACTGCGGTATCATACCTTCCACATCTCGAAGAGACAGCTCTATCACATCACAATGTTCCATACAAGTAACATAGTAGGTGTAAATGTATCTAGTTTGTCACACTTATCATGTACCAGAGACGTCTCAAATACAGAATAATGTTACATGGCAAATCAGCAGACTGCGGTATCGTGCCTTCTACAGCCTAAAGAGACAGCTCTATCACATCACAATGTCACATTCGAATAACATCGCAGGTGTGAATGTATCTGGTATGTAACAGTAGGCATGTGCCAGGGATGTATCGAGTACAGAACAATGTTACATGGTAAATTAGCAGACGGCGTTATCGTGCCTTCTACATCTCAAAGAGACAGCTTTATCACATCACAGTGTCACATTCAAATAACATTGCAGGTGCAAATGTATCTGGTATGTGACCGTTGTATGTACATTATTGTACCACAAATACCTTATAATTGGAGAACAGGATATATTATAATCGCGACATACCGGTCCCCTTAATGATATACCAGAGCTTCGTCAAAAAATGCTTAATATTAGGTGTCGAATTGGACAGAGATACAAAAATAACGCTTGTACCCATTAGAAGCTTGAATTATCATTGCGACGCCTGGCAGTCAGCCTGGGTACTATTTTTTCACATAAACATAACTAACATTTATATATATGTATATATAAATAATATATATATAGGGGAAGGTGGGGCAGAACGGACAGTGGGGCAGAACGGACACTAAATCCAAAAAAAAATAATGTCGTCGGAAATGATTTTTTATGAAATGTGACGACATATTTTGGATAAATAATGACACAAAAAAAAAAGGAAAACTGAATTATTTTTTTTCACTTTTTTAATTTTTTTTTTTTTTGCGTCATTATTTATCCAAAATACGTCGCCACATTTCATAAAAAATCATTTCCGACGACATTATTTTTTTTTGGATTTAGTGTCCGTTCTGCCCCACTGTCCGTTCTGCCCCACCTTCCCCTATAATAATATATATAATATATAATATATAATAATATATATAATATGTATATATAATAATATATATATAAATATATGCACGTTGGTTACATAGAGATATAAGAATAGAGTACGGGAGTTAGCGGAACGCCCGTAAGTGGCAGCGATATCGGAATAGAAAGAGAGACAAGCACTACGGGGTCGTCTGGTCCTTGTTTACTGACGCATGCGTAGTGAGCGACTGTATGAACGCAGCACTGAACGTAGGTTATGTTCCTGTCAACTTGTCCACATAAACGCACAGCGCATGCGTCATTAAACAAGGACCAAACGACCCCGTAGTTCTGGTCTCTCTTTCTATTCCGATATCGCCATTTCGGCTGACTCCCGTACTCTATTCTTATATCTCTATGGTTGGTTACGCGAGTGTGAAAAAATAGTACCCAAGCTGACTGCCAGGCGTCGCAATGGTCGAATTCAAGCGAATCCAAAGCTTCTAATCGGTACACCAATATGGCGGCGAGCTCGTAACCCTCCGTCGAACTTTATCGGGCGCGTGTGTCATCAGTGATCTTACTGCGATAAACTAAAGATCGGTGAAGTGAATTACAACCTCAAGAGGTAAGTTTATATATTTTACAAACTACTACTTATTGCCTTGAATTACCCCAAAATATGTGAATTTAATTTTATTATCGAACGACGCTACTTGTGGTTCTGAATACCGCGGTATCAGCTTAAATTTGCCGGCAAGCACGCTGCACGTGCGTATTCACTGCAGGTTAGAATAATAAATTGTAGATAGCTTCTGCATTCTTTGATCAACAAAAAAAAAAAAAAAACGAAGAAAAAAGAGACAAACAATCATGCCTCGGAAGGAGTTTAAAGTATTGTCGGAAAGACACAAAAGGAGATTATTGCAAAAAAAATTAATAGGCTACCAGCGGACAATTATAGATGATGGTGAGGAACAAATGCAATCCCAAGAACGATTATTGGACAGGGTCCATGAAAATAATAATCTGGATAGAGAATTTCCTCAGGATATCCAAATAGAAGTTAGTGAGGATAATAATGAGGAAACTGATTACGGGCATGGTAATGATCATGGAAATTATAGCTATGATGATCCTGACAACGAAAATAAGCATGGTGATTCAGAATTCGTAGGCAACAAAGCAGAAGTTGGAGATTTATCTCATCAAAGCATTAACGTCGAAAAAGAAAAACCTAATCTCTTAGACGATTTGAGAGCGTTTGTTGTCAATAATAGTGTGAGCCAAAAAGTTACGAATGATTTACTGAGACTCTTGAGCATACATTTTCCATCTGCAAATGTACCAAAAGACTCACGATCCCTGATGCATACCCCTTCCAGTACCAATCGTATTATTGCGGCGAATAATGGAGGAAAATTCGTTTATTTCGGATTACAAGAGAGTATAATCCGATCCTTGAAAAATAATTTCGTGGTTATACCTGATGAGGTCAAAATTAATTTAAATGTCGATGGCTTACCACTCGCGAAAAGTACAAGTAGTCAGTTTTGGCCCATTATGGGATTAATTGTAACTGATTTTTATATAGATCCGTTTGTAATAGCTCTACACCATGGTCTTAAGAAACCTGACTGTCCAAATGAATTTTTAGAACCATTTGTGAATGAAGCTTTAGGTTTAATAGAATCAGGTATATCTATCGGTGGCAAATCAATTAAATTTGCAATTAATGCAATAATTTGTGATGCACCAGCTCGAGCATTTGTCACTGGCACTAAAGGTCACACTGGGTATTTTGGGTGTGGGAAATGTATACAGGAAGGTGACTATGTGAAGCACAGAGTTATTTTTCCTGAAACAAATTGCACTGCTAGGACAGATGATTCATTCAGACTCCGACAGCAACCCGAACACCATATTCGAGCTTCATTATTAGAATCATTGAAAATTGGAATGGTGAGTCAGATCCCTAATGATGTTTTACACCTTGTTTTCCTGGGAGTGGAAAAAAAAGTTGTAGCATTTGCTGTCAAAGGAAAAAAAAACGTGCGCTTCAACCCAGGCGTGGCTGAAATCGTATCGCAGAAGCTAATTGAAACAAGGCCATGTATACCTTCAGAGTTTTGTAGAAAGCCTAGGTCGATATTTGAGATAGACAGATGGAAAGGCACTGAATTACGACAATTTCTGTTATATACCGGACCTGTCATTCTAAAAGGTTTCTTGACGACAAACAAATATGAACACTTTCTATCCCTCAGTATTGCCATTCGAATAATGTCTTCCATTGATGCATCTGTTGAATTACTTGATTATGCCCATTCTCTGCTTGTTTGGTTTGTAAATAATTATGCCGCTTTGTATGGGGAGGAGCATCTTTCTTTTAATGTCCATAATCTGATTCATCTATATGATGATGTCAAGACTTTTGGTCCTCTGGATAATTTCAGTTCATTTCCGTTTGAAAACTACATGCAGAAGATTAAAAAAAAAATAAAAGTTTCTGGAAAGCCACTTGAACAATTTGTAAACCGTCTTGCCGAAGAACAGCAAGCACCAGTGTCTCCTCCTCTGATCAAGAAATTTCCATTAATTCATTATTCCAAACGTGATGGCACTTTATTGAAAAAAATTGAATTCAAGAGTTTTAGCATCACTAGTTCAAGTCCGAATAATGTTTGCCTTTTAAGAGACAACAGTTATGCAACAGTAGTAGGGATGTTTGTGAAAGACGAGCTGATATATTGTAAAGCAGCAAAGTATGTCGAAGTAACTTCCTTCTTTCATTCGCCTTGTGATTCAACTTTATTAGGGATCGTGACTGCTTCTGATGAAAAAGCACCAGTTGTCGTAATAGAAGCTTCATTGATAAAAGCCAAATGTATGGCTTTGAAAAGTAATGAAAGCCGTTCTGTGCTTTTACCAATGTTACAGAACCATAAACATTAAAAGCCGAAACCATCATTTTTCTTATCACCATGCGTATTGAAATAATATAGTAAGAATGACACGTAAAGCTTAAATTGCACATAACATTATAAAACATATCAGCTCCAAAAATTCCAACATATGGCTTAATAATAGGATTAGATCTCACCAATATTTTCAAATGACTGAGAAAAATGCATATCCGTCATTTATTATAAGCTCTCAGAAGCCAACACATACATACAAATGGTAATAATTGTTATCAAAAGTCACGAAGCTTGAGTTCGATATACTAATAAACGTTTTGAATGATATCGCGTTTTTCTCATTGCGTTATATTTTACAGAATTGACAGAAGATGTTGCCTCCCTACGCAGTTGTGACGTTCATTGATGAAATAACTCCTGACGGACTGCCATTGACATCTGAAATTCCAACGGCATGGTTAATCAAAGACAACAAATTCTGTTGGTGGCCTCCAGTTATTGATGCCTCACAGTATATTAGAAAGAGTGTGAAGCCAGATGGAAGGAAATGGAAGCAGCATAACATAAAATTTGAATCATATTGTGGTAATGCTAAATCATGAACGTTTGATTCTTTGTTCTCTTATGAGTGAACTTTTATACTAGTCAATCTGTCAAAATCAAAGATTCTATTCATTCTTTATTATGCAACTAAGGACAAAATAATTTTATCCAATCTGTGCATCCAGTCTATGATTACAATCTTTGGAATAGAATAAGCTACTTGTAATGTTCATTATTCTTAATTTCTCAGATACCTTGGACAAAGCTCGCAAGAAAGCAGCGGAGGAGGATTATACGTCATCTGAGGAACTGATACGGAGCAGGATAGTCGGACGGCGATCACATCGTGAAGATTATGATTCTGACCATAGTGACACTTCTATAGAACGACATACAGGAAGAAAAAGTAATATTCTTCTTTGGTTTGATAATGCAACAAGTAATATACCGTGAGTATCTGGGAACACGAGTCAGTCGGTTGCAGATATTCGGAGAGTAAAATGAATTATGCTGATGTCTGTGCATCATTATTAATTTCTTTTTTTTTTATCTGTTCGAGGGGAATTTTCCGCAAATTTATTCCCAATGAATCAATGTAGTTCTTCACTCTCCATCTCAAATCTACAAGATTGGAATCCTTGCTCCCAGAGGCGTCAGAGACATGAAATGGAAAGCGAAAGACTTTCCGTGGCCTCTGGGAGCGAGGATTTCAACCCCGTAGACTTGAGATGGAGAGCGGAGAACTACATTGTTTCATTATAAATAAATTCACGGCAAATCCCCCTGAATAAATAATTAAAAAATTGATAATGATGCTTGACATCAGCATCTGACTGACCGGAGTTCCCAGATACTCACGGTAAATGTCTTGGATCATATTTTGATTCCAAATGCTTTTATTTTTTATTAGAGGTAAAGTTGTCGTCGCAACCAATTCCACCGCCTCTGCAACAGTCTTCTGCCTCTTCTTCATCTACTTCCAATATCATGTTGAATACCATTATATGTGATAAGTAAGTAGACAGAATCCTCATTTTTCTTGAACTTGCATATTATTGTAGTAAGTGTATAAAATTTATTAGCGTTTATCCTATCGGAATCTGTTCAGATGTTTATCTAATTATATTGACTGAAATATAATCAATTATAGCTCCCACCTGTTTAAAAATTCATATGCCGTGGCTATAATTAATTATAATCATGAAATTATTAGGACTTGGAATTTTCGTCGACGATAAAAATTCTCAGGCAATTCAGAAATCGAACCCAGGGGTACTGAAGTCTGACTTGGGACTATTTTATACCACCGATAGTATAGTCGTCCAAAAGTCGCCTGATCATTCTTCTCACCGAAAATTATTTCAAGCCTAATCAATTCATTTGAATTATCTCAGAATGCACAATGTTGCTATGGTCTCTTCTTCCCTAGAACTCCCACAAAAATCACGACATTATCTTGAATCTATTAAAGACCTTTCAAAGCGAGTAGAAACCGCTTGTATGAATTCTTTAATTGTGTTTCTACTATGACTTGCATTACCTAACTTCATTTATTTTGATTTAACAAGTTTGGCATATCATGAATTATTCCAAGCTGAAGTACAATTCGTCTTGAATATGGAGGAAACTTTGTCTCTTATTGCAGCGAGAGCATGGACATTACCAATATGCCTATTGTCATTGCTGAGAATTTGGCTGACGACTTCGATGGTGATCTAACCATCACCAATGATGAAAACCAAAATCTCACCATCGTCGATGAAACTGGAAAAATCTATGATACTGATTGTGAGAATAACAGCCGCATTTCACCGCAAAACGTATCCCAAATCTCAGCCGCCCAACCGAACATTTCACACATAAGTTTCAAAGGTACGTATACATATAATTAGCAGATCGCACAAGTATGCATGTTTTCCAAAATCCATATCTGCTAAGTATGTGAAATCGTCCATTATAGGAATCTAGAACAGAGAAGTGTAGGTGAAATTGTGTAGGGGGCATAGATAAATGCAAGCGTGTAAGGGACGCGCCAACGTAGCTCAGCAAAACGTATCCATTTTTGACTGGACCTTGCAATCCCGTATTTTTGTACCTGTGCACCATAGACAATTTTCAATCTCAGTTCCTTTCCAGACAACACAGAAATAAAACTTGTCTGAAAAAACGTCTTTAAGACAATTTTTGTTTCTGTGTTGTCTGGGTTGTAGTCTTTTCTAAAGAACAACCCACGTAGTTACGTGCCAAAAGTTTTGGAGTATCTGGTATAATCGCCTGGCTGCCATAATATAAGTCCACACTCAGGATTCAAATACAAATGCTATAATTCGTCTTCTTCAATGAGTAGAAGAATATTATTGAAGTTACTGACAAATTCAATTCATTTGTTGTAGAGTCAGCTGCCACTTCTATTACTCGTCGGAACGTGACTATGCAACAACTCATCGAATCTGGTACAAGAATCAAAGGTAGGTGGTGTATCCATTGAGAGGTGTAAATATGTGATATAGTATCTGATATACCGCGTGAGTTTCTCTGGATACCAGCTAGAGCCCCTGTCCTCTCTCTCTCGTCTTATGTTATTTCTCATCTTATGTTTTGTCTTATCTTATGCTATTTGTTATCTTATGCTACTTTCGTTATTTTTTTACTCTATTTCTAATTATACTACCTTATGCTTAATTTATACTATACTTATTACTTATGTCAAATTTTTCTTATGTAACTTGTCTACGGTTGTTAGGGAGTTTAACTCCACAATCGAATAAATTTGCTTTCTCTCTCTCTCTCTCTCATACTACTGGGCACTCGTCTAGTGGTGGGTGGGATAACGAGAGGCACTGGCCCGCATTCAAAGAAACTCAACGTATGTATATCACATAATATGAACACATGTTCTCGTATTATAGATCTGTAAAATTAATTTTCCAAGCAGCGTAGTAGGAGTTTATCTCTGTTGAGTTAGGGGATTCTAGGCATTAAATTCTAGATGGTCGAGATTTTTCGTTTAATCACTTTCTAGTGACGCCTCATAAGAAAATACTCATTTAACAAATTGGATTCTCATATATGGCAGAACAGTGCAGGAAATTAGTCTAATAAATTGAATGCGTGATTTGTTTCTGCAGAGTCAGCTTCCAAAGATTCTCCAACTAATGCAAACCGGGGTATTGAACAACGATCTTTGCAACGTTTTAATACGACAGGTATGTTTTTCCATTGGATAAAAAATAAGTTTTTACAGTGCGCATGTGATCCAACCTACCTGTACCTGCCCGCTGCCCGAGGCTCAAGTACAGAGAATCACTGTGTACTGCATTCTATAGTATTGCCAAGTTGATTCGTTTCTGAGAGGCTCGCAGTGAATGTGAGGTTCATCTACAGAAGTTGTATACCTGAGATTGTATATTTGGTATTTTATACACCGATGATGCAAAAAAACTTTTAATCTCTTACGTCCTGACTAACAATCATTACATGGGAGTGAGAAGTAGAATATTAATTCGATTCAAAATACTTTGAAACTTTTTTCAGATGGTACGCCAAAATCTATACAAACACCCAGCGCATCAAAACAAAAAGATGAAGAGCCAAATGGTAAGAACGATTTTCATTTACATGTACAAGGCTGTATTGACTCTTGCATTTCATCTCTAAGATGATGAAAAGAGTGTGTATCAGTTTGACTTTTTTTTTTTTTAATTTTCATGGTGCTACTTTCTAAGTCACTAGGCCTTATCAAGATGAAGAAATCCCGTATAGTAAAATTTTTTTCCGTCAAGTCTAAGTGGTTCCGAAACTTCTTTTTGATTCCTTTGCATTTAACACACAAAAAAATCTATTTTCGGATAGAAGAAAAAAAAAAAAAAAAATTAACAAAAAACAAAAAAAAAGTAAAAAAAAGTTTCGGGACCAGTTAGCCTGGACATAAAAAAATGATGAACATTATAATATTCTGATATTCAAATTGCAATAAAAATTATAATTATCCGCCAGAGTCCAGCCTGGAAATGAGAGTGCTCGTATCAATCCAGCAATCTTTAAAGAGTATGGATGAGCGACTCAGCAACTTAGAACGTATCAAAATACTCAATGGAACAGCTATTGTTGCAGAGCAATTGACTGAACTTCTCAATCTGCCTATGCAAACTAAAGATAATTTGGATAAGTTGGAAACCGACTTACTCAACAACAGTAACATAAGACACAAGTTTGTAAGTCCTTGGGTCTTATAGCTGATATTCTTATGAATTCTATATTTGATTCGTAGTCTACAATCACAAGAAAATCAATGGTAGTTGGATATCGAGTGGTTGATCACTTACAGTTAGCAAAATCTGGTGCACACCTTTATGTGAATCTTGTGAAATCTTTTGAAACCTCTTTGAAAGCCCTTGTGATATCTGAAATCTTAATGAACCATTCCCAATTCTACAAAATCTCGTTAAAATTTGTGAAATTTTGTGAAATTTTCGAAATACATAGTGAAGCCGTCGATCAAGTCAAGTCAGTAAAAAACGTGAAGTTCATATTAAAACAGCTCAACGTTTCGACAACTGTTCACCGTCCCCATCAGAAGCTGTACAACGACAAACATTCGTCAAAACATCAAGCTGTTTCAAGAAACTTCACTCCTTCTACGACTCAATTTGATCGACAATTTCACCATAAATTGCAACACATCGAGCGATAACTTGTTCCATATCCAAATCTTGAAAATCTTCCAAAATCCCATTTGTTCATTTAGAATCTTGAAATCTTGAAATCAGGTATACACCAGAATTGACGACTGATTAACCGGTCCTTGTTAGATGCGAATAAACAAAGTACATAAATTCTGTACATACAATCATATCATTGATATTATTTTTAGACAGAATTTGTCAACTCTATTGGAGGTCATAATGCAAGGGACAACGTGGCCAGAATATTGAAAAAACTATTCACCAACCAATTAGCTACAGAGTACTCTTGGCTTGGGTTTAAGGGGAATCACAAGTTATCTCCGTTGAAGAGTACAGAGATGATAAAGAGTAAGTTCATTACAAATCTGTTGTATTGATAAATTTCATACCGTCGTTTCTGTTCACTAACTCTACGTTTTACTTCATTTTATGAAGCCATAATCCTGAGAAGCCACCAAATAAAGGAGCATGACTTCGAATCCATATATAGTGAGTGGTTCAGGCATGCTGGTCAGCGATTGAAGAGAGAAAAGAAACAGACCCTCCAGAATTAACTATATACAATACACGTATCAAATACACAGATATATATGTGTATTTAAAAAAAAATTGCTGCTGCGATTGGAAAGATAAAAAAAATTTCAAATAGCAAATAAAGTATAGACTCTAATAATATAGTCATATATTAGGAAGGTTAAAAAAAAAATTTCTTCTCTTTTTTAAAGGTCTTACAGCCTCCAAAGTTAGTCCCAGATGTAAAAAAAATCGTCAAACATCAGCTCGATATCTCAATTCTACTAAGAGCTAATCGAGATTCCATTTTTCCATTCGCATATAATACGTGAAAAAAAAATCTCGTTTTTTTAGAATAAAAGTGAGGAAATTTTTTTTTTTCAAATTTCGAATCACATGTTTCTATAGAAAAATAAATTTTTTACAAGAAAACCTCTCATATGTTCTCTTTGTAAATTAAACGCATAAAAAGTTATGAAGCTTCAGTTTAAGGCTTTATAACGTTTCATTTGTTATGAAGTTTGAGTTTAAGGTGGTTCTTCCCGTACAGTCCCACCAAACGTGGGTTTCAGAGAAGATTTTGAATACTTCTCGATGGGAAAAAAATCTGAAAAAAAATCAAGCATGTAGGAGATCCTCGGGAGATAGATTTTGCATAATAATAATTCGAAAAAGTTATTAACAAATTGATGGAAAAAAAAACTGTTTAAGAAATTAGCCGATGACCCAGCTTTTTTTTCAGGTGAAAATGATTTGTCTATATTTCTAAATACGTATGAATTTTTTACGAATTTTGTTAACTTTTTGAAAATTGCGTTTTTTCATACCTGACAAAAACTTGCCAAATCATTTTCATCTGAAAAAAAAGTTGGGTCATCGGCTAATTTCTTGAACAGTTTTTTTTTCATCAATTTGTTAATAACTTTTTTGAATTATTATTATGCAAAATCAATCTTCCGAAGATCTCCTACATGCTACAGGATTTTTTTCAGATTTTTTTCCCATCAAAAAGTGTTCAAAATCTTCTCTGAAACCCACGTTTGGTAGGAATGTACGGGAAGAACCACCTTAAGGCTTTATAACTTTTCAGTCGTTGAATTTACAAAGAAAATATATCAGAGCTTTTTCCAATTCATCAATCTTCTCATTCAGCAATTTCCTATGAAAACATGTGGTACGAATTTGAAAAAAAATTCTTAATACTTTTATTCCAGAAAAACGGAAAAGAAAGAATGTTCACGTGTTATCTGAATGGGAAAATGTATTCTCTCAGTAGAATCGAGATATCGAACTGTTTTTTTGGAGGAAATTTTTTATACCCCAAGACTAACTTTTGAGACTATATAAAATTTTTATTTTTTTTTTTTCGTACTATCCTACTATACAGGTAAATACGTTCCTATGCAATTATATTTATAACGTATATTTTTTATATTGAATACTATATCTTCATATTGTTTTCGAAACTACGAAATGAGAAATAAGAGAAACGTAGTTGTATTTCGTACACGCATGGTACTATTCACTAATCACTGTTTTAATGCGTAAAAAAGACATGAAAAAAAAAAAACTGCAGATGTGGTTCATTTTCACACATGATAGACGCTTATACGTTCTGTAGTGTTATTCTTAATATAATTTTATATCATATCTTTACTGTCTATATTAGACCGGTTCAAAAAAATCGACTATTCTTTTTCTTTCAATTTTCGCATTGAAATACTTTCGGGGGGCTGAAAAAAGATGCCTGTTAAAAGCGGAGCTCTTAATATTAAGATTTAGAGGTCGCTCATCGCGGATTTCTATTTTCCATTTGCATAGCATAGGAAATTTTTTTTTTTTTTTTTTTAATAATTTTGTAGCTCACAAACCAATGAACAAGTCCAAATGACTCAAACATATTTTCATAGGAAATTGAACACTCTACAAAAAGCTTCTGTTATCATTTTTTGATAAATTGACTCATTCCAAAGTTATTCAAGCCCAAATTTCAATTTATAGTTGAGTAAACTATTTTTTTTTGTGATTTTTTTTCCACAATGATAGATACATTTTTTAGAGTGTTCAATCCCCTATCAAAATATGTAAGAGTCATTTGGATTTGTTCATTGGTTTGTGAGCTACGAAATTCTGAAGAAAAAAAAAATAAAATTCCTATGCTATTTAAATGGAAAATAGAAATCCGCGATGAGCGACCTCTAAATCTTAATATTAAGAGCTCCGCTTTTAACAGGCATCTTTTTTCACCCCTCCGAAAGTATTTCAATGCGAAAATTGAAAAAAAAAAAGAATAGTCGATTTTTTTGAACCGGTCTAGTCTATTAGACCGAGAGCCAGCAAGAAAAACGACGTATGATTTGCGAAACTTTGAAACTTTTTGAGAAGTTAGCCAGTGTTATAAAGAACAGGGAAACGCAAGTATGGCGGCCCGTAGGTGTCGGCGTTGCGCTGCGCAATTTTTTGGATGTGTCAAAAAAAACTATGCACTTGGGGAATGAGCTAAAAGGTAATTCTTGTTTTATATCATTCATTCGATAGCCAGAGTATGAAGGAGTCGTATGCCATACCGATGCGGCGTCTCAAACTGTCCGCCATACTGAATTAAACGTGTCATTTTTTTTATGTTCTCTTGAAATACTAGCGAAAAGCTAATTTTTTAACCAACGATTCAAAAAGATGTCTCATCACCGATTATGACCATGCCATACCGTTCCAGTGTCCCTAAGTACACGCCATACTGATTCAAAGATGTCGAATATACAGTAGAGTCTCCGTAATTTGGCTACTCTCTAAATTCTCGCTTCCCCTTGATGGTCACGAACGCAAGAGGAGAACGTTCCCTCTCTCCTTGTTCTTTAGAATGGCGGTGCGCGCGCAGCGAACGTGTAGTATGTGTGTAGCTCGGCCGCCTCTCGCAGAGTGGGAGTACTCCGTAGATTCTCAATTCTGAGAATCCACAGCCCCGAGCCTGAGAATCTACGGAGACTCTACTGTATGTGTATATGATACATATGATACATATGATACATGGACTAGTGTGAAATTCGACATCTTTGAATCAGTATGGCGTGTACTTAGGGACACCGGGACGGTATGGCATGGTCATAATCGGTGATGAGACATCTTTTTGAATCGTTGGTTAAAAAATTAGCTTTTCGCTAGTATTTCAAGAGAACATAAAAAAAATGACACGTTTAATTCAGTATGGCGGACAGTTTGAGACGCCGCATCGGTATGGCATACGACTCCTTCATACTCTGGCTATCGAATGAATGATATAAAACAAGAATTACCTTTTAGCTCATTCCCCAAGTGCATAGTTTTTTTTGACACATCCAAAAAATTGCGCAGCGCAACGCCGACACCTACGGGCCGCCATACTTGCGTTTCCCTGTTCTTTATAACACTGGCTAACTTCTCAAAAAGTTTTAAAGTTTCGCAAATCATACGTCGTTTTTCTTGCTGGCTCTCGGTCTATATATGTTGGGATTCAACCACGAGAAAGACTGAGCCCATACTCAAATATAGACATTATGTTGTACTTATAACATATATTTTATATTATAGTACCTATTATTTTGTGTTACTTATGAATGGATGTTATAACCCTTATACCAAACATACATATACCTACCTATGTATAATATCCATGTACAAGAAATCTGGTCATAAAAAAGATAAATATAGTGAAGGTCCCTGCCAAAAAATACCAGATAGTAACTGCTATAGATTCGTGTAGATGCGAAAAAGATTGGAATTCAAAAACCGTATAACAAAGCCGTTTTTCGAATTTAGATATTTTCCGCATCCATATGAATATGAATTTATAGTACAGTTTCTATCGGGCATTTCGTGCAGGGTTGCCATATCAACATTTATGAAATGTGTTGTGATTATTACCTACTAATCCCGAAACAGCTACATATTCGTTCACGTTCATGGGATGTGCACAAAACGTATCGGCAATGTATCGCTGGCATGTGCAGAGTACATACCAGCAAAGTATTGCTGGTGCCTTATTCATACAGCGAAGGGATAAATACCGATATAATGTTAGTGACATGGACGTGATACGTCACCGGTCTATACCCGTATCAGTGCTACGTACATGGTACGTATCTTTGTTGCATACTTGAAAAGTACCCAAATCGTCACCGATACGTCACCGGTACATACCAGTGACATCAGTAGTACATATGCAGTATGTATCTTTGTTGTGTACTTGAGACGTACGAACAACTCGCCCATGTTGCGGACATCGGGCAGCAAATGTGCCGCTCATATGCGTCACTTGGTACATCACATGTAACATTCACAACATATCAGATACATCATTGATACATAGATCTGTTTGCTGGGTTGCTATGGAAACTGTCGAGGCTTATGAATTGGCGGCGGAAAGTGTGATGGCATTTACACAGGATCATCCAGCACTACACCCGCGGAATTCCGATTCCGGCTAACTCGTTGAACAACAATCAAAATAAATAAACTAAAAGTAGGTGCAAATGCACGAGCATGCCCGCGTCGAAATTTTTCTCCTATTTACCTGCTCTAAGCACTCAAATCAACCTATTTTGATACTGCCCAACCTATAGCGCCTATTTTGACCCGCGGAGTTCTACTCGCAGTAGAAATTGTACTCCTATTTTGATTCTCTAGAGCCTACTCAACCTCATTTAGTACTGTTCAACCTGGAACCCCTACTTTGAACCGCTATGTTCTAATCAGGGCTGGAAGTCAATAAATACTTTTCCAATTGAATTACCCATTTAATTACGGATAATTTTAATAATGTGCAATTGAACTTTTTCCAATTACACATCACATTTGTAATGCGTAATTAAACTTTTTTCAATCATCCATTACATCGATATTCGATAATGTGTAATTTGAAAAAGTTTTCTCTGATTTTATATTTTTTTAATTATATCGTAGCACTTGTCCAATGAAGGGCTGTTAAACATGTTTATATGTATGTAATAATATCTTAGACGTTTTGAATTTTGATATTTACCACATAAATCCATGATCACGAATGTCTAGGGTCTGGAGGGTTCTACCAGGTTCTCGGGAACTCCTATTTTGAGCCTAAAAGTGGCAAATTGTCCGATATCTGACTGTTTTAGGCCAAAGTAGGAGTTCATTTTACATTGAAAGTGAACCTCCAGTGACCCTGTACAACCTCCTAATCGGTAGGAGTTACAGGTCGAAAGGAGGAGAAAAATTTCAACTCGGGTGAAGTCGGTAATAGCGAGCGAACTTCATAGACCCGCCCGACATAATTATCCACAGCGTTATGTCGATATACGCGGTCTGGATGAAACCTGGCAAGCCGGACTTGTCGATATGTCCGCATACTCATCCGTCAACAAGGGCTCAAAATTTTTGCTCACAGTGATTGATATATTTTCCAAATTTTCGTGGGCCGTGCCGATCAAGAGTAAAAATACCAAAGATGTAACAGCTGCAATGAAATCTGCAATCGTACACTGAAAAATAAAATGTGAAAACAATTCACACTTCAAGGTTCTTGTAAGTGGACTAGTATTCTACCAGATTTGATTGCATCGTATAACAACACCAAACATCGCACGATTGGAATGAAGCCGAAAGATATAACTACGACTAATGAGAAACAACTGTATCGAGGAGTGTATGAACCGCGTGAAATAAAAATGAGCAAACGAAAACGTAAATTTAAGGTCGGCGATAAAGTTCGAATTAGCAAATATAAAAATGTGTTCGAAGAGGGGTATACGCCGAATTGGACAAGAGAAATATTTACGATTCATGAGGTGAAAAATACCAACCCTCCAACTGACAAACTCACCGACTACCTGAATCAACCCATCGAAGGCGGGTTTTATAAGGAGGAGCTCAGCAGGGTGCAATATCCCGATGGCTATCTTGTATAGAAATGGTCTTGCGGAGGCGTGATGTTCAACTCTATGTAAAATGGTTGGGATTCGACGGTTCACATAATAGTTGGATAAATAAATCGGATGTCTAATATAATTGTCATGAATAAACTTATTATCAACATATTTACATTTTGTTTCTTCATCCCCCTCAATCTTAATGCCAGCTTACATGATCATTGTGGAAAAATGTTTTTGACACAGCGTGCGGGAAGAGTGTTTTCCCATGCCTGTGGAGCGTGCGGGAAGTGATTGATCCCTGAAGTCGGCTGAAGTGAACCGTAATGAGCCACAAATTTTCATTGTTTGCATTATCGCGAGAGTCAACACTCAGTCATAGCCAACTTGGCACCATACGCTCCAGGTTTTTCGTCTGTTTATTGCAAGCTGGCCATCAGCTTTTTTATTTCTCGAGCGTACACGCGCTGGAGAAATACTTGGTTATTATGTTATGTTATGATTCCTTCCCTACGCGTGTCAAAAAATAGTATACGTAACGATGGCGGGTTGGTCATCCCTGCACGAGTGCGATGTTTGCCACCCGAGCGTAGCGAGTACCCTCAACTTCCCGCCATCGTTACGTAATGTACTATTTCACACACACACACACACTTTCTCACAGTTTCTCACATTTTCTCACATTTTCTCACATTTTCTCACATTTTCTCACATTTTCTCACATTTTCTCACATTTTCTCACATTTACGTGTAAAGTAGATGGGAAATTTTTTGAGAAAATGTGAGAAAATGTGAGGAGGTCCCGGTTCAAACCCGGGCTGAAGGAATTTTTACTTGAAAAAATAATTATGATGCACTTCCGTTTTTTTCGGTCTATCTGGAGATTGCACGCTCTATATAGAGGTGAGCTTCAGTTAGAAGACTTAAAAATTTGGTTCGACTGGTCCGATAAATTCACATATGGTATGAATTAATAGGTTTTGAACGATAGAGTCACTACACAATGAAATAAACACAGACCTGTGGACTAAGAGGTCAATGACAATAACATGAAATTCAAGTAAAGATTCCTTCAGTCCTTCAGTGGTCTAATTGGACAAGGCGTCGCAGTACAAATGCGGAGGTCCCGGTTCAAACCCGGGCTGAAGGAATTTTTACTTGAAAAAATAATTATGATGCACTTCCGTTTTTTTCGGTCTATCTGGAGATTGCACGCTCTATATAGAGGTGAGCTTCAGTTAGAAGACTTAAAAATTTGGTTCGACTGGTCCGATAAATTCACATATGGTATGAATATTTACATTTTGTTTCTTCATTCCCCTCAATCTTAATGCCAGCTTACATGAT
Organism: Tenthredo mesomela; assembly: GCA_943736025.1. Classification (NCBI taxonomy): domain Eukaryota; kingdom Metazoa; phylum Arthropoda; class Insecta; order Hymenoptera; family Tenthredinidae; genus Tenthredo; species Tenthredo mesomela. The sequence goes on along the minus strand of OX031021.1, from coordinate 13,529,074 downwards.
CATTGAGGAAAAATGTTTTCACACACACACACACACACACACACTTTCTCACAGTTTCTCACATTTTCTCACATTTACGTGTAAAGTAGATGGGAAAATTTTGAGAAAATGTGAGAAAATGTGAGAAATTTACAAGTTTGCAGGATCTTGGTAACCCCAGGGTAAAGTATCAGTTCTACCGGGTATCAACTTTCGCTTATCGTCACACCAGCTTAGAGCTAACTTATTCTGTAGAATAGTGCTAACTGTATGTCGACTACTTCTTATCACACACTGTTGCTCAGCCAAATTTTGATAGTCGAAAAGGCATCGTTTGTAATCATCAAACGTGATAGATTTTAATGTCGAGCCTTTTACACCCTTTGCACGTTTCTTGTCGGTATCGCGACGAGTTCTGAATGTATAGAGTTTTGCTCGCAAGCCGATAAATTCGGTCATAATTTTTCCATTATTCTCATCCTTCATCAGACCAAGGCGTTTTTTATTCAACAGGGGAATGCCGTAGGTATTATCCGTCGGATAGTCTGATGTATCGAACATTGTCGCAACATCACGCTTGATGATTTCATAGATATTTGGAACAGTAAATTGATATATCAGGCTATCTGTATCGGTATACATGAATTTTGATTCGGTACTTGAAAAATTCTTTTTTACATAATCATAGTGGAAGTTGTATAGAATTATTTTCGAAAGATCGAGAATAGCAGCACCAATGTAGATGGGCTTATTGAAATATACAGTGGTTTGACTTAGCTGAATAATCACCATATCTTCAGAAAATATGGTACAACTATGAAATGTTGGCCTTGCAATGGGAGCACGTGCACCGCCCCTACCCTCCCACTTCGTGATTAGTTTCACGTTCTTATGGTTACGCACATTCTTCATGGTCTTGCCAAATACAGCGTTATTCATAAGCTTGTAGAAATTCTTCTCAAATTCGTTTTCGATTGCTTTCGCATATTTGTATTGAGATCTATGTATGATTTTAACCATGGTGATTGTTCGAACCTTAGAATTCTGTGCACTTTCGTCAGCTTTAAACCAAATTTGATGCACTGTTTCAAATTACGATAGTGTAGAACATATTTTTCCTTAGGTAGAAGCATTGTCGCAAGTTTTCTAATTTTACTACTCGGTGGTGTGAAATATTCGGGACAGAGAGGTAAGTCGGCATGTTGTTATTATGAGCATGGTATCCCTTCTCACAAGAATAGAGGATAAAATTTCTTGGTGTAGGAAAAAATGTCAACAACGATTTAATGTGCTTGTTATAAGTACTTATTCACTCTGACGCTGACACATACGCCTCGAATTGTCTGCCCTCTCTATCAATACAAATATTAATAGTCGTTGTTGACATTTTTTTTTTCCAAAACCAAGAAATTGTATCTTCTATTCTCGTGAGAATTTCGCTCTACGAAAATCTCTTGTTTGTTGATTGGCTATAGAGACGTGGCTTCGCGTCGACTGAGTCCCTCCAATTCTGAACACATGAGGTGATACACCCTGTATAACTATCAAAATTGAAAACTAAAGTTAATTGGCATTTATGCGCGAGATTAACAACCAAAATTTCCGACGGATTGTTAAATGAATATTGTTAATTGAAAGTAAAATCGTCGATCATTTATCTCACCTCCGCATAGTGGCGACTGATAAAACGCATTTACATCGATAGATAAGAGTTAGACAACACCTCGAAGAACTATCTATTCAACACTCGGTAACAAACATAGAACTCTACCAATTCGAGATCAGAATGTCAACGCATCTAACTAGTGATTCGCATCCTTTACATAACATTTATTCATGACGTAACACCTATGGGAATATCATAGTAAGTACTTGTATTATAGATTTCTATTTCCCGGCAATGCTTCCAGTTAAGGCTGAAACCCATTAGCCGGCAGCGAGCGGTGGCAAACGGCAAAACAGTGGTTCACATCCCATACATCGACCAAATCTGGCGTTAAAGTTAGATTTGGTCCGTGTTTTGAATGTGAATCACTGTTTTCGGCCGGTCACCGCCGTTCGCTGCCGGCTGGTGGACCTCGGCCTTTATACTTTTGTCCAACAGAATTTCATTTGATTCTAATATTATATCCAATATATTTGATCATTCAATGGACATGTTTGAATCTGTTTGTCGTGGGTTGTACACCTGAATGGATTCAAGAAGATTCGTTTTGAAGGAGGATATGGATGAGAAGTGGCTCAACCGGGCTTTTTTTTTATTTTTTTTTTTTTGCAACAGCTAGAGCTAATCACCAACCATGGGATGATGTCCACCGACGAATCCGATTTTTTCGATAACAGGCAAATGACTGAGGAACGGTGGTGGGGAACACGACTCTATTATATAATTAGCATCACCCTGCAAATGTAATCACAATTTCATTGTTTTTTATTCAACTCAACCCATCGCATTACATGTGTGTGTGTGTGTGTGTGTGTGTGTGTGTGTGTGTGTCTAAATTTTGCCTGAAAATTCAAATTTGTTGTATAATCTTTTGAGATAGAGTAGTCCTGCAATCATTTTTCATCCACCTCTTTGTTCAGCAGGTCTAGTCGAATAGGGTCCTTGTCTAGAACCTTCCCGATTCTCGTTGATTAGAATATGATGTATTTGACCACTATTGTTGCAATAACTTTACAACCAAATTCTGTTTATAAATCAAACGCAGATGGCGTTCCGCAAAAAATTCAAGCGTTTAGAATCACCGAAGAATGGGTGAAAAATTCGGATGCTCTGAACAGCATTTATTGCTTTATTCGTCAAGGGTTGACTGATTTTATGATCAATTTTCCGTCCTGATCAGCGAAAAGCGTGAAAAAACTTCTGAATGATGTTTTATCGCTCTATCCATTGAGACTTGCCGATTTTATCTGTGGCGGAGTATTTTGATAGCTGTTCTCTGGTTGGCTGGGGTTGATTCTTTTTTTTTTTTTGTGGTGTACAGCCAATAGGATGCAACCCACCCGCCAGATCAGTTTGAGAAAAGTAGACAACTTCCAGTTTTTGAAAGAAGATCGGTGAATATTGAAAGTTCATAGAATCATAGGAAAATCGTTGAACGTGATGGCTCGTAATTTCGCAAATATGCACCACCGTAAGTAGAGCCTGATATCTTTATATGATATTATTTGACAATTGCCAAGTTAATCATGTGTTATATTCGAAGATTTTACGCACAATATGACTGAAAAACGCCTGTAGAATGGAATAATGATCCTCATCTTGGTGGATTGGTTGATACACAGCTAAAACTATATACAGCCAGGCAACGCGTGGATGATGTCATGATAAAAAATAATGGTATCCAGGCAAGGCTTCAAATAGACAACAATATTCACTGTTGGTTGTTGAAGAAGGTGGATAATTATCGGTATTACCAGGATCCTGAAGATTATGCACGATTTTTCATGTGCCGAGGTGTGCTCGTTTGATTATTGCGATCTATGTCTTTACAAACTTCTAGCATTTTTGAGCGGCGAGAGGTGTGAAAAACTTCTGAATGATATTTATTGCTTGATCCTTTGAGATTTGTCGATTTTTATGGGCCTAGGTGGGATCTTTTGATTATTGCAATCTTCGTGTTTGCAGAATTCTAGCGTTTTCGAGCGACGAAAGTATAGTGAAAAACTTCTGAATGATATTTATTGCTCGATCCTTTGGGACTTGCCGGTTTTTATGAGCCGAGGTGGTGTCTTTTTGAGAGCTGTTCTCTGGTTGGTTGAGTTTGATTTTATTTTGGGGATGGTATGCAGCAAATAGGGTACAACCTAACCCCCGCCAGGTTACTTTAAGACGAAAAAGACAATTTTCAGTCTGAAAAGATCGGCGAATAGTGCAAGTGCATAGAATCAAGGGAAAATCCCTGAACGTGATGGCTGGTAATCATGCAAACATATACTATTGTAAGTAGAGCCTGATGTCTTCATATGATATTATTTTACAATTGCTAAGTTAATATTGTGTTCTATTCAAGACGTTTCCTCACGATACAATTGGGCAACCCCTGTGGAGTGGGGTAATGATTCTCATCTTGGTGCATTGATTAATACACAACTAGAACCATATGTAATCAGACGACGTGTGGATCGTGCCTTAATAACAATTAATGGTATCCAGGCTGGCCTCCGAATAGACAACAATATTCGCTGTTGGTGGTTTAGGAGGGTGGATCATTATTAGGCTTACCCTAATCCTGAAGATTATGCAATCGCCAATATTCTTCGGTATCGAATAGACGAGATGATGGGGAAAGATATCGATGTGATGGCTCATAATTCCGCAAACATGCGCAATCGTAAGTAGAGCCCGATGTCTGGATACAATATTGTTATTTTAGAATTGCTAAGTTGATTATGTATTTGTTCAAGGAATTCACGCACGATATGATTGGGCGACTCCTGTGGAATGGGGTAATGCTCCTAATCTTGATGACTTGGTTGATCCACAGCTGAAGCCATATGTAACCAGGCGTTGTGTGGATGGTGCCGTGTTAACAATTAATGGTGTCCAGGCAAAGCTTCAGATAGACCACGATATTCGCTGTTGGTGGTTTAAGAAGGCGCATGATGAACATTATTACCCGAATTCCGAAGATTATGCAGTCTCTATGGTTCTTCGGGATCGAATAGACGAAAGACTGGATAGCGGTAGCGAGGGCGAATATGATCAAGATATACAGAATGCGTCTGAAGAAGAATGGTGTGTATGATTTATCATTGAGGAATCATTATGACACATCTAAGCTCACTTTTTCTATTTTCAGATCCCATTCTCATAGGGAATGCTGATGAATACAGATGAGGGATAAATGTTACGGCCATTATTATTATTATTATTATTGAAATTGTTGTATTTTAGAATAGGTTAGACTTGAGACATAACAAATAAACGCATATATTATCAGATAATTCGCGTCATTGATTGCATATATATATATATATATATTGAAGCGTTACTTCACCTTCTATAAAGAAGAGACATGATAAATAATATGATGATTAATAATATGTTAATTTAGATTAAGAATAATATGATTGTTGTAAAATTATTTGAAAATAAAAGAGTTCGTAGGAGTTAACATCAAACAGACCTACTCGTAAGAGTAAGAGTAAGAGTAAGCTTTATTTGGCGCTCTGGGACAAGTCCCCTCAAGCGCATTAACGATACAGTGTAGGAAGAAATCATACAGATAATTAAGTGGTAGTAGTAATAGTAATTAATTAATTAATTATCTGAGTATAAGTGTGGAAAGAAAAGAGTAAAAATTAGATAAGAATATTATAAAATTTGATAGTAGAATATAAGTAAAGAACAAAAATTTATCAAAGCAAAGAAAAAAACTACAAACACAGATATTCAAGCAACAGTAACCAAGATGTACAGAAGCGGTAGATGAAATGCAGAAATTATTATAAGTAGTAAGACAGGAATTTCGTCTGCAGACAAGTTCGAAGGAGTACCCCCATTTGGTGACGTGGCTATAGGGAAAACTGCAGAAAAACCTATGCCGGGTACAGTGAAAATAGACCTCAGCTCGCTACTGAGCATGAGCCAGTATATGCCAGCTTGAAAAGATGAGTGAAGAGTTTGGCTTTGAAGGAATTTAGATTGTTCATGTTCCGAATTTCCGTGGGCAGTGTGTTCCAGAAATTTGGTGCTGCTGATCGAAAGGACTTCTTCAACATTTCGGTTCTACAGATTGGCACAATAAGATGATCAGTTTGTGCTCTTGTGTCGCGTGATAACGTCAGATCCCTGAAGACAAAGTGCTGCGATAGGTAGTGAGGTGTTTTGGTCTTGAGTATATTGAAAATCATGCACCCGAGAAAATATTTGCGTCTATCGCTGATCTTGAGCCATCCAAGCTTTTTGTAGTAAGGTGTAATATGCTCATCTCGTCTTAAATCGAAGATGAACCTCACGCATGCATTTAGGGCTCTTTCCAGGAGAAGATTAAGTTCGCCCGTCAAGTCCAGGTAAATAAGGCAGCAGTAGTCGATATGTGGGAACACAAGTGTGGTTATGAGAAGAACCCTAAGTTCTTGGGGGATGTTTCTTCTGTTTATCCGCAACTGATGGAGTGTGCCGAAAATCTTCCTGACTGTGGAGTCGGTGTGTTCATGCCACTGTAGTTTGTTCGTAATAGTGATCCCAAGACACTTTGTGTTCATCGAATATTGAAGGGGCTGCCCATGAACAGTGACTGGAGCTAAGCTGATAAGGTTGATCGTATTTATATGCCTAGTTGTTCCGATGACCATGACCTTTGTCTTATCTGCGTTTAGTAAAAGCCCTTTCTCAAGCGTCCATGCATAGAATGATGCCACATCTTCGTTGACCTGTCGTATCCCAGTTTCGAGTTCCGATGGTGCACAGTGGAGATAGAAAACCGTGTCGTCCGCGAAGATACTGTGATTGCAATGCCGTATCCTTTTCCTGAGATCTGAAACATAAATGGAGAATAGGAGGGGTCCGAGGACCGAACCCTGAGGAACTCCATTCTCGACCTGAAGCCAATCTGAAATATTTTCCTGTCCATCCCGGACCGCCTGCTTTCTATCAACGAGGTAGGAGCATAGCCATCTGAGGGCCGAGTTTGAGAAATTTAACTCCCTGAGTATCGAGAGAAGCACGTCGTGTCGAACCCTGTCGAAAGCTTTCGAGAAATCAAAGAACACCACCACTGTTACCATTCTAAGATCTGCAGCCTTGCGAATGTCGTCCGTCAGCCGGAGGAGAGCAGTATGCGTGCTGAAACCCTTTCGATACGCTGATTGGAAGGGGTCATGAAGGCCGTTTTTGTTAAGAAATTCCATGATTTGCTCTGTTACAATTCTTTCTAAGGCTTTAGAGAGTGAAGGAAGTATAGAGATTGGTCGGTAATCTCCGCATGAGGTAGGTGTTTTGACTTTGGGTAGAGGAGTGACAAGCGAGTATTTCCAGTTTTCTGGGAAGATGCCCTGCATTAAGGAGAAGGTGAAAAGATGATGAATTTGAATCCTCAGACTCGGAAGGGCCATTTTAATGACACTTATAGCTATGCCATCAACGCCTGTAGCGTTCGACCTAGAGTGATTCAGTGCCTTGTCTAATACCCTAACAGAGATATCTTTGAAATAGAACTTGTTATCATCATATTCGACTTGCCCCAGATAGTAGGGAGCAACTGAGATGCCCTCTCCCTCGCCACCCACTCTGACAAAATGCGCATTCAACTCCGATAGAGGGAGGTCTATCAAAGTATTAGTCTTTTTCGCAGGAATCAACCCAAATTTGCGAAGCTCGGACCAGATGGTTCGAACGTCTCCAGCTGACCTAAAAGCGTTGATATAGTGGCTCGATTTTGCATCTTTGACCATATTCTGTGCTTCATTTCGTAATTTTCGGAAATTGAAGTGAAGCGAAGAGTTTCCACGGTTTTTCTTCCATGCCCTACGTGCCCTGTCGCGCTTCGCCATTGCTTCCTTTATATCGGAAGTGAGCCAAGGCGCAGGTGTGTTTTTAACGCTAACCTGACGAATAGGAGCATGTTGGTCCAGACAATCAGTCACAAGACGATTGAAGATTTCAACTTTGGTGTCGAGTGAGCGAACTTCGAAGAACTCACTCCAATCTGCCTCTTCCAGATCCCTGTTGAACGAGTCAAGGTTTATCTTATGCAAAGCGCGACAAGAAAATATGCGGGGAGCCTGCCTTACTACCTTCAGATCGTAGGTTATGTATATGAGATCGTGCGCCGAGAGGAAGGGGACCTCATGTTGTCCGTGGTCTATTACCTTATCAAGATCGTCTACGATACAAAGATCAATCAGTGTAGAGGAGTCAATGAGGTGATGCGTCGGTTCAGAAGGAACCAGATGTAGGTTTGAGCTGCCTATGAACCGCCTTAGATGATTGCTATCGTGGTTTGCGTTCAATAGGTCTGTGTTGAAATCTCCACAGATGATTTGATTACTAAACATAGGGTATAGTTTAAGAAATGCATTTTCAAAAAGGTCGAGAAAACCTAAGTGGGGTGGTCGATAAACTACTGCCAGGAGGACTTTAGAACCATAGCCCGGTGTGAATTCTGCAATCATATATTCAGGTTTACTCTGATAGGTACCACCCGAGTCAGCCAGCATCCGTACTTGAAAATTTTCGCGGATGTAGAAGCCTACACCTCCGCCAGTTTTTCCTAGTCTATCACAGCGAAAAACTTTGTACCCATGGAGTGCTATGTAATCGTCAGCTGTGGGTGGTTTCAGCCACGTCTCAGACATACAGATGACATCGTAGTCTGCAGCTTCAAAGAACATACGAAATTCGTCAAGGTGACTGACAAGAGACTGACAGTTTACATGGCACAGCCTGAGAGCACCGCACGAGTCGTAGAACGTTTTAGAACAGACTGAGGAAGCCTCTCAAGTATTTACAAATTCTGGGAAATTGAGAATTAGAGTGGGAATTTGGACTATATAAGACGGGTGCTCGAGCAGAGCTATTCATTCATAGAATCACAAATACAAATCACATCTACTAGATAGAGAAATAAAACTAAAAGAAAATGAAAACTGCAAAATTCAAATATAAAAGTAAAATAAATAATAATCAGAAGAATTAGACAAGATGAGCTTGGACGAACAGTATTAACATAATATCATTGTGCATAGCGTAAATTATTACCCTACCTCGGTTGATTAACGCTAACGGGTTAAAACTCCGCAGCCACAATTGTTGATTATCCTATACATGATTAACGCTAACGGGTGAAGACTCTGCAGCCCCAGTTGATGATAAATCCTTTCCGCACATAGTAAGATATGATCAACGCTAACGGGTTAAAACTCCGCAGCCACGATTAGCTGCTATCTCTCCTTAAGAATACGCCTAACGCTAACGGGTTAAAACTCCACAGCCGCAGGCCTTAGATAGTATAAACCCCTAAGGTTATCATCACTTTAAATTAGAAAAAGAACAATAGAGTCAATTCAAGATAAAATGCCGTTGCTTAAGTAGCCCAGAGATTCATTAAAATTAAAAATTAAAGGAAACTAATATACGAGAAGTAAGTAACGTTTCAATATATATATATATATAACACCCTGTCACTCTTCGAGCATTTTCAGCTAGTATAATTCGTATATATAAGCTAAGAATTAGATATTTCAGCCATCTTGGATCGATTGTCGGTAAGAAAAAAAAAAGATCGGTAATCGTTACCATGATTCGAAAGCGAATCCTTAGTGGCGCCATCGCAAGACGGAAAATTGCAGGAGAATTGCAGCCATCAGACTATCGGTAACTAATGATCGGATCGTTACCATCGGACTATCGGTAACTAAAGATCGACAATCCATAGTGGCGCCATCGCATGACGGCAAATCGCAACCATCAGATTGTCGATAAGCGGAGATCGGCAATGCAGGATTCTCGATCCTTACCATCGGAATATCGGTAACAATCGGCAGTAGCGCCATCGCACGACCGAAAATTGCAGCCATCCGATTTTTGGTAACAAAGATCGACGATCGGTACCCAAATCGTTACCATCCGACGGTCGGTAACTTACCCCGCACGGCTGGTAACTTACCATCACAACTCGGCCGGTAAAGAAGTCTTGATCCAGAACTGTCATATATACACTACTGGGCCCACCTTGTAGGGGGGGCCCCGCCAGGGGCCGAAATGGTATGCGTGGAGGACATTTTACGGTGACATTTTTGTTTTATTCAATTATTTAAAAAAAGGGCCCTGGCTCTGTTAACCGCCTAGGGGCCCTAGGTTTCCAAGTCCGGGCCTGATCACAGAACTAGTTTTAACTCAGATAATTAACAACAAGGGTACACTAGGGTGGCCCTTAACATGGTCCAAATCGGGCACGCCCCCCAGATGGGCCCCAAAAAAACAGAAAAAAAAGATGGTGCCTTTTTTTTTTTTTAGCGCAACTATAAATGGTGCCGGTGAAGCTGAACTTTTTTGGTTTAATAATAGCTATTTATGTATCAGGTCCTATTAGGCGAGCGTTAAAGTGTCAGAAAAGTGTAACTAAGACGAACACAGCTATTGACCATGAATTTCCCGCTGAGTTTGAATTTTTATCGTTGAAATGCGAAATTTAAAAAAATCAACATTGAGATACTCGTAAAAAAGTTCAGCTTCACCGGCACCATATATAGTGGCGCTAAAAAAAAAAAAAAGGCACCATCTTTTTTTTCTATTTTTTGGGGGCCCATCTGGGGGGCGTGCCCGATTTGGACCATGTTAAGGGCCACCCTAGGGTACACTGTTAAAAATGATCATGAATTTACAATACATTTACTGTACAAAAATCTTGCGAAATCACTAATTTCGCGTAGGAAAGTCAATTACTATGCATATTTATTACATTTACAACAAAAAAAATTAATTTTACTATACTCAGTACGAGAAATAAGTAACATCATCTTAAATACACTAAACGTGTATAGTAATCTCATTTGTTTTGTAAATTCACTACACATTACTAGAAATTTACTGAGCAGTTTGCTGAATTCACTACAGATACGTTGAAGAAAATTGAGCTCAAGTATATTGAAATTACAAATGTGGCCAGTAAAGTAAATTCGGTAAGCATTTCTTTCAATTTCATAACCAAGTTTTCGATTTTACAAAACTGGACAGTAGAATCACCAAAACTTTTATGAATTTTACTTCAGTGCCCCAGTGATTAGTACTGCCTTATACCGATAGATGCTTCAAAGCCTGCCTGTCTCTCGCAAGTAAATCTATGCCCCGTTGACTAGAAGTATGCATCGTCAATTCACCCTGATACTCTCAGCTCCCGAATCATACCACATTCTTTACCGAATGTGTTTCTTTTGACCGACTTGATGACTGCAGCACATATCTTCAACGAGAATTGGAGATATCATGTTTTTCAGCCAGAATTTGAGATATCATGATTTTCTACCACAATTTGAAATAAAAATAAAAAACAGAAAAAAACAATAAAAATAAAAATAAAATAAATAAAAAATAAAAAAAAAATAAATACATGCACATCAAAATTGATAGACAAATACATTTTAAATTTGCAAATCATGAGTTGATTTATAATACTCCGGTTTCCTAAAATTACTACACTATTGCTCAGTAACTTTGCTGCAAAAGTACAGTAAATTTAAGATCCAAGTATTTAAAATACCTTCACAAATGTGTAGTAAATTCACAATCCCGAACCCGAATAATGCTTCCTATACATTTGTTGTAAATTTCCGACAGAAATTTTTAACAGTGTAAGACTTATTCCTTTAATGACTTTAGAAAATTCATTTCCAGACCATTTAATGGTGCATGGAACTAGATTTTAAAGTTTTTTGATAATCTATTGCTACAAATCAACTGTAAGCCTCTGATTCTGAGCTTATGTCTACAATAACACTTGATATATTCACGCACATGCAGAATCAAGTCCAAGAAGTACGAAGCACTTGGAGAGGTGGCTTAGGAGGAAAGCTAGTACGGCATCTGCGGAAAATGATCAAAAATCGAATCTAAATTCGTCATTTCAAATGCTTATGGAAAATACACCCCTAGTAGAAGACCTGACGATTTTTGCTCGGAACATGTAAGTCAGAGGTGTCTCAGATATAACTTCAATTCTTAGATGCTCGAATTGGCTGATGGTAATTTCAGCTGTGACCATGGATTTGGAAGATGGGATTTAGACGCATTGTATTTCATTCCACTATGGAAGAATCTTAGGACCTTACGCTTGGCTTACATACCGGTTAAAGATGGGAAGTTCATTATTCATATTGCAAGAGAAAGCCCACAACTGGAAAGAATTGTTTTGGAAAATCGAGGCTTCAGTAATCCTTGTTGCTACACTAGCGACTTGGTAGAGATGCTGAGCTTGTGTAAAAATCTTAAGGAATTTACGATCAATCAGGGCCGCATAAACGAGATGTCTGAGTTGTTCACCTCTTTATCCAACAATCTAAAACTCAGAAGTGTTCGTCTGATGAATTCAACCGGAACATATAACTCTGTGAGCTTGATATCTTCCGTTGAACAGCTGCTTCACCGTTGCCCGAAATTAACTACATTCGTATTTATAATCAACTGGATATCCCAGAAAGATACCGACGAGCTTACCTCCGCTTTGCAAAGGTAAAAATTCAATTCAGACTAGGTTCAAACGAATTCTGCACCCTGATAGTTATTGCGATTACTATGAGAAGCATTAATTTGCTTCGAACATAAGTCGAAACATCCTAAATGTACGAATTCTCAAAAATATCTTCATTTTTCAGAATCAAACGTGAATTGAATCGTCCACATTTCCAGTTTCAAACAGCGACGCCTCACTCTGCGCGGGATGGTTCTGGAGAATCTGATATTATAGATATTGTTTATGAGGATGCTTCACACTCGTTCTTTCTCAGCAAACTGGATGGGCTAGATCTTGAATGAAGTATCGTTACTGCGATTATTATTGTTGAATAATTTTATGAAATTATGAAAACTTTTTAGTTATGCTAAGAGTTCTTCTTTTCTTTTTATACAAAGCGTTAATGAAAATAAATCGGTAAAGGAATTTGAAAAAATTTCTAATGAATTAATAAAGGGAGCTTTTCAATTACTATGTTCTTCTTCTTCCTTACTGGCTTTATGCCCATAAAAGCTATGTTATTAGTAGGGCTGTGCGATTAATCGATCAATCGAGATGATCGGTTAATTGATTTTCCGATTAATCGAGTAATCGAGTAATCGAAAAAACAATTAATTGTTTTCCCGATTAATTGATTAATCGACAGTTTCGATTAACCGTTCTTCCGATTAATCGATTAATCGACGTTTTCAATTAATTGTTTTTCTCGATTAATCGATTAATCGACGTTTTCAATTATTTGTTTTTCTCGATTAATCGATTAATCGGAAAAACGGTTAATCGAAACTGTCGATTAATCGATTAATCGGGAAAACAATTAATTGTTTTTTCGATTACTCGATTAATCGATTAAGGTAGTTTGGTAGCCAAATGACTTAAACTTGACCCCATATTTTTTTATATTTATTGGAAAGATTATGATTAAATACACCTATATAGAAAAAATCAGATTTTTTTACCACACCGTTTAAGAGATATAATTAATTAAAATTATGCAAAAATACACGAGCTCTCATGAGTGTCCTTGTTCAATAACTCCGGAAATTGAGGGTTTATAAAAAATTGACAAACTTGACCCCACAAAAAAAACTTTCCGATAGATAGAACGATGTCTCAAATACACACTATCAAAATTTCAGAATAATTTACCACATACTTTTGATTTAATTAAATTTTTAAAATCGCCATGTGGCTTCTATCTCTGTTGTTTATCGGAGACACTCTCTCCTCCATATTTACTAGGGGAAAAATGGCGGCTCCGCTAAGCGCGCCAAGTTCAAATATATATACGATATATAAAATCAAGTTGACAGTTCGGGGTTATGTTTACAAGTTTACACTGCAAATAAGGCGCGCGTCCGTAGTTTCAATACCAACCATGAAAATCATGTAAAGTTGGTATCATCTAGTGACAGCTGGGTACTAGTCAATTAATATTTTAATTATTCCATAATTATAATTATTTAATCATAATCCATATTAAAGTAAATCAATTAAATTCTAATGTGAATTTATATTAATTATTATAGCATGCTTAGGGTAAATATTAATAAATAAAAAAAAAAAAAAAGTAATTTATTTGACTTCGGATTGCGGCTCCCAAACTACCTTAATCGGAAAATCAATTAATCGATCACCTCAATTAATCGGTTAATCGCACAGCCCTAGTTATTAGTGAGATCCAAAAGAAGTGACCATTTTTCTTCTTCTTCCTTTTTTCGACTTATCCCTCTTGCGAGCATGTAGTCTTACAAGGAAGTGACCATTATCACAGCTTTGTGTCACACTGCCTGAAAATTGAAGTAATTTGAAGTAATTTGCTCCTAAAGTGTACTCATATGCCTGGTTTATGGCTGGTTTATGCAGCGCGGTAACTTAATAACTTAATTTGAGGATTGACCAATCAAGAGGCTCGAAAGGGTTTTTCGCAGCAATTTTCATGACCTCACAAACTAATGCAATTACTCGAAATACTATCAAGTTTATACACAATCAACATTTTGTTATTTGCATTTCTTTATAAAATCGTTTTTGTTTTGTTTTTATTTCTTGGTTTTTTTTTTGTTCGAAAAAACATCATTTTGGTTTGGAAATATCAAAAATGAAAAGTAAAAGAAGAAAAAAAGTAATAATATACACATATAAAATTGAAAGTCAATTTATTTCCGATAAAAGAGAAAGTTCAAATTTAATAAGAAATTTTTCATTCCGGACATTCGAATGTAAAATTCTCCCCCGCTTTATTGGGGCGATTACAAGTGTAATGTGTAATCAAAATGAATTCAATGACTGATTACAAATGTGTAGTTGAACGAATTCAGTTACCCATTACTAATGTTATACCGGGAAGTTCTGTGGACGCGGAACGCTAGAGATACCAACCCAAAAGGGGTCCTATTTTATGGGCAGTAAGCTGCAGCAGCAGTTTAGTAACTTACTAAATGTTTCTAGTAAAATCACTAGAGATCACTAGAAATCTAGTGATCATTGGTCACCAGATTTCTGGACGAGAAATCTAGTGCCTAGATTTCCAGTGATTTCTAGTGATTTTACTAGAAACATCTAGTAAGTTACTAAACTGCTGCTGCAGCTTACTGCCCATAAAATAGGACCCCTTTTGGATTGGTATCCCTAGCGTTCCGCGTCCACAGATCTTCGCGGTATGTAGTTAAAATAACATTACAAATATAATAGGTAATGGAAAAGATGTATAACAAAATGGAAAAGGTGTATTACAATTTTTTCCGGCCCTACATGGGACGGCAGCCACAAGGAGATGCAAATCGACGGAACGGAACACAGAACTTGTGTATACGCGAAGTTCTGTGGACGTGGAACGCTAGGGATACCAACCCAAAAAGGGTCCTATTTTAGGCTGCCGTCCCATGTAGGTCCGGAACGGAAAAACGGAACGGAACGTTGTATGTGTAGGTGTATACATACACGCAATACATGGAACAAGTCACTAGATTCCGTTCCGTTTTTCCGTTGCGGCCCTACATGGGACTGCAGCCTTGTGGGCAGTAACCTGCAGCAGCAGTTTAGTAACTTACTAGATGTTTCTAGTAAGATCACTAGAAGTCACTGGAAATCTAGTCACTAGATTTCTAGTCCAGAAATCTAGTGACCAATGATCACTAGATTTCTAGTGATCTCTAGTGATTTTACTAGAAACATCTAGTAAGTTACTAAACTGCTGCTGCAGCTCACTATCCATGAAATAGCACCCTTTTTGGGTTGGTATCCCTAGCGTTCCGCATCCACAGAACTTCGCGGAACATCTACATGAACATAACCCTGCAAATTGTAGAAAGACTCGTGTGTACATACAAATTTGATCATGAATCCTCAAACGTGTCTATTAATGATGATTCGATTATTCAAGGCTTTCAAAAGTGCATCAATTTCTAAAAGCAAAATTATTTACGACTATAATTTACGGATACCAGACGGATCCACCATTCCGTAAAAATACGACGGAATAGCTGTGTTCGCGTTAGCTACACTTTCTACACTTTTCTTACACTTTTTACGCTCGTCCAATAGGAGGTGTGGATTTCTAGTTAAAAGTGCAAAATCTAGTGAAAGTGTAGAAAGTGTAGCTAATGGTGCCGTCCCATGTAGGCTCGGATCGCCGGAATCCGGAATCACGGAACAGAATGAACGGAAAAGTCACTAGAATCCGCGTTCCGCTAATTTCATTCTGTCGTTTTTTACGGAATGGTGGATCCGTCCGGTATCCGTAAATTATGGTTGTAAATAATTTTGCTTTGAGAAATTGGTGCACTTTTGGAAGTCTTGAATAACCGAATCATCATTAATAGACACATTTAAGAATCCATGATCAAATTTGTATCTACACACACGTCTTTCTACAATTTGCAGGGTTATGTTCATGTAGAAGTATACACAAGTTCCGTGTTCCGTTCCGTCTATTTGCATTTCCCTGCGTCCCATGCAGTGTTGTGAAAATTGTAATTAAATTTTTTTTAATTACTCATTACTTTCGTAATGTGTAATTGAATTTTTATTTAATTACACATTACTTTGGTAATGTGTAATTAAACTCGATATATATTGATATATATATATATATATATATATATATATATATATATATATATATATATATATATATATATATATATTAATGTAATGTGTAATTAAATAAAGTTTAATTACACATTACTAAAGTAATTACTAAAGTAATGTGTAATTAAACTGGATTTAATTACACATTACTTTGGTAATGTGTAATTAAACTTTATTTAATTACACATTACTTTATTAATGTGTAATTAAACTTCATTTAATTACACATTACCAAAGTAATGTGTAATTAAACTCGATTTAATTATACATTACCAAAGTAATGGGTAATTAAATGAGTAATTCCATTACAAATGTAATTAGTGACTCGCAACACTGGTCCCATGTACCCAAATTCCGGAACAGAATGCCGGAACGTCAACTTTTATTTGATTAAATAATCAATTATAGTTACAGAATTTGATCTTACATAGAAGCTAATTAAATAAATTACATATGTTGATACAAAAATTGTATCTCAACAGATAAATAAAGCCGAATAGCACAAATATGGATCGGCTCCGTTCCGTCGTTCCGTGCACTTTTGGTACACTAAACGTAATGGATTCTGATCCGGACGAGTTGGACAATTCTAGAAACAGCCAATCGGCGCTCTGGATTTTTTTAATCCAGAGCGTCGATTGGCTGTTTCTAGAATTGTCCAACTCGTCCGGATCAGAATCCATTACGTTTAGTGTACATGGGACGGCAGGGTTTTTCAAGACCCGGAACGGATTCGGAAATCCACTAGATTTCGTCTGCGTTCCGTTCCGTGATTCCGGATTCCAGCGATCCGGGTCTACATGGGACGGCAGCCTTATCGTGCCGTCCCATGTAGGCTCGGATCACCGGAATCCGGAATGACGGAACGGAACGTTGTGTGTCTAGGTGTATACATACACGCAATACATGGAAAAAGTCACTAGATTCCGTTCCGTCATTCCGTTCCGGACCTACATGGGACGGCAGCCTAAGGCTGGATTCCCATGGGGCCGGAATTCACGGATCCGGAACGGAATTCTAGTAACTTTTTCTATGTGTAGGTGTATACATACACGCAAGCCATAGAAAAAATCACTAGAATTCCGTTCCGGATCCCTGAATTCCGGCCCCATGGGAATCCAGCCTAAAAGTGGAGACACACAGGAGTCCGTAAGCCATAAGCAGAAAGCATAAGCCATAGCGTATGCGCATCACTTCGCTTTTACTGCAGATCTTATATCTATATCTATGGCTATGCATTCTGCTTATGGCTTATGGACTTCTGTGTGCTTCCACCTTAACGCGAACACAGCTAATGAAATTAGCGAAACGCGGATTCTAGTGACTTTTCCGTCCATTCCGTTTCGTGATTCCGGATTCCGGCGACCGGGCCGCCTACATGGGACGGCAGCCTGAGTTAGGCTGGATTCCCATGAGGCCGGAATTCACGGATTCGGAACAGAATCGGAAATCTAGGGGGTTTTCAATAGCCAATCACAGACGTTCCGGTCAGTACGTTCCGTGTGCATTGCGGCCATTTGTCATATGTCAAGGCCCTGGCACGATCAAACGCGAACGCAAACGCGAGCGCCGACGCAGGAGCAGCGCAGCGGCGCTCCTGATTGGTGGTGGACATGATTGTCCAACTTTGGACCAATGGAATTTTATTGTCTAATAAAGTGGCCCATAATATTGGACAAATACCTAGGGATACAAGCGCACGCCATTATAGAAACGGTTCTAAATTTGCATTAGCGTAGTATCTCTAGGTATTTGTCCAAGATCACATGCAACTTTATTGGACAATAAAATTTCATTGGTCTAAAGTTGGACAGGTAGTGTCAACCACCAATCAGGAGCGCCGCTGCGCTGCTCCAGCGGGAGCGCTCACGTTTGCGTTCGCGTTTGATCGTGCCAGGGCTTTCATGGTGCCGTCCCATGTAGGCCCGGATCGCCGGAATCACGGAACGGAACGCAGACGAAATCGATACCTGCGCGGAATAACCGGCTATCTCAGAGTCCGCTTGAAAAAGCGGCTATCTCAGAGTCCGCTTGAAAAAGCGGCTATCTCAGAGTCCGCTTGAAAAAGCGGCTATCTCAGAGTCCGCTTGAAAAAGCGGCTATCTCAGAATCCATTCGAAAAACCGACTGTAGCCTATATTATTAATATAGGCACAGGCCGCTTTTCCGAATGGATTCTGAGATAGCCGCTTTTTCAAGCGGACTCTGAGATAGCCGGTTATTCCGCGCAGGTATCGAAATCTAGTGGATTTCCGAATCCGTTCCGGGTCTTCAAAAACCTTGCCGTCCCATGTACCAAAACTGCACGGAACGACGGAACGGCGCCGATCCATATTTGTGCTATTCGGCTTTATTTGTCTGTTTAGATACAATTTTTGTGTCAATATATGTAATTTATTTAATTAGCTTTTATGTAAGATCAAATTCTGTAACTATAATTGATTATTTCATCAAATAAAAGTTGACGTTCCGGCATTCCGTTCCGGGATTTGGGTACATGGGACGCAGGGAAATGCAAATAGACGGAACGGAACACGGAACTTGTGTATACTTCCACATGAACATAACCCTGCAAATTGTAGAAAGACGCGTGTGTAGATACAAATTTGATCATGGATTCTCAAATGCGTCTATTAATGATGATTCGGTTATTCAAGACTTCCAAAAGTGCATCAATTTCTCAAAGCAAAATTATTTACGACTATAATTTGCGAGTACCGGACGGATCCACCATTCCGTAGAAATACGACGAAATGAAATTAGCGGAACGCGGATTCTAGTGACTTTTCCGTCCATTCTGTTCCGTGATTCCGGATTCCGGCGATCCGGGCCTACATGGGACGGCACTAGAGATGTGAAATTACCAGTATTAAGATTTTCGGTAAAATTACCAAAAAAATACCGTAATTTTACCGTAAATTGACGTCATTTTCTTTCTGCTTTAGACACGCGCCAGGTGAATCAAGCTTCCTGATTGGTCAATCTTTAAATCAAGTCAAGTCACGGTGCTGCGTAAACTAGGAATCAAAGCCGATTATGAATATATTGTGATTTGTGACCTTAGGCTACATTCTCTGAAAGAAGATAAGCCAAAACGGCAATAGAAAAAAGAAAAATTGTGATTTGTGACCAATGTGGTAATTTATTCGCCGTCACGTTACCAGTTTGTGACGGTAAAAATACGGTAATTTACCGGTCACGTTTACCATTCACATCTCTAGACGGCACCATCAACGAAACCGACGGATTGCCCTATGTGTGTATCTATGTGTGAACAGTGAAACAGCCACGAGAGACAGTATTATTGCTGAATATTATAAAGAATTGGTAAAAATGAGTCGCGTTGTTAATCTCGTAAGTATACATATTTAACGATTGAATAAATTTTTATTCGCATAGCGTTTATAGCATGGGTTTATAGGAACTGCATGGTTATGTGAGTATACGGATCCGTTGCATGGAGTAGAAGGAGGCATATCTCCCTATACACGCTGTATTGAAAAAGTGGGACTAATTTTTCCCGTAATAGCTGTTACGCTGTTACCAGTAATAGCTGTTACGCTGTTACCAGTAATAGTTGTTACGCTGTTACCAGTAAGCAAGGTAAGCGCACACGGACTTCCTGTGAGCGGGAAATTTTCAACATGGAAAAACTTGAATTAAACATGTTATACGCAGACGCAGGCGGAAGTAGGCCTGCGCTTACTAAGAACAGCGCCATCTATAGCGTAGACCACATTTTAGATTGAAGATATGCCTCCTTCTACTCCATGATCCGTTGCTGTTCGAGTCCATGGTTCCCATGGACCGGAATTATTAATACCGGAACGAGCGGCAGCCAATCAGAATGATAGATTTTAAATTTACCGGTAGAAAGAAACACTGTGATTCGCAGCTGAGCGTTCCGTCGCCGTGAATTACGTACCATGGGAACGTAGGAAAATATTCTCCCGCAACAAAGAATGACCGGAACGTCTCTGATTGGCTCTTGAAAACCCCCTAGATTTCCGATTCCGTTCCGAATTCGTGAATTCCGGCCCCATGGGAATGCAGCCTTAGTGAAGTCACTTTTTTTTTAAACCTATGGCTTATCGTCTACTTAAATTAGTGAAGTCACTATTCTAGGAGTGAGATTATGTTGATTTGTTTTCACTATAACGATTATAACCGGCGTCCGGCACGAGTGTTTTCAACTAGTGAGTACAAAATGTAATGAAAAATTGGAGACTGAAAAAGGATCAATTTGCAGTAAAAACAATGTTATTATTTTGTATTTCAGCAATGGCTTGTCGTGTACCGGGTTGCAGTACTCGATACTGGGACAAAAATAATAAACATACGTTGTTCAGAGCTCCCTCCGTAAATATATTCAATGTTTATCATCATATTGAACGAATAGTTCGATTAAAATAATAAATAATAATATTATTTTCTCATGTTTATATTAATACAGGCAAAACAGTTAGCAGATTGGCGAGAAATATTGAGTCCTAAAGGTGTAGATGATTTCGGTGCAAATGATCAAGTTTGTATCCTACATTTTAAAGAAGAGTATATTGAAAGAGAACGGATAATATATCAATCTGGTGGGGTAGTCTCCAAAAAGCCAAGAAAAGTATTGCTGCTCACGCATACTGCCGTTCCAACAATATTTCCATCTGAAATTCCTCTTATTGATAAACAAAAGAGACAGAAACCACAAAAGCATCTCGAATGCGCAGTGACAATAGACGCAGAAGCTTTTGCAAAACATAGAGAAGCCCTCAAACGAGAGCTACCAAGTGACGATGACATGCCATGTAACGACTACGTGTCTTTTGACGATGACGTGTCTTGTGACGATGTGAAAATTCCGAAGCAAATGAAAACCGACAACCTATTCCAATCAATTGTCAATGCAATTCATAACCAGGAAAAAGTATCTCCTCATTTGAACGGTCTATGGATTGCTAATGTTTGTGATGACAAATGTATAAGATGGTCCCTATGGAAGGTAGATCGTTCAGGCGAAGAGAGAAGTATAAATTTGTACAAGGACCTGAAAGTAGAGGTATGCAATATAATACGCATCCAAATATTATTAATGCTTAACCAACTTTGCCTTGTGAGATATATCAAATATCGTCTAATTTTACGTTCCTTAGGTGTTCTTGAATGAGAAAAAGATTCGATTACCTGAAATGGATAATGTGATGCAGATGTGTGATTTAGATAATTTGTTTAAGAAGGTTTCTCAGATATTACCATGTAAGGTAGCAGATTATGAGTCGAAGGAATTGTAAGTATAAAACAGAAACTAGTAATCATTAATCCAAATAAGAGAAAGCAGGGAAGATCTGACATGAGAATGTGTATTATTCATTTCATTAGAAATGCTTGCCTTGGTTTTGTTGTGAAAAATATTGGTCGGCCAAGAGTCTGGTGTACTCCGTGCAATAAGTACCAGACCAATTTCAGAAGAAGAAAGACACCACAAGTCGAGACCAGTGCATCAAATAACGCGAAAGAAAGTTCGCATGTTAGATGTAACAAAGTTCGTGATAGGAGTAAGATCTTGAAAATTGAGGTATAACAGTTGGTGGCAATCATTAGATGAAAATGTATATCGCGCCGAGTGTGAAATTTCAATAATTGATAAATCGTCATCTTTCACAGAAAGGCATTAGATAAAGCTTTCGAAAATTTACCATTTTCTGAAATCTTGCTTCGCGGAGTCGCAAGTTAGAGATATTAGAGGGATGAGATATTTAAGAGGAAAAAGACTCGATCTTCCAGATATATCTACAATGAATAGGTATATCAAGCGTATTGATGGATGTTGAGGATTCCAAACCAGTCTTTTCGCAGTCATTGCAGAGAAAACTGAAAGAATGAAGCGTGACGAAGTGCGCGGTAAGTATGACAATTTGTGATGTACTACTTTTAAATATAAACCTCATCTGTCCGAGAATAAATTTATACGTATGCATTTCAGGTACTTTGTTGATTGATGAGATGAAATCAACAAGTGCCACATCATTTAATTGACAAAACTTAAGGGTTGAGGGATTCACGGACTTGGGTGTACTTCAGACACCAAGGCATCAAAAATGGAAGAAAGGAGACCATCCACTACCGTTAATGTTCCATCCTTTCAAAGGAAAATGGAATCAAAGCCCATGTTGCTTTCTAAACAAAGGAAGTGCCACCGTAACTTTCCTACATCAGTTGATTATTGATTACATAGCTTTAATCGAAAATTCAGGACTATGAGTTCATGCTGTGGCAACGGATAGAGCTACCTGGAATCGGAATATGTGGAAAATATTCGGTGTGACTGAAGAGTGTGTCAGTATCCCAAATGAGAGTCAAGTCGCTTATAACTGTTATGAATAGTCGCAATGCAATAAATAATTTAAAACCTCGAAAATGATATGGGGAAGGTAAAGTTAATTTTCTATTGCATATTTATTTGGCTGTTTATCATAAAACACAATAACAAAAATAATATAGTTAATAAGTATTAAAATGAAATTGAAATATTTAATTTTGTATGTTATAGATCATTGAAGAATCTATTGTATTTTTCGATAAATGGGAACTTGAAGCAGAACAGAATGGATACGATTTCCCACCGGACTCAACCTGTTACAGTTTACAAATCTCGTTGCGATCCACACTCGAAGTATGCAAATTTCTTCTGAAGAAGTGCGCAACTTCGGTTAGGATTACTAAGCTTCTATGCTCAACTAAAATTATAAACAGAACGGATGAGTACAATGAAGAAAATTCTCCTAGGTACATGAAAATAATGTGAATAAATTACCTATGTGTAAACTGGATTCATCAACCTCGTGTCATTGATGCATTATGAAGTACAATCGAACCAAGGAGGGTTGTAAAATTCAAAATACTGTTCTCAATGTACATAAAAATTATTTAGAATACTCGCATGATTGTTATACGTACACTAAACGTGCTTAATGTTGACCAGTACGAAGTTGTACCAGATTCATCAATCATCTTTTTTTCATTCATGATATTATAGGCAAGGAAAGAGACAGAAGACTGTAGGGCCAACTTCATACTGGTCAACATCAAACACGTTTAGTACATTAAACGTGTGTGATGTTGACCGGTATGAAGTTGGTTCCATAGTCTTCCGTCTTTTTCCGTGTCTATAATATCATGAATGAAAAAAGAGGATAGATGGATCTGCTGCAACTTCATATCGGTCAACATCAAACACGCCAAGTGTACGTAGTTTGTTTTTAGAATAAGAATTTGTTTACAAAAATAAAAAAATATGGTACAATTATAATAATGGTGAATACTAAGAATAAATACTTACAATTATTGTGTCATTAACTCCAATTCACTACCGTATTATAATAATATCGACGGCTGGAAATAACAAAAGTCTATCTCCGAATTTGGTTCAACAAGACGTCATTTTAAATTTTGATCCAACAAAAGTTCAACTCAAGATCAGATTTCGTTCGCGACATTTTCTGAGGCTGCGCCACTGCCGGGCGCACGTTCGAATATTTGTTGAATGAAGAGTAACCGATTTCGGGAACTCTGTTCAAGAGGACATAACCATAACAAAGAAGAAGAAGAAGAAGATTTCGGGAACTAATTACTCTTATATAGTATAACAGTTCTGTTACTATAAGTAATAAAATTATCAATCTTTTCTGCAGAACTGAAATTTTTGCTTATGAACGCATATCCCTGTTTCTATTTATTTATTGCTCAGTGATTCACAAGAATAAATTTTCTCCGATATATGGGAACCTTGGAATGGGCGTGGTTTAAATATTAGACATCTGGTGGCCAAACAATAAATTAAGAAAAGTAGGCATCAGTAGATATTTACATTTTATTTGAGTGCTTATCAGCAATCGTGAATTTTTATAAAATAAACAATGCATGTTTCAATTCAAGAAATTTGCACATTCGCAAGTGCAACACCGCGAAGCAAAAATTTTACGGGTGGAGAAAACATAATTAACCAAGGACACTTGTTGAATTGTGGTAAAGTTAATGAGAACAATAGTGATTGTCTACAAATTATTGCTTTTTGTCTGCAATCATCAAAAATCGGAGATAATCCCCATGAAATTAATGGGGAAGTACAGAAAGATGGAAAAATAATTGGTATGAGTTGCTCGTGTGAAGCTGGGTCAAATGGTGCATGCAAGCACATTGTAGCAACGCTATTATATTTGAACCGGTAAGTGCATTTTTCTGTACTTATTTTTATTTTGCACAATATTTATTGAATAATTATTATTTATGTGACATCATCAAGAGTTTAATAATGTCTTAATAATTCTTTTAGAAATAATCTGGAAGATTTGAAAGTCGTCTCATCTACTGATAAAAGGTGTGCATGGAATGCTCCAAAAAAGTCAGCTTTGGAAAAATACCACATGAAACCACTGATGTTACATACCTGTTTTTCGGAAAAAAAAAATTTATCAATTAAAAAAAAAATGAAACATAAAGAACCGAAAAAGTCTAACTTGTTGAAAGATTCAACTTCGAGCGATGCTGACGTTTCATTACAAGTAAAAAAAGAGGATAATGACGTGGAGCTTTCTCAACCTAACAATCCAGATATAAATGATCATGTGGAACCTCTTCTCTCATCTCAACGTAGCAACCCAGATGTAATGCAACAAAATATTGATGATGAAGAATTTATTCGACAAATAATGATTGCTAACAACCCACTATCAGCTTTAGCTATGCACATGTAATTATCACGATCATTGAGTTATATTTTTTTCAAGATTTTTTTTATCATCCATATATTTGATATCAATATAGGTACTGTACTCGGATTCAAATTATCATGGCAATTGTTAATGTGCCATCTACTGATATATTGATTTATTTATCACTCGATAAAAAAAAACATAATTATTCCAATAAGCTTTGATCAAAACTATACGGAAGATTTATTATTCTCATTAAAACCATCATAATTTGATTTTATGCTGCATAATATTTGTGAAAAGTAAACGGGAGAAACAGAAAATGAATAACTATGTGTCTTTGTTTGTGATTGGTATATATTTTGTGCAATATAAAAATATATCTATTTATGAATGAACAACAAATTGTTATTGTATATAAAATTATCCTTTCAGTTTATCAACATTTATCATTTCCCAGAATAGGACTACTCAAATTTACAATCGCACAAATAATGGTGAATATTTCTTCTGATTTATGAAGAAGCCCTACAGGCATTTTGGAGCAAAAAATTTGAAAACTTTTTATTCTCTGATTACTTCTTTCAATGTGAACGAGTGCTCTTGCAATTGAACGTCCTCTAATTGCTTCTGCTTTTGAACATTGTTTCTGTTGTTTTGCAAATGGAGGTATAATAAGATTGATGTCATATTTTTTACACAATTCAGTAACGGTAAATCCTCGGTCAGCCATTAAATCATCTTTTTTATCCATTTTATCGGTGATACCACTTTGTTCAAAAATAATATTTTCTGGAGATCGACCGCCGTATGGTTTGCTTATAAATGAAATCAACCCTGCAGGTGTTACAGCTATCATAAATTTTATTGTATAACACCCTTTATAATGAGAATAAGTATTTAGTTGACAACATACATTTTTCAATTTTTCTATTGGTATTTCAATACAGTTAACAACAGTACGAACGTTCACCAATTCTTTGAAACACTGAGGTATATTTTTTGATATGTTTTCTTTACTTGGCCAATAAATAGCAGGCTTCAAACAAATGTACAAAGTATCGATCATATCAAGGATCCTTTCTCTACAGGTTTCAGGGGTACACGTCTTGAACAAAATCGATAAAACTTCGTATGACAAGTTTTGCTTTAGTTTTATGAAAGTCATTATGATTAATTCCAAATTATCCAATTTGGGGTTGGCATGCAGCGTTGGAGATTTTTTTTTGTTGACTAATGTTTCAATTGTTTTTAATAAACTAAAATTAGTAATACCGGTCATTGTGGTTAATTCATCATCAGTTGTAATGAAATTAGAAAATTTCACAGTTATTGAATTTACCAAAACTTGTACGCCTACATCGTTAAATTGTTCCTGCATCACTTTAAAATCTTCTTGAACTTGTACAAACTCATATTTGATTTTTTTAGACGCGTTTTCATAGCTAGATGTATCAGTCAGATTGATGTTTTCATTGTTTTCTATTGCGAGAGGATCTTCCTCTTTTTTAATAACTACCGTTACATTATCTAAGTAATTTATGTCTTTAGTAAGCTCAGAGCTAGCAGGTAAATGAAGCTTGTTATGAAGAATGTCATGTTGAATATGATCCAAGTATTGTTCATTTTCCATCGATCGATTCTGTAGTCTCTGTTCTCGTTCAGATGCTTGCTTGGTTGTCGATGCATCGGGGGTCGCATCAACAGAACATGATGGCAAGTTGACTGAAGGAATCGCAGTTTTTTTTAATCTACGTACTCGATGATCTTAAATAAGAAATTGATATTCATTAAAATTTTAGCCAGTAAAATATGTAAACTATAATAATTATTA
The DNA here is from genome assembly GCA_943736025.1 of Tenthredo mesomela. Taxonomy (NCBI): domain Eukaryota; kingdom Metazoa; phylum Arthropoda; class Insecta; order Hymenoptera; family Tenthredinidae; genus Tenthredo; species Tenthredo mesomela. The sequence goes on along the minus strand of OX031021.1, from coordinate 13,502,291 downwards.
AAAAGAACACTTACTTGATGGAATATAATCTTCTTTCACAAAATGTAATGAACATACTTTCATTGACTTTGAAACGGCTTTGCCTAGGTTTAAAACTTTAACCCAAGCATCAAAACGATCAAATATTTCTTCTTGGTTTAATGTATTTTTAAGACTAACAAAACTTTCATTTTTCTGCGGAAACTGATAAAAACGAACTGTGAAATTTTTACATGCACGACTCTTGCATCCAGTTACACAGCAATTTACATGGCTCTTACTTTTATTGGGTGAAAATTCCATTTTTATAAATTTAGGAGTTTTTATCATCAACAAGATAAACAATTTTTATACTTGTAAGAGCCAGAAATATGCCAATAATAATTAAAATGCCTTCTATTTATATTATAACCACATGTGAGTATTGAAACTGCAGACTACTTTGAACAGTTCTATTTTTTGTCACTAGTTGGCGTATCAAGGTTCTAAAGGCCAGTCTACATAGGACGTTTATGTTTCCGTTCCCGTATCCGCCAGGAATTCGATGTATGGAAATTAGGCTACATTCTGTATGAGAGATAAGCCAGAAAAAGAAGAAGAAGAAGAAGAAGATGTATGGAAACGCCGTTTCAATGTAGACCTAACCACGCTAAATGCAACATCGGATTCCTAGCGGATACGGGAAAGGGAACGTATGCGTCTATTGCAAACCGAGCTTTAAGGTTCCCAAATGCTCTAGGTTGTGCGTCGGGCGCTGGGCGAGTGACAGCGAGTGACGCCATTGTCCTACGATCAGCTGTTGTCTAAGCTGTTCAGTTTGATAAACATAACCTCGTGACGTTTGACAAATTCTGAATGACAAACATCTGAAAAAACAAGAACTGCAAGAATCGAAGAAATCTTCAAGGTAAAAACGACACTAAACTTTCAAAAAACATTGTCAAGCTGATTAGAAGAGAAGTTCTCTTCACTAAGAACTCGCGAAGATAATATAATACCTCTAGTATGAAATCCTTGATCGTCGTATTTTCAATCTAACGAAAACGTATTGAGAAAGTTTCATTGAGCTGACATTTATGAGTTTTTTTGAAAAACGCTAAGCCATGTCTTTGCATCCAAACTGGGTAGCGCTAACGACGGTTGATATACCTTGGAAAACATTTGTCAAAGAGTCGACCGATACGCCGAGTAAATCCGGTAGAACATTTTCAACGAGTCTAAATTTCAAAGGAATCGAGGCAAAAAAAGCTTACGAAGAGGTAGTTCGTCAGAATTTCATATCCGATAAACCAGCCAGAACTAAAACAGAATCAAGCGATCGATTCAGATGCAATAACTCACAGCATCAACACAAGGACATACAAGTAGTCAGAAAAGTCAGCACGAACTCTATCCTCAAAGCTGTGGAGCAAAACGACTTGTATTTTCTGAAGAAACATTTGAATTCAGAGAACGTCGACGTCTCAGATGATTTTGGATGGACGCCGTTAATGTCTGCAGCTTATAACGGCAACCTCCAAGTCATTGAGTATTTGTTGAAACTTGGAGTGAACAAGAGAGCAAAGGAGAAGTCGGGTTTGACTGCGGCTCAGCTGGCTTTGAAAAAGAATCATTTGAGCATTGTGGCATTGCTGAAGAGGAGAACTCTCCAGAAAAGTAACGACGATGATGCCACATTGTCGAGTAACAAAACTGAGGAGACTCCGCATGAGGAGGATCGGACCCAATTATCTGGGACGGAAACCACCGCTGGAAACAGGGAAAGGGGCACAAAAAACAACCGAGATGATGGACATCATGAATTTTTTTGCAAAATATGCAAAGCTGAGTTCAAGGAAACTTCTATTAAGCAACACGAGTCATCGACTCTACACATTTTTAACAGTAAACCAAAACTCCGCTTGGTTTCCTATGGGATAGCCAAACAAAACAAGGGATATCAAATGCTGTTAAACACTGGGTGGGATGAGGAAACTGGACTTGGACCCGTGGGGGAAGGCACTAAGTATCCCATAAAAACCGTTCTGAAAAGAGATCGTAAAGGCTTTGGTCAAGCAGATGAGAAAGAGGCTCGAGTGACTCACTTCAAGCCCGGCGATGTATCAGCAGTAACTCCGGCACGGGTGGTTCGGCAAAAGACATTGAAAAAAAAAGACAGAGAAAAATTGCTTACCAGAGAAGCTATGAAAGATCGAATGATACGGATAGCACTTTCTTAGATCGGTTTAGGCTCAATCCTCAGGAGATCACCGTCCCCAGACTAGCTAGTGTCTTGAGATATTCTTTCAATTTGTACTTACTAACTGACAATAGTAGTTTCCAAGTACAAAATGTAAAAAATAAGCCACCACTGCTCTTCACTCACAGCTAACTACTACAGCAATAAATTCATCACCTAAAATAGGAAAGAGGTATCTGGATAGCCCCACCTCATAGATCTCACGCTAGACTCCTGGAAACTGAACACACGACATTTTTAACAATAAAGAGTTCGAAGGTTTTATTTTTTTAACTCACTTCAAGCCCGGCGATGTATCAGTGTAACTCTGGCACGAGTGGATCGGCAAAAGACATTGAAAAAAAAACAGGGAAGAATTGCTGACTAGAGAAGCTATGAAAGATCGAATGATACGGATTTTTTATTTTTTTTTTATAGATATACGAGTCAAATTGCAATCATTGTCTTAGTCAGCTTGTTTTCAAAACGATTCTCATACATGATTCTGATCCCAAGTTAACGCACTTCGATGGAATCTTTTTGTTTCCAAAATGTACGAGCAAATTAAGAAAACCACTCAGTTCAAAGGTTTTCCAACAATTTTTCCAAACACTAAAATCACACTGAAGTGATTCGAAAAACCGGTATTATATTATTCGCGATGAAGATAGATGTTGGATAGTGTGTGAAAGTACAAATGTATTTCGTGTTTTACATCCTTTCCTTATACCACATCATATCATATATTACATACACCTTAATCTATTCCGTATGTTACATGTTGAAAATAAGTCTAGCATCACTAAAACACGCTAATGAAAAACGGAAATATGTTGAAAGAACCATGGATTTTAGGAGAGGCAGGATTTGGGATGTTTATGACACGCTTTTCTGATAGAGAGCAAACTTTTTCAAAGTGAACTAGACATACCTACCTATTACCTATTGATCTTTGCCAGTTAAGAAGTTATTGCTTAGGTATTTGATAAAAATAGCAAATAGAAAATGGGCACCTTCCACTACATTAAGATGTTACAGATAGATGTGCTAAGTTTATTGTTGATAATACCTAAGAAATGATATCCTGCCGTTGATTGTTCCTGCATCTAGTGAAATTATATATAATTTAAGATAGGCGAGCAGTACAGGGAGACAATAAAATAAGAAAAAGCATTTCAGAAAGTATTTATAAATATATAAGATATAAGTATAAGTAAATGTGTTTAGGCACTTGAATATTGCAATGCAATCGGCAGGTGAAGAGTTAAATTGCAATTATTAAATGTTATGACGTTATAGATTGTTGTAATTTGTTTCCCCACATAGTACCAAAAGCTACGATGAACGACGAGAGAAAGACATTGAAATATCTGGAAGAGGTTGAGGCCAAAGCTGAGGAGATTTTGATGGATAGGCAGGAAGTTATTGCACTGGACAAAAGAAGGAACGACGATAGAATGGGAGAGCGGGCATTACGAAATCAAAATTCTGACAAAACTTGGATGGCTGTTGGACCGCTGTTAATAAAATTGACTAAGAGTTCTGCTCAGGAGTTGTTGGTGAAAGGTAGATAGCGAAATAAAATAAACAGAGGAAGAAGACCGATCATGGTCAATCTTCAGTTTGAAAATCTAATTCCAAAAGTATTTTCATGTTGTAGATCAGAGAGAGTGCGATGTTGAAATCAACAAGATTAGAAGCGATTTGAAAGTTAAAGTAAACCAACTTCGTGATTTAGAACATGTACAGCCTGTGCCAGGACTCATGTTAAATCCAATGTCGCGCGAAGAAATGTTCGCCGTAAATCAAGTGCTTGGCAAAAGTCTTTGATCAGTTTATTGTGAAAAGAAGCGGATTGAGAATCTTTGATGATAATAAATAAATAATCAATAATAAAAACCTGATTACCTATAACTAATATTAAGAAGCAAGAGTCTGAAATATTATTGGGATTGTTAGACTTATCAGACATTATCACTTAGCATTTTGTGCTGTATATTGATGTATAGGATAAAATATAGTATAATAGTTGTCTGCTGGAATTGTGGAGATGATTATTTTTCAAGAGTCATAAGTTTTCAATAAAATGTGATAATAATAAATGAACAAATGTATTTTATGCACATTTATCTCATTCGCACGTCAAGCTGTTACAGCTCTAGACTCATATGGCTCTGCTCTGTCCATAAACCATTGTGGAAGGAAAGAGTACTCTGCTTCAGCATCTAGGGTATCCATCTCTTGTACCCTAACATCGTTCCCTGGTTCCCAGTCAAACTTATAAACACATTCGCTGTGATCTTTGCTGACTACGGTTTTGACGAAATTCAGGAATGAATCGCAAAAGTTCATACATTCAGAGGCATTCCAGATTCCCTGTAACAGTAGATGGAAATTCCATAAAATTTCGGAAGTAGACATGTGCTGGGAAAAATTAATTAAATCAAATTTGATCGAATTGGATCCAGTTAGATCTGAATTTTGGGAAAAATTAGATCTAAATGGATCTTGGGAGATCTATTCAGATCTACTTAAACCTGGCTAGATCTAACAAGATCAAAAAATGGATCTACAGAAATGAAAATAGATATCAAGAGATCTATTTGAATCTATTTTTTTTCCTAAAATTTATATCTCACTGGATCAAATTTGATCTTATCCATTTGTTCCCGGAGTTTCAGCACCGAAAATAGATCACCTTTGCCAGTTTGGTCATCTCTGGCACGTCATAGTTCGTCAAATTCCTTACAGTACCATAGTCGTCTCTGAACCCGCAAAGGACATTTTCAATGCCTACAAGAAAGCTTTGGCACCACCATTTGAGTAGCTTATATTTTATGAAGTTTTGATCTTGACGTCTGGTTTCGATATTTCTACTCGTTTTTAACTCTACGAATTTGATGCCTTTCCAATCAATCGGCTCTTTTAATATCTCCGTGGACGTAACGCCGTCCATTTCAGCCCCATACAGTAATCTGTTATCCCCTAGTCGGGATTTAAAAAGACAACAAAACTCTTCTGCTTCGTCAACAGCCTGGGTAGTGTCCGCCGATTTTCCGGGCGATTCTGGAACATTTCAAGTTTACTAAAACTTTAATCTAAAAAATTAAAGTGCCACAGAACTCATCAGAGCTTAGTTCCGAAATTTCCGTCGAAGAATTGAGCCAATTTACGAAACGCAGACAATTGAAATAAGTTTTCCCGAAACAATCGGGTATTTTTACAGGGCGCATACTTCCTATATTATGTTTGAAACTTTCTTATATCGCCTAACTAGAAGCCAGAAAGTTAAGTACCATAACAAAAGGGCGTATGCCGACAGGATCACATATAAAGTCGCGGGAAAGTAAAAGGGCGTATATGCAGATACATACACTCAGAAAAAGGTCTTGTTGACACAACCAAAATTTGGTTATTATATGGACAATCACATTTTTTGTTCAGTCAATCAGATTTTTTGTTCAGTCAACCAAAAATTTTGTTCGGATAGCCAAAATTTTGTTGGGAAAACCAAATTTTGTTGGAACAACCAAAATTTTGGATATTCCAACTAAATTTTTGGTTGACTGAACAAAAAATGTGATTGTCCATATAATAACCCAAATTTTGGTTGTGGCAACAAGACCTTTTTCTGAGTGTATGCCTTTTTGGTATTAATGATAATGTGCCTAATAACACAAGGGCGTATGTGTAAAAACGTTGGGCTCGATAACTAAAGGGCGTATACCAACATAATCACATGGAAAGACGTGTAAAATTGAAAGGGCGTATATGCAAGATCTATCGTCTTTTTGGTATTAATAATACTGGGACTGAAATCATAAGGGCGTATGCGTCGAAAAATTGACAATACGCCTATTTGGTATTATAGCTCTCAAAGAATAGACAAAATTTGAATAACCATAAAGGCGTATCTACATCGCATACGCCTTTTTGGTTTTGATTAAGCGATACGTTCGCCCTTATGGTTTTACCGGTTATTTGTCATTATACACGGAGCGGTATACACATGTACGCCCTTTTCGTTAGCGATAAGACAAAGGGACGTAAAACGGCTGATAAACCTTTTTGCTTTTAGTCAGGCGGTATCGCAGAATCGGTAAAAATACAAAAGCCGGTTCTAACGCCGCCATGATGGATATTGTCCATACCGGACGACAGCCGTGATATTTTTTCCATTTATTCCTGATAAAAGTTAATGGCAATGTAAGTTGGAAATGGCTAAACACGCACCCTGCAGTTTAATCTAAACTTCAATGAAAAAAAATAATTTACTACACTCCGTGTGATTTTGGACGTTTTACCCACGCTTCGCGTGGCTAAAACCCCCATTTTCACACCTCCTGAAGTAAAATTTTGTACAATACTCGACGGAAAAACTTCTTCTGATCTCGTGTGATTGCTAAACTCGCCTTCGGCTCGTGCTGCAACCTCACACTCGTCAGAAAAAGTTTTACCGGACTCGTATTGTAATGTACTATTCCAAAAAGTTCGTGTCCCTGTTTCGGCTCAATTTGTCGATGAAATTTCGTCGCTTCTGACATCATCTGACATGACATTGTGACACTAAGGGAGTAAAATAAAGTGTCGAACACGAAAACAAGAATATAAAAAAATAAAAAAATATTTTATTGAGTACGAATTGCGAATCTTGTTCATATTATCCACCTGAAAGTAAGTACTGTTCAAATTTGAATCCCCAAGACATAAACCGAAGCTGTTTCTCGGGAATATCTGCGTTGTGACGCTTTTTCTGTTCCGAATCAAAGGCACATAGATATATCGTTCCACGCCATTTACGTGCACAGATTATCCAGCCTTCTTGTTTCTCATACGGCGTACACCACAGCTTCGTCAAAAGTCCGCGAAAGCATACAAAGTGTGGCTGAAGCCTGGGATTTTAATATTTATTAGTTTTCGAAAATATGTGAAAAGTAGCCAGATGCATGCGAATTTGACGAAATAATAATAAAAATTGAGTTTCAACAACGATTCGAACCATCGATTTGTTTCGGGTGGAGCTCGGATGTTGTGATAATTCAATAGTATCCATTGTAACAAGTGGTCTAATTTTTCATCATTTGCTTTGGCGGGCTTTCGTCTAACTAAATCATAACCTCTGTTGAGGTCGAGTTTGATAGCTCTCGATGATGACGGCGTATTTAGATACTTCAATTGCGTAGCGTTTGGGAGAAATTCTCGGTCTCCATTTACGCTAAAATAACCGGATATCTCCGGCCTACTAAAATATGGAAAACTGTTCTTGTCCCACGATCTATCAACTTCAAATTGATGAAACTTCGCCATTGAATTTCCCACAATGTAGGTTATGATCACAATGTTATGATTCTAGCTCTTCCACTGACAGATTTACTGTAAACGCAGTTGCCGGTTGCGCAGAAGTACAGAAGCCGGGCTTACTATTGGAAGCTTTCCATCTACAGACAAAAATCGACACAGCCAGACACACAGCAATACGATTGGTCCCTTCCGTTAGATCCAGCCAACCATAATACTGTGTGTCTGACTGTCTCGATTTTTGTCTGTAAATGGAATTGATGGAAAGCTCCCAGGGCTGCGTTCCAAAACGTCACTTGGGTGCTCTCGGGAATGTTGTATCTCTCTCTATTGCCATGGGTGAAGAAAGGATAAAGAACCACCCGTGAGCACCTGGGTGACGAATTGGAGAATAATAGTGTGTGTCACTCAAACTGTATATTGGTACCCTTTGGTACCTATACCAAACCTATACCAGAGGCTCGCCAAAAATCGCCTTATATGCATATGGAGTAAAACACCGTTCGATTTTTTGTATCAGATTACCTAGAGGAAGATAAGTGTGCCAACCAGCGACGGAGGGACTTCGCGCGGCGTCATGGTCGAGGACGGATGGTAGGCGTGTTTTTCTGCAGGAAACTAATTGAAAAAAATTGTGGAATTACCTGAATATATAATAAATCCATGTGCGAAGCTCGAATTTGATCGACCGAATACTTAGTTTTCTCAATAAGAAATGTCAATCCCTCCTTAGCCGACATTTTTTACTGATATTTTGTTGATAATTTTGCTGATAACTCACCGTTTCATGATATTTATCAAGGGTTTATTATCAGGGAATTTTTACGTCAATTATTCGACATCTCCGAAACAATTTTGCGGTTGAGTCTCAATTATGGAGATCAAATCAAATTATGGAGATCAATCAAATTTTCGACGAATTTTCGATGAACGGTTTTGTGGGGTTATACAATACACGCATATAAAATAAACAGATGATTCATTAAATTGTTGCAAGTTGCGAAAATTTAATCAGTATAAGAACAATACATATATATATTTCTTAAATGGAATATAAAAATAATTAGCTATCGTGTACGTTGAAATATTTCATTGAGATTTACTTAAGTATGTTATAATCAACAATTCGTACATATTTCACTATGGCGAGGCAATGAAAACATTTGTCTTATAATCCTTCGATATAAATATCAACAAGTTTGCAATATTTATTTATTTTGTAATATATATTATATATATATATCGAGGGTTAGGGATCAGAAGAGCGTAACCCACAAGAAACTGCGGATGCTGCCAGAAGGGCCACGTGTTAAATTTTGAGATACACGCCCTCATGGCAGCAAATTCAACACAGTCGAAAAAATGTGGGTTACGCCCTTCTAGTCCTTAGCTCTCGATATGAGTATAAGTATATTTGAAAACGAGGATAATACAAATATCAATTGAATATTAAAAACTTTAATATATAAATATAAATATTTTCTTCTTGGCTTTATATCGTGTATATAAATATATATATATATATATACACTCACATAAGTATTACAATATATGGCCTAGATAAATTATACCTCGATCTATCTTCTGGACAATTTATTTTGAACCAAACTTACTTCGCAGCAATGAGTTTTAGTTCAGATTGCCAAGGTGAAAAGAAATTATTATATTTTAACACATGTTCTTTCTTTTTTGCCAAGACGTAAAGCAAAGGTATAACAGTCTGGTATTAGTCGCGCTATTCTCATGATTTTTACGTTAAATATCAGGTAATTAAGCCTTTGATCTCTGTTAGAAAAATTTTGGGTTTTTTACTTCAGATTTAATATCCTAATTAAAATATTTAACAAAAAAACCACTGTTTTTAGTAACGAGGTACACAGGCTTAAGTACCCATGAATATTTTGCGTCAAGAAGTCGTTAGTTACAATCAGAAAGATAATCAATGACACGTCTAACAAGTATAGAAAAGATAGTTCTGAGGTAACAAAAGATATAATTATATCTGGCCTATAATAGAGTTCTGAAAATGCAGCATTTCAATGTCTAAGCGTGAACCAACGGCAAATCGAGAAGCTGTTCCTGCTTGTTTGTTTGTTTTTTTTTTTTTTTTTTTTCCGTTTTTTTTTTTTTGTTTTATTACGAGTATAAAGTCTTCTCAACCCATTCTTCCATTGTAAAAGTAGCAGTATTTGTCTTATCTGGATCGCGTTCTCTGAATATATCTACAAGCGTGAGTTAATAGTGAGATTATAAACAGTTAATGGTTTTAATATACTGAATATGAGTATTAGTTATTAGTTGTGATATAATATCCCTCTGTGCAATATAAAGTACCCAAAAGTAATGTACTGACCGTTGCATTGTGCCAAGTATTTGAAGAAAAACATATCTGAACTATAAAACTCTAAATAGGAGTTGAAATAAGTCGCTCTTGCTATTTTTAAACTTGACCTTTTTTTTCTACCAATCAGACTCACCAATCATTGTCTTCAGTCGTACTGCGCACATAATGTAATCGTCAAAAGTTATCATTCCGTCCTTCGTTCCATACCGATGTACCAGTATATTCAAAACGTGATTATTCAGGCGATATCCCGCGCTATTCAAAGCCTGTCTCAGCTCAAAAGCACTCAAGTAACCAGAACCATCTCTGTCGTATAATCTGAATACAGCCTGCAGAAAAAATTAATCAATTTGAAAATTAATCGGATTAGGAATCATTAAAGAAGAAACGAACGAGGCTCACCCTCCAATTTCTGATGTCATTCCAAAGTGATTTGAACTCTTCAAATCCGAGCTTTCCGGAGTGATCTGTATCAAGCATGGCCACCATACTGCGGCAAATATCCTTGCTAAAACCTTCGTTATGTGTTTCTAAAACAAGAAATTATTCTGCACATGTTAGCAACCAATGTTATTCCCACAGAACGGCTCATAGTTTGTAATATAATATTGTTTTGTTACAAATAGACTTTGTGGAGTTGAATGCATTTGTATGTATGTACACACGGGATATCTCAAAGTGTCCCGCCTGATGATATGTAACCGAGGGTACAACTTCTTTTAAGTTGGCAATACACTAGGCAATAGAAGGTTTCTATTTTATGGGCAATAGCCGACTCGAGAGCCCCACGACGAAGACCGGTGTAAAGGATCAGCTATTGCCCATAAAATAGAGACCTACTATTGCCTAGAGTATTGCCAACTTAAAAGAAGTTGTACCTTCGGTTATATATCATCAGGCGGGAAACTTTCAGATATCCCGTGGGTACTTCCTTCTCTTTTTTGTTTTTTAAGCAATTATTTTCTTGTTATTTTGTTATCTGACAATAAGCTTAATAGCTGGTTAGCTGTTATCAACAGATAAAATATGTTCGTAATAGATTGTTGCATAAAATACAAAAGCTGTTAAAGTTTTTCATTATTCATTATCGATTCGTTATTACATAGCAATGTTGTTGAGGGGATGGTTTACTTACTTTACAAAACAGAACAAAAAAAAACCTACGGTATTCGATTTGACTATCATCATTTTTCAGACAACATAAGACAGACAAAACTTAATTTGTCAGTTATTTATGAAGACTAGCTGTTATAGTTTATTCGTGTGTTCGGTATTTGGCGTTGATAAGAATAAGGCATGAATGAATGAATGCGTAAATTGATACGCCGTAAATGAATGTTATTGATGTTTCATCTAAGTGATGTAGAAAAGTGATATGTATGCAAAGAATGACTATGCTTCAGGTTTGTGATGAAAAACGCTTGTATGGCTATTCAACGGATTGGGGCTTGAATAGGAATACTTTTATGTACATTTTCTCGAGCGGGAGAAACAAAAAGCAAATGATTGCTAAATCATAAGATCCCCTGTGATGTAGTGGTGTAAAAGGAATCGATGAACAACGTGACGTGTGATATACAATACATATATACAGGGATTGTATTTCAAAATCATTCATGACTACTTGTGTTGGTAATCCTCATGAAATGAACAATTCTGGATGGAACTGAGTGCTGGATTATCGATACTTCCACCTTTGGTGCTTAATCATGAACAATAACATGTAATACAAAATATTGACCATTACCCAAGAGTTTAAAGTAAGAGAAGATAAAAAAAAAACTGATTGCTAGCAAATGTGTTTCGCTAATTCCATCGACTAATTTAATCACTGTAAAACGAAAAAGGCATGAGAAATATTTTTCTTTTGAAATACTGACATTATTTGAGTGCAGATGGATAATGAAAGCAGCGATTAGTAAATCTATGTGAAATCTAGCTCAATTTGGATAATACATATATAAACCCTGGATCTCAGACGATTCTGAATTGTACTAGGGAAAATAGTCGGCTGTCTGTTGTAGCCGGTGTTTGACATTCGGTCATTGTTTCCGTGCACTCTTAGGTACTATAGCTAACAGTATGCCTTACCTACTACAGCTGGCTTATTGTATTGCTCGTTATTACAAACAAGACCACAGAGTAACGAGATGAGGGTGTCGACAATGGAACCTTCTCCTGGGACGAATTCTGGGGCTCGAGCCTCACTACGTCGAGCAGATGATGGGAGCTCTACGCGTAACACACACTACATGTTAGCTATACTATCGCATACATACATTTGGGTTAATGTTCATCACGTAAAAATATTATCTCAACCATTGGGAGAATCGAATTTCTTCAAATATCAGAATATAATAGATCGCAGAGAATGGTGATTTATGGAAAAGTTGACAATGGTTTAGCACACACTTTTAGCTTACTAGTTTTTTTTTTTTTTTTTTCTTTTACAATTTCAGAGACAGAAAGTATGAAATAATTGTGAAATATGATTTGTATGAATAAAGCAAGGTGTGTGCGTTTGCTCTGATCTGATTGATTGAAATCTTATAAAGATTATAATGAACATGAAGAGACAGCAAACATATACCATATGAAAGAAATGAGAAGAAACAAGCAAGAGGCTTTCTTCGAGGTATTTCATTTATATAGAAGACACTGATTCTTCCTGAACCCATAGGAATGTCGTATTTATCAGCAAAAGCAAGTCAATGTTGCGCAAATTTTGTTTACTAACCGAATTCCACTATAATTGTTGTGTAGGCGATGAACAATTAATCAACCGAAATGTATTTATGCATTTAAGATGACTGTTACATCCATGGCTTGCCTTTTCAGCCTTTCTCTAGAATGTTTGAGTACACATACATTTGGTAAGTATATAGATCATATGCATATGTAATAAATGAGAGAATAAAGTGAATTATTTCCATAATAATCACAAGCCATGTATGTTAAATAATAATAATGTTATTAGCTTGATTTTTAGCTGTAGTAACATGCATAAGCGAAGCAGACAAGAAGAGGAATGAATAAAAATCTGTACAAATGAACAACAGAGTGATGGATTGGATTGATAAATTGATTGATATTAAATTAAAATGGTGTTTAAGCCAGTGAAAAAAAAATTTAGCAATTTTATATCGTTTTCATTGCACAGTAGTGTGCAAGAAAAAATAGAAAAATTAATTAAAATGCTTTTTGAAGAGAAGAAAATTGTTTTTACAAATTTATCGATACGATTATTTCAGAAATTTCAAGATTCAATACACTGTGTTTTGAACTCAGCATAATTTGTAACAAAAAATAAATTATATTACCAGCATTTCATTAAATGTGAAAAAAAAAAAATATCAACAAATGACGTTTCAAATATTGTGAACACTTTTTTATGTTAATCATAGCGAAAAGTGGATCAGTTCTTTGGACATAGCAATTAACGCCGTCGCTGTTGATATTTTTTTCCTCTATTTATACTGAGAATAAATCAAACCTTTGCGCATCGCATAGTCCAAGATTTCTTTCAACTCTAGCCAATCAACTTCCAAATCTTCACCAGCAAGTTTTTTGAAGAATTCTCGTACCTTTTCATCATTCTTCTCAGCCTCGGATTGCTCGCGTACCTGAAAAATGGATCATCACAATTATTCTAAATACAAACATACATTTTATATTATTTTGAGCACTCATAGATGCAAAATATTAACTACCCATTCTTGCGCATGACCCCATCTTTGTGCAAGTATGAACTCATGATGAATTTTGACAATACTATCTGACACTACGTATCATGGACTTGACATTGTACACATGTTCAGAGTGGCGATAAAAATCAAAATTATGAATACCAACATTTCCAGGTTTTTTCTGTGACCAGAAATCATTTCATAATTGAAAGAATACATGAATTTTGAAATGAAATGTAAAATTTTAAACATTCCCTCCCCTCCCTCCCCCCCCCCCCCCCCCCCCCCCCCCCAAGAGCTCTGAATTTTAGTTTTTATGTCTTGTGTATGTTTTTCAGAAGCAACATTCATACAGCCACTAATAGTGTGAATGATTATTTTAGTCTTTGATAATATTACTTACTGCATCATCTTGCCCTTCTGAGTTATCATCACCTCGATTAGTCACCTAAAAGCCAAGCGACACGAACGTGCAGCGTGTAATTAGTGATTGGTGTTAGCGTACCGTTGTACATTTCCCACGCGATTATAACATCAACAATAATATTATATTGTCAGTTCTTAATACTAAAATTTTATTCATAGGTAGCATGCTAAGCCTGAATGTGATTTGCGCTGCCTGCGTGTTTCACTACGTAGCAATATCCATATCATATAGTAACTACGTCTGTAAAGTTTATGTTCATAGTATATATCTTTCATTTCTTTTTTTTTTCGTTTTGCTTCAATGCTCTTCATACAGTAAAGTAAACTTGGAGAAGAATATATGGATTTGACCTAATTCATTTAAATTTTTTGCGGGGATGCTATAGTGGAGGTATCGGCATATACCACAAGAATAGCTTATAATTGCGATCCCAAGTTTAAAAGCAATCTGAATCCGGAAAAAATGTCCGCGGGCCCCCTACATTTCATTCCCAAAGTCCCGCGCCATTTGTATCAGATACAAAACATATATATGGATAAAGAGTCAATTTTAGTATTCCGGAATATGACCTGAATGATGGTTTATCAATAAGGAAGAATTTGAGCTTACAGTTTATCTCTTTCATGATTGCGCTGTATTAGATTTAGTTATCCACAAATGTTGAAAATGAATATTATATGTTAAGAATAGATTGTTATATGCATTGTTTCAAAGATCCTACAACCTCTAGTGTTTTTTACTATATTATTAAAAACTTCACATACCCTGTCGTCGACCTCGCCAATACCAACTTGGTCGTCGTTCTCTCTGTAACGAAATATTTCAAGTTAGAATATAAATCATTAGAGTAAACATTGTGAACATTGTTAGTATTAATTTCAATATTCATAACTTACTCCATGTTGTTCTGATTTTCAGAGAATACTCTGAGCAAGAATTCCCCTTCTTCTTGGGGATCGAATGTACTAGGTACGATACAGTAAACACCAGGCGGTAATTTGAAGCGGCAACTTACTTCGCGGAGATTAATAAATGACGGAGATCTAGCCACCGATGCGGTACATTTGAAGAAATTAACGTCCAATGGTTTTGGTAATCTATCAGGATCTTCCAACTGTTTGAATATGTTTAAAAAAAAACCGGTTATTATTATTTTCGAAATTCTAATGAGAACTTTCATAAATTACAATAGCAAAACATACAAGATACATCGCAAATCCAATCGTTAGACAGTCTGCACCCATTCTTCTTTGTGCTCTTCGATTTTTCTGCATCAGCGCTACGATAACTGTACATTTGTCGTCACCTTCGTCCGGGTATTCTAACGTGATACGGTACTGTGGATTATGCCAGAAGGTTTCTGAAAATATTTAACAGTTTAATTTCAGTTTTCAGACTTCTTCCTTAGATTTTTCAAAGTTCAAAGACCTTTGCCTTCTGAACTAACAGCATTAAACTATAATATTCAAACATTGCCATATTATTTTTTACGATGATTATGTACCCAAAAAATTACGGCATCCACCAGCTGTCACTCCACGTACCCATTCTCCTTCAAATACACTCATTTCCCATTTTTTTTTACCAGCCCCAAGTTCGTCGTCAGTCAAAGAGTCCGGATTCAAGTTACAGATTTCAAGCCTTGTGAAATAGTGCTTGAAGTCTTGGAACGACATCCAAAATTCGCCGTCTACGTCAAAAGTTAAACCTAACTCTTGTTTTTCGTGATCAGGGATGAACCTCCACTCTGGGGATCTGTGGAACATTTTTCATTAACATAGCGTATCAATTTAACTTACTTCTATGAACTATCGTTCATACAAGTTCGAGTTATGGGAACTTTTTCTAAAAGTCGAACTTATTAACTAAAATTTGAATAACTTAAATTAAAGCTCGTTCCTTCCTCTCTGAAATGCTTTCTACAAATTTTCCTTTCACTCATGTCAGATATAGCACTTTTTGTCCAGATCAAAAATTCGAGAGGTGATGTCCGACTTATCAACAATAGTGGATATTTGTTCAATTTAAAAATTGAATCCATAAAAAGTAACGTCACATCAATGTCTAGTACAATAAAATTCACTTACTGATCGCTCCACGGTCCGTTCCATTCGACCTCGTTACCCCACGGGTTTCTCAGCCTCAGTAAAGGAATTTTTCCCGTTTGATTAGGGGTCATAATATCGACGTACTTTACCTGTGTAATACTGTACGCGTGTCCCCTGATCAAACCTTCGCGTGTTTCGGCTTCTAATACATTTGGGTCAGGCTGAAATATCGAAGAGGTAGATGTTAGTGATTTTTACGCGTACATCAACAGCAGTCTTAGCTTGTGAATGATATATCACCTCGAGCGAACATCCCATGAGTGAATTTCTCTCGTGAGCTTTTAGCAAAATGCTGAATAAATTTGGAGGAGTTTCGTTCATTTCGTACAACTCAGTTACTCCACCAGTGAAATCTTCCATGGCTTCGCAAGTCGTACCTCCCTTAAGAGCTTCGTATGACCCGTGGAGTTTAGCGTAAGCTTTCTCGAGCAATGCACTCCAGAACTCATTATTCTCAGCTGAATGTAAGAACATCAATTTTCCCTGATATGTCGGTAGACGATCGTCTATCACCACGTCTACCCATCTTCCGTACTGCCAAAATCTGAGCACATGGAAAAAAAAACAATAACAGATTCTTCTTTAAGTAAAACAACTTGAAGCTGAAATGAGTAAACTTTGGATGTCGATATCTACCTGAAATGGAATATTCCAGCATAGATTCCTTGTTCAAAGCTTTGGTCCTCAGGTACAATTTGGAAGAATAAGTGTTGGTGCATAGTGAGATTAGCGACCGCTGCTATGAGCCAGCAATCACCGAGCTCACCCTGCTGGACATCAAACCGAGAAAATCCTTCGACAAATAGTTGCGGATCTTCAGCTATTTCCTGAAAAGAATCGAGTATGTTGAATCGTCAGCTTTGTGGAAATATTCGCGTATGCTTACCATCGGGCGTCTCCATTCTATGTATCTGTCTGGTCTTTTTGAAAAATATATGGAAGTATCTTGCGCCGGAAATTCCGGATCTTCGAATAATCTTCCTGTTGATAAACATCCTTGCCTTAGTTGATTGAAATCTTGAACTTGTCCTTGCAATCTGATACCAGATCCTTTTTCTCCGAGCTAAGAACAACAGAATAGATCTGTGAGTCAACATCCAATAATAATAAATTGTGCAAGTTCCTGTCTGATCATAAAATAAGTTGAATTATATTCGCGATTTGGTTGAAAGCATATTCTTGTTGAGTTTATCCAAGTCTTTTTAGATGTAGCCTTAGAATTTTATGAAAGAGTGATTTTGTTACAATCAAACAGCTCGAGAGCATTAAAATATATCAATATTTCTAGATACCAAGATGGGTATACTCCCTTGATTCAAACAGAAATTTTACTTTCGAAAATTTTCTCCCGACACTGATTGTGCTTAATTTAAAACTCAATTAATTTTATTCGATCTACTCAATAATTGATAGAGGTATATGTTTATTTTTTCAAGAGTCTTGTCGACATCTTCATCCTACATTGTAGTACGGTTTTCCAATGGAATTTCCTCGAGAGGTATGAGCTTTGTCGTTGTAAGTTATATGTTTCTGGCGAATCTGTTCTGGCAAGGATTCAAGGCAGGTGCTGGGTGCACTTGTATTTTGATTGACTTCATCCGATGTAGTTCTTTTATACTGGCGGCTGATAATCGTCGGATTCTTTTGCCTCAGAACGTTGGTATTTGCAGCTTTACCTTCTTGGCCTTTTATGACTATCGTCGAAATGTAAGTAGGCTTCGTGCTGGGTGCGCTTGTATTTTGATTGACTGCATCCGATGTAGTTCTTTTATACTGGCGGCTGATAATCGTCGAATTTTTTTGCCTCAGAACGTTGGTATTTGCAGCTTTACCTTCTTGGTTTTTTGTGACTATCGTCGAAACGTAAGTAGGCTCCGTCTTTAGTGTGAGATTCTTATTTATTTTCTTGCTAAGTTGCGTTAGCTTCAAATCCGCTGTACCATTTTCCATGAAATTTAGGAAGCGATAGTTGCTACAGTTCGTTCCGTACTTCCGTTGATTCATTTTCGTATTTGAGTGATGTTAAATTTTTCTACACAGTATGATTAATACTTGGCAATATCAGATACTCTGATTTTGAATCTTGGAGCATTTGAACATCTCAATTAGTTCAAAGAGTGATTAGAATTAGTGACTGACTTCGGCTGGTCATCCGAAGACTGTTATCACACTTTAAAATATACAATAATCAAGCTTTAATTAGAAATCAAATCTTTCTTCAACAAATGTGATTGTGTTCTGGCAATTACACGAACTTCTTGATACACTGCAAAATTGCGCAAGTCAGCTCTCAACAAGGAACAGAAACAAACTAACATTTATCCTTGTAAAACATTCTGATAACAAACGTCTGGCAGGAAATTAAAATAACTATTTTTAAAATAAGCGGAAATGGAAAAGCCACAAACTGTTAGCTACTCTGATATCTAAACACCAAGATCTAATTAAATTAAATTGCAACTCTAGATTACATTTTTATTATGACTTTGACAGAGTTCATATTTCAACTCCGCATAAAACCTTTATATCACTGTAAGAAGTTTTTACAAACTTTTCCTGCAATGAAGATAAAACTTCACTAACAAGGCTATGAGGCTATTTTTAATTTTAGGCCAGAAACAGTTTTCAAAGCCGAACAACCACCGCAAACAAAGTTTTATTATTTTATGTCAATTTAAATATCTCATAAGCAGTGACAGATATCGAAACATCGTACAAACAAGCTTGAAATTATTCATTTCAGGAAAAATTGTGGCATATTCGATACTTTCCTTCATCTATTATATTAGTCTATTGCTCTGAATTTTCCGAAGCGAACGACTCAGGTTTTTCGTCAAAGCAGAATGACTCCGACTATTGTTACACGTGGTACCTCAAACAATGTAAACAGTGAAAATTGTGTAAAAGCTCCTGCCCTAGATTGGATATGATTGTAAAACAAATTTTATTACCGTGGGACTGATCCATCAGCCACTCCCTATTCATCGCCACTCCCTCGCATGTCTGCGGTGTATCAAGATAAATAATATAATTAGAACAATGATATAATTAGTCTCAAGATTCCAGCATGAGGATCTTTGTTTTCAATTTCAGTCTCGCACCAGACTAGAACAGAGCTCTAATCTTATGTCCTTCTTAATCATGCAATACTCGAATAAAAAGAACAGTTCGCTACCATATCCCTCCTATCTAGGTATTAGGTAAAGTTAGTGCATACGATATATAATATGCAGTAAGTTTCACATTTTGTTGTTACAAGTTTCAGAATAATGTGGATTATATGCTACGCAGAACATACAGCAAATAACAGACACTTGATATGCCAAATCAGTGTGTCAAGCAAAATCTAAGTGTGAAATGGAAAACTCTTTGTTCCAGGAGAGTTATATGGATATATAGAACGGAAAACAAGAAAGAAATTTTATTTCCTCTCCTACAGAGTCGGTACCTTCATGTAAAATTCCTTACATTTCACCCTGAATGATCATACTTCATTTTTGAATAATTTTACTCACTGTATTATTTTGCTCTGCTAGCTTATCATCACCTCGATTAGTCACCTAAAACCCAAGCGACACCAACGTGCAGATTGTGATTAGTGATTAGTGATTAGAATTAGCATACCATTATACATGTCCCCACACAATAATCATATCATCAAAGATGTAATTATTCCCAAATGTTAGTACTGCGATTCAAATAAAGTATTTTCATTGCAATTTTTTTTTCTTGATAACTTCGGTTCACGAATGTGTTGAATGTAATCAATGAAAAATTTGCAGAATTTTCAAGGTATATGTAAAATTTCAGGATATTCTCATATTTCAAATACTCATCAATTTTGCAGTGCAAAATCATGTTTCGAGGTCAGATAGGCAGTAAAATACTCCATCAATTGAAGTAAACTTATTATCAAAGCGCTAGGCGACTGTGAGGACTGACAATATTTATCACGTTGCAGCGCATAATGTTTGGAGCTTTCAACAATGCAATGAATGAATATTTGAATACTATCAGCCTTTTATGATCAATCTTCTTCAAAAGCAGACTAAAAAAGTTTTGTTCTATCCACAGGTGGGAAAAATCATGGTTTTACAAGAAGCAAGCTTTTTCATGGTGGCCACTTATTTTCGGAAAAAAAATTTCCTGACTTTTCCCTGACTTTCCCTGACCAAAGTTCTTATTGTTTTCTTTAGTGCTACTAGTTAATATTTTTGGGAGTCAATTTTTCAAAAAGACCCTATTTTATTCATTTTCAAAACCACTGTTTCTTTTTTCTTTTTATGACAATTTTTGTTGACATTTTTTTTCAATATGATGAGAAAAGTAAATTTTTGAATTTCCTTTGTAGTCATTTGTTAGATGATTTATCATTTCTTTTTTTTTTTCCCCCTGACCAAGTTTGAAATTCCCTGACATTTCCCGTTTTTCTCGGTTTTCCCTGCCCGTGCAAACTTGTTTCCAGTGTTATGAAATCTTTTGAACGATTTTTATAAGGTTTCTGAAATTTAAAATCAAGGAACACCGAACACCTAACAAAATGCATATTATCTTGCAGCTTTGTCTGGCTACTGAGAGCTCTGCTGTTATCAAAAGACTCATTTCTAGCTTTAGTTTTCTATACCTTAATCCCCAAGCCTGTTGGTGGCAGCAAAAGCTTGTTTTTTTCGCATAGATGATTGAATGATTGATACAATGTATATCTCAAATGTGAATGAATACCAGTATAACTTCACATAGTTTTAACATGAATACAGCTGTACAGCATTGACATATCTTCATATCCTCAAACCTGCCAATTGTCTGTTTAGAACAGTAATTCCAAATGGTATTGATGTGGCTTCTATCGACAAGAGCGTCACTTTGCAGAGCAGGAAAGAATAAGGCATGTCTAAGCAGATGAGAAAAAAGGAGTGCATTTCTCGGTATACTGAGAGCAACCAGCTTGGTGCATCGGTGTGTTGGTGTACCGATATCATCATCGGTCACTGTGAAAGAGTGTTTTGCGATAAACAACAAATGTGAATACAAGTATAATTTTTTCTGATCCTCAGTGACAAGCCGCATGTTCATCTTCAAAGCAAGCATTATTCGGTTTCTATATTCCAAGAAAAAATGATCTTTCAAGTGAAATGCCATCATTTCTTTGGTCGATTACCAGCTCACATATATGGATGAATACGTGAAAATAGACGAAGACACCGCAGTGTGAAATAACATTCTTCTTTATCTCATGGTAGCCGTAAAGGAGAGACGAAGTTAGAAGAATGTGAGTAACTTCATACTGGTCAGAACCCAACTGGTATGAAGTCTTTATACCGGTTACAATTAAGCTGGTCAAGTATACAGATAATACATATTAAGCGTAAGACCATATCAAGTTTTTAATTATTCAAATCAATTATACATACTATACAGACATAGCTTAGAAATGTTAGTAATTATACATTCAGTGGTGATAATAGTTATAATTACTGTTATATTATCGATTATAAGCATAAACAATAAACACATATTAATGGCGATGATTAAAGAACAAAAACATTTGAAATTTCACAAAACAAAGAACGTACCACTTTGATGTTGAATAGTGACGGTAATATGCGTTTAACTTCAGCGGCTTTTTTAATGAATACGTCGAGTCCCGCGGGCTCGTGTCGATTCCCATAATAATTATCGTTATTTTCATACGATCTAAATGGGTACGACTCATCACCGTCGTAATCTCCAGCCATAATACGTCAAAATAAGTTCTCAGCTGAGCCGGACAAATGGAATACGAAGACGAAAAATAATAAATAGAATATATTTCTGTATCTGGCTATCTGCAATACCTAATAACGCTTAGAGAACTAAATACACCATACAAACCGAGGATATACACTATGTTTGTTCTTTATGTACAGTTTCTATCTCATGTGAACAATTACAATTCGTAATTTTCAGCTGCCCTAATAACGCGTGCGAATAATTTCTGTTTCCCAACGACACTGCGATGGGCGCCGGAGCGTGTGCCGTTACTTTATTTTTCAGCCAATCCGGAGCTGAGGTCACCCATTCGTACTCTGTCGTTCATCATCATTATAAATAAGGTGCGCTTAGCTAGTTCATATCTCTGCGTCACCAAATTACACTCTTATCTTTAGTGTGCAGGGAAATTTCAGACAGTCCGATATTGACGGCCGCATCTTTTTTAGCTCACAAGACGAGTCGTCTTCAAACACTAATAATCTACATTGCGTTTTAAACACGTGCGTCTAACAACACGCAGCTCTCTGCGCATCGCCCATTATTGATAGGAATTTAAAGAACCGTGACGCACGTCCACGTGGCTAGTATCTTATATGTAAATAAACAGATAGGCTTATCAGCTGTTTCATTCGGTTCTTTTAAATTGCCAGTATCTGATATTTCGGTTTGTAATAACACGTCGTCGTTTATATGTCTGTAGTAGGTTTATCATACTAGTAATTGTTCTTCTTTACCGACAGTGATCTGACAGATCAAAACCAAAGCGGATATTTGAGATAAGCTCATTCTTAGATTATAGATTATAAACGACTATAGTATAATTAAGGAGATTTGGTAATCGCGTGGGAAATCCGAGGTGAAAAGTGCAATAAATCTGTAAATAATTACACGATTTCTGTGATGATAACTGAATCTGCAAAAAAAAAAAAATTCAAAATTCTGAAAAAACGAAATTTTCGGGCACTTTTTGCTTAAATCAGGCGGTAACCCCGAGGTAATCCCTAAAGTTTCATTACGATCGATTGTGTAGTTTGGGAGAAACCATGAATCGCGTTTTAGTGGTGATCGCAGAGCATGTGTCAAAGCCCCTTAAACTATAATATACTATTCTTGAGTCAGCGGTTTACTTGAGTCATTATTAAAATATGTCAAGTATGTGTTACAGGTGAGACAGACCGGTGTGTTTGCACAAAGGTTATTATTGAATCATTGTTAATTGGTGATTTTTATACTTACGTCGACTTGTTTAGCGACCTGACGAACAAACTCCGGTTCTTCGATAACGGCCCTATTCCACCCGTAGCTCATTTTGTACTAGTTTCTTTTTTTTTAATATCTTTCAACTCTTTGATTCACTGTACAAGTTTACATTCGCTCTTCACACGCGATTATTGCACTCGAATTATCGTTTTAATATCCTTTTTAACTGTGGCGTTCATTTGATGTTATATTCAACATATAGATATCGACGTATTTTAAAAGTCCATCGTTGTTATTTGGTATTGACTAGTCATCAGAGTTGCAGCCGCAGTAAATTTTTTACAAAAAAAAAAAATTAAACGGTCTATCTGAAAATTTGATTAGAAACAGTTCGGTATTTCGTGCGCTTTATTCGATCCTGAAAGTTTGAAGAAAAAAATTTCAAACAAATAATTTATTACCGCCCAAAAATTCGGGGAGACGATTATATTGCCTATGCGGTTCGTGCTGCTCTCCTTGTGATTATTTTACAACTGTAATTTCAGGTCGGTATAGGGCGTGATATATCTTATGATAAAAATGCGTTCTACTATATCTACGAGGCAGTCTAACGCTACTAATTTAAAAAAGCTATTATCCTTGACAATCCAATCAAGAATTAATTCTAGATCTAACGCAGTTTCTAGTAAACATTCTCTTCCGACATTGAACTTCCTAAAAACAAACTTGACTATAGTCAATACAAAATCGTAGCACGTTTTGTAATATAGGGCAGTATAATCAGGCTACTGTCAATTAATTATAATCACGGATCCATAAATCGTTAATGCTGCTTTGATATATAAATACATGTGCGGCAATGGTATGAAGTATAAATGAAAGAAACGCGTTTTCTCATAGAAACGAGGAGTGTCACGTATCACACGCTCAAATTTTTTCCCACAACGATCTTATTGATCGTACTAGCTACTCCGTTGACCGATATACTTATATGTATAGTGTAATATGTATATTGGCACAATATTCAGACAAAATATACTTATAATTTAATCCTACTTTGGATGCATGAATAAAATGTTCAAAAATTGCGCACAAACTATAGGGAATTGTAAACTGCAGTGGTTGATAACGTCAAAGCAATACATTAACTCTATTGAATTATAAATATGCACACTGTATCTATAGCTGTATTAACAAAAATTGGCAGCTAGTTAACTCGATTCAAGTTTTTCTTGCTGACATAATAACACACTGCACGTACACGTATCTACATTGCAGCAGCGGCAGCTGACGTTGCATAACATGTTTTCTGTCACGGTTAAATAATGCGGGAAACTGTTCATATTGATCGTCAGCCATACATTTCGAATACGACTAATATTTTCGAAAATTTTAATTCTGCAATAAATTATACACCGTTATACATAGTCCGTATAGTTATAACAGTAATAACAAGTCGTGCGTATCGCCACACAATTACGATGTATAGATATATGTATAAAATTTGGAATTCTGTACAAGGCGTGTTTAACAGTCGTCAATAAAAAAATAATGAACCGGTCAACTATACTTTTTATATATCATCTATCAGAGTAGACCAGTGCGGATTGGTCGATTCCACAACCTTGAAAGATTTCCTATTAAAATAAGCCGAATGGATTGATCTTTACTCGGAATGAAATTCTCCGTATAATTGAATTTGCGATTTTAAATCTTCGGATAGTTTACTCGCGGATAGTAAAATAATACTGAAATACTCTATATTATATGATATTCACGTCGATACACATACACATCTGCAGTGTTATAATTATACCGTCAATAATAATCAAAATAATAATAATATAACATAGATGCGATATTTGTTTTTTATTTCAAGCAAACGTTTTTAAACTTTGTCACGTGCGACATTGACGCATTATTACTATAGCATATATACCTATTTATATAATATACTATAGTGTATGTATTTACATTAGTGTTATAGTAATATCATATTATTCACTTCTCATTCAGCCTGAAATATACTATATAGGTGAATGTAATGCTTTACAGCAAGTCAAACACTTCCACACTGCAGAGAATGAATAAAACGAAAAAAAAAAAACAGTTCTTTATAGGCGCAGATTAAGCCGGGCGAAAATGCGACCCGCAATGTTCGCTCGCGCACTGATCACTGCCCACTGTACGTATATTCATAATGTACAGCTCACTCCTTACTGCGCGTGCGGGTCTGCTCCATCGCCTTAAAATTATGGTATATCTATATAGGATACAGGCTTCAATGAAACGAGACAACTCGTGTCCGTTCGCCTGCAATTACATGCTATGTGAGGTTATACTGTATGTCTATATGTCACAGTGTACGTGCGACTTCCTCATGGGTGCAGAAAATGATTCACAAACGGCAAATCTTTCGCGCAGACGTCATAGCTGCGGAACCGATTATATTCTCATAGCTCATTAGACAGGATCATCAAATACCTGCACATGTGTATTATATTACACATCGTCATATACAGCTACAAATTACATTGTTTTTTAAATTATAACGAAAAATGGTAATCTAGTCGGAAATGTTGGAAAGCAGTTCCAATATTCGCGGAAATTTTTCAATCTAATATCCGTTTGTTCCGAATTTTTCGAAGAGAACGTATAACCATAACTAATACGGCATTCATGCACCTATAGCTGGTGTGTTGCGAATTTTCCGTGCAAGAGTAAATCCGACCTTATGACTCATGATCGGCGCCGTAAGAACTTTCCCCGCTCATACCGAATGATTCGCAGATTTTTATATGGGCTATTCCCCGTTACTTCAACCACTAATATAAACAAAAAAATCCTCACACAATTATAACAAATCGGACTATATGATACGAAGAAATTCACGAGATTTATAATTTTTTTACATTTTTATCGATGGAATACTCAAGTTTTTTCATTTAAACAGTGATATCTCGGGGACCGGTTAATCGTAACGACAATGTTCAAAAAAACGAAAATCTGCGTTTCTTCAAGACCTACAAGGATAAAATTCATTTGGACTTAACTGAGTAATTCTAATCCACATTTTAACGAAAAATCGTCAAAAATTTCTCTTTTTCAAGAGAACGACGCTTGATATCAAGGCCAATATAATATATCCTCGAATTCTGTATGGAAAGACCAAGTTTTGAGTATTTTTGTTTTCATGAGATCCGAATTTTTTAACGGAATTTTCAATTCTTTTATAAATAATATTAAATTTTGATAAGCAGCTGGCCAGATATAAATGTTGCGGAAAGTTATATTTATAGGAATCGCAATTATTGTCGGAAAGTTATGTGCAGAAATACTTATCTTAATAAATCTTGAAAAATTATAGATCCCGTAAAAAAGTTGGAATTCCATGAAAATGGAAAATACTAAAAACTCGGTCTCTCCATACAGAATTTGAGGATATTATGTCGGTGATGATATTGAGCATCGTTTCCTTGAAAAATAAAAATCTTCGATGATTTTGCCCTAAAATGTGGGTCAGAATTACTCAGTTAAATCTGAATGAATTTTATTTTTGTAGGCCTTGAAAAAACGCAGGTTTTCGTTTCTTAAGATCGTCTTTACAATTAGTCGTTCCTGAGATCGGACTGTTTAAATGAAAAATGAAAAAACTTAAGTGTTCCGTTGAAAAAAAATGTCAATAAATTTGAAATCTCGTGTATTTTTGCGTATTATATACTAGTCCGATTCACTGTCATTTTGTGAGGTTTTTTTTTTTCTTTGTAGTACCTGAAGTGACACGGAATGACCCATATACTTATAATGTAATAGCGGTAGACAATGACCCCGAAAATTTCAAGAATCATCGTTACACTACCTAGTAGTGGGAATAGATAAAACGATATTTTATGCATACATGCATAATAATAGATCATTTTCATCTAGAGAAGATGAGGAGCGTGAAATTGTTAGTTAAATACTGGGCCAGTTTTTGGACTAGGATCTATCGATAAACTGATGTTATACTGCACGTGCGTGTAGGTGTACCCGATCACTTATTTTGTGTCTTAATATTCATTATGCAGCTATTATATCAAAGAGAGGTGTGGTACAGACTTGCAAATTATTAAGGTCATCTTAAAAAAATTATACTATATACACTCAGTGACAAAATTAACGGGCCACTCAAGTTTCCCGGAAAAAACACCGTTTTTCAAAACGGTATTACTCGATGAAAAAATATTCGTAAAAAATGGCCAAGGGAGCATTTTACAGGTTGAAACGTCATCTTCGAGCTCGTGTCCGAAAATTTCACCTGCGATTGTTTTTCACCTGTTGGCGCAGGTTTAAATGAAGAGCCGCAAAATAAAAAAAAATCCGACATTTTCAAAGTTGGCTGCGGGGGTGAAAAAAAATCGCTAAAAATTTTCAGGGTAATGGTTGTGTAGCTCCAGGTCTGCTCTTCAAAACTGTTCTTCAAATTTTTGTCTACGACTTTTTTTCACCGGGTTATTGAATTTTTAGTAAGTATAGACCATTTTGGCGTTACCCAGGACGCACCACGTGCGGGTACGTTCTTCAAGCACCCCATGTCTTTGTGTGTGTGTTGTAGGGCTGTACAGTTTAACCAGCTTAACCGGCCAAAACGGTTAACCTGGTTAATTAGCCGATGGCTTAACCGGTTAACCGGCCAAGTTGGCCAAACGTTTAACCGGGCAACCGGCCAAAACGGTTGACTCGGATAATCGGGCCAATGGCTTAAGGGGTTAGGCCACTTTGAGGCCGAAAAAAATAGGCTTTTTGAGGATTTTTTTTCAGAAATACTACAAAATAAATCGAGTCCACAAAAATGGGTGTTTATTATACATATCACTGACTGTATACAGTAATTTTTTTAGAGCGATTGATTTCAAAATGGCGGCTGTGCAGCGTTTTTGCGATGACGTCTCCGGTTTTCTAGGGTCCACGGCCGGACGAACGGCTCCGGTAATTTTTGAATTATGATAAGCCAATGAATTTTTATCGATTATACATAATAACTGCTATAGAAGTACGTAGGATTTTTTCGATATATTGATTTTTGGCGAAATGGTGCACTTCTAAAGTGGAAAGTGAAAAATTTGCCTAAAAAATCGTCAGATAAGTGTTAATAACAAATTAACTGTGCAATATAAAAAAAAAATCCTACGTACTTGAATAGACAATGTATTTTTCAAGATATATTCGAAGTTTCAAGTGAATCGGTTGAAAATTGTCTGAGTTGTGTTTCCGGCCAACTTAAAAAATGCGGTTTTGAGATAAAAGCGTTTGAAGTTTTGAGTAGTAGAAAATCATGAAAATTTACCAAAAGTTGAAAAACTCGGTGAGAAAAAATCGTGCGACAAATTTCTAGGAACCATTTGGAAGAGTAGATTTCAGGCTACAAAATGGCTGCTTAGAAAGTTCTCTGCGATTTTTTTAACGCCCCGTAGAGAACTTTGAAAAACTTTAAAAAACTTTTTTTTTCTGGCGTTTCGCAATCCGGCACTCAAACCTATGCCATGGCGTCAAAAATGGCCGTAGGAAAAATTTTCAAAAACCGTCTTGAAGATGAAGTTTCAACCTTCAAAATGCTTTCCCGAATGATTTTTTTTTACAATTTTTCATTGAGTTACAGCATTTTGAAAGTCGGCATTATTTCGCCGATTGCCGCCCTGGTAGAAAATTGACCAGACGATCTGGCCTTTTAACAGATTCTGGGCAGATCATCTGGGCAGAATCTGCCCAGATATTCATGGTGTATTTGGCCAGTATCTGACCAAAATCTGGTGAATAATTCCTAGCTTCTATGTTTGAGGTTATGTACGCCGTTCTATGTTTGAGGTTATGTGCGCCGTTAATTTTGTTGCTGAGTGTACTAAAATTCGAAAACCGAGTACTTGAAGATTTTTCCCGGCCATAATCTTTTAGGACACTATTTTTGAGGTCCTAGGGGACCATAAAAAAAAAATAAAAAAATAAAGGTTTTTCAAAAATTCTAGAGTGGCCTAACCCCTTAACCGGTTAACCGGCTAACCGGCCAAGACGGTTAACCATTCAACTGCGGTTAACGGTTGAATCGGCCAAAAGCTTTTTCAAAATATTCGACATTTTAAACATTTTAAACATTTTTGAATATTTTGAATTTTTGAAATTTTCGAAAATTTTGAAATTTTAAAATATTGAAAAAGTTTTCGGCCGATTCAACCGTTAATTAAGCCATTGGCCGGTTATCCGAGTTAACCGTGTTGGCCGGTTGACCGGTTGAACGTCTGGCCAACTTGGCCGGTTAACCGGTTAAGCCATCGGCTAATTAACCAGGTTAACCGTTTTGGCCGGTTAAGCTGGTTAAACCGTACAGCCCTACAACACACACACAAACACATGGGGTGCTTGAAGAACGTACCCCCACGTGGTGCGTCCTGGGTAACGCCAAAATGGTCTATACTTACTAAAAATTCAATAACCCGGTGAAAAAAAGTCGTAGACAAAAATTTGAAGAACAGTTTTGAAGAGCAGACCTGGGGCCACACAATCATTACCCTGAAAATTTTTAGCGATTTTTTTTCACCCCCGCAGCCAACTTTGAAAATGTCGGATTTTTTTTTATTTTGCAGCTCTTCATTTAAACCTGCGCCAACAGGTGAAAAACAATCGCAGGTGAAATTTTCGGACACGAGCTCGAAGATGACGTTTCAACCTGTAAAATGCTCCCTTGGCCATTTTTTACGAATATTTTTTCATCGAGTAATACCGTTTTGAAAAACGGTGTTTTTTCCGGGAAACTTGAGTGGCCCGTTAATTTTGTCACTGAGTGTATATAATATATATATAGGTAGGTATACACATCTGCGAGGCGAAGTAACGAAAATACATCCCGAATTAATTTTAGGATCTGAACACATGCATGCCATAAGTACTCGTTTTATATTGCGTTATAATACAATACGCATCAAATTAAAAAATGATGCGCTTCACTTTATACAGGGCAATATATGTCTACTACTTCTTATTTCAACTAAATAATTTCACGTGTAATTGCAGCCACTTGCGGCGGTACATTTTATTGCGGATGCCGCGTTGTAAAGTCTGCAAAGAGATACATCCTAGTACAATTCGACAATATAATTCCAGTAGCTATGAAGCAGAATAAAAAAAAAATTTAGACGAATGTTATTTTATCCTCTACTTAGCCGTTGACGTAGAGGATACTCAAATACCAGTGATTCAATGGGCGCGGTTTGCGCGATTTTCACGTATCAATTTTATGGAATTCGCGTAATGAAGAAAAAGTAGTTCTCGCAGGGCAAAGACCGAATCTTTTTGAAATTCGGACAGTATATATACTAAAATTATGTATATGGAAAACTAACAACATAAAAGAGATAAGTTCAGTCTTTTATCGTCGTGAAGACGTAAGACACTTTATTCACAACTGTTTCAAAAAAGGGTGTTGAAATAAAAAAAAAAAATGTCGTATCTATAGAAACTAGATTCATTGAATATCATTGGATTTCCCATAAAATTACATAAATTTAGAATATTACCTCGAAATTCTAAGAAGTTTCGATGAACGATGCTACCTGTATCTTAAAACGATAGCTACTAGCTACTTTTCCTTACGTGAAAGCGATCTGATTCTAAATTATATGTCTATATGTGTATCGAAGTAATCAAAACTGCGAAGAAACAGATTTGAACCAAAATATTTCCAAGATTTATATGCCTAATTTCTTTAAATATAGATATTTCTCTGTAAATCATATATATAGGCGCCGACTTTGTGTTTTAATCTGATTCACGATTAAACAGTATGTGATGTATATAGCTGTGGGTGTATATAAGTCATAAGTAGAAATTTGTCATTATACTTCCTTAAACTTGAAGTTATAGTGAGAATGGTATACCGACCGACTCACGTCATAATACAACATATAGTCTGAATAATATGCGATCATAGTGCTGATGAGTGTTTCTATATATTGCAGTATAAGCTTGTCTCACACCTGATACGAGTAATTATGACATATATTTCCTGTTCCCGTAAAGCACACATGAGTTCTTTACGTAACAAAGCGCCTCGCTCTTTCGGTAATACATCCTACACACATATAACGTATATTTTAAACTCACAATTAGGCGCAAACGTTTCTAATAATATAGGTATAGCATTGAACGTTTAGACGTCTATTGCGATAGCTAAGAAAATAATTGTATACTGATATAGAATAATATATCCACGAAGTCAAACACACACATATAGGTATATATACCGATCTCTACGAGTTAGTCATTTATATGTCTGCCACCCGCGTCTTCTCTGCGGCTCTTTAACACGTAGGTATGTTACATAAATATCGGTTTGGCCGTATAACATGGGAAATATAATAAAAAGAAACAAGTCGATATACTCGCATCGTACACTGAGCCAAAAAAAAACTTGATTCAAGAAAATGCATAATTGATGGCTCGCGAAGTACGCGTACTTGTTTAGAGTAATTGTGAACTTGAAGTAAAAAAATAATTTCTGAGACTAATAAATATTCTCTAAGGAGCCATCAATTATGCATTTTCTTGAATCAAGTTTTTTTTTTGGCTCAGTGTAGATGTCAATGATTATATAAATAAAACCTAATGATCTATCGTGAGAATCACGTGAAACAGCACGGTCGAAGGAATAATTCGTACTTTATAGCAATAGCCACTCGTTGCGCTAGAAAATCTCTAGGGTAATTTGGCACGTGATCAGTGGTGAGACGCGTATCGACTCTAGGGAGATTTTCGTATGTTGGCTCGCGCTGTAAAAACTTGTGTGAGTCGGTGTTGGCGCGAATTGGCCGTGCTGTTTCACCTGATTCTCACGATACAACACAGGCGCTACTCTTCACAAATTCAATGTCTTTTTCGAGTGAGATGTGAGCCTTCACTGCATTTTCCTTCAAACCATGCGCTGAAGTATATATCGTGACTTATTGAAAAACTATCATATAGTATAATCGCCAAAAAGGATGTAAACACAAGCTAATGCCATCACCTTTCTCGATTTATTTCCAAGTGTTTCCTGAGCATAATTTCAAGGTTCTCTACGTAGACTTAAGAATAGTATATACATATACCGCGAAGTTCTCTGTATGCGGAACGCTAGGGGTACCAACCCGAAATTTTTGCTATTTCCATAGACGTAGGTCATACAGTAAACTGCAGCAGCAGTTTGGTAACTTACTAGATGTTTTTAGTAAGATCACTAGAAATCACTGGAAATCTAGTCACTAGATTTCTAGTCCAGAAAGCTAGTGACCAATGATCACTAGATTTCTAGTGATCTCTAGTGATTTTACTAGAAACATCTAGTAAGTTACCAAACTGCTGCTGCAGTTTACTGTATGACCTACGCCTATGGAAATAGCAAAAATTTCGGGTTGGTACCCCTAGCGTTCCGCATACAGAGAACTTCGCGGTATATATCATAGCCCTAAAATAGTAGAACCCCACAAGTGACTATCGCCTCTCCCCTTATGATGTTATATCTATTTTTATAGTCGAAGTTCTCCTGGGGAGGTAATCTCCAAAAAAGCATAAGTACCCATTTGGTATTGCTCTGGCTCCTATATATTCTCTGACATTCACAACGTTGATGTGACTCAGGAATAGCGTGGGCCCCAAAATAGTGCGTGGAACTCACAAGCTACTATATCCTCACTTCACTTAAGGGGGGAGATACATATACATTTTTCCAGAATTTTTTTTTTTTTTTTTTTTCAATAGTCGATAGCTCAACATCTTCATAATGTCTGAATATCGTCCGAAAATTTTAAAGCGAAATTCTGAATTCTATACCCAGCAAACACAGAGTGCAGGGCCATTGCTAGTTAGGTGGAGGAATGCCGATACTTGAGTTGCCGAACCGCTGCCGGAAGACTTGTGATGGCCCTGTACCCTGGTGTCACAGTGGCCGACAGCTGGGCCAGTGCCGGCAGTGTTATACCGGCCCAACGGTTGGCCAGCGCACAATGGGACAGAACTACCCAAAACGCGCGCATAATACGAAAAAAAAAAAAAAAAAAAAAAAAAACAATTTCAATTTCGTGTTACCCTACCCGGGAAAAAATGATCAGGCCTGATCAGACATGAACAGGCATGAGTCTTCAGACCTGATCAGACATGAAAAATGACCGGGACTGAACAGGCCTGATCAGGTCTGTTCATGTCTGATCAGGCCTGTTCAGTCCCGGTCATTTTTCATGTCTGATCAGGTCTGAAGACTCATGCCTGTTCATGTCTGATCAGGCCTGATCATTTTTTCCCGGGCGATTGAAGAAAAAAAACAGTTGATTGAATTAAAAAATTATATGAACTATCGTTTTTATATCTTTTATATGTCGCAGTGATCGGAAATTATGGTTATTTCTGATCATCAACTTTTTTTTGTGGATTAAAATTTTTTCACTGTTTAGTACTGGGATTCGAACCCAGGTCCTTCTGCGTATCAGTCGAAGCTTATACCACTTCGCTACTTCACGTATTTGATAATTGAAACTTTTAGAATGTGCAGTATATATATGGTATTCGTCACGAAGTTTTTATCAATCCTTACGATGCCCTTTATTGATTATGATGATCTAACGATTCTAAGATTATTTTTGTATTTTAGGGAATGTGAGGCAAGATGACCGTTCCACTTTTTTCAGCAAAAAAAAAAAAAATTACTTATTTGAAGTATATCTATTGAAGTATAGATAATCCAAAATATCAGACATGAACAGACATGGTCATGCATGATCATGTTTGAATCAATTTATAATATCAGACATGATCATGTCTGTTCATGTTTAGTCAGACATGTACCAACGTATCAGGCCTGATCAGAGCTGGAGGTTTTAAACCTTCCAGGCATGGTCATGCATGAACAGGCCTTAACGTATTCAGCGCCTCAGACATGATCATGCCTGTTCATGCATGAACAGACAGGATCAGGTCTGGCATCAGACATCACCATACATGAACAGGCATGGTCATGCATGAACAGGCCTCAACGTATTTAGCACCTCAGACATGATCATGCCTGTTCATGCATGAACAGACAGGATCAGGTCTGGCTTCAGACATAATCATACATGAACAGGCATGGTCATGCATGAACAGGCCTTAACGTATTCAGCGATTCAGACATGATCATGCCTGTTCATGCATGAACAGACAGGATCAGGTCTGGCATCAGACGTAATCATACATGAACAGGCATGGTCATGCATGAACAGGCCTTGACGTATTTAGCAATTCAGGCATGATCATGCCTGTTCATGCATGAACAGACATGATCATGCATGAACAGGCCTTAACGTATTCAGCGATTCAGACATGATCATGCCTGTTCATGCATGAACAGACAGGTTCAGGTCTGGCATCAGACATAATCATACATGAACAGGCATGGTCATGCATGAACAGGCCTTGACGTATTTAGCAATTCAGGCATGATCATGCCTGTTCATGCATGAACAGACAGGATCAGGTCTGGCATCAGGCATGATCAGACATGAACAGACATGATCATGCATGAACAGGCCTTAACGTATTTAGCGATTCAGACATGATTATGCCTGTTCATGCATGAACAGACAGGTTCAGGTCTGGCATCAGGCATGATCAGACATGAACAGACATGATCATGTCTAATTTCAGGCCTGATCATACATAAACAGGCCTGACCATGTCTAATTTCATGCCTGATCATACATGAACAGGCATGATCATGCCTGATCATTTTTTCCCGGGTAGGTATAAGAGATGTTCCAATAACAGAAAAATCAATGGTAGACAATAAAAAAAAGAATCCCTTGATCATGTTCCAGTAGGCTAAATTTGCCTTTTCGTGGTAAAAAATTTCGCAATAATCTCACTCTCAGTTCTTAATTCGTTCAAAAGCGAATAACTCGACTAATTCTTCATGTATCAACTTCGTTTTGGTCTCAAATTTTACTATAGATCCTAATCTTCATTTCCGTTTTTGACGAGCTCAAATCAGACAATTCTTGGTGAAGTTATCGCTGGTTGAAAATAAGATTTTTTTTTGTTTGTTTTTCTTCTCCTCGTAAACATTACTATGCATAACTTTTAATTCTCTCCCGATCTCTCACTGAATCTTCCGGCATCTGAAAGTACTATCCTTCCCCAACAAAACGCAACAAATATCGATTGCGTAGCCCTGCGGGTTCCGATTTGGCGAGCGTTTTACTTGGCAGGTGCGTTTTTTTTTTTTGCGTTTTACTTGTTTTACTTGATTCACAATTGAGATTGGCAGAAAATAAAAATATTATCCAAGAAGAACAGCTGAACGAAGAAGAAGAGATCGGAAGCGAGGACGAAGACATTTAAGAAATAGAGATACATTGAACAGCCAGAAATAGAAAAGTCTAAAATAATGATTTTTGCTTCCACTTTCAACATTATAAATAGAAATTGTGATTTTCTTTCGTTTCAACGAAATCATAAAAATAATGTATACATTTTTTTTTCAATTACATATTGTACGTACATAGCCTCACTTTTGGACATATATTATATATATTTATAATAAAAATAAATAATATGTGATCACATGATATGTCATTATCCACCGTATGTCATTATCCAACTCAGGTTTATTACATATTCAAATAGATATAACTTTCCAACGAAGTTTTACATCAATGACAACAAGGTCTCAATTTCAAGCTTGAATTTTCAGCTTCAATTTCCGTTTTTGATCATGCTTCTAACGTACATACTTCCCGAGATATAGTCATTTAAACATTATGCGCGCGTTTTGGGTAGTTCTGTCCCATTGTGCAGCGCAGGGCCAGCAATTGCCCAAATTGGTTGTCGGGCAGTCGTCAATGGCCCAACAAAAGCCCAATATTGATCAGCCGATGACCCGATCATTCGATTTTTTTTATTTTCGATACTATCCGGACAAAAAATATTTTTTTCACTAATAGTTGATTCTTTTTCGAGCGGTAGAGCAAAGTTCATATTCCCAGGATGTTAGAAATTAGCTATTCGAAGACTAATTAGATGTATTCATGTGGGTCACCCATCCGACTTCTGGCTACAGTTGAAATTGCTTAACTTCGTTGATCGTCTGATGTCCAGTGTTGATACTGGTACTCTTAGAATCTGGATTAGTCTAAAAAGTGCGCCTACCGGCCCCGGTCACCCCTACTCGATTGGTGATTGAAAAAACGAGTGTTTTGAAAAAAAAATGTTTTGATCGGATCAGTGGTTCCAGAGATATGCAGGATAACGCGTTGCGGCTAATAACAATGAAAGTAATAAATATTTCAACTTGAAACTTCACATGCAGCTTCTCAAATATATGTAATTTAGTTGTGAAGATATTTGATCGGAAAATACGCCATGCATTCTTAAATAATCTCTAATTAACGGAAGATTTGTGCGCTCGAAAGCATTATACGGCTGGGCGCCAGTGAAGCGAGTCGCTCCCTCTCTTGTGCGCGCTCGGTCTCTCTCCCCGAGTCGAAATCTGAGTCCTCGTTTAAGCCTCCAGACCCTCCATTTCTTTGATGTTCAGATTTGCCGACACGAATTTAGACCTCATTTACGTCTCTTAGGTCCTCACAGACCAGTTGGACTCGATAGAGCCTCCAAGTTCTCTTATTTTTTGGATTGTAATTGAACCTCAAGAGCCTCGAATTCAGTAGGGCCTCGAAGTTCTCCAAATTTTAAACCTCATTTAAGCCTCCAGATTCTCCTTTTCGTTGTTGTTTAGATTTGTCGACACGAGTTTAGACCTCATTTACGTCTCTTAGGTCCTCACAGACCAGTTGGACTCGATAGAGCCTCCAAGTTCTCTCATTTTTTGGATTGTAATTGAACCTCAAGAGCCTCGAATTCAGTAGGGCCTCGAAGTTCTCCAAATTTTAAACCTCATTTAAGCCTCCAGATTCTCCTTTTCGTTGTTGTTCAGATTTGCCGACACGAATTAAGACCTCATTACCTCTCTTAGGTCCTCACAGACCAGTTGGACTCGATAGAGCCTCCAAGTTCTCTCATTTTTTGGATTGTAATTGAACCTCAAGAGCCTCGAATTCAGTAGGGCCTCGAAGTTCTCCAAATTTTTAGCTCGACATTGCACCTCGAGATACTCACAGTACTTACTCTCTAGTAAAGTACTACACCCAGACACATAGAGAGACCCCGGCGTCCTACCACGCGGGCTCGAGGACTAACTGAGGTCTGGAAGAGAACCTCGAGGACTAACTGAGGTCTGAAAGAGAACCTCGAGGACTAACTGAGGTCTCGAAGATAACCTCGAGGACTAACTGAGGTCTGGAAGAGAACCTCGAGGACTAACTCAGGTCTCGAGGAGAACCTCGAGGACTAACTGAGGTCTCGAGGAGAACCTCGAGGACTAACTGAGGTCCAAGCTAGGAATTGAAATTGAGGTTCTGGAGGACCTAATGAGTCCTAATATTGGTTATCATTAAGACCTCGACAGTCGGAATCGGCCCGTAAGCGCACTCTCGAGGTCCTAATGATACCCAATTTACGCAGGCTGTCCCTATACCTGAAAGAAATCTTAAGCCTCATATGAGTCTCAAAGACCTCGCGAGAATCTCGAGGCTTAAATGAGGATTCAGATTTCGACTCGGGTCGCCCTTATTCGGACCATCTGCACCAATCCGCAACGAGCTGATTCAACATTTGATGCTCTATAACTTTTTCAACATGCGTTATGCTCGATATCTCTGGAACCACTGAACCGATCAGAACATTTTTTTTTTTTTTTAAACACTCGTCTTTTCAATTACCAATTGAGTACGTAACGGAGAATTTTGAAACACATGAAATCATAAAGCTATTCTGCTTTTTTTGTCCTGTAATTTCGTGTGTTTGTCTAAAATATTCATTTAAAACATGGAAAAATGAAATTTTTTTATTTCATTGAGTATAGTGACTTTTTACTTGGAAAAATAATTATAATGCACTTCCGTTTTTTTCGGTCTTTCTGGGGATTGCACGCTCTATACAGAGGTGAGCTTCAGT
Source organism: Tenthredo mesomela (assembly GCA_943736025.1). Lineage (NCBI taxonomy): Eukaryota > Metazoa > Arthropoda > Insecta > Hymenoptera > Tenthredinidae > Tenthredo > Tenthredo mesomela. Next base: position 13,464,235 of record OX031021.1, on the reverse strand, counting down.
TAGAAGACTTAAAATTTGGTTCGACTGGTCCGATAAATTCTCATATGGTATGAAATTTTTTTATGTTTTCGAAGTTTCAAACGATACTACACACTTCAAAGTGTGTGCACAACAATTTTCGCTCGATGAAAAAATTCTGCTTTTTTTTCATGGCTCGATTTGCAATTAAGGCGCTGAAATTTTTTCAAAAATTAACATCTCGAAAATTGTTGAATCAGCCATAACCGTGTTTCGCACACTTTTTTATATTCACATGAATATTCATTCTCAGGATTAATAAGGTTATCTAACAAGTTTTTAAGTCATTAAAAAAGATTGAAAAATCAGCCCAATTTTTTCAAATTCACTCTTGCTGTAGATTGAATTTTGTATTTTCGACCATCTAAGTAGTCCTATTTTGTAGGAAATTTTATCCCGATCAAAAAAGATGCCCATCATCTTCCTCGAAATTTACGTTGAAACGGACAGGGGCGGATTTATGAAATAGGCCGCCCTAGGCTTCAGAAAATTGACCGCCCTGTTTTACAGTAAAAAAGCGGGATAGGTGACTTATGGCCGGTTTCACCAACGTTGAATAACTTCTTATTCATAGAATAACGCTATTCATCGAATAAAAGTCGCAAATACAATGTAAAATGGTCTTTTGTTTTCAATGAATATAAGAGTTTAATCGATGAATAAAGTTATTCGACGTTGGTGAAACCGGCCATTAGTAAACATGTATTAACAATTCAGCAAAATATATTTATTTATGCCAACATTTGATAGACTTGAATAAAGAAAAAAACATGTCAAAGAATTAGTTTATCACTACATTATAAGTATGTATCTTCATATCTGAGCTCATAAAATTACGCGTCTCGATTTTTGGGTGGCAAATGTATCTATGACATGCAAAATGGGCTCTTTGAACTGCTTCCCTCCAATCTCACTAACTATACTGACTGATAAGCCAGACCTAAATTGAATGTTTATGTCAAAACCTAACAGGCAAGAGCGCGCTGCTGCCGGTAAGCGCATACATTGTCGAAGAGAGGCATTTGTTTTCCCAAACAGCTAAGTCTATATGTCTGTAACACTATTCTTTATGTTCATATTCGATTTTGCGTTCAAAGAAAAGATTCTTATGAAAATTTTCTAAACTAATTTTATTCTCTGAGTGGGATGTGAAACAAATTAATTAAACAAAAATTGTTATTCGATGAATTGTTTTCGACGAATCGTTCTTCGATATTTTTTTTCCGCCGTTTCATTTTCGTACGGATGAAATTTGCCACCCCGAAAAAAATTCTGAATCTCAAATTCAGCGCCCCCCCAACATCTGGCGCCCTAGGCTCTAGCCTACATAGCCTAGTGCTAAATCCGCCCCTGGAAACGGAGATATTCATGAAAATGTATCGCAGAACGCCCCAATTTTCTTTAATTTGTTAATTAACAAATGTTCCGATACTATTTTCAATACTGTGAATAGTTCGTTTCTTCATCTCTATAATACGAAGAAGCGATTCCAAAAAAAAAAAAAAAAATAGCCTATATGAAGGATTCTTTCTCAAGTGGCCCACTCATTTTCGTCGTGGTCTCGAATTAATTTGATTATTTCCTCAAATGATTACCCTACTTTTTAGGAGTTTTGCTGAATTTTTGCAGATTTTTAGCACTGAGATATACGAAATATCTGGATAATCTGTTTATTTTACGTATTTATAAATTACTGATAATAAGATTTACACAGTAAACTCTGAGCAATGAGAGAGTCTGTCTCGAATTTTTTCATCAAAATCAAAGCGGCCCGAAAACTTGAAACCACCTTTTTTCGCATTTTTTCTGGGTTTTTTGGCATTTTTAGCCCTAACTGTCATTCTATTAAAATTGAAAATATTTTTACTGGAAAGCTGATGAAAAAACATAACTTTCATGTATTTTGATTTTTCTTTCATTATCAGTAATTTATAAATACGTAAAATAAATAGATTATCCAGATATTTCATATATCTACGCTCCTGCCAGTGCTAAAAATCTGCAAAAATTCAGCAAAACTCCTGAAAAGGAGGGTAATCATTGGAGGAAGTAACGAAATTAATTCGAGACCACGACGAAAATGGGTGGCCCACTTGAGAAAGAATCCTTCATATGTCCGTTTCCCATTTTTAGGCACTTTTTAAGCTAATCCGACTGGACTATAAATATGTTCAATAAAAATTGAATTAAACAATGGGGTTGTTCAGAAAAAAATTATGTTTCACTTTTTGGGGCGCATCAAGTAGAAAATAGCTCAAAATGGTGGGGTAATTTTTTTCTTTTTTTTCCGATGAAAATTGCAAATGTTATAAGCAATTGAAGTTCACAGATTTTGATATATATAGATATACCTTAACATGGGTGACGTCATAAACTAGTAGTTTTCACGAGTTTTCAATTCGTTATATATACTGCAATTTTCGTTTAAACGAAAAAGGAAAAAATACGTCCTCATTATTTTTCCCCAAACTACTGGAATATGAAATAAAAAAAAAATTCGTGAACAACCCTATTGTTTTTTAGATAAAGAACACGAAAATTCTTGGTGAAAATCGCATTTTTCATTTCTGAGTCCCGCGATTATTCAAATTAAACTTCTTTACCTCTTTTTTTAGGTTTGTCGACAGTGTAATTTCATATCGAATGGAAATATCTTTTGCTATTTGGTTATAGACAAGAAACAAAAGTGCTTCAACTGCCGCAGTTCATCAGCACGAAAAAAATTCGTGCAACAACAATTCTCTCCAGGCTGTTCAAAAACAATCATTTTACATTATAACGACATTTTTTTCACATCTTCGAATGTTGAATAAACTACCCTAAAAATTTGAAAATGAATGGTTCAATAGTTTCGTTGAAAATGAATCCTGAAATATTGCCTTATTTTCTACCATTTATATATGCATCTCCCCCCTTAATATACTTTCATCTATTTTCAATGTCCGAGGTTTTTTTAAGGAGAATCCCGAGGAGATCTAAGTCTCTGAATAGTATGTTTGTTTATTCTCCTTGCTCCCATATCCTCCTTTTATAGGGGGGATAGGGGCAAAACACCTCGACGAAGAAGAGATATTGTTGGTGCCCGTCTGCCCGTCTGCCCCCCCCCCCCCCAGTCGTCGTGGTCCCATAAACTCTATTTTCCGAACCTTTCTTACGTGAGGAACGTCAGGAAATTGAAATAAGTCGTTTTTAAGAAAGTTAAGACAGTGCCCGCTTTATCCCCAATTCTTATTTTTCGTCGTGGTGCCCAATTTGCCTCCATTTCCCCTATAGGTGGCTCTATACCAATACTGAGAAATAATTTTGATTGTGATGAAGCAAGATGTGATTTGAAAAAAAAATACGTGTTCCCCTTCAAATTATGTCCACATCCCATCAGACGACAACAAAAATTGTGAAGATCCGTCTTATGGACATTCTATGGACTTAATAGACGCTTTCTGAATGCCATTCGAAGTTTTATGTTGTCTCGAATATGAGATAGAAAAGTATGAAATTTGGGACACAAGGAGCTTTTTAAGACCTCAATATTTTAAATAATATAATCATAGTGCTCCTTCCATCACAGGCATTAACCCTAGCATGCCACACTCATTTTTTTGGGACATACTTGCCACACTCGGGTTTGTGGGACCCCATTCAGATTTTCAATCATAACTCCGAGAAAAATAGTCGTATTTCGATGGTTTTTTTTTTCCAATCGATAGCCAATTAGTCGAGGAATCTGTCTATGCATTGACCGAATCGTAAAAGTTGAGAACTTCTGAGATATACTCGTTTAAAACATGGTTTTTCTCGAGAAAAGCGAAGAAATTTCGATTTTTGAAGTTTTGTTCGGGTTTCTCAGACCCCAGTGGGGCATGCGAGGGTTAAGTTTCTTATTTCAAATTTTTCTGGTTCATTATTGTAGATATGCAGTTCGAACAGATTTCCGCAGCGTTTTTTAATTCAGAAGCTCCATTTCCATATCTATAAATAAGAATTATCTTGGAATTTCGATCAAATCACCGTACAGACTCCCCTCAAGGGGCTTTGGTAGTCGCGTATGAACTCCAACGCGAACCTCTTTTTTACAAAGTGTCGCCTGCGTGAGATGTCAGTATTTTTTATGTTTTTTCTTATAAGACGCAAAATCGTACTTTCTCGGTCATTTCTTTATCGAATGAGATAAGGTTCCTCATGCTTAAAATTACCGATAGGAAACGATAGAACCGGACAGATTATCGGATATAGGATTCCGGATAGACGTATCATCCGTTTCTATCCGTATTTCATCGGTCACGAAAGTCCTGTCCGAATCCTATACGTTTGTGTCCTTAATTGGTCGGAAGGAACATCCGAAGGCTCGGTTATCTATCTGACTTCATTCGGAAAGTATCCGTCACTCAAATCGGTTTTGGAACTGTGTCCGTTTCTATCCGGTTTCGGTCCCGCAAATCATAACGTGATTATTTACATCAATTTTTCCAAGTTGGAATCGGGACTCTGTCCGTATCTATCCGGTTTTGGTCCCGCAAATCATAACGTGATTATTCACATCAAATTTTTTAAGTTGGAATCGGGGCTCTGTCCGTACCTATCCGGTTTCCATGTAATTACATTACTTCAATATTTTCCCGTAAGGCGGCGACCACCGCTTTCGATATTCTCGCGAGTGCCACTTACCGGAGTTGGTGAGTAGCTATATATAGAGGCCATTTTAAGCCCAGATAGAGAGAACCCAGATTTCCGGGACACGACCAGAATCCCGGAGAAATTCCGGACAAGCCCGGAAGTCCACCGGACCCAAATTCGACACTGCCGATTCGGTTTCTATCCGGCTTTTTAAGCAGGGATAGCTTTTTCAAAATATGTTGTTTGCCACGGCCGAGTGGCTAATATTTGAAAAGTGCAATGAATCGAGTGAATCAGCGAATAATTCCACGATTTGTCTGACGATAATTGAATCTGTGAAAAAAATTCAAAATTTTGAAAAAACGAAACACTTAACGATTTTCTGCTGAAATGAAGCCGTAGTCCCGAAGTCTTTGTTTCGATCAGATGTGTGCTATGAAATGACACTACGAATCGCGTCTTCGAGGTGGTCAGATCGTGGATCCTTAACAGTAAGCCCCTTCACAGTATCGAAGGCTTCAGGGTAGATCCGAGACATGTATACCGGGAGGATTCGTGGAAATTACAAGTTCCAAGCGCGCAGGCGCTGATTTATTCGAATATTACGAGGGACGCCAATTTCAGACTCGGCACGAATATCCCTAGAGTCCGTCTGCTATTTGTTTCCGATTGCTGTCAAATACAAATGTCGGCAGACCGTGGCAGGAATCTAGGTTATCTTTGTTGTGAATCTAGCAAACGACAGAACTACCCTAGTAACCAAATATTGTAAGAAACTTCGACAATCCTCGGTCGCACGCATCTTTCGGCAGATTTGCCGTAGACTTGTGAATGAATATTGTAAGAAACTTAGACAATCTTCTTTCGCACGCATCTTTCGGCAGATTTGCGGCAGACTTGTGAATGAATATTGCAAGAAACTTGGACATATCCTCTTTCGCAAGCATCTTTCGGCAGATTTGCAGCAGACTTTTGTATGATCATTTCAAAAGACTTGGAATCATCAACATCTTGCGAAAGTTCATAGCATGCATGCGGAAACAGACTACTAGTGGTTCATATGTAAGCATCTTGCAACAGATGGTTACTAGGGTAGGGATATTACTGAAAAGTTGCGGTGGAGTTGCTAGTGCGATTCTGCCGGCCAATGATATTCGAATAAGTCATCGCCTGCGCGCTTGGAACCTGTAATTTCCACGAATCCTCCCGGTAGTATATACTTTTCAATAATTCGGTGTTTGCAAATCCAAAATCTTGATGAACTTCTTTCATCTACAGGGACTAACATTGATGACACTCTATAGTATCGAGGAATCATTTTCCCCAAAACAAAGAGTTACACATCAAAGGCGTTCACATACCCTCAAGGTCATAAGCGAATCGTAAATAGGAATTGATATACTATTTTAAGAATGACCACCAAGTATTTTTCTTCCCTTGAATTATATTCAAATTCTTTTGTCATGCTGACGATATTTGTCAACGCCTATATACATAATCACCGAATAATCAACATGTTGTCTTTAATTCCACAAATGTGAAAACTTTGAAACTGGAGCTGGGACAGTGGCGGATTTACCAGTAGGCTGAGTAGGCTTGAGCCTAAGGCGGCAAATTTTAGGGGCTGCAAATTTTAGGGGCGGAAAATTTAGGGACCGATTTTTTTTTTCTCAGCCGTCTTACAGAAATCAAAAAGATTTCTGATTTCTTACAAATATCAAAAAGATTTCTGTAAGACGGTCTCCTGATGTCCTGCAGAAAGAAGTCTACAAGACGTCTTTCCGATGACTTTTCCCTCTTCCCTTTCATTGTATACATTCAACGGTACCGCAAACTTCTATATTCCATGGTAAAACACGCAGTTCGGGGCCCCAACCAGTAATCGGCCTCTGCCCACACTTCGTATGAGTGAGAAGAGATGAGTGAAATTGCGGAAAATATATTTCACACTCTTCCCACTACCCATGTATACAAGTTCGACTACTGGTTGGGGGCTACGAACTGGGTGGTTTGTGTACCTATTACCTATAGGTATTTGGTATTATTTGGGTATATCTGATGGATAAAAAATTGTTGCAAAGAAAAAATGTTTAGTATAAAATATTCTTCGTTTTGAATGGATCAAAAGATTTAAAAATAATAATCGAATAATTTTATCGATTTTAATCTTATGTGTTGACTATTGTTTGTTGAACATGTACTAACTTTAGGAAATTTTATTTGAATCATTTGAATGCTAAGAAAAAAACTTCAGATTGAAAGCTAGATATAATCGACGACGTTGAATATTCGTACGTGCGAGATCATCTGGAATCTAGTTGTTATGTTTTATATTTATTATGATATGTTGATATAGAAATTAGAAATAGCATAATTATCAATATTTTATCCTAACTCGGACATAGCTCTTCGTATGACATTATGTACTCCAGCGACAAATCGTTCGGGTAAGAGAAGCTTTTCTTGTCTGAAAAGGGTAAAAAATTATCTGAGATCGACCTTAAGGTGGTTCTTCCGGTAGAGTCCCACCAAACGTGGGTTTCAGAGAAGATTTTGAATGCTTCTCGATGGAAACAAAATCTGAAAAAAATCAAGCATGTAGAAGATCCTCGGGAGATTGATTTTGCATAATAATAATAAGTCAAAAAAGTTATCAACAAATTGATGGAAAAAAAAACTGTTCAAGAAATTAGCCGGTGACCCAACTTTTTTTTCGGGTGAAAATAATTTGTCAATTTTTCTAAACACGTATGAATTTTTTACGAATTTTGTCAACTTTTTGAAAACTGCGTTTTTGCATACCTGACAAAACGCAATTTTCCAAAAGTTGACAAAATTCGCAAAAAATTCATACGTGTTTCGAAAAATTGAACAATCATTTTCACCCGAAAATGAACAATGGGTCACCGGCTAATTTCTTGAACAGTTTTTTTTTTTTTCATCAATTTGTTGATAACTTTTTTGAATTTAATGAGGATCTTCTATATGCTTGATTTTGTTCAGATTTTTTTCTCATCGAGAAGTATTCAAAATCTTCTTTGAAACCCACGTTTGGTGGGACTGTACCGGAAGAACCACCTTAAGTCAAGAAAAATTAAACGCTTTAGGTCTTTTGTGCATAGAGTCGAAATTAATGAATAAGATTACTTACGACGATATCATCGATGATTTTGCCAACAAAAAATCGCGCAAAAAGGTATTGTAAGAAACGTTCATAACTTAATTGAATTTATAATTTTTTAACTGTTTTTAAGCGCGACAAAGATTATTTAATTACGTTTACCGAATGTACATTATTGTGTAAGTAGCATACATTACCCCGCCTTACAGCACCGTGGCTAAGGCTTGTGGCGCCTGGTGCAACCTTCCATGGGAGCGCCTATTTACTGGACTATTTGCTAGTTGGGCAATTCCACCTCAAATCAGCCGAGAAATGGCCTCGTATTTTTTAATCGTTTGAAACTTTTTTTTCGTGAAATCTACGTCAAAAAAGTAGACCCATATTTGTTCGTTGGTCCAAAAATTTTTTTTCGTAACACGTGCACCGAAAGTAGGGGTTTTTTGTCCTCATTTGAGAGTGGAAAATAAATCTGTTTGAGTAAGGATCCGTTAGTTTTTTTAGGTCCGAGGACGAAAATGCTGGTCAAAAATGAAAATATTTGTCGTCCAGTTCCGAACGTTGCCACCATGCGGCGACGTCGATTTTGGTCGATCGGCTATCCAGTTAGAATATACAGGGTGTAAATTCTCCGGGGTCTGATCTGGGAGGAGCTTCGACATGCTGAAACTCCGCCTTTTTCTATTCGTGTACTATACGTGTGAATGTAAACAAATTTGGAGATGAGGGTATCTGCTTGATAAGCACACACTATTATTCTGAAGCGAACGAGTATGAATAGAAGAAGGCGGAGCTTCGGCACGTCGAAGCTCCTCCCAGATCAGACCCCGGAGACTTTACACCTTGTATATCAGTGGGTTAATTGAATCCTGACTCAAGGATTCATTTTCCGCTTCTAAATGAGGACAAACCCCACTTTTCGTGCGCTTGTTACGAAAAATATGGTATGCAGCATGGATAGATTGACAGTAATTTTTTACTCGGGTGAAGTTGGCTGCACGAGACGAAGGCGAAGACAAAGCCCGAGCCACAGTTGAGTAGGGTTTTTCCTCATTTAGAAGCGGAAAATGAGTCTTTGAGTCGGGATTTAATCAATCCACTGATATATATTTTAACTGGATAGCCGATCGACCAAAATCGATGTCGCCGCATGGTGGCGACGTTCGGAACTGGAGGACAAATATTTTCATTTTTGACTAGCATTTTTGTCCTCGGACCTAAAAAACCAACGAATTGGATCCTGACTCAAAAAGACATATTTTCCGCCCTCAAATGAGGAAAAAAAACTGCTACTTTCGGTCAGTGTTGCGAGTCACTAATTACATTTGTAATGGAATTACTCATTTAATTACCCATTACTTTGGTAATGTGTAATTAAACCGAGTTTAATTACCCATTACTTTTGTAATGTGTAATTAAATAAAGTTGATTAAAATAAAGTTGAATTAAAATTACTTTGGTAATGTGTAATTAAACTCGATTTAATGACACATTACCAAAGTAATGTGTAATTAAATAAAAATTCAATTACACATTACGAAAGTAATGAGTAATTAAAAAAAGTTTAATTACAATTTTCACAACACTGCTTTCGGTGCAGGTGTTACGAAAAAAAAATTTTGGACCAACGAAAGAATATCGGTCTACTTTTTTCACGTAGATTTCACGTGAAAAAAGTTTGAATCAATTCAAAAAATACGAGGTCGAAAAACACCAAAAATTGGCCGATTTGAGGTGGAGTTGCCCACTGGAGGACATAGGGGCACTTTGACGCTGTGGTGAAATTTTCCGGGATCAATCACCTTTGGGCGCCCCTTGCTTGCAGGCGCCCTGGTGCGGTTGCTCCATTGCACCACCCCTAGCCACGGCGCCGCCGCCTTATTAGTCGTACACGATTGAGCTTTGATTAGCTCAGAAATATACCCAACAACTATTTCTTGTGCAATTTCAACCAAATTGTTGGGTTGTATAAATAATCTAGCAACTGACAATTGTAGAGGTAAGGGCGGCAAAAATTTAACAGCCTATACTTGGAAAATGTGTAAATCCGCCACTGAGCTGGGACATAATGTTTGCACAGCTATATTTAGCCAAAGAGTTAATTTCCGAATCTTTTGCTGGATATAGACTGAATGTAATTATTTTTCTTCCTGTTGTAAAGCTGAAACTGAGTTTATTTCAAGACAAATGTTTACTTTATAAAAGTCGTTATATATGTATAGGTAATCTGAATGCTCCGAACGAGGCCTTCTGGTTGAAGTTTGCAACCTGCCCAAACAATTCGATGCGAACGTTTATCTTTCAACAGATCTTTGAGTCATTTCGAACATCGAGCTCTGCATAATACCTACGTGAATTGAAATTTGTGTAGAAAAATCTAGAAAAGACAAAAATCTGTAGAAAAAACTTTGAAAAATTGTGATGTGTACAGCTCAAATGAGTTTAGCTTTGAAAAAAAAATGCAGAAGAAGAAAGAAAGGTTTAAAATAGATGAGACTATAAATATGAAGTGACCTGCGGAGCCCCTGCTGCCTTGTAGGAATTTATACTCCATCTCTGTGTGGACTTTACATATATACCTATATAGGTACCTGAGTTCTGGCACATATCCCAAAACGTCGAACATTATAATATCGAAATATATTCCGGGAGTCATCAACCTTTGATATATTATCCGCGGTAAAACATTAATCGAGATTTAGTTCCATGAAAAAAAAAAATTGAATTAAATTAGTGAACCTTAAAGATCGCATTGGCGGGGTGGAAGATGTCTCCAGATCCAGAAAGACCTCCACGTAAAAGGCGCGACGTCAGACGATACCGGCCCGATGTTGACCATACGTCATCATCTGGCATTCCATGGAGAGCAGAATTGCTGCGAAAAAAGATCACCAAATGAACATTCCGTATTCAATATTCATAACAATGTCCATCGAAAAATGATCCTAATTTTTTTCATCCGTCAAATAAACTTATACGCAGATAAATGAACATCGATAAAAATCTTCATCTGATTTACTGCCTTTTCAAAATTTATTTATAATTACTACTCAAAAAAGATAAGCAATATCTTACCCTGTCTGAAACTTGAACGTTTTAATATTTCCATCATCACCGGCGATCGCTTTTGTGTAAAAGTACGAATAATTTGGCATTCTGAATTATTATTATAAAACTATTGATCACCAGTGATTAGCATTATCATATATCAGAAAAATGACCACCGGTTAAGAACTATGCAATTAATAATTATAGCCAATGCTTTATCATACGCCGAAACTGCGTGGAGACAGACACGCGATTTCAGGGTGTCTCGTCCTGTACTGCTACTAAATGGGCAGAAGGTATACAATGTCGTATATACCTATAGGTTTCAGTTTATATATATTTAGCAGAGACCGTGTAGGTATACGTATGTACGTTGATGAATCTCGAAGGAACGACGTCGCAACCGCATGTCAAAAGATCCATTGTACCTATTCTGTACAATTAGTCCAAGAATTTAGATGAGCAGCATTTCGCACAACATATGTTTCACAAACTTCAAAATTATATGCATGTGATCTCTGTAATAGTACTTTTCGATATCAGTGCAACCGTGTTTATTCTCAGACGAGTGTGAAGTTTTTCGCCCGAGCCAAGCAAGGGTGACAATCACACGAGTCGAGAATCATCTTTCACACGTGTATCGGACTTTGTCTTTTAACACAACTCGCGTTAAGTTGAATTTTAAGCACGCGAAGATGGGCGCAAAATTGAACTTTACGCACACCGTGTTGAAAATGAGTTCCGGATTCTATTGGTTCAAGGTCCGATACGTACGTGCGAAAAATTATTCTCGACTCGTGTGATTGTCACCCTTGCTTCGATCGGGCGAAAAACTTCACACTCGTTCAAGAATCAAAACTTTCGCGCTAGTATTGAAAAGTACTAGTTTTCATACCTTTACCATCAAATTGAAAGACCCGGGAAAAAATGATCAGGCCTGATCAGACATGAACAGGCATGAGTCTTCAGACCTGATCAGACATGAAAAATGACCGGGACTGAACAGGCCTGATCAGGTCTGTTCATGTCTGATCAGGCCTGTTCAGTCCCGGTCATTTTTCATGTCTGATCAGGTCTGAAGACTCATGCCTGTTCATGTCTGATCAGGCCTGATCATTTTTTCCCGGGCGATTGAAGAAAAAAAACAGTTGATTGAATTAAAAAATTATATGAACTATCGTTTTTATATCTTTTATATGTCGCAGTGATCGGAAATTATGGTTATTTCTGATCATCAACTTTTTTTTGTGGATTAAAATTTTTTCACTGTTTAGTACTGGGATTCGAACCCAGGTCCTTCTGCGTATCAGTCGAAGCTTATACCACTTCGCTACTTCACGTATTTGATAATTGAAACTTTTAGAATGTGCAGTATATATATGGTATTCGTCACGAAGTTTTTATCAATCCTTACGATGCCCTTTATTGATTATGATGATCTAACGATTCTAAGATTATTTTTGTATTTTAGGGAATGTGAGGCAAGATGACCGTTCCACTTTTTTCAGCAAAAAAAAAAAAAATTACTTATTTGAAGTATATCTATTGAAGTATAGATAATCCAAAATATCAGACATGAACAGACATGGTCATGCATGATCATGTTTGAATCAATTTATAATATCAGACATGATCATGTCTGTTCATGTTTAGTCAGACATGTACCAACGTATCAGGCCTGATCAGAGCTGGAGGTTTTAAACCTTCCAGGCATGGTCATGCATGAACAGGCCTTAACGTATTCAGCGCCTCAGACATGATCATGCCTGTTCATGCATGAACAGACAGGATCAGGTCTGGCATCAGACATCACCATACATGAACAGGCATGGTCATGCATGAACAGGCCTCAACGTATTTAGCACCTCAGACATGATCATGCCTGTTCATGCATGAACAGACAGGATCAGGTCTGGCATCAGACAAAATCATACATTAACAGGCATGACCATGCATGAACAGGCCTTAACGTATTTAGCGATTCAGACATGATCATGCCTGTTCATGCATGAACAGACAGGATCAGGTCTGGCTTCAGACATAATCATACATGAACAGGCATGGTCATGCATGAACAGGCCTTAACGTATTCAGCGATTCAGACATGATCATGCCTGTTCATGCATGAACAGACAGGTTCAGGTCTGGCATCAGACATAATCATACATGAACAGGCATGGTCATGCATGAACAGGCCTTGACGTATTTAGCAATTCAGGCATGATCATGCCTGTTCATGCATGAACAGACAGGATCAGGTCTGGCATCAGGCATGATCAGACATGAACAGACATGATCATGCATGAACAGGCCTTAACGTATTTAGCGATTCAGACATGATTATGCCTGTTCATGCATGAACAGACAGGTTCAGGTCTGGCATCAGGCATGATCAGACATGGACAGACATGATCATGTCTAATTTCAGGCCTGATCATACATAAACAGGCCTGACCATGTCTAATTTCATGCCTGATCATACATGAACAGGCATGATCATGCCTGATCATTTTTTCCCGGGGAACGATAACTTTTCTGGTGATTCCTAAATGAATGTAGAGTACGAAAACGAATATGTCCATGACATCTGAATTGGTAATAAAATTTGAAAAATCCCATAGTCCAAAGTGGTACGATATAGCCTACTCTCCCCTATACTAGTATAATAGTATACTGTGTACCAAGGGCGTAAAGTAGGCTTTTTTAGACCGAGTGTGGAGTTTGCAGTACGAGTCGGAGGCGAGCTAGCACGAGTCGGAGACGAGTGCATCTGCAAGCCAAAGACGAGGACTGCAATCACACGAGGTCAAAAAGCCCACTTAGCCCTTGGTACACACCATATTTTTTGTAACAACGCGATTTTCGCGTTTTTCTTCATTGTTGATAATTTTGTTGAAAATGTTGAAAAATAATTTAGCGGGCGTTTTCAGTTTATTATTGCCCGCCTATGCTCGAGTAGCGGGCGATAATAGCCTAAAAACACCCGCTGCTCGCCGTAGCGGGCGTTTTCAGGTTATTATCGCCCGCTCATCTGAAAACTGTCACTTTAGGCCCGCCTAATGGGTCAAAACAACGCAAAAATCGTGCATGTGTTACAAAAAATTTAATTTAACAATACCTCTTTTGGGCCTGCTCGAAATGCCTCAACTGGCTCAACGGTAATCGGTCCTTTCACAAGAGACTTAGGGCAGGCCAAGAGTTGTAAAACTGTTCCTCCCTCGCGCGGTTATACCGATTTGATGGAAGATTAATATTTTTTCGTAACACATGCACGATTTTCGCGTTTTTTTTACCCATTAAGCGGGCGTAAAGTGGCAGTTTTCAGACGAGCGAGCAATAATAAACGGAAAACGCCCCTCAGTCGAGCAGTGGGCGCTTTTGAGTTTTTATCGCCCGCTAAATTATTTTTCAATATTTTTTTTTTTTTAATTTTAATTTTTTTTTTTTTTAATTTTTTTTTTTTATTTATTTATAATTTTTTATTTATTTATTTATTATTTTTTATTTATTCTTTATTTTTTATTTATTTATTTATTATTTTTTTTTTTTTCTCAATAATGGAGATAAAATATGTTTGAACTATTTAAATTTATCAATAGTAATTGTCCCAATCTAAATCGGACTAGAAAATGAAAGCGTAATGCTTTCCGACTACATGCCTGTATAAGGCGATAAGTCGTTAAAGGATAAATAAATAATGAAAGCGTAGTGCGCGCGCGAAATTAATTTTAATTAATTTTAATTAATTTTTTTAATTATTTTCAATTTTCAATTTATTTTCTTTATTCTAAATAAATGAAATGCTGTGACGGTTCTAACCTCACTTTGGTCCAGCATCTATGCATGCTCGTCTCGTCCGTCGAGTGTCCGTAGTGGTATTCAAAATCAATTTAAAAGTCCGGATTTGGTGTTTTAGTCGGGGGGCCTTGCCTCCCGAGCCCCTACCGGGGGCTTCGCCCCTTGGTCCCCCACCGGGGGCTTTGCCCCCTGGACCCCAACCGGGGACTTCGCCCCCGGACCCCCCGTCGGACGTTTAACTCGCTACATTCCGACATTCGCTACTCTACATAACCTAACCTCACTTCTTTTCCTAAATGCATACTAATTTTTTCCAAATTTGTTGATGGTTTTTCATATCGCCGAACGTTTCAGTTTCATCTCGATTGATATGGACGCAAAATCGATAAATGTGTCACAAAAAATAGGGCGTGCACCACAGGCGAGGGCATTTTTGCCCTCGGTACACAATATTGGGAACCTTAGAACCTCGATACGCCAACTAGTGACCGAAAATAGAACTACTCGAAGAAGGCTAAAATTTCAAAGCCACGCCCATTCCAAGAATCCCAATACTATTTTTCTCTGTTTCAGGAAACGCATGAAAATTTTGTATGAAAAAATTGAAACGATATTTTTTTTTTTTTATAAATCATTGAAAAGTTTATTCAATACACTTAAGTCTTTTTTTTTTCTACAGATATTACGAACTCGTTGTGACTGCAGCATTCTTACGTTAAATGAAAAAAGGCGATAGTGCCTATGTAGCATCAATGTCATAACAGCTGCGATTTTTTTACCACAAAAAATGCAGAAAAATTCATATTGCGGATGTAAATAAGTTAACGAAATCCCAACGACTTGCTGATTATATTATTTTTCAGCAGATTTACAATCTAACCTTTTTAGAACTGCTACGACGCTATGGCTTTTCAAAATTAGTAATAATTTTTTTTCTTTTTATTATCGTAATAAATAATAAAATTATTACATAGAACTGTCTTCGGAAGTAAACACGCCTTCATCAGATGTCACTTCCTTATCTCGTCCAAAGCTATGTACATGATTCTGAAAAAAAAAAGAAAAAAAAAAGAGGATAAAAAATTATTATAAACTTATGAAACATGAAGGATGATCATGCGAATGATCTGCTCATTACTTGGCAAAAAATTTGTGCAGGCAATATTCATAATTAGATTATCTACTTAATACTGTTTCCTCCGATTCTAAACTACGCGAGTCTTCCAATTCCGGTTCGAACACCTCGTTGTGTTTTTGTCGACGTTTGAAGTGAAACTGGAGAAGAGAGTCCTGCTCTACTCTGCGGCTCGAAAGTCACGTAACAGAATGTAAGGGGTGATTGAGGCAAGATGGGGTACCAAGGAAGAAAACCTAGCTACGTATAATATTTTGAAGGAAATTTTTATGTTTCATCACGCTTGTATAATCGTAAAAAAAAAAAAAAAAAAAAAATATAAATGTTATAAGATGTGATATATGTATGATGCTTCATATTGAAGTGTAATTTTGAGCAACCCATGCGAGATGAACAAGTTACATATCTAGTTACCCTCGTAGTGTGTCTCAGACTCGATCTTTGTTTTTTCTCTATTTTTCTAAAATACTATAAGAAAGTATGAAGTATAACTGCATTTCCGTGATGGTCGACGAAAAGATTAATTATATTTTAACGTATTATGATAATTTATTTTTGAATTTTTTATTCTAAAGAAAAATCCAAGTATATCGAAAATTCGATAGGAAAGATTGCTCGAAATAGTTTTCAGTCTGAAAAAGAGAATTAAAAAGGAAAGAGCAAGGAACATAGATAATGGAAGTAATACGAGAGGAGAAGAAAGAGGATAGCTCGAGCGATAGAAGAAGAAAGAAAACAGGAGAACAGAAGGACAGTGACGGACGAAAAAAAGGATCTCAGAGTGCCCTGTTAAAAATTTCTACTCGTACGAATTTCCAAAGAATCTTCAAAGAATTTGGAATATTTCACAGTTCTGCATAAAATAATTGAAGACCTTCCTATTATAGTCTAACATTCAAAAATGTAGCTTTTTGTTGTTTTCCATCAAAACTCGTTGATTTATTTCAATCAAACTATAACAATAACTACAATTTTTTACAAAAAGACTAGGGGAGCTAGGGGCTAGTTGTAACAATTTTTGGTAAAATGCTCATATTTTGAGATATTCTCAACATTTCTTGATTATGACTGATTGTATGGAAAGCGTACCTATTCATTCATCATATGCAAGAATATATCAATCGAAAGTTGGTTGACTTCAGCACAATAGACATATTTCTAAAACAAGTCACCTGTTACAATTTGCCTCGTACTTGGGGCAAGTTGTAACTGGCGTGGGGCAGGTAGTAACACTAAAAAAAAACACTTCATTTGGAAGTATTTTGAGTTTTCTTCTTTTATTATTATTTTTCTTTTCTTTTTTCATTATTTTTTCTTTTACAATTTTTTTTTTAATCATCTTTTTTTGATTTTTTATACTTATTTTTATTTTTTTTTAATTATTTTTCATTTTTTTTATTATTTTTTATTTTTTTAGATTTGAAATTTTTTTTCTTTTTTTTCATTCTATAGATTCCGTAAAGTAATCAGCGCATTAACATTTGAGGCAGAAAGTCTAACCGCTCGAAGAAAATCGCAAGTTGCAGGTTGTAACACGCGTTACAACATGCCCCGCGATTTCGTTACAACTTGCCCCATCGCATGATTTAGGATATTTTCATTAATTAAACAAAAACCAAAGTAATTATCAAAAAAATTAAGATATCACGTGAAAGCTGAATACATTGACTAAATGAAAAATCAAACATATATGAAAAAAAAATCAATTAATACATCAAAAATCAAAGTTTACAAGACACATTTTTTTTCGCTACCTTGCCAAAATGACACGCCCACTCACGACCGCTCGCTGCAACGTCCCGCATGGCACTCACTGTACTTACGGAATAGCCCCCCTCATATGTATTGCGTACACTGTTAGAAATTTTTGTATTAAATTTCATAAAAATGTGTGTGAAGCAATTAACATATACTTTTTGTACATTAAAATTCAGAGTTTATAACGAATGAATATTAAGACGTATAGTTTTGAAAAATTAGATTTCTTATGAATTTTCATACTGAAAATATATTAAATTTCACACATTAAAAGTTTTGAAATTTAATTCATATAGTTATTGTATATGAGAATTAATATTCATGTTATATGGAAATCGATATTGGTTATGAAATTTCAGATAGAAATTAAATAAAATTCTATACACATAGTGTATGAAATTTATGCAGTTCATTGAGAATTCTTACTTCTCGTATATGAAAATTGATATAAATTTATATGTATCAGAATTAAGGATCATTGTAAAAATTTGTATAAATGTATTGACAAATTTAAAGGTATGGGTACATTAAAATTCAGACACGTAATTGAAATTTATAAATCTTTTTAATAATATTCAATATCGTTTCACAATTGCGTTATACATAATATTGCTTATGACTTATACACGAACATCGACTGATGGACGAAGACTAGAAAAATCACTTGAGAAATAAAGTATGCACAGTAATTATTCCTCACATGTAAACACCCTGACAAGAATGAATATAATATAGCATATAATATGATAATATTGCAAAGTAATTATTACACACTTAGAATTAATAAGATCACGTATTGGTCCGAATATAAGTCGAGGTATCAAATTATATGCAGGATTGACTGATAGAAATCGAGATAGAAATACATAAAAAGAAATCCTGAATTAGAGTTAAAAAATAGGGGGTCGACTTATATTTGGATCAATACGGTATTCAAATAGAAAGATTATATCGCTAACTCCCTAATCCAAAATATTATTACATGAGTTTGAGATGCATATGGGGCATTCCACGTCAAACCGACCCCTCATGGGCCTGACGCTCTGGGATTCTGATGCCCCATGGATTTTTCGGTTCATTTTGGTAAAAAATGATGACTTTAATTTTTTGAAATTTTCCGGAATTTTTGAAAATCGTGCAAGAAATTAGTGATTTCGAAAATGTCTATCTTGATGAAGATATTTGAGGTCACCATACGATTTTCAAAAATTGCGGAAAAATTTCAAAAAATTAATGTCATCATTTTTTACCAAAATGAACCGAAAAATCCATGGGGCATTAAAATCCCAGAGGGTCAGGCCCATGAGGGGTCGGTTCGACGTGGAATGCCCCACATGTATATGACTGTAATACCTAAATATTAGCTTGTACTTCCCAGGATCGACTATATCGAATCTTTGGTACGTATCGAGGTCCAGTCTTTACTTTTCAATCTATGTAGTGTCACAAAAACATCTTGGTCAAAAACATCTGAAAATAAAATCATAAAAAAATAATTTTTTTCAATCATATTTTGACTAGTACACTGGTAATTATCATGCATTTATTTCTCAAGAAACAGGCAAACTGCACCGCGACAGACTGAGTGTAAGGTTGTTCTAATAGTATATTCAGACCGCATGACTCGACAGATTGAGTGTGAGGTTATGTCGTCCTAATAATTCCGAGGTTTCAGCACGTATACACCTTTAAATTGTATGATACTGTGAGGCTTACCAAACACAACGCTAATTCTAGCTGTGGTATGTATTTGCAGATGATAACTTATAAAGATATAAAGTGTTAACTAGCCACGCGCGCGCCTGGGTGGTATGCGTCGCTATTATATCTGCACGGAGAAAAGAGTATACTAAATTTTCTCATACTAATATAGTAATGGTTGGATATACTGCAAATATGACGATCATTCCTATACTGTATACCAAATGTCACCATGCATATAGGAATATTTCTATCATGCATGGTGACATTTAGTATAAAGTATGGGAATGATCGTCATATTTGCAGTATATCCAACCATTACTATATTAGTATGAGAAAATTTAATATACTCTTTTCTCCGTGTGGGTAGTAATACTTGCTAAAATAGATAATCCATGTTATTACGTACCTGTTGTATTGCTTCGATGAACTGTCGACACAATTTGTTTCGATACTGCTGACGCGGATCTCGAAATATACACGATTCACGAATATACGCGACTGAGATCTTATAGAGTCGCCTTCTTCCACGCGTCCGCCATTACCAAATGGAACTTACGGAAGTAGGCATGGCTGAACGGAAATGGACGGGTAGCTATGCGCAGAGTGTACTGCGCAACCAAATCTTATTCCCGAATAGGGTGAACCGTGGGTATAATACCGTGAAATTTAATATCAGGTTATTTCAATTTTTACAAAACATTCTTCTGAATTTTAGTATGGCATGATGTAATTCTCAATTGAAACGATGAAATTTACAACATGGTCACTGAAAATTCATTCAGATCAACATGCATTTTGAATATTCAAGAGAGTTTTGTGAATTTTCAAAACAGTCTCGTAAATTTCATACAACCAATTTAATATTTCGAAATAGTAATTGAATTTTCAGTTTTGTTCATTAATATTAATAGACAAATATGGTATTTCAAGATTTTCTGTATGAATTTCATTTCAACCACCAGGGTTACTAAATTTCATTATTTTTAGTATATGAAATTTCTAACTATTTCTAACAGTGTATGATGTGTAACCCCATGAAAATATTTGCAATCTACCGAGTAATTGAGCTGTTACTACTTACCCCTGTTACAACTAGCCCCTAGCTCCCCTACGAATGACAAACGTAAGTAAGACTCAAATCTTTATGGAAGACTGTGAATTATTCCGAATTTCCTGAGAATTTGTAGAAATTTGCAGGAGTAGAAGCCTCTACCAGGATACTCATGTGACCTCTGTGCCTCTCACCTCAAGACCCGAAAACTTTGGCGTATATCTATATTAGGGTGGTCCTTACATTTAGGGCTCGGACGAAATTTTTAGCAGGAGCCCCCCCCCCCCCCCCCCCCCCGAATCGGCTCCAAATGATTCAAGAATAATTTGCTAATTTCTTTAGATTTTTATCTAAACACTAATCCCTCCCACCAAGAGGGTGAATTTAAAATACACGTGCTTCGGCTATATTCTCAGTAAATATTTTATCGTAAGAGTAATAATTTTCAAAAACATCTGTATCTGCGAGATTTCAGTGGGCATTGGTGGTACTATCTGATAAAAAATTCACATCATTATACCAGGCAATCCAGACGAATTGCATATACTAGGGCTGTACGATTTAACCATCTTAACCGGCCAAAACGGTTAACCTGGTTAATTAGCCGATGGCTTAACCGGTTAACCGGCCAAGTTGGCCAGACGTTTAACCGGTTAACCGGCCAAAACGGTTAACACGGATAACCGGCCAATAGGCTTAACCGGTTAACCGGCTAACCGGCCAAGACGATTAACCATTCAACTGCGGTTAACGGTTGAATCGGCCAAAAACTTTTTCAAAATTTGAAAATTTCCAAATTTTGGAAATTTTGACAAATTTTGAAATTTTAAAATTTTGAAAAAGTTTTTGGCCGATTCAACCGCTAACCGCAGTTGAATGGTTAACCGTCTTGACCGGTTATCCGGTTAACCGGTTAAGCCATTGGCCGGTTATCCGAGTTAACCGTTTTGGCCGGTTAACCGGTTAAACGTCTGGCCAACTTGGCCGGTTAACCGGTTAAACCATCGGCTAATTAACCAGGTTAACCGTTTTGGCCGGTTAAGCTGGTTAAACCGTACAGCCCTAGCATATACCCTATCAATCTGACTTTTCTTTTCAATTCAACAAAATATAATATCTAAGTACGAAAATGATCAATGTTTCGAATTTTTTTCTCCTCTTAGCTGCACCAATATCCACTAAAATCTCGCAATTACAGATGTTTATATTGTAGAAAAATGCTCGCCCATCTTCTTACTTTTAAAAATTAGGGATAAAAGTATATCAAGGAAGGATGTATTAGCAGGCCTGGATTGGGAGGGGGGGGGGGAAGCTACAGGGGCTATAGCCCCGGGCCCCACACGCTTAAGGGCCCCCTAAGGTGCCACTCACACTTCTTATCAACAAGAAGGTCTTTTAAAATGGATTACTGAATGAAATATCTATTTGCTGCATTGAAAGTGCTGTCCTTAACTGCAGTATCGATCACACTAAAATCATTGAATATTTCGTCAGCCCCAAAATTCGGAGGAAAACCTTGTAGGCAACGAATTTTAAGTTTTTCTGATAGTGGTGGATAATTTTGTCATTATTTCTATGATCTCTGATCTCTGATGTTCTGGTCACTGAAATACTATTATAATAATATTAAAAAAAATGTGCTATAAATGAAAATGCGTAAATAGTACTAACTTACAAATACTCTCTATTCTTTCAATGTCTATCATACCATGTTTAATTCTTATGCTTGTTAGATGCGAGATTATTATTATACTAAATCCGTGGATGAGAGGCCCTCAACCACCACAGATCGTGATATTCCCGTATATCAGATTGGCTAGTTAGTCATTGGGAAAAATATTAAATCAATGAAAAGTCCCAAATTCTCTAGAATTTCTTGTGTATTTTGATTCACTTCTGTAGGACGACCTCACCCTCTGTGATTCTTTTGAGTTTTCTCGATAACATTCTCATCAATGCTAGGGTGGATGCTGCAAAATTACGATTTTTGTAATCATTTCAAATATTTCAGGTATTTATTCAATCTTACGTAAGATTTTCATGGGGCGGGGGGGGGGCAAGGGGTTAATCACTGTTGTAATCTGGTGTACACGTGCCATGTAATCTCATGTAATCTCATGCAATCTCTGTGATCTTTGTAATCCATCCTAATCCCTCGTAATCGGTTGTAATCTTTGCAATCTCTTTGTATTCTTCAAGTTATCATTGTAATCCTTGAAATCCTTGTAGTATTTATACTCACTTGTAATCTTTGTAATTCTTGTAATCCTTGTAATCACCTTGCAATCCGTGTAATCTCCGTATAATCTTTGCAGTCTTTTGATATCTTTGTAATATTTGCTGTCTCTGGAATCTTTGTAATTCTTGTAATCCTTGTAATCACCTTGCAATCCGTGTAATCTTCGTGTAATCTTTGCAGTCTTCCGGTAATCCTTGTAATATTTGTAATCACGTGGGATTCATGTAATCGTAGTCGGTGTACGCCACTTTTACATATAGTGATTAAGGGGGACCACTAGTGTGACCACCTGAAAAAAAGGTGATTTTTGTGAATTTTTTTAAAGAAAACTACTGCATGGAATGTTTTAATGTTTTGAGTATATATTTATAGATACATACTGAATCTCTCATAAAATTTTTAGATTAAAAAATTAAAAATTCAGGGAGTTATCCGCAATCTCCCAAGGCTCAAAAAAAAAAAGTACCCCCACTGCTGCAGTGATGCAGACCTTCACAGTGCCTGAAATCTAAAAAACCAAAAAGTTTATGAAACTAGAAGGTATTTCCCGTACCATCAACCTCGGGTTTTGAAAAAAAGTGAAATTCAACAAAATGGCAGAGTTTTAAAAAAAAAGTTCAAATTTCGCGCGAAAATTTGATGATTTTTGGCCTGCCAAAATTACATTTTTCATTTGATCGGAAAACTGGAAGTTCATGGTACGGAGAAACATCTATAAAAGAAGCTGCAATAAGAATCAAATCGATCGGATGATTTGTCTTCGAGTTACAACTGCAGCAAATTTGAAAAATGTAGTTTCGGGAAAAACGCGTTTAAAGTTTAAGTTACTGATTTCATGGTTATAAATGATGGCTGTAGCTCAAAAACTCTTTGAGATGTATACTTGAAATTTTAGAATGTCATTTTGAAAGGTATAGACTATCGAAACATCAAATAAATGAAAAATCGATTTTTGAAAAATTTCACACTAGTGGTCCCCCTTAACCCGGGGGGCTTGCGGAATCTTACGATTTCTTACGGCCGGGGAGGGAGTGAGGGGGGGGGGGGGGGGGGGAGAATCGTCTTACGTAATCAATGGACGGCCTCCAACCTCTTCTTCATCGTCGATGCCATTTGTTTGATCGTTGAGCGTAAACCTAATTTGATTCTGGAAAACTTGATTGTTCTATATATATTTCAAATTTTCGACTCACTTTTGAGACTGTCATTCGATTTTTTCACTAACTATATATATGGGGCATTTCACGCCAAATCGACCTGGTCGTGACCCTCGACCTCTCAGATCTGGTCCGCGATTTTTTGTAAAATTCCTCTGACTTTGAGTAGCAATCACAATTTTTTTCAGATTTTTCAAAATAAATTTGAGCGCATCGTGAATTTTTGAAACAATTTTTCCAACACCCCGATGGCCGTGATCGAAAAATTTGAAAAAATTCTCGAAAATTCTGTGTCAGAAATAAGCATTTTCCAACTAAAATTAATAATTTCATTGAGTAGTGACTCTATCGTTCGAAGCCTATTAATTCATACCATATGTGAATTTATCGGACCAGTCGAACCAAATTTTTAAGTCTTCTAACTGAAGCTCACCTCTATATAGAGCGTGCAAACTTCAGATAGACCGAAAAAAAACGGAAGTGCATCATAATTATTTTTTCAAGTAAAAATTCCTTCAGCCCGGGTTTGAACCGGGACCTCCGCTGAAGGAATTTTTACTTGAAAAAATAATTATGATGCACTTCCGTTTTTTTTCGGTCTATCTGAAGTTTGCACGCTCTATATAGGGTAATTCCGGGTGAGATGGCCATAGGGGAGAGATGGCCTTCGATGATATTTCTCAGCCTACTCGATATATTACACTTTCTATTTGGGGTAGATCGGTAGTTGTACTTTGTACGAAGCGATCTACTCTAAATAGGAAGTGTCATATATCGAATAGCATGAGAAATATCATCGAAGGCCATCTCTCCCCGATGGCCATCTCACCCGGAATTACCCTAGAGGTGAGCTTCAGTTAGAAGACTTAAAAATTTGGTTCGACTGGTCCGATAAATTCACATATGGTATGAATTAATAGGCTTCGAACGATAGAGTCACTACTCAATGAAATAAACACAGACCTGGGACTAAGAAGGTCAATGACAATAACATGAAATTCAAGTAAAGATTCCTCCAGTCCTTCAGTGGTCTAATTGGACAAGGCGTCGCAGTACAAATGCGGAGGTCCCGGTTCAAACCCGGGCTGAAGGAATTTTTACTTGAAAAAAAAAATAAATAAATACTTATGATGCACTTCCGTTTTTTTTCGGTCTATCTGAAGTTTGCACGCTCTATATAGAGGTGAGCTTCAGTTAGAAGACTTAAAAATTTGGTTCGACTGGTCCGATAAATTCACATATGGTATAAAATTAATAATGTCTATGGGCTCTTGCTTCGACCTGTTTTTTTTTTTTTTTTTTTTTTTTTCAGCTTTTTTTTTTAATTTAAAAAAATTAGAAATTTTTTTCAAGAATCCTTGGCTATCGTTAGAAATATTGAAGTAGCAATCTACGGTGTATTGATCTCCGCTTCTATTTCTTGAAGCCAAGGATTCTTGGAAAAAATTTCAGATTTTTTGAAATTCTTTCAAAAAAAGCTAAAAAAAAAAAAAAAAAAACAGGTCGAAGCAAGAGCCCAGACATTTTGAATTTTAGTTCAAAAATGTTTATTTCTGACACAGAATTTTTGAGAATTTTTTTCAGATTTTTCGATCAAGGCCATCGGGGTGTTGGAAGAAAAACTTCAAAAATTCACGACGCGCTCGAATTTATTTTGAAAAATCTGAAAAAAAATTGTGATTGCTACTCAAAGTCAGAAGAATTTTACAAAAAAATCGCGGATCAGATCTGAGAGGTCGAGGGTCACGACCATGTCGATTTGGCGTGGAATGCCCCATATATATATCAAAGATTAGATACTGAGATAGAAAAATTGATATGTTGCCTTGCTATGTATGCAGTGTAATCATTATAATCTACTGTCAAATTGATTTCTTAAATAAATGAACTATTTGCATTAAATAATTTCAGAAATTGATATGATATACGCAAATTGAGAATATGAAAAGGTTTATCTGATTGTTTGAACGATCGAAGTAAACGGTTCTTGTAAGATTTTATTTCATCCAACATATACATAGTAGGTACTCTTATTAATTATAGCTACTGTCACAAAATATTTAAATTCATAGTATGAACATACAAAATAAACAGCAAAACAATTTTACATGTAATAAATATATAATAATAAAAATAATAATTATAATAATAATAATCAATAAATAGCAATTTTATATATATATATATAAACAGTCAACAGATTTATGATTTCCAATTGAAAAAGGAAACAAAAAAAAAAAAAAAACAACACTTATGCTTATTATTAATAAATTATCGTCAAACCTAAGTCTTAAAAACTTTTGACACATTTATTTATCTATTCATTTATTTTATATATTTTTATTGTTTCTTCTTTTTCTTCTGTTTTTTTTTTTCTTTCTTTCTTTTTTTTCTTTTCTTTTGGCACGCAAGATAATTTGGCATCCGTTCTTGAATACTGTAGTTTCATTAATATAATATACGCAATAAAATTGTACTATTTTGTTAATAAATCAATTCAATATCATCTGCATCTTCGTCCTCTTCGTACTACGCGTTATATGAGTATTTCGATCGGTATACTATAATTATTTACAAATTACAAACGCAGAGAAAAGAAATCTACCGGCATATAATACTTATTGCACGATTACAATCGCTCAGGCTATCATAACATTCTTTTAATATCTTTTATAATAAAAAAAAATCAATTATTTCGATTAATTTCTACATATTTGTACTCCGTAAAACATCATATTTTAGTTTTTATTGACTGCTAGATAAGAAAAACGATTTTGAGACTGAAGACTATTTTCAAAATTATCCAGATCAATATGTTCGTCAAAATAGAAAGCCTCGCTTTCGATGTTGTAAAAGTTTGATCATATCGTCTCCTCTTTCAATATAAAGTTCGGATAGGATTTAAAATCACCGAACAACACTGAGATTTGATCATTTACATAATGTCAATCTCGATATATACCGAGAATATTCGGTGACACTGGACGGTCCCCTTCCTACGGTAAAACTAACACAGGCGCGGACCGCGTGCGTGAGGCTCATTCGGCAGGGAATAAGGTGCCAATAGCATTGCATCCCCTCCCGAACGAGCTTCACGCACGCGGTGGCGGTGCGCGCCAGTGTTGATTTTACCGTAGGAAGGGGACCGTCCAGTGTCACCGAATATTTTCGGTATACGATCTCAATTCAGTAACCAGTAGATTATCTTTTCTCAGGCTACAAAAAATCTACTTCAAAAAATGTTTATGATATTTCACAAATACCAATATTATATGAATTTCAGCCCGATACACTTTTTTTACTGCTGCAGGAATCGCAAAAGTTTGCAATTACATTACGCGATTGACAAACTTAAAATTGTTCGCCAATTCTTTTTTTTTTTTTTTTTGCGCTTTTTTTTCAATTATTATTATTCCTTTAACAATAATTATTATCATTGTAGTGAACAAGAATTCAATGACAAAATATATTATGACTTTGAAGAATTAGCGTAGCCTGCATGGTCGGACGATACCTCTTTTTTCATATATCGTTTATAATGACTGAAATGGCTTGTCTCTTACATGTGTTTAACACTCGACGTTTCTTTAAATTCCATTCACACCTCTACACGCATACGTTACTTTATCTTCAACCAGTTTTATACCGTGAAAATCTCAAAAATTAAATGCATCTAACATAATCAGCGCATTCATTCAAATAAAAAGAGAGATGAACCAATTCCTGCCGTGTATACATTTTTGTCTGAACATTTTTCCGTACATAAATACCTTTTGTGCAAAGTAATAAATTTACATTAAATCATGCAAGTCGTAGAGACCATTTTATGTTCCTACTTTAATGTGTCTGCAAAAAATTACCCGGGTAAGAGATACAAAATCTATCCCGATCACTTTCTTTCACTCAGCAGCTGTCTCGCACCCGCGCAACAATCTGCGCGCGCTGACGTGAGCCATCTTTCGGGCGATGCGAAAAGTCGGAATTATTATACTCCAGAGCGTTTAGGAAAAGCCAATCATCGCGAATTGTAGGAATACATGCTATTTCGTTGTTTTTGATTAAAACGAAGATGTTTTCTTAACACATGCACCCAAAGTCCTCCTTTGCGCACCGTCTACAGGCACCCAAAGCAGACTTTTGTGCACCCGTGTGCAAGAAAACTTTCGCGCATCGAGAGCAATGCTCGAAAGTTTTTCCCACACGGGTACGCTAAAACCTGCTTTCGTGCTCGCAGATGGCACACAGCTGAGGACCTTCCGTT
Organism: Tenthredo mesomela; assembly: GCA_943736025.1. Classification (NCBI taxonomy): domain Eukaryota; kingdom Metazoa; phylum Arthropoda; class Insecta; order Hymenoptera; family Tenthredinidae; genus Tenthredo; species Tenthredo mesomela. The sequence goes on along the minus strand of OX031021.1, from coordinate 13,436,334 downwards.
GTATTTATTAAGAAAAATAGAGTTCGATACGCGAGCCCAAGGCAGCAATCCCTTACTGGTGTGAAGGCGCCTCACTCGCTACATTCGGGTTCGTTCAGGCCTTCACACTCGTACGCGGACTGCTACTCTGCGCTCTTGTATCGAAAAAAAACTATTCCGTATGGCTGTGTTCGGCATTTCACGTAGAACGTTGGTTGTTTTTTTGCCACAGTGATGCGTAGACTTTGATAATAGTCGAAAAAGTAATTTTTTCACGATTTCAGTCAATTTTGCTCACTAACTTGAACCCATTCCTTATATAAATCATTTAAATGCTAAGCCCGTAAGGCTGCCTTCCCATGTACGCCCGGAACGGAAAAACGGAACGGATTTCTAGTGACTTTTTCTATGTATTGCGTGTGTGTATACACCGACACATACAACGTTCCGTTCCGTTTTTCCGTTCCGGGCCTACATGGGAAGGCAGCCTAAGCCGACAGTCAGTTCGGTATAACCGGTCCGGAGAAATTTGCGGAAATAATTTCGGTCGGTAAAAATCGACTATAGCATCCCCTTAACATTGCTGATCGAATGAAATTATTTGAGAATCTCGTTTAGCTGTACGACAATGCTCCTCCTTGATCAGATTCTCGGTTCTACTATTTTATTTTCGTGCATCTTATGCAACCAGCTTATCCTGCTAATTATTAAATATTTTTCAGTTCCTATAGTTGCATGACACAATAAAATCTTAATATTGGATAGAATCTTTGACTATATACCTATGGACTGCTAACCGTTAACTTCAAGCGTGTACCCAAGATGTGACGCGACGTCAGGAGGTAGCGGCTGATTTTGATACTACGATCGGTTGCGTGTGTTACGTAGGTGTGATACGTAACACACGCAACCGATCGTAGTATCAAATCAGCTGTTACCTCCTGAAATCGTGTCACATCTTGCGGGTACATGGGCCTTCACAGGCTTGGGATAGGGACTTAGAGCATATAGACATGGAGGGAGCCAGTCCTATCTTGTTCCATAAGTGGCAAGCGCAGGAAGGATGGACATAGTAAGGTGATAACCTCGCTCTTTCTGGCAAAATGTGATTGGTCGATTTAAACTAGTCACGTGACCACGTCAGAGCTGTGCCAAGCGGTTGGAGAGAGTAAGGTTATCACGTTACTGTTCCCGTCTTTGTCTTCACGCTTTTCAGCCAGAAGGCTCCCTCCATGTCTACATGCTCTAAGGATAGGGACCACTGGAAATATAACTGGAACGAGCGCTGCGGTGGTGGGGGTTCCGCAAAGAGAGATAGCTCGGATGTGACCACGGTCGTATTGGGATATGTCCTCATGACGTCACACAGCCTGTAAAGCCTGGTTGTACTAGTGTGATTTTATGCCACCAGGCGTCTCACTGACAAATACAGTGTTGTTTTGAGTATAGGTCGAGGTTTTTAGCAACAAAAATCGCGTGAAACAGAAAGATCGAAACAGTTACGACGATTAAATATAAATCAAAATATGAATGACAATTTCTTTGTAGAAGTCGACTAGTTATATTCAGTCTCTAAACGAAATTTCTGCCATCAAAGCTTAGAATTAGATGTCGACTTATACTCGGAACAATACGTAACAATCACTGACAATCTGTCACACAGCCTGTCGAGCCTGGTTGTACTACTTTGATTTTACGCCACCAGACGTCTCACTGCAAAGTGACAATCCCAATATACAGGTCCGAAAACTCCGGTGGTAGCGGTGGGTCTCTTATTGAAGCCCAAAAAGTTGCCGAAATTCGCCACCAAAGTTAAAGCGCTGTGATCGAGTAGTAGTAGTAGTAATAACAACAGCGTTGTTACAATTTTTTTTTTTATATAATCACATGATACAAACTGTTATCCGGATGCTGTTCATTGCATAAAATTTCAGTCCATTTGTTAACCGACGAAATTTGTAAACTGCTACGTGAAAGAAAACAAAAAATCGCAGCGCATCGCTTAAATGGTAGCTTTCTGAAGCGCACCTCGCTTCAATGAGAGACCCACCCCCACCACCGCAGTTTCCGTACCTGTATATACGACCGTGGATGTGACCACCTGTCTCTCTCCCATGAGGTGAAAATTTTTGCTGCGACGGTCCAGTATATGCGCAGTAGCAAATAGAAAGAGATAGGTAATTACATAGCAACTATCTCTCTCTCCGGACAGCCAGACGCCCGCCACGGAGCGCTCTATTCCAGTTGTACTATTTATTTATTTAATCCTTTGATGTCTTATCGCCCTTGCGAGCATGTAGACGACCAGTTGTACTATTTATTCCAGTGATAGGGACTAGCAGTCCATAGGCATATAGTCAAAGCCTATACCGGGAGGATTCGTGGAAATTACAGGTTCCAAGCGCGCAGGCGCTGATTTATTCGAATATCCTTGGTGGTAGAATCGCACTAGCAGCGCCATTTTTGTTTCACAACAATCGAAATCAAATAGCAGACAGACTCTGAGGATATTCGTCGCAAGTCTGAAATTGGCGGCCCTCGTAATATTCGAATAAATCAACGCCTGCGCGCTTGGAACCTGTAATTTCCACGAATCCTCCCGGTATAAATAAATAATTTGACAGCATAGTTATAACAACTAATTACAATCATAATAGTATTATAATTCGACTGCAGAATTATCACGCAATTATTTAATTCACACTTAAATGATGATATAAAAAATAATTTTCAAATAAATATAATAAAATTCAACCTTTTTATCACGTTGTATTATCTATATTGATTCCTTAATTGGAATCAGATGAAAACCCTGCATTTTTGACACATCCTAGCTTGCGCTTGTATGACAAATATTATAAAAATCACAAACAATGGTAGATTACGATAGGTCGTAATTGTTACGATATAGAGTAAGACAGAAATTTCGAGGTAACAACAAACATGAAACACTATTATTTTAAATGATAAAGGTTAATTCTTTGAAAAACCTTCTAAAATAAATGATAGACACTCGCAGCCGTATTATTATTAGTCACAATATCATTTACTCGATATACTCAAGAATCTATTCTACATACTCGTTTTGCTGCAGTAGCACTCATAGAAGTTTTTATGTATCTAAATAATTTGAGAAGTAAAATTTGTACGTGTAGACGTAAAAGATATTTTCTACTTATACTATATACTAATAGTATATTGCTAACTATTTATCTACAGATTTGAATAGAAAATTATAAAACAAATATAACACATAAACGCATTAATCACATAATGGACTTAATGTGTATAAACATTGATAAAAGACTTAATTTTTTATGAAAATTCGTGTTGTATGGACACGGATAAAGCATAGATATATCAGCAAGTCTTCGATTTATCAAATCGATTAAACTTTCTATTTGCCAATATAATATCTACACTGTTCTCATTGATACGTGAGCTTATGTTCAGGAAGCCAAAATAATGAGCATATAGGTATATATTTTGTAGAAATTCGTGCCTCACTGTTAGAATTAGTATTGTATATATTAGAATGTCCAAAGATAATCGACCTTTTATTTCTTTTCACTCACACCATTCTAAACGTTAGTTTTTGACAGAAGCCAAACCCTCCCATACAATGAATTCTATATCAGAGGTGGCGCAAACTTTTTTTGTTTATGTTCGTTTATCTTTTTGCAGCCTACACTTTTCCTGACATGCGAATTTTTTTTTTTTTTTGAACTCACTCAGAATGGGTTCTGTGGCCGTCTCATACCAGATCTAAAGCCAGGATACAAACATTTTGAATGGTGGGGCCATTATGGCAGAACAAAATTATGAGGAGTGGGCTGCTCATTTCCAATTTAAGGTCAAGATACGAAAATTCAAACTGACCGATGAAATTGTAGAGAGTAGGTTAAGTTGGTTACAAATCGCTACTCAAGGTTTATCATGTCCATCAACGTGACTTGGTGATTCTTTTTGTTTAGATTTGAAATAAGCTGCGCCAAAAACCTTCAATTACCAATTTTGATGCAAGACTGTTCACTTTTTACTATTTCAGTACTTCAGATTGCAACCAACATTTCGAATTCCTGTATTTTAGACCTCAAATATGGAATCTTCGACCCCAAAATACCTCTTCTGAGTGAGTTTCAAAGAGATCAAATGTCGGAAAAAATGTAGGCTTCGAAAAACTATCTAAAGATAGAAAAATTGCTTGCACCACCTCGCAGAGCTGAGATATCAAACTCATCTTGTGAGAGGATCTGTTTAGTGTCAAAAACTAATGTTTGGAGTCGGGCAGAGAATAGAAAAAATAAATTTCTGATTTCTTTGGAAACACCCTATAGTATATATCTCTAATGAAAATTACAACCATTTGACTAAACTAATTAAAATTAAATATCGACGACGACGATGGAACAAATTTTTCCAACGCTAATAATTTACGGTAATCACCAACTCTTCTATTCCGTTGTCAAAATTTGCTAATTATTGACACTTCGTTTATCCCTGTAGTTTAAAAATAAAATATACATGTATGGAAATGCAGAATCGTACCTGCAGTATAAGAAATCTAATGTGTTAAATTAATCTCTTCTGAAGATGTGGGCAGAGAGAAGCAATCGTCGCAATAAACATTTCCAAAACTCGAAACAGAGGCTGATCTTTTTCGAAGTATAACGGCTTCAGAGTCGGAGTAGCGTTGTCAGCCGCCGCTAACTGAATCTCAGCAGGAACATTCCTCTTCTCTCGGTAACTCGTGTCCCAGAGAGTCCTTGTAGAAAAAAGGACAATAGATCATTGAAAAGTAACGTAATATCTTTGGCAACTACTGTATCGTTACAAATTTAAGTCAACTCCTAGTTCTCTGATTGCATGTCATGGTTTTTCGACAAATTTTTATGACAAAGTTGTTATTACAAGTCTATTTTTCCATTTAAATTCAGAAGCTGCATCCTTCGAACACGTTGAAAGCTTTTGTACTGACACACACTCTTGAAGATTCTCTCATCCTGATATATCGTTGCATAAAATTTGATTAGCTAATGGAATATTGGCATACCTTTCTCAATTCGATGCTACCGGGATTACTCAGACGAGGGGGTGGTGGTGAGAATGCAATTTTTTCATAGGGAATGGTCCCTCGACAAAGAGCACTAGGGTCCAAGCTCAGGGCCGCTTTTAGTGCGCTTTTTCTCAAAATGCCATTATTGTTGTTTACATTAGCGTTTAGAATCATATGATTCGGAGACGACATTCGAGTGTTTGGCGAAGACAAAGAAGTTTCCGGCGGAGGATTTGGCGGAACGGCCAAAGAGTCAGAGTTTGTGTCTGTAGTTGTGGTACTTTCGCAGTTCCCATTTTCTCTATGAGATTTTCCATTCAGCACCTTACTGTGGCATTTAATAGAGTTATCTTTTCGCGAATGGTTTTCTGCTTCTGTCACTGTTGCTATGTTAGCGTTGTTCTCTACCTCCTTGGATGGTACCTTGTGTCTACAAGTTTCCTGGATCGAGAAAAATCCTCTGTAATTGCATATAGTCTCCATAATAGAGGAGCTGCCTAATTTATCAATATCTTATATCCTCCTGCAAAATAGATGCTTTTCATAAATTGAAACGATAAAAAATTCGTCAGCTTAGCTCGAACATCGACAAAATGCTATTCGTTTGATGTCACGAGGTCATCGTGCACCAAATTCACAAACACAAAAAGAATAAGAAAAAGATCAACTATGGAACTCCTCTATCACATGTGTAAGGATCTGAAATTGAATGGGAGGACCGAATTTTTATATTTGATTACCTTTTTTCCATAGATATGTATGCTGGGCTCATCGTTAGAATCTGGGCTACAGTTGGTGTGATACATTTTTGGTTCCAACAGCGCAGTCTCTTGTATTCTGACACTTTCGTTTTCGCAATCGTCACAGTGCTGTAAAGACGCGTAAACTATTCCAGGAGCTGGGCCAATGCGATATGATACTGGCCGGAAATTAGCTCTCGGTTGCATGTAGCCACATCCATCCAACTATGCAGAAATCATGCAAAATCTAAGATTTCTTAAACCACCTCTGAGACCTGCATAGCTTCTTTAGACCTAGCGAACATCAAAATGAACTTGGATGAAACAAGTCGACTCAATTTTCGGATTTCATCTTTTGAATAAAACACCGCTACAACTTTGTAATCAAACATTGTTAGTCCTTTCATGTTTTTTTTCATTCAACATTAGTATTCTGAGGTTCGCATCGGTTAACACATAAGTATATAGCTGCAGTACATGCTTCAGCAATTTCTTTGAAAAAAATTTCCTGATAACTGATGGATTTCAACTTCACCATAACATTGCACGAAGCATATCTTCAGGGGGTATACGTACTTTGGAGTCTTGAAATATTGATAGATGTTGATGCCATATGTACTCTGTGATAACGATAAAGTCCACACATATTCATGTGCTCAGTCATCTTTGTTGTAGCGTGTTTCAAAATTATGTGAAGACTAGTTTGATTCTCTAACGACTCGACTGAAAATTATACTGTTGGGCGTGAATCTTCTTCATGAATGGAAAAAATTACGAGTCTTTAAGTTTTTTAATACGAAATCATGAGCACATGTATGAAAAAAATTCACACCCAACAATAGAAGTTGCAGTTGAGCCGTTCAACTGGGATCTTGCATAGAACGACTCCAAGAGCATTTCGCCAGGCACATACGAAATGCATTTCTCTCTGCGAATGAACGGTATAATTCAACCGAACTGCATGAAATAATCCTGAAGCATACCACAAGATGACTAAATAAATTAAATATACTAAGTCTTTATCGTTATCAGAAAGTACGGCATCGAAATACATCAATATTTCTGGACCCTAAGGTGTGAGTATCCTCTTAATTACAAATAAACGTACGTAGGATGAAATTATTTACAAGGAGATTGATCACATGATCCAAAATAAGATGAGGAGATTTTTATTGACATAATATATTCGGGAGAATATTCATACTTTGGGTGAAAGTCTTTTAGTATGTTAATAATGAAAGTAGCACTCACACTGCTACGTACGTTGATGCACTCCGTCTCGGGATCTGGTCGCATGATTGTTATCTCTCTCTCACAGGCAGGGAGAATGTCATAATTAGGCATCGGATGATCAATGACATCCGGATCCTGGAAAAAAAATAAGAAGAAACTGTGTAGAAGACTGAATCTTCACCATGCGAAAGATTTACGTAGCTAAAGGTTATAACCTGTAGGCAATAGCCTATTCTTTCAACAATCGTTGAGAAACTTGGTCTATCTTCAGGGTGGGGATGCCAGCATTGAGTCATTACTCCATAAATTGGATCCGGGCAACCCGCTGGTCTCTCTAAACGTCCGCCTGTCGTTACCATTGACATAACTTCTCGATTCGCACACCCTGTGTACGGCATGTAACCGAAGGACATAATTTCCCAAAGAAGAACACCGAATGCCCTGCAAAATTTCCACAAACACATATACATACAGGGTGTCCCAGAACTAAGTACATAAAATGATAGGGGTAATAGAGGGTGTCGAGCTGAGTAAATTGACCTAAAGAACATATGGTCTCCGAATCCGCGTTCGCGGTCATCAGTATTTTTGTTTGAAATTTTAGAATTCAAAAGTGTTATGACTCGCATCAAAAATCGAGTGTGTTTATCAACAAGACTGCTAACCGCTGCCTAGTGTGTACGCGGTTGCCTACATGCTGGCGCCCAGGGCGATTTTTTAACTGGTCGTATCTCGCGAACGCGGATTCGGAGACCACATGATCTTGAGGTCAATTTACTCAACTCGACACCCTCTATTACCCCTATCATTTTATGTACTGAGTTCTGAGACACCCTGCATGTATCATGTATTCATATGTGTAGGATAAAATAGATAAGATCCGTTGAAAAATCAAAGCAATTACCAGACGTCGGTCTTTGTTGTGAATATACCATCGAGGAAACTCTCCGGAGGCATCCATTTTATAGGTAGCATCGCCTTGCCACCTTTTCTGTAGTAGTCGCTTCTATAGATGTCTCTAGCCATACCAAAATCAGCAATTTTGACAATTCGACCGGACCCCTTAGAAGTCAGGAGACAATTTCTTGCGGCAATGTCACGATGAATGAATCGAGCATCTTCCATATATTTGCATCCGTTTGCTACATCATAAGCACACATCACTAGATCTTGCATCGTAAGCGTTGTGGGACGATCCTGAATGAAAGGACAGCAAGAAAAGATACCGCCATGTTCAGTTAGACGAAGAATTCAAGGTTTCATTATTAATTCGTTAGTATTTCATCATTTCTTTTTACCGGTCGCGGTCTCTCTTCGCGTAAGAAATTCTTCAAGTCCCCACCAGCCAATAGTTCAAGTACGATATATCTCGGATGATTGTCAAACGAAACACCGATGAAGTGTACTATATTGGGATGATTAAATTTGCTCATAATCAAAGCTTCCATCATAAAATCAGCCTCAGCTTGTGAAGTTGACAAAGACGGCAAGGTTTTAACAGCGACCGGATGTTCCTCGCTTCTATTATATTTGTATACGCCTTGAAATACCTCGCCGAAAGCGCCTTGTCCCAAAGGTCTAGATAACGAATTTTAATAAATGTATCTATTCATGAAAAATTTGTGAAGTATAGAAAACGATCAACGACCTTGATCGATTTTTCAAACTCGAAAAATAGCTTTTTACGAGTAAGAGGTTTCAATACAAGAAAGAGAAACGTATTCTGAGCAAAAAGTTGATTTCGTTTTTCCAACCCTAAAACTACTGGCACAATTCATTTCGAAATTCGATCGAATTTGAGCTGGAGCAAATACTATCAATCGAGATAAAAATCATTGCAGTCAGTAGGTTTGGTGTTGAAATATCATGAATGGTAATTTTTTTTTCGAAAACTACTAGACCAATAAAATCCAGAATCTAATCAGTTCTAAGTTAGGAAGAAATGCAATGATTAATACAAGGATACAAGAAAGGTAGAAATTCGTTCATCCATTCTCAAGATATCGTTAGACAAAAAATTGATCGCACACAGACATCCAGCGCTCAACTGAAAATGGTTGGAGGTGTTTCTCCGGACCTCAAAGTGGGGAGATCTGGTGAAAACCGGACTTTCCATTCGTGGGGTGATTATGAGAGTTTCTCTTTTCTCTAAACGGTAATTTACGATATAGTAGTCTTGTCAAAGAACTTACTTCACAAGAGATATATTATCTCTTGGTATCTGCGGCAAGTCTTTGAAGCTGTAGAGATTCCCAGCAAATTCATAATTAGGATTGAATTCTGTCAGTGTCGTCAGCTCTGTCCCATTACCAAACATGACTTGACGACGCCTCAACAATGCCTTACGATGTTGGTATCGATTATCTGTTGAAAAATTAGGTAGTAGTTTGAGTATGGACTGATAAAATATGGTGTTGTAATTTAGATACAAGATCATTCTTTATCCACATATTTCAGAACAGCGATAATCCAAACATTATCAATTTTACTTACACAATAACAGACATAGTCCAGAAAAGGCGAAGAGTAAACCAATGCTGACAGCAATAAGTAATATCATAAACAGCTGACCTGGAACTCTGACTCCACGATCCACTGAAAAGTTAGAATAAAAAATAAAGAAAGTCAGAACCGAATGAGCAAGACTTTTTTATCTTTTCGACTTTCATTCAACGGCAAGGATCCTATGGCACTAATATTACTTGTAAATTGCATAACTCACTAATGCAGGAACGCGTGTCATTCCCAAGCAGCCAACCGGATGGACAAAGACACTTGGTTTTACTGAGATGTTCATCGATCGCAACACATCGAAAGTCGCAACCACATCCGCTGATAGCTGGAACTATATAAACCTTTCCAGGGCCTGGATTAACGCCACCAGTATATGAAACGTGCAAAAGTCCTGGGGCCGCGAAGGAATACCCTCCTTCCCCATTCGAAGATTCTTCGTGCCCCGTATTTCCGCCTGACAAAATGTTTCCCAGGATTTATTACAGAGTGGCAAAAACTAATTTCACTCCACATGATCCGCTTGAATCAATACGTCTTTCTCACCTATGTAACCACCGCCGCCACCGCCTCCGCGACAACCACCGCCACCACCTCCAAAACCTCCATCACCACGGCCGCTATTACTTTGACAAGCTGCACCACCTAATCCTCCCAAGACGAGCGCAGTACCAGCTGTCGGTGGACTTGTGCCATTATTGATGGAGCCATTCCATCCACCTCCCGAACCTGTAATTAATGAATTTGTTGATGAAGCCCGTAGAAATGATTGTATAAAAAAACGTTCAAATTATGTTTTCGGAAAGATATAAGCAGTGGGAAAATTGCAGATTGTGGCAAACCAGAATTTTACATACCAGCAGATCCTGTGATGGATAAACCAGATTCAGGCATTCTTCCTTTTGGCGCAATACCCTGACCGTGCTGAAGACCACTGTCAAGAAATTGCCCGTGACCAAGACCCCCACCACCTGCTGCTATTAACAGCGGTTTTTGTTCTCCGTTTGGCATCAACTGTGACCAGCAAAACAATGTCTACTTTTAGCTGTGCGATATATTGTGAAATAGTTTACAATTGACATATTTCAAGGGTTCGCATGTCTGTGACATCATTATTAAACTACAAAGGAAAAGGATCTCACAGTGAAAATGTATGTAGCTCCTCCGCCACCTCCACCGCTATCTTTCACATCAATTTTCTTCACCTGATGAACCGCAGAAGTGTAACTAGATCCTGACGCAGTACTGGCAAGATCGTCATTCTGGCAACTATGGGCTTTTGTGCCGAGATTCTGAAACGGTTTCTGAGATAGCTATTCGGTTTCTAATAAGCGGAAGCGTAGCAAGAAGGATCAACAAAATGTCTCAGGTTCGATCAGCACTGCGCAAATTTAGAGAGCTTATTGTATTACCTTTGGACATGCATTCGTTCCGGCCTGACCTACGATGAAATAAAGCTGCTGACCTTTCACCAATTCCACCACAGCTCGCACCGTAGCTCCCAGCGTACTACCCATTTGACCTGAGCCTCTGCCTCCAGGAGCTCCCATCCCAATGATCCTACGAAAAAATATAGTAGCTAATTAGAATATTAAGGACGTCTGAGAGGGTAAATTAGAGTTGCTACGTGTTAATTTTTCGAACTATACTTGCAGGGCCAAAATCTTCTTATTATTGAATCTGAATTCTTGCTTGTCGATGAAAAAAATTCGTCGGGTCTTATTTATATACTGAAATCAAACTTACGTATAATATCCGCCCCGCGGTACGGTCCATCGTTGGATTCCCCTCATGTAAGATATTGTTATTTTTTCACCGGGCAGAATAGTGGTCGATGACATTGTTGATGGGAACAATAAATCTAAGTCTGTACCGTTGTGTTCCTCGGCACATTGCTCTGGTGTTGGACCGAATCTTCCGATCGCTCCGCAGGTTGTTACTTTAATTGCTGAAAAATGTCAGTTCTATCAGCTTAGTGTTGTATAGATATATGAGAAAAAGCAAAAAATTGCTTAAACAAACTCACAACAATTAAATAACGCAATGAAAATGGTGTCAAAAGAAATCACATATGAAATGAAGCAATTTTTCATGCAGTTAGAAAGAGAAATGTATGCAACGAAGGAAGATGATCGGAGACTGCTGTGCTGGATTGTCTGACACAATAATTACCCGGGTCAAAGATTTACACAATATGTTTAGGTATGATACTCTGTATTGGACACTGAACGTTGTAGCGCATTTGAAAAATTGAAGAATTCTCACTTGTATCGTTGACAAAATCTGTATGCTTTTCAGGCTCCTTTTCAGGCGGCACATAATTCCAGTAATCGAAATTCTTGGCATCCTCCGGTGGTACTCCTACGCACAAGAAATTTTCCCAAAATACAAGACAGTAAGAATGTAGAATCCTTGCACCTGTTTTCATTACAAACAGCAAGACTCACCAACTCCAAAACACTCCGGACTCAGTGAAATGTCATCAATGGCTAGATCACCCTTCGGGCCCATACCTCTGCTCACTTCGAATCGTAAAAAGTACCTGAAATAAGTAAATTATCTACATTGTATACAACCGCATGATTCGGCAGATAAATTGGTCAGCTCCAAAACTTCTCGTTTGGGTTTTTTAAGCTGAAAAAATAGTATTCTATGAGCCAAAAGTTTAATTAAAAGAAAAAAGAATGAATTATAAGCGAAAACTTAATTTTTATTTTTTAACAGAAAACTAGAGGATTGATAAATCCCGAAATTGATCCAGATCTAAGATGGAGCGAATTCTATGAATCGAGACCAAAATCATCAAGATCTGTTCATCAGTTCTTAGAATATCATTAATTGACACTTTATTTTCAAAATTTTATTCTTCGAACAACTCGAAGACTAATAAACCGATTGAATCCAAAATCCAGTCAGTTCTAAGTCAGAAAGAACCCAGACAACACAGAAATAAAAGTTGTCTTAAAGTCGTCATATGGACGTCGAATGTGCCACTTTTTGACGTCTAAATGTCGTCTTAAGTCGTATTCAATCTTAAAAACGTCTTTAAGACTTGAAACGACATTTAGACGTCAAAAAGTGGCGCATTCGACTTCGACTTTGAGACAATAATTTCTGTGTTGTCTGGGCAAGGATGAAATCGGCCCATTTCGTTCTCAACATATTATTGCACAAATAATAGAATTATACACAACATATACACCCAGACATTCATCTGAAAACCGTCAGGGGAAATTCTCTGGACCTCAGAACGCAAAGATCTGGTGAAAACTTAACTTTTTGTTTTCAGGGTGATTATATTAACTTCCTTTTCGTCAAAATAGGCTGTATGGCACAATGTCGGCGATAATTCATGCACGGAGCGTGTCACGGTTGTAATATTTCAGCAAAAAAAAAGTTTACCTGTGCTTGACCTCTGGGAGAACTATGGCCTGGTTGTTCCAAATGTCGCTACGGTCTCCAAAAATCCAGAAAAGTCTATCAGATACATTTTGATGCTGTTTTATTTGTACCATGTACAGTGCAAGTCCACCACTCTGTGCTCCGTATTGGTGATAAAAGAAGCGCACCTATGGACGAAAAACAATTACATTGTAAATTGAAACATGTAAACTAGTTACCTGATTTAAATAGTTATGGAAGAGTATCATACATGCCTGATAAAATAAGTGACTAATTATTAAAACTAAGGTTTTAATCTTAGCACGACGTTTCATGAAACAAGTAATTGAGTTATACAGACCTGGCAAGACTTGTAAAATGGACTATTTTCATCACTGCTGTAAGGAGGCGTTGGATTGAATACTGGGCTTTCAAGTATGGCTCGATCCCCTAGTAACGAACTGACTGGCATATTTACGTACACATAAGTTCCTGTGACAAAGAAAAAACAAACATTGCACAATTGGAATAAGCCAATACCCAAAAATCAATATAATTTCAAATTCTTCCGTTAATGATATCTCATGTAGCGTATTACATAAACTTATACCTGTTGAATTGCGATAAGTATGATCATAGCTAGGTCCGGTTCTTTCTGCCGGAGTAGGACCATGGTGACGAGTCCAATTCAATGGCACAGTAGGATCATTGCTCCATCCGCACCAGCCAGTCTCAAAATTACATCTTGCAGTCTCTGGGACTTTGTCTATTAAAGACGCAAAGGATAATTGACCAATAAAAATCAAATATTCTTCAGATTTGGGTATGCATCTACACTAGAGTCGTCCTTGCTCTCAAATCGGCTCCGAATAATTGTAAAAAATTCCTTCAGACTTTCAACTATCTACCTCAACCCTAAGCTCCCTATTAAAGGAGGTGAATCTTGCCGTTTCTACTATATTTTCAGTATATATAATATATTCTATCGGGAAACTAATTATTTGCGGAAAAAAAAAATCTGTAATGGCTCAGTTACACAGAGCACGTCGCGTCACGCGGCGTGGCAAACAATTTGCAGTAACCAATGGGACGGCTGCTTCCTCGAAAAAGACATCATACACGTGTAAAAAACAGCCCTACCATTGGTTACTGTATATTGTTTGCCGTGCCGCGTGGCGCGCCTCGACGTGCTCTGTGTAACTGAGCCATAACTGTGAGAAAGCAGTGAGCATCGATGCTACTATTCGGTGAAAAAAGCGAAGCATTATCTATGGGACATACTATGTCAATTGTGCATCGTTTATATCTGAATTTTTTTTGTAGTCCTCAAAATATCATATTGAAAAATGACAACGGGTATTTTCATTGTTTCACAAAACTCACCACACTGCAGCTGCTCGTCTTCACCATATGCACAGTCTGGCGTTAGATCACAAATGCGAGTTTTATTCAAACATGAACCATTGTTGCAAAGGAACATATCATTCGTACAAGTTGCTCCAAGCGGTGCTGATTCTGGAATAGATGGTCATTAACAGTTAAATTATTTTCTCTCTTATAGATTCAGCCATTGCTTTACTTGGAGGAAATAATCTTGTGTATATTATAGGCACCTGGAAAACAGTCTGAAAGGTGAATATCATCTACAGCAATACTGGAGTTAGGAAACGGAGTTGTTATTTCCAGTCCAACTCGGAACGGCTGACTGATTACTCCCAAGTTAAATCGAGTCTTTTCCCATCTGTGGAAATGAGCATAAATACTTCCTTAGTTGGAATAATGGATTTTGATACTTGTTACAATAATAAATTCTCCAAGGTTTTTTAGATATAAAAAATCCACAGAATAATTGCACGCTATTTTGTTGGATGAAATTTCATAGCGATTTTTACTTACTTTGCATGATCATTTCCAGACCGTTCGCCAGAAACTACGCTGGTGTGGTTGCTAGTTTCTATAACAAGCCCTATCAAACCATTGCGCATTTGCACCTGGTACAACGACAGTTCGAGGAGACATTGACTTCCTGTTCTTGGAATCAACTTAGACCAAATCTGACCTTCTCCCTGTCCCTTGAGCCACAAAAAGTGTCCTGTAACAAAGGGGAATGATTCATATTTCTACTTTGTTAAAATTCTTGGAGGAAGGAACTAGTTTAGAAAATTATTTTTCAACGTAAAAGCTTGGTACCATTCTGCCGCTTGCTGGCGTCAGTTTCAGGCCCGAATGGAGCAGTCTCTGGGACGGAGACCTTGCGAAAACCATTTGTTCTATTCCATGACCAATCGCAGGTATCCTCAAAGTCGCAATGGCCCAAAAAAGGAGGCGGCGCTGGGTTCAGAAGTGTCTGTAGTTTTCTAATACTTTCTGAAACCCTAGGAGCTCCTTGAACATGACTGGAGCAGGAAAGGATGACGAGAAAATAAAAACTAAATAATATTTTAAGGTGAACAATGCCGATTGGTTTTATCCTTGTATCACGATGGCTCTTTATTAATTCGGTTGGCGAATTATTTGGCGTAATTAATTCCGTCCGTGCTTTGCACATTACTTCTAACTTTGATTATTCAACATATTTTATAATATTCATTTTGAATATCTTCTTCGACGAGCTAGATTAGCTGTGTTTTTACTCAATTCTTAAAACGTTCAAAGTTTTCCCATTTCATCGAAGCTGCTTTATAATCAATTATCATTAAATTGTTAACAACTTAATCATTATCACATGATTTTTAGCTTTATGGATGATCTATCATTATTCTCTGATCGACACCACACGACTTCCTTCCTCAATTTATACCGTGCGTTGAATAACGTCTGAAACAAAAATACCACATAAATCGTCATTATTGCTATACATATCTCGACATATTCTAATCATTGCAGACAAATTATTGATTACATTTACTATGATGATTATCTTTCTAGTTCTGTCGCTATCATTGTATTTTTAGTATTTTGTTAGCAGTATAGCCACCTTGCGGTGATCATAGTAGAGTTAGACGAAGCTGTAAGACTGCTGATAGAACACATCTATTTGCTTGATTCTGATGCAATCAAAGAGATTTGAAAAGTTTAGCATAAAATTGCAAATCATATAATAATATCCTACATAGACAAAATTATCTTCAAAATATGGAAAAATCATCTTCCCTGTGATTCATCACTATGCAATTATATATACAGAGCGATTCTGTGGATAATAACGCGCCTGAAAGGTAGGCAAGCGGGAAATGCCTGCATTGAGCAGATCAAACATCGACTATTGGTTCTTATTTCCCACGTAATAAATAAAAACCAGTCGTCGATGTTTGAACTGCTCAATGCAGGCGTTTCCCGTTTGCCTACCGTTTAGGCGCGTTATTATCCACATAATCGCTCTGTATAATATAATGTATTTTCTGAAAATCCTCATATTTTTCAATCTTTTTTTTTTTTATTTCTGTGAATACCAATTCTACATCGATTCGTAAAGAATTTATTTATTTTTTATTATTTAAATTCTTTTAATTTTGTTTCAATCTTGAACTTTTTTTTTTCAACACGCGATTCGCATGTATGTTATCAATTCATTACTGTTTATTGCATGGGTATGTGGGTGGTCTTGTCATTAAATAAAGAAAAATAATCCGTCACAATTATTATAATTAAAAACAAAAGATTGATTACACTATATTATAACGCATACGGAAAGTATAAGATATAAAAAATATTGGGGAAAAATAGGGAATAAGGATAATGAATCGGTGAGAGCTGAAATATAATAATGTGTATTACTATACAATAATTAAGTGTGTTTTGAGTTTTTTCTTGTCTTTTCATCTATGTCATAGTTATAATTGAAACCGGCAATAATTGACCTTGAAATTATCTCTGGATCATAGGTAGATATGCGATCAAGTTTATGGGTGCGAATATATCACGCTCAAATATATAGTTATATGTATATTGATCAGGTGTTTAATAATTGTTTACAATTTTTTCGAATTATATACACGGAGAAAATTTTATAGGAGAGATTCCCATACTACGTATAGTTGCGGTGGGATATACTTGTAATATAGCGATGGTTCCGATACTTTTACTTAATTTTCCATGAAAATAAGAAAGACATTCCTATATTCGTGGTGATGTTTGGTATACAGTATAGGAACGATCGCCATATTACAAGTATATCCCACCGCAACTATACGTAGTATGGGAATCTCTCCTATAAAATTTTCTCCGTGTATCAACGCAGCTTATATATATGCAATAATATATACGGAGCGATTCTGTGGATAATAACGCGCCTAAAAGGTAGGCGAACGGGAAACGCCTGAATTGAGCAGCTCAAACATCGACGATTGTTTCTTATTTCCCACGTAATAAATAAAGCCCAATTGTTGATGTTTGATCTGCTCAATGCAGGATGCATGCAGGCGTTTCCCGTTTGCCTACCTTTTGGACGCGTTATTATCCACAGAATCGCTCCGTATATATATATACATACATAACGTATATATACACATATGACTTTATTGTAGAATTATAACGTAATATAATAATTACTATGCTATATCCTATAGACATAGGTACACAAGCTATATACCTAATGATTATTCTAAACATATATACTATACGTCTATACGAAGATATTTCCCTAACTGCGCAATCGTTTTCAATATATATATATATATATATATATATATACATATATATATATATATATAATTAGAAGATTTTTCTTGAACAGATGCCAATATTGACGTGCATGATAACATACGTCCTGGATTTTTAAATACATACAATATCTTATGATCGCGCTACCCTTAGACTGCGGCCGCGAGATACAAGACATATTTTCAATTATTATACCGAGTGTTGATCAGCTATAGTAAGCACGCGTTTTATACATATATAGGTATACTATAATTAGCTAATACAGTATTATACAGGGAGAATGCATCTAACGTCCGAACACTCGGAGCAGCTTTGAGGTGGCCGAGAACCCAACGCCGGCGATTGTTTCCCAATTTCAACGAATAAGAAAACCCGAATCAAATACAACAATTGACAATTTTGCCTGGTGGCCACCTCAACGTTGCTCCGAGTGTTCGGACGTTAGACATTCTCCCTGTATAGGGCTCGAATAAATTCGTTAAAATAACAATATACACAATATGATCTACGAAAATATTATAGTAATATTAAACTAATTGAAGATATACCTATATATGTATAGCTATCCGGATTCTGAATTCTAATATCTATAATAATGACGCGTTAATATATAGAGATTACAATATAATTAGTATCTGCACTTAATCAAAGAAAAGCAATAACCATCACATCTGCATATGGACGAGCTGCTATAAATCAATGGTATATACCGCCGATCGGCATGTCTCATTATTATTATACCTTATATATTTATATGTATAATAACAATAGATAGAATGTAGATATTATAGAGATAATATATATATGATATATCGAATTATAAAAAAAAAAAAAAAGAGAAAAGAAAAAAGGCACCCAACACACACCCAGAATCCCACGATTAATGATTATTATACACATATATGCGTATATCTGTATATAATTCTTTGAAGAGGAAAATTTCGTAAATTATATATCGTATTATAAAAACTCGCGATTTTTGAATACATAATATATATATAATTATTTTTATTCGTATAAATTAATATCGCATGTATAGCGTCGATATTATATATCCATGCACAGTATAGTATAAGTATAGTATTCGCATGATAATCTCACCTTTAAGTATATAAATGCGTAAAGTTCGGGCGCGTATCCCGATGATAAACCGATGTTATAATATTCACCACCTTGTTAAGCGCGGTACCGATTAACTGACAATGAGCCGAGGGTGTAGTTATAAGGTATATATATGTTTGTATGTAAGAATTAACTTCTATATAAAGAAGAAGTTAAACAGACGATGTATAGTATAGTTATATATATGTATGTATATATATATAAAAGGACGTCGCCCACAGACACGTATATTCACTCGTCGTATGATGAGTTTGATTTAATAAACTGCAGACGGCATCCGTACAACCGCTTAAAACTCACGTAAAATATGCATAAATATATATATATATATATATATATATATATATATATATACTATATATATGTTAAAACATGTAGTATTACGGTTGCGAAACAAATATACTATTTATTATATATGCAAATACATATATGTGTATATGTATAACTGTATATAGTTTCATTTGCTGATCAAGAAAAGTAGGTATATGGTAGAAACTGAGACACAAGGCGAATCGTAAGCTACACAATAACCGCGTATATATATATATATATATAACGTTGTGTGTAACATATAGTAGCCGAGATTTAATTCAGGGTTGATCTTGCAGCACGAGATTTATTTTTATAGTATATATTTATATATATATATATATATATATATATATATTATTAAGCGATCAGTGACTGTACCGCGCAGATATATAAATATTTCCATATATCTCGGTTCAAATGATTGTACCGTGATATACGCTGTGATATCTGCGAGTACGTAATCTGTATAATGTATAATATGTTTACGCGTATATGTGGTACAGGTCCGATAATATAAATGCTTATAGCATGATAGGTACAACGCGAGACTAAACGGAGCGATATTCTGAAGCTGAACTCTCGGATTCTCGTCGTATGTTCTCTACGTACACGTACGAGATATTTGGGGAGCTTCCTAAAAAGCAACGCGATCTGTTATTGGCGAAATTCGAGGACTCCGCCCCTCTAGACTACGGCTAGAGACTCGCGGCTGCGCCACTACATCCGCGATCAGTAGGGTAGGGGTTGTCGTCGTGGTCCAGACTCCAGGCTCCGCCGGGGTGTTCCGAACGATTCGCAACAACTTATGTCACAATTTTCGCATAACTTAAAGCTATCGATAATTCGCGATTCATTATTTGATTTTTATACCTATAATTCTTATCAAGTTAATTTTAGATTCGCATAGTCAATATAGGTACATATATTTTCGTATACTATCACGAAAATCGTTCATTGCAAATATAATTTGCAAGATTATTTATTTACAAAATTTATTTAAAAAAAAAAATGTTGATATTTTATGAAGGTATATTTGTAAATGGAATTGAACGAAAAACACAAATGCTACAGACAGAAGATTAGTTTATTTTTACATAATATTCGTAATATGATTCTTTTTCTATACGGCTATGGCATATACGCAAATATCTGTATATATACTACGAATCGCGACGGTTTCGAAACAGGCCAAGCCAGACGGATGCAGAAATCTAAGAGACAATCTAATAATAAAGATCAGAATTCCACGCACTATATATGCGCCTATATACGAGTTCCAGAATCCATTGACTATAATAAATCAATCGCTATTAGAAAATATTTTATTTTTCGAAATAAATATTTGTGAGATCATATTTTCTGTACACAAGAGAAGAAAGAAAAAAAAAAACGAAAAATCGAAACGAAGAAATAAATTTACGGCTGTGTTAATCTTCTCGGTAATTTGATCAAACAGTTAAATCTCTCTTCCGACAAACCGATATCAAGTTATACATATCCATTTCATGAATTTTTAAATTACAAAATTATAGATTTCTAGTAGCATGCCATTGATAAAACAGCTTCGAAGATGTGCACAGAGCTTTTTTGTGTCTTGAGGATTAATCGTACGCCGTCGATAATGGTAGCGATCTAACTCATCTATCGTTAATCTTATCGACACTCTACGGTCATTTTGCGAAAAAAACAGGCTGGATCAGTTCGTTTATGAACGAAGAAAAAAAAACATCCTTCAATTTTTAAATAATTATAGTTATACTTATAGATAATTCGATCAAAGCGTATTGTTATCCTTCTCAACGCTACGATTTATTAAATAATGATATTTATATAGTTACTCGCGTAGCTCGGTTGGTAACAAGTTTCGCGAGTTCCTAATTTATCATGTGAGGGTCAGTAAGGGTAGAGGCTGTGCTAGCAATGGCTAGTGGCGTTTCCGTATCGTTTCGGAACGCGTCTGAATTTTCATTGGTGTTGAGTAGGTAGAGAGACATGCGATATGTATAAATGTGTGCATCAGCCGTAGATAGAGAGAGAGATAGAGAAAGAGATCGAGCGAAGAAAAAAAAAAGAAAGAAAAAAGTATGGTATAAGAAGACAACAAAAGTCATTTCCCAATAACCCAGTGGATAATTTGTTTACGTCAAATGCGTTTCTAAGTTTTATGATTGAATCACCGTTGGCCTGATCGTGTAATTAATTATATAGTCACAATGCCGAGTAAGAAAAAAAAATACAATGCTCGTTTCCCAGCGGTAAGTGTTATTGTAAAAAAAAAAAAATAAATCTAAACCGAGGCGACATATTATAGACCAGAACTTATTATTTCATTATGCAAATCTGGGAGACTATCTACTTAATTTCCCTTTTCCTCAATTATCCATTATCAATACACGATGACTGTTAAAATTATTCGATATACATATTCGTTAGAAATAAACACTATCACCTCATACTGTGTTTATGCATTTGCTAATCCATAACTAAACTGATGTTTTCCTTATTAACAACAGAACGCGACATAACCTAGAAAACTGTTTCATTAATAATTATTCTTCAAATATTCTAGGGACGTATTAAAAAAATAATGCAAACTGATGAAGATGTTGGAAAAGTTGCTCAAGCTGTACCAGTCATAATTTATATCCTTTTTTCGCACTATAAATAGCGGATTCAATCGTCTTAAACATGTCATTTATCTCACCAATCACTAGGCCCTGGTATAAGAATAGTGAAGCTTACTTATACCGTTTTGGTCGTCATATTGTTATGGAAAGTTCAAAGTCTTTGGGGCAATACTTAGAATTAAGACAGAGGAACCGATATTTTTTTAATAATTTATATCTTATTGACAACGAAGTGGAGTGATTGAGATTCCAGTTCTATAAATCTAGACTCTCTGCTTTCAATATTCATAAAATAAGTACAGAAATGGGCTAGCTATCAGGTTTCCTTAACTCCAGCTTTACCTAGAACCTTAGAGCTATTCGTCGAATCTTTGTTAACAAAAACCATGCAAATAACGAGTGCCAAAAATGCAAAGACTCTAAGTCCGTCTCACATGTGAGTAAATTGGTCACGTTCTCATATTCTTAGCCCGTTTAAAAAATCTCATCAATACTTTCTCTATCCTAGGAAACAGTGTATCCTTTCCGAAAGTAGATTCGATTTTTTAAAAGACTTAGTCAAAGGACTTCCTGACGTTGGAAGTCCAGATGACGACGTACCTACTCCGCCACCGACCCCTTCGCCTCAGGTTGTTCATGGGCAAATGACTTCGGTCATATATCCACCCATAACAAGACCAGACGCAACAGTGTATGAATCTTGATTAGTTTTCATAAGCTATTATCTAATTCGATGAATATCACAAACGTATTATTGTACATTAATGTTCGATTGCAGAATTGGTGAGGATGCAGTGTCTGTGCCAGCAACCGTTGGAGTAATTCGTCAAAATTCCAGGGAAAACCGAGGGATTGGATTCTCAAATCCTGGTACTATGTCGAGCGAACCGACTCAGCTCACTGCACCAGTGACCAGTTTTCACACGGGTTTATCTTCTCCGTTTAACGTTAGCCAACCAAACTTTTATACAGAGTTAAACCCGATTAATCTGTCAACAAATTCAACAAACAAATCAGTAAACTCGACGACTAAACCGACGTCTAATTATAGCAATACTGCCAATATTGACGAGGATTATGATACGTAGTTACATTTTCATTCGCAATTTTATTGTCGCGGTGAATAGGATCTGAGGGTGTGCCAATCCTAGATGGATTTTTAATACTAACATATTTTTTTTTTTTTATTAACGTATGAAATCGCATATGTAGCATTTTATTTTTACC
The DNA here is from genome assembly GCA_943736025.1 of Tenthredo mesomela. Classification (NCBI taxonomy): domain Eukaryota; kingdom Metazoa; phylum Arthropoda; class Insecta; order Hymenoptera; family Tenthredinidae; genus Tenthredo; species Tenthredo mesomela. Next base: position 13,413,484 of record OX031021.1, on the reverse strand, counting down.
ATTTTACACGCACCTTGGGATATCGAAATATTGATATACGTTAATAATACATCGATATTTCTCGACTCTGAGAGTATGAGATGATGATATTGGTAAAGAAGGCACACCCTTTCGTTAATACCGTGATAATTTTATAAAATGAGGAGTAAATTTAAGTGATAAATATGTATACGCGTATATATACCGTGCGTTTTCGTGGAAGCGCGACATGCCTAGATCCAAAGACAGCCGAACGTACGCCCTATTACCATATGCAACGGCGGAATCTGCGATCAACAATTGCCGATCCGACTTTCGGCCACCTCAACGCGACTCATTTGTGAACGGTTGCATATATGAGGGCGTACGTTCAGCCATCTTCGGATCTAGGCACGTCGCGCTCCCACGGAATTGCACGGTATACATTATACATATATGTACCACTAATTTACAGTTTCATTGTAGGCTATTACTTTTTATACTTTTGAGACTTGTGGTAATATCGTAAATAGATATCTAGGTATATGTAATTTGATTTATTAAAAAGTCGAGAAAAAGTGTGTTCCGTAAGTATGTAATTGTAAATATCTATATGTTACTTGTTTATATATTATTTGATACCTGAGTTTCAAACACTGTATGTACCATGTCTAGCCATAGCCTGCGACCACACCCCGTCCAGTAGTTGCCTCATTAAATAAACTTATATTTATCTATGTATGTTTGATTATCGAGCAGTTTGAGTAGCTAAAAATCACATTCTCGTGCAACGACAAAACAAAATATGCTTTTTTTTTTCTATTTTCAAAACTTAAATGATACTTTCAATCTATGTATACGTATGTATACATCTTACCACTAATAATTATACCATATAAAGAGTCTTTCTTTCAGCTACTGATTATTGATATATCAGCAGCTAAACTGCACAAGTACAAGACTTAATTCCAGCCTGTGTATTTATATTATAGAATGTAAATAAATTATTGGGCTTAATCTTTCTTAGTAGCAGTTATCGCCGTTAAATATATGGGACATTCCATAACGAATCGATCTCGGTCTGACCCTTGACCTTTCGGATTCGGTTTACGATTTTTTATGTTCTTGTCCCAACTCTAACAATGACTCGGACTTTTTTTTTTTTTTTTTCAAACATTTTCCGATTCACTTATGATTTATGAAAGTAACACATCAGTGGCCATATTTCTCAAATCTGGAAAAATTCTGAAAAATCCTGAGTGAAATATCAACATTTTTCAGCCTAGACCCACAGGTTTTCCAGATTTTTAAATTATGGCCAACATGTGTGGTCGTTTTCGAAAATCATGATTAAATCAGACAATTGTTGAAAACATGTGGAGAAAAGAAATCCGAGCCCTTTTTAGAGTTGGAGCGACGACATAAAAAAGTCGTGAACCAAATCCAAGAGATCGAAGGTCAGCCTCAGGTCGATTCGATATGGAATACCCATAAAATAATATATAAAAAAAAAAGTAGAATGCAGCGGTCAGGAGTTGTTGGGTATGGAGTATCGATACTTGGTGCGATATACTAATAACATAACAATCCTCAGAACAGGATGAAGTTATTTATGGCCGGTTTCACCAGCGTCGAATAACTTCTTAGTCATAGAATAACTATTCGTTGAATAAAAGTCGCAAATACAATGTAAAATAGTCTTTTGTTTTCAATGAATAAGAGTTTAATCTATATGAATAAAGTTATTCATCGTTGGTGAAACCGGACATTACTGTTTTATTTTTTTTTTAATATTTTTTTTTTAGTAAAACAATGAGAAGGTGAATGAAAGAGAATTTATTTTCTCTTCTTTTATTTTATTAAACCTAGGTTGATTTTCTGTATCCAACAAAGGTTTGTTGCATTTGAAAAATTGAGCAATAAGAAACATTTTTCTTTCATTTTTTTTTTTTCCTCTCCTTTTCTACGAATATATAGAAATTTGTACTACACTAACGTGTTTGATTTAGACCGGTCTTCTGTTTCATCTTTTTCTTCTTAATCTTCTTCTTCTTCTTTCCATCACAGATATATAATATATATGTATACCGGTCAAAATCAATATGGACAATTTATTGATTCGAAAAAGAATTGACTGAGTGGAAAGAATTTCGAAATTATATAAAAATGTTCATTTTTCTTTCTTTTTTTTTTCATTTAAATTCTCACGCCGTGTAACATTCTACTGTTACCCCAAGGAGCGTACGTGTTAGTATAGTATGTATATCAGCTAGCTATTTGTCAGTTGATGAAATAAATGTAATGTTATTGAAAGAAAAAAAAAAAAAAAAAAAAAAAAAAAAAAAGAACAAAACTAACGACAAGTTTTTCAACCATTTGATTACCGATACAACGTAAGTTTAAGATTAACTGATAGCTATAGTTTAATCTCACCTATAAATAATAGTAGAAATTAAATATGTATTCAGATAGATAAAAAGAAGAAGAGGAGGGGGGAGATCGATTGATGGATGGAATGAATAAAACGAGAGTAGTACAAAGAAAACAAAAAACGAAATATGTAAAAATATTTAAAATTATTGCATCGTGAAAAAAAAAAAAAAAAAAAAAAAAAAAAAAAAAAAAAAAGAATGCACGTCTACACAAATACATTATCTTAATTAATTCTAATGTACAATTATCAGTTATAATAAATATTTACAAACTACTATTATATAAGATTTAACTAAATTGAAATTATTTTTTTTTTATTTTATTTTATGTTTTATATCAGAAGGTGCAAGTGACGTAATTGTTTTTCTCTTTTCTCTTTCCTTCTTTTTGTCTCTTCTTGTTCCGTATTACTATATAGAAAATAACGTGCGGCAAAAAAAAAAAAATTATTCTTCCCCGCACGAAATTTGACTATTTCTTGTTTCTTTTTTTTTTCTTCTTGTATTTTCTTGAAAACAACAATTGTTTTCACGCTTGACTTTAGCTAGGACCATTGGTACAACGTATAATATTAATGGAATAACAGTTCTTCAATGTAAATTCAATTCAACTTTTAGCACCTTGAATTTTTCATTTTCTTTCTCCCTTCTTTCTTTTTCTACAAATTACAGTCTAGCTATTAACTACAGTATAAATAGCGTTCGTTATATTAATAATAATAATAATTAATAATAATATAATATAATCAATAATGTGAATAACATAGCTGTTCTTGCTAATATTTTCAAATTGAGTTAATACATGCTTCGTATTATACATATATTCAAGTAAAACCTAGTCATCAGTATTGAACATTACACTGACGACACATTTTATGAGTATCCAGGTCGAGCCTTGAGTTTGACGATACAATATGGCCAGTCAAGTTTATTAAAAACCTTTTATAGTCGTTTGTTATCTTTAATACTATGCTCAAACCACATCTTGTTAGGCTTCTGGTAACAGTTATTTAATGATTTTCAGAAAACTAAAGAGAAATGAATTTCTTCTTTATAATTTTTTCAAGTATTAGTCAAGCGCGGCAGTGATTAGGAGACAAAAAAGGCCTAATATTGCAGCTACTAGAGTTATCAAGCCGTAACAAGCGTTTCTGCCTAACCAGGAATGATTTGTAAGAATAAATGTACAACCTTATTAGTCGGGGCAGTCGAGTCTGACGTTTATGATTATATACACGAAGAAGAAAAATAATTTCTCGGATAATTAATAGCTAAGAAATTGATTTATATTTATATATATCTGATCTGAAATTTGATCAATTTTCAATGTTTCCTTCGTAAAAAGACTCGCATTTCTCAAGCAGACGAAGAACTGGGTTGATATTGTAAGGAAATAAAGCCTTTGAAACGAGCCTGTCTATCGCTAGCCTAAGCCGAATCAAAACTGTCATAGTATCGTCCAACTCTCTACCGCAACATGTGACAAATTCTGACCAATTTCTTCTTATGTATTTAAGAAATCTCAATAGATACAATAGGAAACAAGTCTCGTTGCTGACCAAAAGGTCCAATAGTACATCTGGATCGTGTGAAACGGCGCGAATAAATTGTACAAAAGTTAACGTTGGACTTAGCATGTGTCCGAGGTCGTTTTGCGGGGGACCTCTGTAAAATAGTCCGACGGCCACATCCAAACAACAGACCATACCTTCTATAAGAAAGTCATCCTGGTCGTGAAACATTTGAACAACCCATTGGGATAGCGGAGTTTCGGGATGAAACGGCATAAGCGATTTAACACACTGATCTAACTGGCGCAATACCTCCCTAATGCTTCTTTCTATAACAGCCATATCGGCGTCAAGATCTTCGGCCTCAGAGCCGAGAGAAGAGTCGCTGGAATCACTCCGAGTTTCCTTTACGGTAACGGCTACACTCTTAAGAACTAAGAGAATAACTTTTTGCAGTAAAGGCCGGTCTCCGTCGCCTGAACCGCCTCCAAATCTCCCAGAACCGTGGCGGTAGGGCAGGGCGTCTAGGAGCCTCCAGTCTTTTACCGCACGTACAACCAGATGAGCCAATGAACACGGCTCGTCAGGAAGTACGTCCTGTAGAGCAAGAGTGCTACCGTAGCATAATACCTCGTTTAAAAGTCCCAAAAGATGCCTCCATATTATACCGGGTACATTGGCGTTAAGAAGTACAACGAGATTGTCTAGCTGAGAGTAAAACAGCTTTGTATCTATTACGGACAAGTTGGCTTTAACCGATATTATAGATTCCCATAAATCGAGGAACATTATTACTGCAGATTCGTGCTGCGGTGTATAAGAGCTTAAAATACTGTCGAATTTTGAGACTAATATATTCCATTTGGACTCCAACGCCTTGACGCACATCGCCTTAACTGGAGTACTGTCCAGGCTTTCAGGGTCCGATATCGTCAAGGTGTTGCAGTTCCTTGGTGAGTTTATGCTCTCCTGATCTTCGAGCGGGTGAATACTGCTGCAGTCTTTGTGCTCGACTACTCTCTTAACTACGTCTAAAGTGAATAGCATCTGGCTAGGAGAGTGTGTGTTTACAAGAGACTGCGTAAGCCTCTCCAGCCAAGATACTTCAACGTTTTCTTTAGTCACTATGAAAAAAGATGCCAAAGCTCTGCTTGCGGTAAACGATATAAACTTATTTGGTGAACATGATAAATCTATTATTTGGTCTATTATGCCGTGCTCGTTGCGCGACAGAGCCTCGCACACGTCAGCAACTCTGCTGCACATTATACCTCTAGTGTTTTGTTTAATAGCTAGATCGAATAGCAGCTGAAGAGCGCTTATAAATTGCAAAGTCCTGTCCGGCTCCCACTCTGACAACGTAGTTGTACGATAACTACCGTCACCAGCTTGAACCGTGCTTCCGGTAAACGGTTTTCTCAGACTGCTTTCCGGCACGTTACACAAACATTGAGACAACAGACTGGTCTGAAATCTTTCCATCTCAGTTGTTCCACTTCCAACTTCGTCCTCCTCCTCGTTACTCTCTACTTTTTGTTTCTTTTTTGCCGGTTCCTCCATTTTTGTACTCGGAGGATGAGCGCGGTTTCTCCTAAGTACCATTAGCGACTGATGGCTCTTTTGTTGTTGTTGTTGTTGTTGTTTTTTATAGGTAGTTCTTTCCTCCTTAGTTGTCAGTTTTTCTTTTTCTTTTTCTGTTTTGTTTTTGTTGTTGTTGTTATATCGTCTTCCTTGTCTATACTAAACACGTCTCAGCCTCGGCTCCGAAGTTTTGACTTTTGTCAAGTTATCTTAATGACAAAGATAAAACTGGATCGAAAATAGGCATGATTCGCCAGTCGTTTATTCAGGGTATTCAACATCGGCTCGGATTTGAGTAGCCGATCGATCGCTCCCTGCGTATAACAGTAGCCAGCTTCGCTACCTGGAATTAACAAAATAATAAAGAACTTTGTTATTCTTCTGTTTCAGTACTTTGGAGGGTTGATTGTTATTCGTAAATGAACATGAACTCAAGTTACCTTGTGTTTTGTTTTTTTATCCTTATTATTATTCGAACATTGTTTCATACAGAATGAATTTTTTCGCTAAAAAACACTATAAACTTATTATATATGTCTCTCTCTCTCTCTATCTCTCTCGCTCTCTCTATCTTATAACCACGAAAATATCCAATTTTACACGCTTATTGACTCGCGGATCTTCTTCTCTCTGTTTCTCGCTCTCGCGCTCGCTCTAGCTCAATCTCTATCTCTCTCTAGCTCGCTCGCTTTCGTTCTTTATTCTCTTTGATCGTTACGGTTATAACGGTTATTGTTGTTTTATAATCTAGCACAATCCTCAATGTTTATGGGATATTTTATGTATCAGATCAATTGTTTTAACACAGTGTTAACACTACTTTCGTCGTTCCTATGTATATATGGCATGTATATAGGTATATGTATAGGGGGATTGATATAATCGTCGGACGCGCTCTTCCTCTAAGCGAATTAATTTTATATTTCACTTGGTTGTTTTTCTTGGTTTTTTGTTTTGTCTCGCCGGGGGTTTGTTCATTTATCGAACAATATATCGTTTTACTTATTCCGATAATAACGTTCCCTCTCAATACAACGATATACAGATTCACATTAATAGTTATAATATAGGGTGTTATTTACGCCCGAAGAAATACTTTTGACTAGGAAGTTGCGGCCAGGGGCACCCGACAGAAATAAGTTTGCCTTGTTGCCAGATATGTATGTGTGTTATGCTAGATAAAAAATAAGTAATTATACATTTATTTAGGTATATTTGGATGCTGGATTATGGAAATATATTCATTCGTTTGGTTGAGGTAACGAATAACCATTCGGGGATTAAATAAACTACACGTTATATTATTTAATAATCATTTTTATTCTGGCATCATACGGAGCTGCGTAATACAGTAGCTACTCCTCGCGCATTCCACAACTGACTGAACCCGATTTATTAAATTTACGTAAACAACTGTTTAATTATTGTTACCAATGCTTTTTAAATAATTATCGAATACTAGGGAGCATATTTTTTACATTAAAAATTACGGTATTCATCTATTCTTATATTAATTAACAGATGGTTTGGCAAACGCGCGCTGATCACAGCGCTAACAAAAATTTCCTTTAGGTGTGGTCGTTCGCGCGAAACACTTTGAACATTATATTGAAAACCGAAAGTTTTATTTGTCGACATTTTTACACAGTTGTTGATATTCGACGATTTATGTTCTATTCGAACATCATTCGAATTAACTAATATCAATTACAACACGATATTTCAATTCTGTAGAGAATTAAAATTTATTTCTCATATGATAATAGAAATAGAAAGAAAATAAAAATCATCATTCCTTCTGTTATATGAGAAATTGATTAAAAATAATATCGATAACTTGGACGAACAAATTCTTTACTGACTTTCATTCGTATCAACAAATTGAATTGATAATATACGTTTCGAAGTCAATTGTTCCTCCAGTTACCCTATGGTAAACTCGAACGGTTGTACGTCCGAATCCACAGATGGCGGTACCAGCTTGTTTAAAAAGCCATTCCGACATCGCGCGCGCATACATGTCCTGCGACCTTTTTCTTTCTTTATACCCAATAAAAATGTTTTTCGAAAGATTGTAATGAATTTAACCAGAAAAAGGTTGCATGGAAAATAAAAGGCAATCTTGAGATTCCAAATTTCGACAAAAATTCAGAACGAAGAATACCCAATTGTTTGTAAATCACTGTAAATTAACAAACACACTGCACGTGTAATGCCTTGTTTACGCAGCGCCGTAATTTAACTTAATTCAAGGATCGACCAATCAGGAGACTGCTTCAGTACATGCCAGGTGAACCGAGCCTCCTGATTGGTCAATGCTTAAATTAAGTCAAGTTACGACGCTGCGTAAACCAGGCATTAGACGGGAAAAAATTATATACAAATAATAATAATAATGATAATTATCACGTTTAAATAACCGGCGCGGAATATTTCCGCTGTTCCGTGTCTGATGTGACCAATGTGACATTTATTAAATCTGACAATCAAGTATTTCGAAGAACCGCCATCCAAGTTGAGCGATGGCGCCACTTATCAGAATCTTAGAAAAATAAACATGAAACATGAATCGCGACTCTCTGGCATGGCCATACATGAATTTCGAAAAAATTTCGAACACCAAATTTTTTTTTACAAAAACCAACTGTCGAACACTCCGAAGAGAAGAAGAGAACAGTAGAATATTCGTTATACATTTCCGATAGATGTAAGATATGGACGATTTATCTGAGCAAGTAAGTATGCAATCGCGATTACTAGATATTTCATAATATGTTTGTTCAGCTGCTGTCATATGGCGATGTTCCTTTTCATGCTTTTCATCAAACAGATTGATGAAATCGAAGCCCTAGTAGCCATATACGGAAAAGATTGGCAAACTGATGACGAAGAAAACCGAGCATACAGTATCGAAATTGTAAACGGAGGAAGCGTCGTAAAGCTTCACATAAAATTGCCGAAAAATTATCCATCCTCAGTTTCACCAATTTATCAAATTTCGGCTCCACATCTCGGCCAGTCTCAAAAGAATCTTATTAATCACCTCCTGGAAGAGGTATGCGCGTAGGTTATCTGTTCTCTACTACAAGACGTGAGAAATGAATGAGGTTTTAAGGAATTTTAAGTTTTTCAGAGAAAAGTTCGTTATAATTCTTCAGTAAATTCGACTACTATAGTAAGGAACTGTAATTTTTTATGAAAAAAAGTTGTAAATTTCTTAGAAGTCTGTGAAATTATTTTTACCAGCAAAACTGTTGAGAGGAACAAGAATTTAACTCAGATTTCAATTAAATTGTGCGCAGGTCAAACTTTGGGCAAAATGTTATATTCCAAATGGTCGAAAGAATTAGAGAAGCCTTAGAATCTGTGCTGAAAATTCCTCAGGAATTAGAAATCAAGGACCAGTTACAGGATACAGAAGATCTAAACAATGTCATAGTTACTAGATTACAACCGAACTATCAATTCGAATGTCCGGATATTACTCATGGGGATGTTATCGTCGATAGAAAGAGTTCCTTCCAAGGACATGTTGCTGTAGTTGTTTCTACAGAACAAGTGAAGTATGATACTTGTTCAAATATATTTTTGCTATATTTTTCACCTTCAAGTTTAAGAATAGTAATATATTTTTGATGCCTATCCTGTGATAGGGGTAATGTCTAGACATATTCAATTTACTTAGTCATATATCTGACTCTACATTATCTGAAACAGATCACATCTGCTTATTGATACGCAATTAATATGGCCGGATAAATGATATTCAGTTGCTTAAGGGGCAATCCGCACCTTGGGGTCTGGAAATATAAATATATTCCATCGCAGTACCCTGTGATAATGGAAAAGATATATTTAATTTATCTAATCATCTTATGGCATGTTTTGAGACTATTTCAAGACTAGTTTGGTTCAATTATCTCGTTCATTCGCAGAGATGAATGCATTCAAAATGTGCTTTCTGCAAGATTCTAGTCGAACACTCCTTTATACCCTTTGCATAGTTGTATCTCTTTTCTACAGGCAGGTGTTGCACACGCTATACGAGAACAAGAAGATAAAGCAAGCGACGCATAACATGTTTGCGTACAGAATTTTTCGTGATGATATGAAATGCTTCTCCCAGGATTGTGAGGATGACGGAGAATCACAGGCTGGTGGTAGACTACTGCATTTGTTGCAGGTATTGACACACTAAATATATAAGAAATGTATAAGAATGAAAATCTCGCAGATTGAGATCTGAAATAATTCTTGTCGTAGAGCCACCAGAGTCTTATCAGCTTCTTTTTTTAAAAAAAGGACCAAATTTTCAGATCATGGAAGTGAAAAACGTAATGGTCGTAGTGACTCGGTGGTACGGAGGCATACATCTTGGATCCGATCGGTTCCGTCACATAAATAATGCTGCTAGGCAAGTTCTTACTGCTGCCAATTTAATACCGGACAAAACTAAGAAGAAAACATAACAGAAATTTATTTCTGATAGTGATATAACAGGATAGTACAAAGGTTTAATCTTAATTGTGAATACCCTGGCTTGGGGTTGGCTGATATTGGTCCGCGAATCATGAATCACGTTTTTTTCATATAATTTTGTACATTTCGTCATAAAAGATTCTATTTTATTAAGTTTATTTCAGAACCATATTACCACAGCCTTTTGAATGTATTATATGTATATAACATACTTCTGTATATTTTTCTATCAATTAAACGTCGCTTGTATTATCCGACAATAATCATAATGCGACTTCAGTTAATCCTTGATATTGCGCATTACATAATACCAACACAAACTTATCATTTCCTTTTAATTCGGTTCCATTTCGTTGTCGCGAATCTTTCAGGCATTCTTGAAATTTGTCGACTCGAAATACCCTGACTACTATGTATAGCGTAGACTCGACAAAAACATGTGTATGTCAGTCTAGTTCGTATGTTTCTTTATTCTATGTAATCACTTCCTTTTTTGAACAAATTTCAAAGAAATATTGATATTTTTCAACATAAATTTACTGAACCATGTGCAAGAATTCAGTGAAAAATTCAACTCGCCGTGGTTCTAGTTATACTTCGAACTATGTCACTCCAAATAATCAAGTACGCATTGTTCTAACATCTTCTATCTGTGTAATTTCCATGAACAGCTATGGCGCAGGACAAATCGATAAAATTTTCGCTGATTTCACAATTATCTGTTAGTTCATAACAATTTAAAATACTTGGGATGAATTTACAGCTTGCGCAAGATTATAATCATGAAATTAGCATTCACACGGAGGATTTTGAGTATCCAAAGGAGATCCATCAGACTCCACCGCTCGAAATGCTGATCTCATTCGCGGAGAATGAATTTGAAAAAATATACTCTAAACGACCAACACATGCAGCCTATGCGCCAGCACATGTTAATTTATGTGGCGAGAGGACAGATTTTAACGACGGCAAGGTTCTCTCTATGGTAAAAATTAAGATAATGTATCATTTCTCGATGAGAAATAACATTCTATACAACTGATGGCTTATGTTTGTTGATTATTCATTGAGGATTCACCGTTTTGACATAACAGGCTACACAACTTGTAACTGTAATAGTCGGTACTCGTAGAGTTAGGAGTAGACGATGCAAGGTGAAAACATTGTCTAGAGAAATCGGCAAAGATAACTGTGCCGAGTTTTCTCTAAGTAGCAAAGGCCTTGACATTAGCGATGGACATGCGTGGGTGAATTATCTAAAAGCTGTTGTAAGCAGTTTCGGTATTCCCAGAGGTACTAATTCTCTCAAAAAATTACAAGTACATGGAATAAGTTTTCACCAAGCATTTCCTTCGCAGAGCATATTCCCGGATTTAAAGCGCTGATAATATCTAGTATACCAATAAAAAGTGGCCTAGGAAGTAGCTCGGCTCTGACCGTTGCCACGCAGATGTTTCTAGAAGCGATAACCAGCTTTTATACGCTAAACAATTTGGAGAAGTCCATCGCTTGTCAAAGAGCAGAAAAAACCATCAAAGTTCATTGCAGCATTGGCCAAACCTTGCTTTCTGTGGTGGGAATCGAAGGAAAAGTAATGGAGTTGGATCACCGAACACTACGGATTGAAAAGCACGATTGGAACGCAATGGATATTGATCTCATTCTCATAAACTCTACTGAGGACACTATCGACACTTTAGTCTATCAAAAGTATCTGAATCAGTGCAGGGAAGTTGCGTTTGCGTTGAATCTAACCAGTCTAAGAGACGCCACTATCCCCGATCTGTTGATGGTCAAACCCCTTTTTTCGTCAAAGTTAATCCAAAGGGCTCATCACGTCATCAGCGAAACTAACAGAGTGACCAAGGCGGTTGAGCTAATCGAGAAATGCAATTGGAAACAACTAGGTTTTACTATTAGCATTATATTTCGGGAAATGATAGTCGAAAACGCTATTAGTTTAGATTTCATTTTGATCGGAAAGGAAAAAAGAGAGAAAACAGTGATATCAGCTCGAAACTTTGAAGTATAAAGACATAATTTGTAATCCCAATAATTTTAGGAAAATTAATGTGGGATAGTCACTGTTCGATGAGAGATAACTTTGGCTCATCCGGTGTTAAAGTTGAATACATTATGAGAGCTATACAAAACACGGATGGGGTGTACGGAGCTAAAATAATTGGCCGAGGATACGGTGGCTTTGTACTGGTCATGGTGAGTCATGGTTTTGTTTTTTTTAATAGAACTGCGAATATGAAAATAAAAATATCATCATATTTCCTGAAGGTGGATAAAAGGGGTATAAAAGAGATGGTGAAAGCTTTGAGCCGTGTTGCAGAGTGTCAAGAGTATCAAGTGATCAGCCCCTCGTCTGGTGCAAGAATTTTATACACAGATGGAAAGGACCGGTCTTTGAATTACGATACTGGCAATAGACGTGCAGGGAAGAAAGTTAATAGACATCATTTAGTATTCGGTGATTATGAAAGTTACGAAATGCATCATGATGCCATTTACGGTGTCAACTACGACAAATATTTCCTACCTTTGAAGGCAATATCTATGAAAGCTTTGTAACTATCGTGTTCAAGGGATATATGAAAAAATTAAAAGAAAAATGAAAAAACAGTAGTTATAGCTATGAGTACATAATATTTTTTTTTTTTTTTTTTTCCTCTTTTTCTGATACAATATTATGATATAGTATAGTGCGAGAAACGAGCGCTTTGCGCACGAAAAATAGGTACGAAAAGTCGAATTTTGCGCACCGCGTATTAAAAACTATATATATTTGACTAGATAGAAGATAAAAAAGGCGTGTAAAAAAAAGGGGACAGAATGATACATCAATAATAATATATGATCAATTTAAATAATATATCTATACAGCGTTTCTGTCACACCCATTAGCATAATCTTATTAGTCTAAAGTCTAATATTAATTGAAAGAATAAAATAACATAAAATGACAATAAAATGACAATATATTTTCTAAATAACTAAAATCATCATAAATTAAGTATAACTATAACAACAAGCCCAAATACATCATTTGAGTGATGATTTGTTAAATACTTTATAAATTCCTTCTTCGTCTTTTTTTTTTTTTTTTTTTTTTTCGCTTATAACTAATATAAACGATCTCTAAGCACTCAGTTCTTTACCATAAGTTCAAGTAATTATCTCATAGGTAAGATATTTCATACATTGATCTATGAAAATATTGTTCGCGCGACGTAGGGGTGTAAAAAAATAAAAATTAATTATTCTATTGTACAAAGTAACGAATTAAGACTGTTACAAGTACATACGTTATCATTGCATTACGTAAAGGTTCACCTAAAGCTCATCTGTAAAAACTTAGTAAAATAATTGCTAACATTAGGTATTTACAAAAAATATAATTCGGCGATACGCGCAGATCAAATCACCGTATTTAATACGTATTTATTTCCTCGATTATTTTACGTACGTCTATCTTGACTAGTGAATCAAAAATTCGTATTATCGATCACTACTAGACTAAGACCCAATCCTCATCGTCTTTGTTCGACGGGGTGACAAATTCCTTGGAAAGAGCTGAAACGGTGATAAAATTAATTAAATACTCTCGCCGAATTGCAAATGAAGGTAACGAAATATACAAAGCAAAATCTACACACCATTAAATTGACTTTCCAAATCGTATTTCCCTCCGTTTTTAACAAAAGATCCAGAACTAGCTGCGACCTCATTCATCCCTTGTGCTTTTAAGTCTTGATCATAAGCCGGGAATGGTTCTGGTCGATTAACAACTTCACGTTGTAATATTTGCTTGGTACACTCTCCGAGCTCTTGTAGTTTCTTCAATTCCATCCTGTAACTTTCATCATCGTCTTCAATCGACTCGGTTTCCGTGTTTTCGTTCAGTTCTGTTATCAGTCCATTTAACGGTTCGTTTGAATAATCGGTAGTATCAGTCCCAGCCGATATACCGTTTGAATTTTCAGTCCTAACGAGAATTTCCAAAGGTTTTATTGCCTCGTTGTGAGACAGCTGTGCCAAATCTTCCCTTTCTAAAGAGTTCGTTTCTTCGACTGGTAATACTCTCGTATCCCTCAGAAAACTCTCCGCCTCTGTTTCCAGCAACAAGCTAACGTCCGGGCTGAGAGGAAAAGGAGATTCCCGCGCCGTCTCTGTTTCGTTATTGTTGAACATCATTTTATAGAAGTATGTAGGCTCTGTTAGAGATTCTGTGTTGTTATCAGATATACCGTTATCATTTCCATCCAGGCAGTTGGGTAAAAATTTTTTGTTCTTTCTAACAGGCGTGAAAACTATGTCCTCGAATTCCTGCTCTCCTATTTTTTGGAATATTCTCCAACGTTCGTCTTGGGTCTTTTTCAAAAAACTTTCTTCCGCGTTATCAGACTCCGCCGAGTTTTTAAGACCGTCAATCTCATCAGTTTTCAAATGTGTTTCAACATCCAACGGTATAATGTCCGGGACTTCTATCGCTTCTTCACCTTTTATTACTGTCGTTGTATCTGTACCAATCGTAACCGTCGGCATACTACTGTAAAATGGTTAAAATCATTACTAGTATTTTATACCAGAGATTAAATCAAGAGATCTGTATTTCCTCCCAAAACCAGCACCGGACGCAAAGTTCTTTCAATTTTCCAACAATGAAAGGAGATGAACAATCATCCCACCTTATAGACTGGATCAGATTGCTGGGGTTCATCTTGAGGAGAGGAATCGCCGGGACAATAGAACTCTCCTTAAGCTTAGAAGTCAGTTCCAGAATTCCCGCCGCAATAGGTTTGCTGATTTCCGCGAGCGAGGGTAACGGATCTGTTGTAGTTTCCATACCTGGAACTGTAAAGTTACTTACAATATTTAACACTATACTCGGGTCCAACTATCGTGATATTCCGCGTGTTTTCACAAGCTTAGAAATGAAGGTGATGTAGCTTATTACGCCGAGTTTAATTTCGTTCAGAATTTAGTATCATTGGATGATTTAAAAGACTGGTATGCAGACTGCGGTTTAAATCGATATTTGCTGATTGTTTCTTTTTTTTCAAATATAGAAGTTCTCTTCTTCTTCAGAGGAAACTCGTGATAGGTATAATAATAAGAGTTAATAAAAATTTTGTTAAAATATATTTAATGAAGTTTTGGATACAGTGTCAAGCAGTTTTCTGCGTTATAAACAAAGTTCTCTTATTCTAATGATAGACACTGTCTAGATGTTAACAGGTTTGTGACAATATTCCAGTTCAGAGTTTGTCGTTCAAATAAAGCTTCTAATTCTTCGAATTTTTTCTCTCTCCTTTCAGATCTGGCGTCGTCTATTTCAATTTGATTTTGTTCAGCCAGTAATAGGTGTTTAGCAACGGAAACCGGCTCTGCTTCAGATATATCGTGATTTGTGAATAAGGGGTCTTCGGTCCCTTCGGTATCGTCTTTAGCACCGTCATCAGTTCCTCGATGATCTAATACATTTAAATAGTGCTGTCCAGATTTTATGAAGTTTGAGAGCCGGGTCAAATGCTTTGCGTTTATAGTTTTCAAGGTCTTTTTTTCACGTCGCTTATCGTCGCCAAAGGTTTTCAAAGCTTTGCAAAGGTAAAGCCACTTCAACCGAGCCTTTTCCGTCGCATTATCACCAAAATCAAGACCCTTCTGACTACAATGCCACACGACGTCTGTCCATATGTGTTTTCTCGTTGATTTTGAACTTTTCAACAACGTCTGGATGTCTGGCGACGTCATTACGTCGATAAAAATATCCGTCGGATCAAGTTTCGGTATATCTGACTTGAAATGTTCTGAAACAGATCACATCTGCTTGTTGATACGCAATTAATATGGCCGGATAAATGATATTCAGTTAGTTGAGGGGGTATCCGCACCTTGGGGTCTAAAAATATGAATATATTTTAACGTCGTACCCTGTGATAATAGAAAAGTTCAGACATATTTAATTTATTTAATCATCTTATAGCATGTTTCGGGATTATTTCAAGACTAGTTTGCTTTTCTCTGTGAATAAACGCGACGATTGAATTGATGCTTGAAACATGCCACAAGATGACTAAATAAATTCAATACGTCTGTGATTTATCGTTATCACAGAATGATGCATCAATCTATATCAATATTTCTATGCACCGAGGTGCCCATACCATCTCAATGATGTTATCAGACTTTTCAGAAGTGCGAATGTACCTAATTAACTTCAGCTTAGTTACAGAATTCGGGATATAATTCAAATCTGAAAGTGTATACTTACAATGTACAAGTGTTTCCATTGGCACTAAGTTATGTACAAACTTTTCTTTCTTTTTTTTTCGAGCGATTTAAAACAATGAATATTGATACACAGTCACATGGATTAATCTAACAACAGGCGTGATGAGAACAGGCTGGTTATATTAAATAATACTCACCAGATAGAAGAGTCTCTGTTTCTGGATGATAGGCGACTCTAATAATGTTCCTATCCCCTTCCAATATGAACATTTCGTCTTTGTTACAAGCAACGCTTGTCACTCTTCTAAGATCCGTGACTGCCGAAGTTATTCCAACATTGGTAGGGTTTATTACGTAAACAATGTCTTCGCTGTAAGTTACCAATAGATCGTCAGCAAATGGTAATATTATGCCAAGCGTTGGCTCCCCTCGACTTTTTTTACCATTCTCAGATACAGGATTCAACAACTCAACCTCAGTGTAACCAGTCTGAAGAGCATCCTTTGAAAGAAGTAACGTTAGGTAATAGTGAGGCGATAAAAATGAGATTCCATAATCAATCCCAAACGTAGGTATAAAAATGTGATATCAAGATGTATGTAAGCCGTGAATACAAACTAACGAATTTACGCCTGCAATACCAACAAGTACCTTAAATATCAGCGTTTTTATAACAGTTCCGAGTTTGTCGGCTTGCCAAAGCCTGACGCCAGGCCTACCGCAGTAAATAATCGGTTCGTGAACTGGACTCTGACGAGGTCCGAAGGTTGCTCCTAATTTTCCTAGTCTGAAAAACCATATGAAATCAGAGTTTTTTTATTATCCAATACAGATGCTGTATTTGCATCGCGCTTCCTTTTAGATGGAGTAATGCACTAACGTTTTACGCTCCTTCTGGCCAACCTGGGATACTTTGTCATTCTGATTTCTGTTTACTAAAATAGTGCGAAATACTGTTGAAACAAGAAGTAGCCCTTGCTGGTAGCTGAGCTGTACTACTGGATATTTTTCGTTGAGTAATTCTGAAGATTTGGACAAATGCTGTAATAAAAAGTGAAAAAATGAGGACGTTTTTATTCCATAAATTGTCGAAACTAGATCCATAAGTAAGAGCGAACCACTTGCCATGTAAAAGTCAATTTCTGTTAATACTACAAGTCCGTCTTGGTCTCCGCTGAACAACTTCATTCCATTTTTAGACCATTCGACCGTAGTTACAGCCTTTTTGTGAAGACCTCCAATGTTGTATCTCTCAACCTGATATGAAGGAATGAAATACAGATCAAAATTTCGTCAAATTTCTATAAATAACATTTTAATATGATGAGGAATGGGGAATCACACTCACTTGCTTCTTTTGCTTGGGTTTAAGACTGTCGGGCAAAGAATCTGGCGGATTTTTTGGTATTTGAAATACTGTTACTATGCCTTGGTCATTGCCAGCTGCTACCATGTAATCTACGGTAGATATCACTCTGACGCATGTAATTGTTGCATTTGTGTTCTGAGAATAGAAGAAGAATGATAAAAATGTGCAGATTTTAGAAAAACGATCATCAGGGTGGTCCAGAAAAAGGATTTCTAAAAGAAGTTTATTTACTTCACATCTGAGTCTCTGGAGATCTCCTTTCTCCCTGCCGTACCAATACACTAAACCATGATTGGTACCGACGGCTATAAACTCCGTGACAACGTCAATGCAAGTGAAATTAACATCCTGTGTGAAAAGACCGTTTTGAGACTTGAGCGGAATCTGTTGGAGCAGCCTTGTCAACGGCGCCCATTCTCTGAGTAGACCGCCGTCCTCGCACATAGGAGTAGTCATAGCGTTTGAGTGTTGTGATATCCACCTTGTATTTTTCTTTCTTTCTCTCTATCCACAGATTGAATTCTGTATTAATAAATCCATCGGCGTAATATAAACGGAGGAGGGAAAATAAGGCGGATGTGATAAGTGTTATCTACAACTGTGAAACATCCAGCATTTTTCCTCTATAAGCAATGAGGCAATGAGGCAGCAACGAACTTATAGTTATAAATAAATTGAGTATGAATCTTCTGTGATATTCAATTATTAATTATAACTAAATTAAGATGCGATGACTATGTGATCATATATCTATAAATTAAATAACAATAATAGTATACGAAAATGATGTATGTGTATGTTTTTATTTACTCATTTAGTTGTTTCAGTTAATATTATCGAATAATAAATAATATAGTATGTAATATACTCAAAGATATAATTAAGTATATAGTATATGCGTGTAGAACATATCGAAAAGGCTTTATTATATTCGCTTTATATTGTATTTTACCTCAGTTTTGTAGACACATGATTAAAGTGTGAATTATTCAACTAAGTTTCGTCAAATTTTTAAGACGTACAACAATTATCAGCATAATATATAGTTTATTGTTGTAAATATTAAACCGGATGGAATGAAGAGAGATTTAGATTCAAACAACAAAATTTTTTCTTCTATGCGTCAGAGGAACGTCAAAATGTGCTGTTAATAATCATTTCGATTTCCGCTAGGCCTGTATGCGAATACAAGCTTTTCACTTTTTGTTGGTGTATTAATTGGTGTGTAATGTTGCGAGTGACTGTACTACATACACCAACGTGTTCCATTTCTGATTGGTGTGAAGTTGGATGTCCGTAGTAGTTCTGACTTTCTCTGGCTGCCGTCCCATGTAGCCCCGGAACGGAAAAACGGAACGGATTCTAGTTACTTTTTCTATGATTGCGTGTATGTATACACCTATGTATACACCTATACATACAACGTTCCGTTCCGTTTTTTCGTTCCGGGCCTACATGGGACGGCAGCCTCTGGGTAACTACCAGGAGCGTTCACATGAAAGTTTCATCAACTAGGCGGTAAATTAGCCAATAGTATCGTCAGATTGATCGGAAATAACCAATCAACAGCCGCAGACTTGCTCTTGGTTGCATAACCGAATCTACCCGTTTAGTCGCTAAAGTTCTAATGAACCCTCAGGCTGGATTCCCATGGGGCCCGAATTCACGGAATCGGAACGGAATTCTAGTGACTTTTTCTATGTGTAGGTGTATACATACACTCAATACATAGAAAAAGTCACTAGAATTCCGTTCCGATTCCGTGAATTCGGGCCCCATGGGAATCCAGCCTCAGGCTGCCGTCCCATGGTCCGGAATTTGTTCCATCTCTACGAACCCGGAATCTAGTTACTTTTCAAGCGCCAATCAGAGGCGTTCTGGACATTCCGTTCCGCGTGCGCTACCAGTATTTGCGAACTGTCAAACAAATTTTCAGTGTATCTGTGTGTGCGTAACTCAGAATTTTCATCCACACAGCTGCGATGGTTTACAAAACGGTTTCGGCATCCATTGTACTTTTATGATCTTCAGAATTTGTTTTCTATACCTGGCGAGGACGAAAATACTGCTGGCATCATACGTTTATCTTTTTCGTAGGTTAGAGACGCCACCACATACATGCCGTGATGCTTGTGTATGGGTGACACGAATCGTCCCTGTCAGTATACCGTGTCCCATGGACCGGAATTCACCGAAACGGAACCGCTGGCACCCAATCGCAGCCGCGAATTCCGAACTTGGCGCCAAAAGGAACGGTCGCAATTTGCCGGCGATCGTTGCGTCCGTAGTAATTCCGCTTCATGGGACAGTAGGAGAAAAACATCCCGTAAGCCAGTGAGGGCGGAACGCCTGTGATTGGCGCTTTGAGAAGTGACTAGATTCCGGATCCGCGATTTCCGTACCATGGGACGGCAGCCTCATGGTGCCGTCCCATGTAGGCCCGATCGCCGGAATCCGGAATCACGGAACGGAATGGACGGAAAAGTCACTAGAATCCGCGTTCCGCTAATTTCATTCTGTCGTATTTTTACGGAATGGTGGATCCGTCCGGTATTCGCAAATTATAGTCGTAAATAATTTTGCTTTGAGAAATTGATGCACTTTTGGAAGTCTTGAATAACCGAATCATCATTAATAGACACATTTGAGGATCCATGATCAAATTTGTATCTACACACGCGTCTTTCTACAATTTGCAGGGTTATGTTCATGTAGAAGTATACACAAGTTCCGTGTTCTGTTCCGTCTATTTGCATTTCCCTGCGTCCCATGTACCCAAATTCCGGAACGGAATGCCGGAACGTCAACTTTTATTTGATGAAATAATCAATTATAGTTACAGAATTTGATCTTACATAGAAGCTAATTAAATAAATTACATATATTAATACAAAAATTTTATCTAAACAGACAAATAAATCCGAATAACACAAATATGGATCGGCTCCGTTCTGTCGTTCCATGCAGTTTTGGTACATGGGACGGCAGGGTTTTTCAAGACCCGGAACGGATTCGGAAATCCACTAGATTTCGTCTGCGTTCCGTTCCGTGATTCCGGATACTGGCGATCCGGGCCGACATGGGACGGCACCATAAGTGTAATCAATCGCATCGGTCACCCATCCATTTCTGGACCGCGGGCGATGTCCCTTAACTTCCTTGATCTTGTGAGCTGTAGTGTCCGACCGGCCCCAATTCTCTGCTATGACCATCATAAGCTTTTTAGATGTATAACCTATCCGCCCCATCTATACATTGGAAACAGATTTGTAGCAGAATTTTTGCGGTCGTATATTTGGCGGTGGAGAATTCATATTAGTTACGAGTTTTTATAGAATCCCAGATAACAATCGTGCGTCGCACGTTACCCGCACGCTGTGCGTGCGAAAACGCAGCATTTTCGCACGCACGACATGAGGCGCATCTCAGTGCGAGCGTAATGCGACGCACTGAGATGCATCTCATGTCGTGCGACGCATTACGCTCGCACCGAGATGCGCCTCATGTCGTGCGTGTGAAAATGCTGCGTTTTCGCACGCACAGCGTGCGTCGCACGGCGTGCGGGTAACGTGCGACGCACGATTGTTATCTGGGTTCCTTTGTTTCTTTGTTCTTTTGTTTCCCCATGGGTTTTCCCCAGAATTCCTTTGTTTCTTTGTTCTTTTGTTTCCCCAGGGGTTTTCCCCAGAATTCCTTTGTTTCTTTGTTCTTTTGTTTCCCCATAGATTTTCAAGGTCAAAGGTGAAAGGTCAAAGGTCCTGGGTTGTCCCCATAGATTTTCGAGGTCAAAGGTCAAAAGTCCTGGGTTTTCCCCAGAATTCCTGGGTTTTCCCCATAGATTTTCAGGGTCAAAGGTCCGGGGTTTTCCCCAGAATTCCTGGGTTTTTCCCATAGATTTTTAAGGTCACAGGTCAAAGGTCCTGGGTTTGCCCCAGAATTCCTGGGTTTTCTCCATAGATTTTCATGGTCAAAGGTCAAAGGTCCTAGGCGTTCCCTAGAATTCCAAAAATCCTAGAATTTCAAGGTCAAAGGTCAAAGGTTAAACCCCGATGCCCCCCCCCCCCCCCCCCCCCGCCCGATATTGTCGCGGATTTTCCATAGATTTTCAGCGGATTCTTCACAGATTTTCTCATTATTTCCACTGGTTTTCCCATAGCGTTCCAGGCGCGGATTTAGGGGGGGGGTCACGGGGGTCATGACCCCCCCCCCCCTGCGTCCTAAGTGAACGAAAAAAAAACTAAAATTTCCAATTTCGATTCGTAATTTTCGGTGTGTTTTGACATTGTTTTTGTGCCTGAACTCCAGACGGAACCGTGCCCCCCCAATTGAAAGTCTAGATCCGCGCCTGTAGCTTTCACAGACATATAATAATATATGATATATCAATTAGATAGGTTGTCGGTTTAAAGAAAAAACCGAATTGCTTTACCATCAGGAAAACCAATTTTATTCAGATTCGCTCTGTGTATAGTGAAATATAAAGGAAACAACCACTGATTAATATTATAACTGGAATAGCCGATCGTGTATGAAATATGAGCCGAGCAGTGAGGCCAGTTGAGTGTCATTTTTTTTTTGGCGCCATAGATCTATATAGATCAGGATTATCCACTGATAATAATGAATAATAAATGGTAAATAATTTTGAAATTATTAAGAATCACTTCTACTCTTTGTAAATAAATAAATACTATTATGATAATACAATTATAATATATGTTAATGTTTATTTTATAGTAAATTGAAAAATCAGTAAATAAGTAAATAATATCATACACAGTTATAATGTATATCAATGTTTATTTGCAATCGCAATTTAACATAATAATTTTAACAAATAATAAAATTTTAACTCAATTAATTATTTTATTATTTTAACAGAACTATAAATTAATTAACTAATAAATTAAAAACTATAACAATGATCAAACTAAAATTGGCCGCGCCCACCGCGGTTGCCGCGTCCCCTGCGACTACCGCGTCCACCGCGATTACCGCGATTACCGCGCCCACCGCCCCCACCGCGATTGCCGCGATTGCCGTTTCCCGGGCCCTGGCAGGGGTTTGCTAGGGCAAATAGCAGGGCAACCAAATTCGCCTGCCGGATAGCCCTCCTGCAGTGCATCTGTGCCCGTTGTTGTTGTTGTTGTTGTTGTTGTTGTTGTTGTTGTTGTTGTTGTTGTTGTTGTTGTTGTTGTTGTTGTTGGTGCTGTTGTTGTTGTTGATGTTCTGCAAATGAAAATGTAAAGACGAACTCATATAATTATTATTATAATTTATACACTAAAATAACGAGTGGTAATGCATAAAGAAAAATAATAAACATAATAATTGTTGAAGATCATATAACATACCATTTTCATCTACCCGGTCTGCACGGTCCGGCCTCTCCCCCACGTTTGCATCTTCAAGAGCTAACAACTGAGAAATAACTAATGCAATGAATGAATTCAATTCAATTTCAATTTCAAATCAATTTCAATATCAAAAATATTGATAGTAAATGTAGTTGATAATTATCAATACTTACGCTATTAGGCGACCCTGACATGTTGTCCTTAGAAGCTGCTATATTTAATAACAGATATCATATTTATTTTTTACGTAGTTACGCGGAACAAAACGTGAGTGCGAAAATTAGCAAATCTATCAGGGTAACCGACAGATGGCGGCATGCATGGCGCCAATAAAAATTTCAAAACGATCCTCTTCATTTATTTTTTCCATTGCAATTGAACGTAGCATCCAACATTTGATTTCTTCATTTGTTGTTTCATAAAGAATCTCCCGTGTAGAAATTTATATCGGGATCTGGTCAGGTCCCGACCAGTCAGCCCCGTTTCAAGTCGGGCGCTGGTCAGGATAACTGGCCAGAATCCAGCCAGTAGTGTCACGTTAAAGCATTAGGTTCCTGGTAGTGATGCGCGATACAGTATCGATATTCTCAATATCGATACTTTTCCATCGATATATCGATATTTTGTATCGATATTTCATGTGCCGATATTTGCAAGTATCGATACTCAACCCACAGACATCGAAGTTCGATATTTCGGGCGAGAAAACAGATCGACAACCGCTAAACTGTCATATTGAATTTATTATGTTATACAATTTTATTGCGAAAAAAAAAAATTATATTTAAACAATAATATTATAGAATTCACTATGCATAACCACTGTCCTTATAACCTTCTGTGCAGAATCACATTCGAAAAAAGAATTCATTTTCATTGTTTGTTTTTATTTCCATTGCAAGTATCGATACCGATGATATCGATACTTCGCTGCCGATATTCTATGTGTATCGATACACTGACCATCAATACGTATCGATACGAAATATCGATACAATTCTAAAATATCGCCATCACTAGTTCCTGGCCAGTAACACTACCGCGATTTTTATTTTATTTTCTTTCATTTTTTTATTTTATTTTTTATTTTTTATATTTCTATTTTTTTTTTTTTTTTTTTTTTTTTTTATTTCTTACTGGTTCTGCCGGGGAGTCGAGAGTGTCGGGTGGGTACGGCATGTAGCCGGAAAAAATTGAGAAGCAGCTTATTTGGAGAAATATAAGTGCCTCTTTATTGGGTAAACCTAATAGGTATAACTCTGGGTTAACCGATATACGTCAGATCGTGTGCGTTGAGGATCGTGTGTAGAGGTGGTCGAATGCCGGCTTATCTATTCAGCGCTCGTCGTGTTATTGTCGCGAGAACCGAATTCGCTATGCGCCGCCTAGTGGCGCCGCGTGGAAGTACCGCCGGCAGCCCACCTCGGAGCGCGGGTCGCTTGTGCGTAGAGGCGGTAGGCGCCCTGAGGATTTATTTGCAAAGTTATGCGTGCAACACAAGTATCGGGCCGGTACGAAAATTTTGTTCCAAAAATTCTCTGGGATTGATAAAAGGGTTTATAGGTGTAAGCTGTTTACTTCTCCACAGGTAATTCAAGTGAGATAAATATAAATCAAGAAGTGAAAAGAGAAAGAAAAAGACATAAAACAGTTTGTTTGGTACATCGGCGCGGCCGACGTGTCTCAAGTAAAAAAAAAAAAAAAAAAAAAAGCTGTTTACTACGATTTGGAATTATTTTTATTATACGTACATTTATTATTATTTATTTGTTATTTTATTTGTTATTTGTTTATTTTATTTTTATTTTTTTATTTTATTTTATTTTTTTATTCTTTTATTTTTCATATTTCTGAATTTTTAAATTGTAACATTATTTGATTTATTCATTTATTATTGGTTTTCAACGCATTCCAAGGAACTCAGTTTGGATTCGAATAATTATCAACTTCCCGTTTCTCTGTTTTCAGAGAAGAAAGGAAGTTATTGTAATCACCCCGAAAATGAAAAGTTGAGTTTTCACTGGATCTCCACGTTTTGAGGTCCGGAGAATCACGTCCGACTATTTCGAGATTGACGTTCGGGTGTGTGTGTGTGTGTGTGTGTGTGTGTGTGTGTGTGTGTGTGTGACCACATTTTTGTCTCCACGATATTTCGGGAACGAGTGAGCGGGTTTTAATCGAACTAGGCTCAATCGACGCGGCTTTTCTCGACTTAGAACTGATTAGATTTTGGCTTTGATCGCTTCAGTACTTTTCGAATTATTTGAATAACAAAATTCTGGAAAAAAAAAAATAAAAAAAAATTATAATACCTTGAGAATGGATGAACGGATTCCAATGAAAATTGGTGCAATGAGGTTTTTTGGATCACTGCTCACGAATTTGACATTGTGCTTCAAAAATTCGAATACGATAATGACATTATCATTATTATTATTAATTCATTTCGAAATGAGTTTGAAAACGGGAAGTTGAAAGGCTGGCCACGTCAGCCCCAAACCGCTTGTTATTATTACGAAACTGGTCACGAAAACGTGCATACCCTTAAAAATGCATGTGCGGGTTCTTCGACTTCAAAACATTCATCGGTGTTTGATTCATCCGCACAATAATCCGGTTTCACTAGCTTCTTTGCTATCAATCGGCGTTTCCTAGCTTGCGCCGCCGATTTTGATCCCTAATCTTACGCGGAAGGTCTATGGCAATATACTGCCTCAATATATGGGCAAATCTACAGAACCATACCATTTTGAAGGATTGTTTTTAATTTGAAAAATATTGGACCACACTTGCCAAACTTGGTCTGAAGCTTATTACTATAAAGTTATTCAAGAATTTCACTGAGTTACTCAGTTTTAGAAGACGGCATAGTAGATAATTAGATCACCCGTGTTCATAGAATATTGAGGTTACATTTTCAATAAAATATGGTATAAGAAGCTCTCAATTTCTCAATTTCAACAGCTGATGAGTAAAAGCATGTACTGTGACGTGGATTTTTCCTGGTCCTCAGACCAGACCGGAAAGCTAGTCTGAGAACCGTCCACTCGACAATTGGCCAACTGAAAATTAATAATAAAACAAAGATGTTGGGCGCCAGGCTTATAATCGCCAATTTCTGAAAATCTTACTAATAAAAAGAACTAACTACTGATACTTGAGCGCCGGCTAGCGTCAGTACCGCGGAGAGGGGTCGGGATTAATTGAAGGATTAGTAGAACGTATTAACGACTCGGTGAATTTGAATTTAACAAAGAAAATAAAATTTATTCAAGAAAAATGGTATCAAAAAAAAATAGAAATAATAATACTAGTACCCGGGGGTACTCCCCCGCGGGTATAACTTGACTACAGGTCGTGTATAAGTGACCTGGCCACGTTTGGCGAGTTTTACAATAAAAATTAAACTACTAGCTTCCACGTAGGAGAGCGATAACAAATAAAAAGAATTCATGCAACAAAAAGAATATATAACTCGTCAAATCAAGTCCTCGCTGGACAATACTAACTAAATGACTAATTTATTAAATCTAGGCTACTAGCCGAATTGATGACGAATTACTAATGATAAAATAATAACTAATTAGGAGTTACTCAGTCTTAGATCGTACTACGACGACTAGCTCGTCTTCGAGAGACGAAGTCTCTCGTTATCGTATTGCTCCGAAGAGCTTATTATTTACCAACTATTTACAGATTTTCCTACAACTAATTTAAACTAACTCTGCGGATAATTTACTGAATTTATTAACTACGCAAATTAAATAAAGAACCCGTAATTCTAACGCGAAGAACCCTTTACGTCTCTCCCCGCAGGAGGAAGAGAGAGCGACAGTGACCGACTCGTTCTGTCTCTGTCGTGCTCGTGTACTACAGGTACGCACTTGACTAAATTATTAATTACGCGAATAATTACTCCAAAATATACAGACTCGAACTACAAAATCTAAGGCAAAGGGACACTGGTGACGGCCTACCCTTCGGAGATCGGCTTAATTCGATCCCAAGAATTTTAATTAGCCTCGTGGCTTGATCTCTGGCAATATGGCGGATAGCCGTTGCCGGATACGAATTATCCTGAGTACGAATGGCTAACGCTTACCGTCTTCCAGCCACACGATAAAGCGGCCTCGTTCCTTCTCGAAGTCCATTTCTGGCTCCTGCCTTCCCCTCGGGAATATTCGCACAGTTCTCCCACTCACACGATAAAAAGAATTTTGTTTTACAATATAACAAAATAACGGCCCTCGGGGCTCGAACGCAAGATTTATTTGATAAATCAGAAAGAACAAAGACGACAACTGAACTATTAGGTACGAAATGCCAAGATATGCTTGTATATCGGACGCTAGTCTACCGCAGAGTGAGTAGACCGCATGGCGCCGGTACTTAGCGCACATATCAGGCGATCGACTATTGATTTCCCATCGACCGAAAGATCCCTATTTTCGCTACGCGCGAATATTCAAAATCCACCGCGGTGGTTGTAGCTCTTTACTTCCAAGGAACACGGGTTGCAGGCTCTTCTAGGCGGCGGGAATCTCTTCCGCCACCGATATCCCTCGTTGCGGAATGCCCTCGGCATTCCCCCCGTGTCCTCTATTTCCGCGGTGGAGGTAGCCTGGCCAGTACTACCTCCTCGAGCTCCGGTGGTATTCTGTAGCAGGGATCCTTCTGGTCGATTTTGGGCGTCGTAGGGGCGTCTACCCGTGGTTTCGGAGTGACTGGTCGCCTTCGTCTAGGCCTCGTCTCCCACATGCCAGAGAAAATGCGTAAAGAAAAACAAAAGAATAAATAAGGAGTTCTACAGATTTTAGTCGGTCACGGTCGTCTCTCGGAATTATTGCCAGGCCTCAGGGCCACCCTAATCATTCATACTATCCTCAGACACTCCGCTAAGGTCGTCTAAGGGGTAAGGAGCCTGTGGTAACATGTAATGTTACAACTCCCCCCCCCCTTAGACGGACCACTGGGGCGGAAGCGCTAGCAAAACTGACCCATGGACCGAACTCCGAGTGGCGACCGCACACCGTGTCTTACGTCTACTGACTTCAGTGAGTCTAGCTATTTAAACGTAATACTGTATTTTAGACTAAACTTTCCCCCGAAAGGAAATAAGAAGGTAATTTATGAAAACCCCCGGTTTAATTATTAAGTCGTCACCCGCTACTCTCCTCCTGCAGAAGGCAGAAAGACAAAAATTTAGGGGAGGGTTCGGCTCCCCTCAAGAAAAGATAAACCAGAGATCAGAGAAAAACAAAATCAAAATAAGAGACTACTCTAAATCAAAACTCGAAATTCGAAGCACAAAAAAAACAAAATCGAAATAAAAGACTACTCGATCTTAAAACTCGAAATATAAAGAACTACACAAAAAAAAAAAACAGAACAAAAAGGACTATGTTATTTTTACCAATAATAACCATGAAACACACAAAAAAAAAACAAATAAAATAAGAGACTACGAACCAACAAAACAAAACGAAACTAAATATCGAGCTTTCGGGCTCGATAGGACCACGAGGGCCAAAACACAAAAAAAAACAAAAAAAATAAAGAAACGATACGATAAGTTGTTCAGTGAGTTAACCCTTGGGGTGTGGAACGGGGGATCCCATCCGGATCACCCCGCGAAACAACTGAAAAAAAAACTAAACTCATTTCCGTCTTACTGGAGAGCCACGCGAATCCAAAAAACAACAAAAAAAGTAGATAGCTCCCTGGCCATAAAAAAACAAATGTGCGGCTAACCCGAACAATTATAATCCAAACTACCCGAAGACAACACAAAAAAAAAAAGGAACGAGAACGACCCCGGGGTCTGGCTTCGCGCCTTACTGCCACTCGTGGCTGGGCGGTGGTCGGGAGGTGTCGGGGTAATATCCCCGCTTGGCTTGGGCCTGACTCCGCTCCTTGGCCAATTTTAGATGCCACCCTTGGTTCCGGCACGGGCAGGTCGCTGCGAGTACCCCCGGCATAGAGCAGAGGTTGCAAAACTCCCGCTTCGGCTTGGGACAGTATCGCGCTAGATGCT
Source organism: Tenthredo mesomela (assembly GCA_943736025.1). Lineage (NCBI taxonomy): Eukaryota > Metazoa > Arthropoda > Insecta > Hymenoptera > Tenthredinidae > Tenthredo > Tenthredo mesomela. The sequence goes on along the minus strand of OX031021.1, from coordinate 13,384,520 downwards.
CGGCCTTCCCACAGTTCCAGCAGTTTATCTGGGTTCGCCGGTAGGCTTGGAGGGCTTTTTGGCGTCTGTCTTGCTTCTCACGTGCCGGGTCGGATACCTCTAGGCGCTGGCAGGCTCGCAGTTGGTCTTCGTGAGCCTGTCTAGCTCGTAGGGCCTCCGTTAGAGCCTCCGTGGCCCTGTGGGCTGCCTCACACGCGGCGGCATGGGCGGCTTGGTACCGGCGGTCCGTTTCCTGAGCCCTTAGCTGTACCCGTTCGGCCTCGGAAAGCAGGCCTGGTGGTTGGGTCGGACTCGCCACTGGGAGATAACGAGGATCTCGGGGTACGGGTTCCACCCGGGCCCTAGGGCGAGGGATTGCCCCCCTGTTACTGGCTGCCGGTTGTCTGGGACCCGCTACAGGGTCTTCTTGGGTCGTTACCCTCGGTCCTGGGGGCGGCTCGTGCCCTCCCGGCGCCTTTGGAGTCTGAGCTGCCTCTCGTTCCGCGGTCTCCCTCAAAGGAGACGGAAGAGTGGCTCCGGTACTCACCTCCACCTCCTGTAGTGCCAGCAAGTCGCGGCAGGCCGCTTGTACCTCCGCGCTGGGGAGCACGCCTCCGTGGACTGAGGAAGACATCCTGTTATCAACTTTTTATCGCGGCGCGCATGCATGCACTACGTAACGACTGGCGCAGTTGACTCCAAAAAAATAAAAAAAAAACTACTTCGTCTGACTGCCCGAATTTTTCTTTATCCTAGACCCTAATTCCCTAACTCTAATTACTAAATTAATCGCAAACGAAATTCAACAGAAACGAACGCGAACTTTATTTTCTCAAGCCTCGTCGGAGGACAAATCCTCTTCCTCGGATTCGCTGAGATTAACATCTACTTCCGGGGCGACGTAAGGCTTAAAATCTTTAATATGGTGTCGACCGAGTTTCCGGCCTGTCGCGTCCTCTAGTTCGTAGACGACCGGAGAAACGACTCTCGTTACGATGTACGGTCCCTCGAACTTGGGAGCCAGCTTCGCCGCTACGAAGTTCGCGGCAGAGGATAGGATTCGCTTACGCTTCCAGACTCGATCTCCCACCTTGTAATGACCGTCTCGGTGACGCCGGTTATAATATTGCGCTTGTCTCGTACGCGCCGATTGCAAGTGTCTCGTCGCGAGATCTCTTAATTCTTGCAGTCGCGTCATTCTCTCTGCCCATTTGGCTGGACGCGGTTCCGGGATCGTGGCCGGACCCTCTTCTGTACGGCGGAGCTGTACTCGAGGTCTGGGTTCCCGGCCTAGATTCAAGAAGGCTGGGCTCACTTTTAGGGAACTATGCACCGCGGAATTGTACGCGAACCGAAATTCGTGTAGGTGTACGTCCCACTCGCGATGATCTTTCTCGATATACGCTGTGATCATAGTCTTCAAGACGCGATTTACCCTTTCGACCGGATTCGCCTGAGCGTGGTACGGGGGTACGTGAGCGTGCACGATGTTGTACTCGGCGCACATGTCATTTATGGCTTTATTTGCGAACTCAGTCCCATTATCGGTGAGAAATACTTCAGGGGTACCCCACCGGGACAAAATTAAATCTTCAAACGCGACGATAATATTTTTTCCATTGGCTTTCCGTAAAGGCATGCATTCTACCCATTTGGTAAAAAGGTCCTCGAAGACCAAAAGATATTCGAAGCCTGAGCGGCTGCGAGGAAACGGACCCATAATATCAGCCGCGACGACTGCCCACGGTTGATCGACTACGCGTTCTCCCATTAGTCCAGCGGGCGGCGCTTGTTCGACTTTACATTGCTGGCAACGTTGGCACCGACGAACTGCCACGACGATATCTCTAAACATCCCGGGCCAGTAATATTCCTCGCGGACTCTAGCGTACGTTTTCTCTACGCCGAGATGTCCCGCCTGTGGGTCTTCGTGTGCTTCCGTAAACACTCGAGCTCGATGCTCGGCTGGCAATACTAATTTCCACGGATTAAGTTCTTCGACTATCGATTCTGTCACCGGATTTGGTCGCAAATAATACAGCCGGCCCTCGTGGACCGACCACTCTCTGTATTTCTTAGGTGTGGCTAACACCTCTTGTACTCGGCGGATGTACCACGGGTCTTGAGCCTCGTTAATCGCAGCTACATGCTCAGCTGCGAGATTTTCGACCTCGTTTTCATACATCCGCGATAATGCATCGGGCACGTGGTGCATGGCTCCCTTCCGGTGTATGACCTCGAAGTCGTACTCCAGGAGCTCCAATGCCCACCTTGCCAAGCGTCCGGTCGGATTATGCAAGTTATGTAACCATCGAAGGCTACTATGGTCTGTTATTACCGTAAAATGATACCCCTCGAGGTAAGCGCGAAATTTCTTTATTGCCCAGATTACCGCTAAACATTCTTTTTCAGTCACCGAGTATTTTCTTTCGGCTTCGGAAAGAGTACGGCTCGCGTAGGCTATTACGCGTTCGACCTCGTCGATGGTCTGAGTTAGGACAGTGCCTACTCCAAAATCGCTGGCATCGGTCTGCACTACGAAAGGTACGCGAAAATCGGGACACGACAATACTGGGGCGGTAGTTAACGCGGATTTTAATTCTGCAAAAGCGTGATCTTGTGCTTCACCCCATTCCCACCGTTTATCTTTACGTAAAAGCCGCGTTAATGGCTCCGAAGAGCCCGCGAACGCTGGAATAAACCGGCGGTACCACGAGGCCATCCCTAAAAACCGTCGCAATTGTTTCAAGTTCCGTGGTGGCGGATAACTAACAATCGGTTCGATCTTGTCGGGGTCTATTTGCAAACCCTCGTTGTTAACCCGAAATCCCAAGTATCTTACTTCGTCCCTACAAAACTCACATTTTTCCGGGTTTAATGTTAGACCAGCCCTCGCAATTTCATCAAATACGCGCTTGAGCCAGTCCATATGTTTTACAAAATTGTCCGTCACTACTATAATATCGTCTAAATACGCGAAAACATGCGGTTCCATATCCGGTGTAATTAATTTGTCAATCAGTCTCTGAAACGTCGCGGGGGCTCCCGTGAGTCCGTACGGCATTCTCGTAAATTGAAATAAACCTTTTCCCGGTGCAGTGAACGCAGTGACTTCGCGACTGGCTGGGTGCAAGGGAATTTGATGATACGCTTGACTCAAATCAATTGTCGAAATATACCTCGCGGCACGTAATTTATCCAAAATCCCGTTAATATAAGGTATCGGGTAGGCATCTTTCTTGGTGACGCTATTTACTTTACGAAAGTCTAAACAAAAACGATAACTTCCATTCGGCTTCTTGACCATTACTATGGGGCTTGACCACGCGCTTTGTGAGGGCTCTATTACGCCTTCGGCTAACATACGGTCGACTTCAGCGTGGATCGCGGCTTGTACCACCGGAGATACTAAATAATATCGTTGTTTTATGGGATTATTTCCCTGCGTATCTAGGGTATGCTCAGCTAGACTCGTCAGTCCAAGTGGTCCCGTGACCGCGGGTAATTCTCGCTCTAAAAACTCCTCCAGTATCGTTTTCTCCGCTCGTGTTAGCTCTGCGATTCCATAACACGTGTTATCTGACCTTTTGTTCGTCGCGGCTGATATTGCCTCGCAAAACGGACTCGTATCATCTGGTCCCCCCTTTAAGCGCCAAGTATCGTCTCCGCCATACATTTCCAACCCGAATAATCTAATAAAATCCATCCCGAGGATGCAGTCCCACGCTAAGGACGGAAGGATTCTAATCGCGAGCTCGTGAGTTGTTCCCGACAGCTCTATTGGCACGCTAAATTCTCCCAAGACGGCTTCAGTGTCGCCGTTTGCCAGAATTACGCGTCCAAAGGCTGGTTGGTTTAATGTTCGACCGTTTTCTTCGGCAATCCGCTTGCCTGAAGCTCCTAAGAAGCTTCTTGAAGACCCGGTGTCTACTAGCGCGCGAACTTTTGAGTCTCCGATTTTTACCGTTAAAAACCAGCGTGGTTGTAGCTCGAGAGTCTGCATCGGAAAGCAATCGGCGTATGCCTCGGTTGGATTATTGGGACTCGGATTTATTGTCTGAGGGGACCCGTAGTCCCCGTTCGAGACTCCCCTTGTTCGTTTCCCGGATGGCAACGCGAACACGTCGTCGCAATTTCTCCTTTTCTACCACAGTGGTAGCAGAAACGAATCTTTGGTGCCGGGCACTCTCTCCAGATATGACCTCTCCGATCGCAATTGAAGCACATAACCGTCGGTCCTCCGTCCATCGCTTGCATGGAGTTAGACGCTGGCGGTGCTTGTTGGTGAGCCGTTATCGTGGCTACCTTCGGATTAGTCGTTCGCTCCGGAGCGCTTTGCCTTTCTTTCTGAGGCTGAATTTTCTTAATTTCGGTCGCTATCTTCTTCTCTAGACTCAGTTGCATCGCCGCCAACTGTTCTTTAATGGCCTTATCCACGGCCATTCTCCCCCCCCCTAGACCTTTACCCCCCCCCTTACTCGAGGCTTGGGCAGTCGAAGCCCTCGGAGCTTCTTTCGCCGCGGGTATATCATCTACTGCGGCTAGCGTTTGCGTTCGCTTCTGGGGCTTGGCTTTAGCCTTGCACGCCAGTTCCGCCATAAACGAATCCTCGGGGGATGGGGGTGGTCTATACGAACGCGAAAGATCCAAATTCCTTTCCCTCGCGGTCGCGGCTCGAGCTAACTCTAGAAAGTTGTTAATTCGATTCCGGTCTAGAGTCTCCCGAATGTTTGGACGTAAGTTTTCAAATGCCAGATCTAGCTGGTCTTCTAACGCGTAAGGGCGAGTCATGCGATGCAGCAACCCTCGAATGCAGGTGAGATATTTCGTCACCGACTCGTTTTCGCCCTGGGTACGCGTTGCAGCTTGCTGCCGGAAACGTTTGTTCACCGTTTCATCACCGAACCAGCTTCTGAACGCTTGCTGGAAGTCTTCATAGCTCGACCAGTTATCGCGCTCGATCCGCAGCCACTCCGAGGCGGTTCCCGTGAATATTATCGGCAAAGACTGAATGACTTCTTTGCCGGTCAAAGGAGTGAGTTTTTTGCAGTCATCTAGACGACTCAAGAAGTCCTCAGCGCTTTGCTCGTCTCCGTCCGCGAATTTTACATTCCAGCGACGCAACGCCTCGATTACTTCCTTAGCCCGATCCCTGCAGTGTAAACGCGACGGAATTACTGCCTCTTCCCAGCTGGGTTGCGGCGCGTCCCACCTACCGGAGGTAGGTGCACCGGGTCGGGAGGGTGGGTGGGTAACGATTGGTGACAGACTGCGGTCTCGTCCGAAGTCTGTCTCTCGGCGTATTTGGTCGGTTGTCGGCCACGTTTCCGCGCGCGTGGGTCGTCTTAAGTCTTCCTGACTTCGCAGGATCCTTCTCGGACGCGATTCCGGCGGTAGTCGCTCGCTAGCATCGCTTAATTCTATTAGCTCGGGTGTTAGTGCTGCCCGTCTGGCGGCTAGTATACCCTGTCGAAGGTATTCCTCCTCGATTTCCCGCTGTTCCGGTCTCGTTTCTCGCCCGATTTCCGCTTGAGTCGCTCGTTGGTACTCGCGACCGTATTCAGCTAGGACTCCCGGGTGAGCCGTCGATCGGCGAGGCATCGCTTCGGGTGCCTCCTCTTGTAGGATTTCGAGGAGTGCCGCGTAATCGCTATAAAAATTTCGATACGCGTCGTGTGCATCGGGAACGCCGCGTATTTGTGCACGTCTGGTTGGTGTCCTCGGAGGACTAGACGCGGGTCTCGGCTCGACTATTGTCGACATAATCGGTTGAGCTACCGAGTATGTAATGCTCGTGGTCGTCGAGGTTACCGGGTGCGACTCAAAATTCGTTGCAAACGATACTCTAGGATGTTGGGGAGTCGATAGCCGTTCTTGGCTACCCCCTGTTCGCGCTGCGTTGTCTGAGCTGACACTCCGCTCGGTTCGAACCGGAGTTAGGGCTCGGTCGTGGCTAGAACTCGGTAGTACCCCTCCACCTGAGGTGAAGATACCTTCGTCTTCCGGCTCCCACGGGATCGTACGCTCGCCTTGACGTCGTCGCCAATGTCGCACGTATCTATCCCGTAGCTCAATAATTGAGCCACTGGTACTCACATGTAGCGAGTCCAGCAATTGGGATAACTCCGCGTGAGTTAGATTCCATAACGCTTCTCCGTACGGGGTATCTTTGGTCGCCATGACTCGATGCAGACTCTAAAACTCGGTCGACCTCACGCAAACGAACCTCCGTGACTCGAACTCAAAAAAAAACTTACTCGAAACGCGAAAGAGAGAAAGAGAAAAAAAAATTTTATACTTCAACCCAGAAAAAAAAAAATATCTCCCGAACCGTGAAGAGAAAAGAAAATTTTGTCTCACGCTAACCCGAAACTTTGAAATTTGCACTAGCGAGAAAAAAAAAGAAAAAGAGAGAAAAAAAAAAAATTTTCGAAACGCAAAAAAAAATCGTACTCAAACTTTTGATCTTCACTCGAAATCCCGAACGCAAAAAGAAATCTTCCCGAAATACGAAGAAGAGGAACAAAAAAAAATTTTCCCGAACGCGAAAGAGATAGGATGAGAGGGAAAAAAAATATTTTCCGAAACTCCACCAAAAAAAAATTGAAAAGAAGGAAAAAAAAATTTTGAAACTCCACACAAAAAGGAAAGAAGAAAAAAAATTTTCTCGAAATTATAAATGAAGAGTAAAGACGAAATATGCAGTTTTCCCGAAACAAAAAAAAAGAGAGAAAGAAAAAAAAACTTTTCCCGAAATATTAGCTGAAGGAAAAAAAAAATGTTCTTGTCTTTTTATCTTACTGCACTTTCTAGTGCAGAAAAAAAAAATTTAATACTGCTCAATGCAATTTGTAAGCACACGCTAACTCGAACTCGAACTCGAACGCGAACCCGAAAGAAAATATTCAACTCAGAACATAATTATGGGGTCGTACTGTACAGTCCCGACGAGTCTATTCGCCGAGGTTGACCTATATTCCGAACAGCTGTTGTGCTATAGTAGGTATCAGAACCCACACCTGAGCCACACCGCTAAGTACGAAATTCAAAATTCGAATATACGCGACATCTATGAGCGTCGAGTCGATTTGAGTTGACAACGCGTAGATAGTCCCCTCGGTGCGGGGGTAGGTTACGAGTCCGCTGTACTTTGGACTTTGTCCTCCCGCTGCCTATAGGATGTTGTCTCGAAACACGAACTATAGAATTATTTGACCGGTGGACATAGAACAATAATCTCGCTAGCTAGCTATACCAGGTGTCCAATTTGTAAATTTTAATGTTTTTCTCCCGGCGTTTCTAGGGTGGGACTCCGCGAGTATCTCGTACCGTTTTTAATGCGGTCCGTCGCTATTGTATCACCTATAGGACAGTATATCCACCACCACAAGTCAGGCACAAGATTATTACACAAAAAAACAAAAAAAAAAACCAATGAAATAGTAAGCAGATGTAATATAATTGCGATTAGATCTTATTAGTAAGTTTGGGGTCCGTATCCAGTGTCCCGGTGCATACAACGTGCTTTAGCACGGCTATTTCAGTTTTCCCCTCTAGCGGGGAAAATACGGCTAAATAACAAAATACCCTACAACGAAACGTGTGGACTCCCGAAAGTCCGAATACCTCCAAGGAATTGAATAATTTTTATCAAAAACTCGCTTCGAAGACTGTAAAAATACGATAGAAAAATTCAAACGCGAAATAAACAAAAGATTCTACGCCGTACGGCTGCGACACCAAGTCGCTTCGAGCGTACACGCTGCTAATCCTTCTCCGGTTAATAGAGAAAAACAAACCGCTGACCTCTCTCTCCTTAGCAACAGCGAAGCCGTTACCTAAACTAGTAATAATTATTTAACCAACTAAAATTTATAACGCCTCTTTTGAAAATGCTACTTTAGAAGGCCCCACGTTGGGCGCCAATTTGTGACGTGGATTTTTCCTGGTCCTCAGACCAGACCGGAAAGCTAGTCTGAGAACCGTCCACTCGACAATTGGCCAACTGAAAATTAATAATAAAACAAAGATGTTGGGCGCCAGGCTTATAATCGCCAATTTCTGAAAATCTTACTAATAAAAAGAACTAACTACTGATACTTGAGCGCCGGCTAGCGTCAGTACCGCGGAGAGGGGTCGGGATTAATTGAAGGATTAGTAGAACGTATTAACGACTCGGTGAATTTGAATTTAACAAAGAAAATAAAATTTATTCAAGAAAAATGGTATCAAAAAAAAATAGAAATAATAATACTAGTACCCGGGGGTACTCCCCCGCGGGTATAACTTGACTACAGGTCGTGTATAAGTGACCTGGCCACGTTTGGCGAGTTTTACAATAAAAATTAAACTACTAGCTTCCACGTAGGAGAGCGATAACAAATAAAAAGAATTCATGCAACAAAAAGAATATATAACTCGTCAAATCAAGTCCTCGCTGGACAATACTAACTAAATGACTAATTTATTAAATCTAGGCTACTAGCCGAATTGATGACGAATTACTAATGATAAAATAATAACTAATTAGGAGTTACTCAGTCTTAGATCGTACTACGACGACTAGCTCGTCTTCGAGAGACGAAGTCTCTCGTTATCGTATTGCTCCGAAGAGCTTATTATTTACCAACTATTTACAGATTTTCCTACAACTAATTTAAACTAACTCTGCGGATAATTTACTGAATTTATTAACTACGCAAATTAAATAAAGAACCCGTAATTCTAACGCGAAGAACCCTTTACGTCTCTCCCCGCAGGAGGAAGAGAGAGCGACAGTGACCGACTCGTTCTGTCTCTGTCGTACTCGTGTACTACAGGTACGCACTTGACTAAATTATTAATTACGCGAATAATTACTCCAAAATATACAGACTCGAACTACAAAATCTAAGGCAAAGGGACACTGGTGACGGCCTACCCTTCGGAGATCGGCTTAATTCGATCCCAAGAATTTTAATTAGCCTCGTGGCTTGATCTCTGGCAATATGGCGGATAGCCGTTGCCGGATACGAATTATCCTGAGTACGAATGGCTAACGCTTACCGTCTTCCAGCCACACGATAAAGCGGCCTCGTTCCTTCTCGAAGTCCATTTCTGGCTCCTGCCTTCCCCTCGGGAATATTCGCACAGTTCTCCCACTCACACGATAAAAAGAATTTTGTTTTACAATATAACAAAATAACGGCCCTCGGGGCTCGAACGCAAGATTTATTTGATAAATCAGAAAGAACAAAGACGACAACTGAACTATTAGGTACGAAATGCCAAGATATGCTTGTATATCGGACGCTAGTCTACCGCAGAGTGAGTAGACCGCATGGCGCCGGTACTTAGCGCACATATCAGGCGATCGACTATTGATTTCCCATCGACCGAAAGATCCCTATTTTCGCTACGCGCGAATATTCAAAATCCACCGCGGTGGTTGTAGCTCTTTACTTCCAAGGAACACGGGTTGCAGGCTCTTCTAGGCGGCGGGAATCTCTTCCGCCACCGATATCCCTCGTTGCGGAATGCCCTCGGCATTCCCCCCGTGTCCTCTATTTCCGCGGTGGAGGTAGCCTGGCCAGTACTACCTCCTCGAGCTCCGGTGGTATTCTGTAGCAGGGATCCTTCTGGTCGATTTTGGGCGTCGTAGGGGCGTCTACCCGTGGTTTCGGAGTGACTGGTCGCCTTCGTCTAGGCCTCGTCTCCCACATGCCAGAGAAAATGCGTAAAGAAAAACAAAAGAATAAATAAGGAGTTCTACAGATTTTAGTCGGTCACGGTCGTCTCTCGGAATTATTGCCAGGCCTCAGGGCCACCCTAATCATTCATACTATCCTCAGACACTCCGCTAAGGTCGTCTAAGGGGTAAGGAGCCTGTGGTAACATGTAATGTTACAGTACATTTTACTTAAATTAACAAATAATCGTGAATATACATTGAACAAGACAGGGTAAATAAATAGAAATAGCAATACTCAAATGTTGTGTACAATATTCAAGCGCACAGTCTCGAAGTTTTGGTCCCTCGTCGCTGATTTTTGTCGGGCACCGATGAGTCTTTATCGAGTGTTTGCACTGCCACAGTAGCCTTTTTGCTAGGTTGTGATTTTGCTGTCTGTTTCGGGGTATTCTTCAACTTCTTGGGCACTTGTGATTGAACTGGGGTTTTTTTTGCACTCATTTTGCTAGTTGATCCAAGATTCTTTTTGGACCCAGATTTCTTAGGCTGTTTTTTAGCACTCTTCCTTTTTTTTTGCGATGCATTCTCTACTTTTTTGCAAACGATATTATTTGCGAGTGATTCATCACGTTCTTTCTTCGACTTCTTTCTGGTATTTGCAATATCGGGCGCATCGAGATTTTCTGGAGCAGCCTTTCTCTTAGTACGTGCCGTTTTTATCTTTGTTTCCATTGTAAATCCATTTTCAATGAGAGAATAATGTTTACATGGAGGTTGGTATCTGCAATCTAAGCAAGATAAACTATTCGGAAATAGGAGTTGTTGTTGTTTATTGGACCATAAAAGTTGGTAGGTTTTCATAGTCAGTGGCATAGGTGCTATTTCTTCTTTCAAAATCGAATCCATTTTCTCGATATCGTCAATTGTGACCAAAAACATTTTCACTTTTGTACCAGAATCTGTTATTACTCCCATCATATCAGTCGCCGAGATGACATCTTTTCCGTGCATCACAGCTCTGTTACATAAATTTTTTACCGTTCCTCCTGTTCCGTCTGCACAGCTTTTTCCATGTCCGGGGGTTGTGAAATTGTACGTCGCTTGAACTAATCCAAGTTGGATGCAGTAGTGACGAAGAAGGAAGAAGTTACTTTTATTCCTATATTGTGTGGTTGGCCCATCGCTCTGAAAGTGTATCGTTTTGAGCCCTGGTACTTTTTCTTTGGCAAGATCAAGGATAGGTTGCATGTGTGCCCAAATTGCAGAAGCATCATGTCTTAAGCATTCCGAAACAGTGCAGAAACTGACACACTCTTCTTCATCCTCTTTAATTTTGTAAAATAATGCTCCAGTATGTAGAGCAATTTGCTTTTTAGACGCTCCGAAATGAACACTTTGAATTTCAGAAGAATATTTGCATTGATAATTTTCTGAAAAATCCATCACAATCATAATCTCATTTTGTTTTAAATTCTTTCGCAAGTCTGCTAGCATTTTGTGCTGATGAGTCGTATCATGAATATGTTGGAGATAGCTAGGTAGTATTGAATTAACTTCTTTTATGAAGTCGCCAATGGAACTTACATTTACTTTTTTCGTGGTGAGCTTGACCTTATACATTTTTCCTTTAGCCCCAGGTCTGGTGACTTCTTCAGTAACCCACTGATTGTAATTGATGATCTCAGAACTAGCTGGTATGATTATTTTTTTTTCTTTACAGTGCATGCACTTTCTATACATAGGCCGTGTTCCAACTGGTAAGGGTGCACCCTCATACCCTCATACCCTCGTGCCCCCGTACATTCACCCACTCACTTGTCTACATTGTTGTTCGGATTGCTACTGGTAGAGGGCACTGGCATAGAGAAGTAAGTATACAAAAATATAAAGGCGCCTTTTAACGATGTCGCTCATAGCCCATATTCAGCGACAAATAGGTATCGCTTTCGCAGTCATAAGTTTTGTCCATGCCGAGTGGACTTTGATAACCATAGAACTTATATTACTGGAAGGAGAATTGGAGCTGTCGCACTGACGCCAACATGTTGAGACAGAGATATATCTCTCTCTCTCTATTCCTAACGTCCAGTCCCCTCTCCGCGCACCGCCCTAGTCGTAGCGATTCCGAACCTAATTGTTTGTTGCTTTTATGATTTTCGGGTGTTGTATACATACAAGTTGTATACATATTTATGATTATTGAAATAAGAATTTCTATTCTACATAAAACGGATTTTATTAGACATAAGTACACAAAACTTATACACTTTAAACATCAATAAAGACAGGCATCATATGTAAAAGTCTATTAGCAGTTCTAGCGTTTCCTCATTCTTCATTTCTCTCCACCATCCTGTTCGGGAAATAAAAAACAACCATACATTTTTTCTTTCATATTATGAGGTATGAGATGGTATGAGATAGAATGAAATATACGAATTTCGTCCTACCTGATAGTTCACGGTATACTTACCCAAATCGCCAAATTCGTCGTCACTTCTCATGTCATGTCAAACCGAAAATTGTGATAGCATGTGAATTTATAACCATTATCAGTACTGTGTAACGAAACTATTTCTGTAATACATAATAGATTACAAGTTTGCGCTAACCTTAACCTATCAATCTTCGCGCGGTATTATTGCGGCGAGGGGTATGCGCGGAGAGGGGACTGGACGTTAGGAATGGAGAGATCAGAGAGAGATATATCACTGTCTCAACATGTTGGCGTCATCTGCCGCTCATTGCGGAGATGGGCTATTCCCCTTCCAGGAATATAAGTTCTATGTTGATAACACAACCGTCTACCCGTCAGCCATGCTGTTTTAATCACATTCATTTGAATTTGATTTACGCCGCGCATTGCTATGCTCCATTAAATCGCACCAAAAGTTTTTTTCTTGAGCATAATAATAATATAAAATAATATATTGATTGCAAAAACGCGAGAACTACGTTGTTATAGTGTTACAAGTGAAGAAGAAGCAATAATCTCCACGATAATAATAACAAAATAGTACAAAAAATAAATATAATAATAATAATAATAATAATGGACAAAACTTATGACGGCGAAAGCGATACCTATTTGTCGCTGAATATGTGCTATGAGTGACATCGTTAAAAGGCGCCTTTATATTTTCGTATACTTACTTCTCTATGCCAGTGCCCTCTACCAGTAGCAATCCGAACAACAATGTAGACAAGTGAGTGGGTGAATGTACGAGGGCACGAGGGTATGAGGGTATGAGGGTGCACCCTTACCAGTTGGAACACGGCCATACAATCTGTTCGTGATATGTCACAGACAATGGTTTTAATAAAATCCGTTCTATTTGAGGACGCTATTAATTTAAGTGAAAATAATTTTTTGACCATGAAATCGAAGTTCGCATGCAATTTACAAAGACAGGTTTCGCGCTCTGTTTCCTTCTTCTGGACAATCCAAAAGGGCTTCAAACGATAAAACAATGCACGGCTTATTTTAACAGGCTCCGTCTCTTGATATTTTTTATGCAGATTATCTATACTATCCAACAAATACCTTTTTCTATAAGAAATTTTCTTTCTTCTTATGCTGTCTTTTATTCCTGGTGCTACAGCTGAATTCTCATCTCTTTCTAAAAACTCACGAACACATTTCTTGAACTGTTGGCTCAATGCAGATACCTTACCCTGATTTTTTTGAAACGCTAATGATTTGGTTCCTGAATATTTTCGTTGTGTTTTTTCACTCACGAGATGGGACATTGTTCTCATAAGCCGATATTTTTTGACTATCTTCCCAGATAATATTTTGCTGAAAATCATCCGGTCTCGGTTGTTCTGGAGTCCGGCTTTACATTCACGAAGCTGCTGTTGTAGAACTTCACTAGCTAATAGATGCTTCCGAATGTCTGCTTGACCCTTCTTCTCAATTTCCTTGACCTTCAAAAGAATTGGATCGTCATTTGTTTTCTTCAACCGATGGCAACGCATTTCCCATTTATGAATAGTTTTCTTCTGCGATTCAATTATCTTCTCTTGACTTTTTATTTTACGCCTTAGTCTTTGCTCTCGCTTTCTACAATTCATAAGCTTCCTCTTCAGACGAATAATCTCATTGCTTTCATGCTTCGGAGTTACTTTTTTTTGATCTTCTGGTATATCTTGACATTCTTGAACAGAGGGCTCACTTTCCAAGAAATGATTATCCTCATGTGACACCGCGGGTTTCGCCATAATAACGCCAGGTGCCTTCGATTTACGCTTAGCGATATGAGATACGCATTCTTGAATTGGTTTCAATTTTGTTAACTTTCTTACAACTCGGGAAGTATGGTTTTGAACAGGTCCAGAACAAGGAATGTCGGGAGTGGATGGGGAGTTATCAGCAGATCTAATAAGCGACATTGATTGTTGAAATGTGAAATCAATATAATAAATAATAATTCAATAAATAATATAATAAATCAATAATACCTTTTTGAAAAATCTTCCGTTATTTTTCTCTCAGCAACTTCCCTACGTAAATTCCGCCTTCTTTCGATATCCCGCTGTCGTTTTTCAGCTTTATTCTCGCGCGCTAACTTTACTTTATCTCGGAAAAATTTTAATTTCTCCTCTCTAGTACTCATTTTGATTACAAATAAATATAATTTGTAAAATCTCTAACGACTCTATGAAGTTGCTACTTATGTGTTTAGAGGTTAATAAATAACAAACTGACATGGATAACATATATATGTATATGTGAAACAAATGCGATAAGCTCTCCTGGTCTCACATAATTTTGCTAAAAGATAATTTTGAGTAAAGAGCCACAATATGTGACTTTGCCAAAGCCTTTCCATGAATTCAAATTGAATTTCCCATCGATCACAATTATTTCCCATCAAAACCAATGAAAATCTTACATGTACTACCGATAACATTACATTTGCATGAACAGTCACGCTCAAAGACTACAAGCTTACAACGTCATTTTCCCCAGCTATTTTGAAGCTACTGAGTTGAGTAGTGTCTTAAATTATTCGTTGTCATATATAAAAATGTAAGATACAAATATTTTCTGGGCGCATTCGACGGCGCTCCGTCCAGAGTCGAAAATTCTCAGAGAATTCGGCTCCTGCAGAAATAAGCTCACGCAATTTCAAACAAGTGGAATTTTTTTCAATGAGCAGTTACATTGACGAGTATTGATGGACTGAATGTCCGTAGTATAAGCTATTGAATGCCATTTACCGTAGGAAGATTGCTTGCGCGGCGCTCAAATTGCACAGGATTTAGTAATGCGAAATGCATGAATCACAAACTGAAATGTGTTGATTTGGTGCATATAAACAAATTTATTGTAATGAATAACAAATATCAACGAGAAATATGTGTTGCTGCTAGTGGAAAATTATGTATTTCAGTTGTATCAATCGGAATTTTAACCCCCGGCATATTATTCTCCTCAGAAATATGGTATCACACCTAGGAGGGATAATCTGGTAGATTTGCCCATATATTACGTACAACTCTGCCAATTACATTGAGGTTAGGAATCGGCAAATAGCCGCACCCGATAACTGAGAAGACGATGCGCATGCGTCTCGTAGGACAGTCTGAAAAATTAAAGTAGCCGGTATTGGGATTGTCACTTTGCAGTGAGACGTCTGGTGGCGTAAAATCAAAGTAGTACAACCAGGCTCGACAGGCTGTGTGACAGATTGTCAGTGATTTTTACGTATTGTTCCGAGTATAAGTCGACATCTAATTCTAAGCTTTGATGGCAGAAATTTCGTTTGGAGACTGAATATAACTAGTCGACTTCTACAAAGAAATTGTCATTCATATTTTGATTTATATTTAATCGTCGTAACTGTTTCGATCTTTCTGTTTCACGCGATTTTTGTTGCTAAAAACCTCGACCTATACTCAAAACAACACTGTATTTGTCAGTGAGACGCCTGGTGGCATAAAATCACACTAGTACAACCAGGCTTTACAGGCTGTGTGACGTCGTGAGGACATATCCCAATGAACATTATCCCATGTTAGTGACCGAAATTAAGCTGCGGTCGAAGATAGTCCAGCCAGAGTCTGACTAGTACCCACCAAGGTGATTGAAAAAAATACCCCAATCAACCCCCGTTTAATACCCAGTGAGGTTTTTTCAGTAAATCAAAACTATCCCGACCAGTACCCGATCAGTACCCGATCAGGAATCTTGATAGAAAATAGCCCGACCAGCACATGACTAGCGCCCCACTTCTGATCGGGCTAAGTGGGGCTATTTCTACACGGGCTGTCATGTTTTGAATTAGCTTCGGTCTGATGATTGATCGGTAAATTCCGTGTTGAATAATATATATATTACATAAATTCTTATGTGTATGTCTAATATGGTTCATGGAGTCATTGGAATTCTTTGGAGTCTTTGGAATTTGATATAAGAAAAGATGAGTTGATTATCCTCGCTCATTCAACCCAAAGGAGCCGGAATTTCATTCTCAAGTCGTTTTTATTCAATTTATCATTTTCTCTATAGTTTTAATTATACCCGATTTTTGTTTCATTTCATATTTTGTTTATTTTGTTTGTTTTTATTTAATTTACCTATCATTTTTTTCATAGTCTTATTATCCATTTTACCGCAAAATATCAATTAATTCATCACGGCTTTATCATGAGTGACAAATCCCTGCGTATTACTGTACCAATAACGGGTGACGGAAATTGTTTATTTAGATGTTTTTCTTACTTTTTGAATAATGATCAAGAAAGACACAGAGAAATCAGATCGAAAATAGTTTCCCATGTAGTAGATAATTGGGCTACATATGAACCGTTCATTTTAGGAGACTTATCATAAATGCTTCGACAATTTGCGACAAGTATTCTTATAAATCGCAGATGTCTACTAATGGTATATTTGGTGGGGAAGTTGAAATTCAATATTTTGTTAGAATTTTTAATCTTAGAGTTATCGTATATATCAACGATTCGGAAAGTCCTATAGAATTTGGCAGAGGAATGTGTAACCGTGAATATAAATTGGTCCTATATTATTATCCGGTACGTTAGACCATACCCCGGCCTCGCCGGGCTCTGGCGGAGCCAGTGGCTCTAAGTGACAATTAGTGCGACCCGTAATCCCCTCGGTCTACCTGAAAACGGTCACTCGTCCTTACCTGGAAGTGCGATGGTAGGGGCAGCGTTCAGGAGAAATAAAAGGAACTAAGGGGTGTGCGGTCTATTTGGGACGGCAACAACTGCAAACCTGCATATTCCCACTCATACCTACCAAAATCTAAGAAATGGCTTTAAAAGGATTAGTGCCGGTGAACGGGTTAAGTGGATTTACAGCTTAGGCTCTTTCGACTAATTAGTGTGCCGGGGTATGCGTTAGACAAAGGTCATTACGATATCATAGATTGTATAAACACAATTTTGTTAAAAAGAAAAGCTAATCATTCGCATTATTTCAGAAATAAAAATAAGCTTAACGAAATAAGGGCAGTAAAGAATCTTGGAAAGGTTGCGTTGGCAAAGAAAAGAGCAAATGATACCGCAATGAATATGTGTAACACCCGTTTAATAAAAAGGAAAATGCGAAACATTACTAAGGAGATGAGCGAGCATCGTTTAGAAAAGAAAAGGGTTAATGATAGGATTAAAGGAATGGATGATAAACCGCTTGCAAAAAAAAAAACGTAAAAATAACACTACGACATTGATGCATGCCAAACGCTTGGAAAAAAAAAATTGAAAAATGATATGGTTGCTCACATGGATGATTCGCGATTACATAAACGGAGACCTATTCAACAAGAAGCCAAGTTATGCAGTTTACGCACACAATCCTCTTTCAATATGAATTCTTATTACGATTTTGGAAACATGGACTACACCTGTCCACACTGTTCAGCAATGTTTTGGTCAGTCGAATTTTCAAAAAAAAGCTGTTGTCATTACGGAAAAATTAAACTTCCTCCGTTGAGTGATTACGACGACACTTTGAAAAACTTGTTGTTGAGTGATAAAAAATTCCGTGACTTAATCCGATATTACAATCACCGATTTTCATTCGCAAGTTTCAGTGCCAATGTTATACGAAAACAAAACTCCTATTTATGGCCAAATTTATATATATGATGATATATTAGATGTATATATGATATAAATACCAATTTAGTAAAATCACACATTGAGGTCATACAAAAATTGATGCGCAACAACCCATACGCCAAAAAATATAAATTTTTACACGACCTGATCAAAAACCAACCATTAGAAAAATATTACCTGGATTTTGTTCGTAATATCAAATTTAATAAACATCGGTATAATGCGCCCTCAATAGCAGAATGTGCCGCGTTAACCCTTTGTGTCACACATTTTTTTTTTTTTTTTTTTTTGAAACACCAAAAAAAGTTTGAAATTCGATCGAAATTGCTCAGAAAATGGTTATAACAGGTGGCACTCTCAGAGTGCCACCATGGCACAAAGGGTTAATAGTATCAAAAACGGGTCAGATTCCATTGTCTTATGATTTGTGCGTATATCCCAAAACTTTGCCAATTGGTGTCGATTCATACACAAATTTGAACAAGTTATCGTTTCATGTGGACCCAATGATTTTTCCATTAATGTTTCCATTTGGTGAGTTGATGGAGTTCATTAGCTAAACAAAATCCTAATTCCGACAAAAGACTTACTGCACTACAATATTATTCACATATAGATTTGCTTACAGACCCAATTGTAAATTCAATCCCATTTTATATAGCGGACGGCTAACACAACAATATGTTATTCAAGCTTATATTATTATTGAAAGCAATAGATTAAATTATATTCGGTATAATCAAAAAAAATTGAGAATTGAATGTTATCAAGGGTTAATAGATCACGTAGCGCAAAGTGCAATGAATGATTCTGACAATTTCAAATCTAAAGAAAGATTGGGGAATATGTACGTTTTACCAACTACATATATAGGTAGTCCCCGACATATGCATCAATTGTACCAAGATGCAATTGCAATTTCAAGAGAAATTGGTTGACCGGATTTGTTTATAACTGTTACAACTAATCCAAATTGGCCGGAACTGAAAAGTATATTGAACAAATTTCTTGCTGGGTCTACATGTAACGATATACCTAATATTACCGTACGGTTGTTCTATTCCAAATTACGTGCCATTCTAGCTGACATAATCAGTGGCAAAGTGTTCCGTAAAATAATAGCATACATTTACACAATTGAGTTTCAGAAACGTGGGTTACCGCACGCGCATTTGCTATTTGTATTAGATCATAATGCTACATTGGTAAACCCAGAGGCCATCGACAAACACATAAGTGCAGAAATTCCAACTCATGATATTAAATTACAAGAACTTGTGATGAAACATATGAAGGATTCTTTCTCAAGTGGGCCACCCATTTTCGTCCTGGTCTCGAATTAATTTGATTATTTCCTCCAATGATTACCCTACTTTTTAGGAGTTTTGCTGAATTTTTGCAGATTTTTAGCACTGAGATATACAAAATATCTGGATAATCTGTTTATTTTACGTATTTATAAATTACTGATAATGAAAGAAAAATCAAAATACATGAAAGTTATGTTTTTTCATCAGCTTTCCAGTAAAAATATTTTCAATTTTTATAGAATGACAGTTAGGGCTAAAAATGCCAAAAAACCCAGAAAAAATGCGAAAAAAGGTGGTTTTAAGTTTTCGGGCCGCTTTGATTTTGATGAAAAAATTCGAGAAAGACTCTCTCATTGCTCAGAGTTTACTGTGTAAATTTTATTATGGGACCACCACTTCTTCCTAAGAAGAAAACATTCGAAGATAGCCCAATGATTGTTTTTGTTCGTATGACAACTTGGAACGCTTTAGGAAGGATGGCGGTCCCATAATAAGATTTACACAGTAAACTCTGAGCAATGAGAGAGTCTTTCTCGAATTTTTTCATCAAAATCAAAGCGGCCCGAAAACTTGAAACCACCTTTTTTCGCATTTTTTCTGGGTTTTTTGGCATTTTTAGCCCTAACTGTCATTCTATTAAAATTGAAAATATTTTTACTGGAAAGCTGATGAAAAAACATAACTTTCATGTATTTTGATTTTTCTTTCACTATCAGTAATTTATAAATACGTAAAATAAATAGATTATCCAGATATTTCATATATCTACGCTCCTACTAGTGCTAAAAATCTGCAAAAAATCAGCAAAACTCCTGAAAAGGAGGGTAATCATTGGAGGAAGTAACGAAATCAATTCGAGACCACGACGAAAATGGGTGGCCCACTTGAGAAAGAATCCTTCATATGTTACATGGTCCCCATACGGAACTTTCTTTATGTTATATCAAAAATAAGAGCTGTTCAAAAAAATTTCCTAAATCTTTCTGTGAGGAAACATTATTCGATTATAACGGTTTTCCCAAGTATAAAAGAACTGACAACAAAAACAAAGGCCTTACATATAACAGAAAATATAATGGGGAGTTCATAAAAGTAGACAATTCAATGGTTGTCTCTTATAATCCAGATCTTTTAAAAAAATATCAATGTCACATAAATGTTGAATACTGCGCTTCTATTATGAGCATTAAACATATTTTTGCGTATTTACAGAAAGGTCATGACCGGGCATATTTAAAATTAAAAAAAAAAAAAAAAAAAAAAAAAAACGGCTCACAAATACTGATACTGACACGTATGACGAAATTTCGAAATATGTTGATAGTTGTTATTTAAGTCCTATGGAAGCGGCTTGGCGAATAGAGGAACTACCCCTTTCGGACAGATCACACTCTATAGCTCGCCTGGCCGTTCATACGGAAAACTAACAACAAATTGTTTTCGAGGAAACCAAAGAAAAGTACGCAATTGAAAATCACCAAATAACTTTAACTGCTTGGTTTGATTTGAATAAACAAGATGTTGATGCGAGAAAATTTTTGTACGTTAATATACCAAAATATTACCATTTCGACAGGTCCAAAAAATTGTGGATAAAACGTAAAGCTTTTTGCAAAATTATCGGGCGGATAAATAGCGTCAGTCAAATCACGAAACATTCACTGAATTTCATTGAAAATTCGGCTAATTTTCCAATTATTATGAATGTTAATAAAATGGGTATCGGTATCTTTGATTACATGTTCTCCGTATGCTTCGAATCCTTCGTTTTAACAACATCACTGCCTCCTACACTTGGATATTTCCAAGAACAACAATATTCTGGAGAGAATCCTTATAGGAATACCGAAAATGAAATTTCGAGTCTTGTTTGCCGATTTTGCTGATGATTGCCAGAAAAACAGAAGTTGGAATTCAAGTTTCAATTAATAATATATTTGGAAAATTTATTATAGTAGTGAATGTTTTTTTTTTTTTTCATTACGGTAATTGTGTGTTGTTATATGTGATTGAAGATATATAGTGGATTAGACTTTTTGAGAAAACCACTTTAACAAAAACGCGCCGGGTTATCTACTGCACAGTGGTGTGGAAACGGTAACTGTCCCAATAATTGTTATTATCCTTATTTATATGTATGTTATTATTTTCAGATTTTTCCGTACTTACTGTTACCCTACCCTTCGGGATTAGATGGTCGTGATCAGTGTTGCGAGTCACTAATTACATTTGTAATGGAATTACTCATTTATTTATCCATTACTTTGGTAATGTGTAATTAAACCGAGTTTGATTACCCATTACTTTGGTAATGTGTAATTAAATCGAGTTTAATTACACATTACCAAAGTAATGTGTATTTAAATAAAGTTTAATTATACATTACCAAAGTAATGGGTAGTTAAATAAAGTTTAATTACACATTACTTTAGTAATGTGTAATTAAATAAAAATTCAATTACACATTACATTGATATATACATATATATATATCAATATATATCAATATATATATTAGGGTGTGTCAGATTGACTTTTTCTTTCAAATTTTCATGGTGCTACCTTTTAAGTCACTAGGTCTTATCAAGAAGAAGACATCCCGCATAGTAAAACTTTTTTCCGTCAAGTCTAAGTGGTTCCGAAACTTTTTTTTTGTTTTCCATTTATTTAACACACAAAAAAATCTATTTTCGGGGTAATCCACATAGTTTCGTAGTTATTCAATATTTTTCAAGTCTACAGAAAGATTCTGAAAGCTGAAGTTTTTATCTTCGAAATGGTTAGGATTAAAATTTATTCAAAAAATAATTTTCTATAGGTTTTCTATAGGTTTTCTATATAGTTAACTTAAATGGAAAACTAAAAAAAAGTTTCGGAACCACTTAGCCTTGATATAGGACATTTTCCAGGAGGGGAATCTCTCTGTCTTGACGAGAACTATCCGTTCAGAAGGTAGCAAAAAAAATTTTTTTTTGGTGACACACATATATATAGGGGAGAGTGTGGTTGTACCGCTCAGCAGGTAATACCGCTCACCCCTTTTTCTTTATAATTAGGAATTTTTTCACTCGTTTTTTTTTCCCAATTTTCAAGATCCAATGTCAATATCTAATTTCTGTGGAAATTTCATTCCTCTAATCACTTTTAATAGAAAAAATAACATCTCTCTGTTTTGAGGTCCTTACAGCGTAAAATTGCTGGACAAGTAAATAAAGTTTTTTGTCATTTCAAAATTATTATTTTCACGTCAAACTATGGTCATTCGATTCGTGGTACTTTTCCGCGTAATTTGATCACAAGATGAACTCCTATCTCTCTTTATATTAATAATTATTAATGATTTTGTTAACTCCGCGCGATACCGGTAATACCGCTCGGCCGGTGAGGGTAATATCGCTCGGCTGTATGCCAATATACCGCTCAGCATCTGACAGCGCATATTTACCGGCGGATTATCAAAATCACCTAAGTAAAACAAAATTATCATTTTTTTTTTGTTGGAAATGTGTTGTAACGTATTCGGCCTATAGCCAAATAGCCGAACGTTTCATAGTATAGAACTTCAACACATAGAAGCAGTTCAATACGCGTTACCGTCCTCACGCATCATCGAACATCAGTTCTGACGTCACGACGAATATAAAAGGCGACCGTCTCACTACTCGGGAGCGGACTTGTGCCAGAGCGGCCTACCGACTCATAACTCATTACACATTAAATTCACAAATTCACTCTTAACAGAGCTTAGCAAACCCAAAAGCGGGCATTAAAATCAACTAAATCTCAAATCATTGTCATAGCTAAAGCAGCATTTCAATTAAATCTCAAATCATTGTCATAGCTAAAGCAGCATTTCAATTCAACTCAAATAAAATTTATTCGTACAAGCTAAAGCAGTTCTACAAATAAAATCAAATCAATTCAATCAAACAAACAAACCAAAGTCCGGCATTGAGCCACCACACATTAGAAATTAAGTTAGGTTAAGAAAAAAGAAGACAGATTCAAACAAATAGATATTTCACAATAAACACTTTTGTTTTATATTATTTTTGTAAATGGCTTGGAACCACAGATTCTCAACAACAAAATAAAATAGGAAATGATTGAATAATCATTGAACAATCAGGAATCTGACCTTTATCACTTATTTTCTTATAACCTTGTTTCAAACTTTATTTTTCAGCAACTTCAAATCATTCAAAGCTAGATATCAGTATCGGTGAGTCTTACTAACACAGCACGGTAGCTCTATAGCATCTACCTTCGTCTGTGGAAGTTCGACATATCCCAGATCTGATTAAAGCGGTATTGGTGCGTCAAATTCAACAACAAGATAGCTCTATAGCATCTATCTCAGTTTGGGGAATTTGACATATCCCAGATCCGTAGGGTAATTAAGGGTTTTTTCAACTTTTCCCAGAGGAGCTCCAAATATCATAACCCGTGACAAAGAACTCACGCGAACTAGCATAATTTCACTAGCCTTCAGCTGGTGAAACATATGCAATAAGTTACATTTGGCGCCCAACGTGGGGCTCCTCAAATAAAATTAAAATCACTTAATTTTATAAATTCATATTAAATTCATTGTTAAACTTAAAATCACTTTCTTAGGGGCAATTTCAAGACTTCAAAGTCAAGTAAACTCAAATAAAATCGTTCTTTAGATTCATTTATTATTTCAACACAATTAAACAATAAATAAAAAACATAGGAAAATGGCAGATAAAGATCAGATTCCTGATAACAATTAGAATAGGCGTTAGAGAAATATCAAAATGAGTCATAACGACCCATTTGCAGAAATAGCTGCTTTATTAGCAGATTTAGCAGGTCAATACGACCAAATAGGAAAGAGGATCGAAGATCGGATAGATCCTTTTGAAAACAAAACAAACGACCAAGACTATTTCAAAAATAAAGTTTCAAGTGAAGATAGCGAAATAGCCATCGAAGTTAGAAATAGATTCAGGCAAAGCCTACTTCAATGTCAAATTAAAGAAAATTTAAATGTCGAGTCTTGCAATTCACATAAAAATATTAGCTTTGAAGAGGTTACAAAAGAATCTATCCGAGACTTCGATTCTCACGAAGAGAATGAGACAAATAAAATAACAGAATTAGATAATGCAACCGAAGCAAATCAGATTAGCTTAATCCAAAGAGCTGGACTTTATGTTGATAGGTTAGGAAATAAGTCAGAACATTCTTTACCAAAATTCGAAATAGGTCCGATAATTTTATTAAATAGTCACAATTTCGGAAATTTATTAACAATTATCAACGGCAAGGGGGCAATAACTTTTATTAATTTATTTCAAAATAATTTAATCTTTTCAAAAGGCGATTGTAGATATTATAATTCTAGCATCAGAGGTCTCGTAAAAGGCAACCTCGCCACAAGCCTCATGTTGGTAAACACTACACCTGAAACAGATAAAATTAAAGAATTAGATGAAGAGTTAAAAGTAAATTGTAGTCCCCAACAGCAAAATAAAATTAATTGCAAATTAATGCCACCAGATAATTTAAAAATAAATCAAATTCAAATAAAGAATGACATTCAAACAAAAACTAAGACAACTCGGTTCTGGAAGAATCATGTAAATACGAAACGCAAGGATATCTTTCGAAATCTGAAACTTTGTTCAATGAATAAAATCATAAAAAGAAATAGAAAAAAAAGGGCAGATAGGTCCAACACAACGTGCAAATCTTCTAGATTTAAGTTAGTAAATAAGATAATTTTAGAAGTGCTCAATGTGTCGGACACACTTTATAGAAAATAAATTTGTTTTGGCTAAAATCTTTTGCGAAATATGACAAGCGATATAAAATAAAACAAGATCGATCGATAAAGAGGATTGAGAGAAATTCATTAAGAAATTATTATGAGAATAAAAGCATAAATTCGACTTACCGGAGAAACAGCTGAAGAATAGGAGAAGTACATCGACAATGTCAAGTTAGTAGCTGTTGGTTCGCTCGACCTTACCGATGATGTGCACACGAAGATCAACAGATTATGATTCCCAAATATTCAGACGACGAAGCCGATAAAAGATGGATCAGAACACCAGAACATATCAAAATTTTTGAGGTTTCTGACCCACCCGAACTAAACAAAAAGAAAACCAATTAAGACGACCACAAGGATTCAACAAATTTAATTACTCGGACTTAACAACGAAAAACACACGGATATAACGAAAAATATGACGATTAGAACAACACCAACAAGAGGATGATTCAAGACGATAAAAGAATAGTAAGACGAAACAGAAAAAGACATAAATAACTTTTCATCAACTTACCTTCCGATGCTCCTTTGAAGACGACATCACCGATCATCAGCTGATGAAAAGGGGGCAATGTAACGTATTCGGCCTATAGCCAAATAGCCGAACGTTTCATAGTATAGAACTTCAACACATAGAAGCAGTTCAATACGCGTTACCGTCCTCACGCATCATCGAACATCAGTTCTGACGTCACGACGAATATAAAAGGCGACCGTCTCACTACTCGGGAGCGGACTTGTGCCAGAGCGGCCTACCGACTCATAACTCATTACACATTAAATTCACAAATTCACTCTTAACAGAGCTTAGCAAACCCAAAAGCGGGCATTAAAATCAACTAAATCTCAAATCATTGTCATAGCTAAAGCAGCATTTCAATTAAATCTCAAATCATTGTCATAGCTAAAGCAGCATTTCAATTCAACTCAAATAAAATTTATTCGTACAAGCTAAAGCAGTTCTACAAATAAAATCAAATCAATTCAATCAAACAAACAAACCAAAGTCCGGCATTGAGCCACCACACATTAGAAATTAAGTTAGGTTAAGAAAAAAGAAGACAGATTCAAACAAATAGATATTTCACAATAAACACTTTTGTTTTATATTATTTTTGTAAATGGCTTGGAACCACAGATTCTCAACAACAAAATAAAATAGGAAATGATTGAATAATCATTGAACAATCAGGAATCTGACCTTTATCACTTATTTTCTTATAACCTTGTTTCAAACTTTATTTTTCAGCAACTTCAAATCATTCAAAGCTAGATATCAGTATCGGTGAGTCTTACTAACACAGCACGGTAGCTCTATAGCATCTACCTTCGTCTGTGGAAGTTCGACATATCCCAGATCTGATTAAAGCGGTATTGGTGCGTCAAATTCAACAACAAGATAGCTCTATAGCATCTATCTCAGTTTGGGGAATTTGACATATCCCAGATCCGTAGGGTAATTAAGGGTTTTTTCAACTTTTCCCAGAGGAGCTCCAAATATCATAACCCGTGACAAAGAACTCACGCGAACTAGCATAATTTCACTAGCCTTCAGCTGGTGAAACATATGCAATAAGTTACAGTGTGTGACGACAAATGTTGACACAATCAGAAACCAACTTTTGCGATGACAATGGTTGTGACATAGTATTAAATCCGTGAAATTAGTAAAAAAAATCGTAGTGAGGTTATGTGAATAATAATGACAATGATATCAATAATAATAATATTAATTTACTCTATTATTGTGTTATAATAACGTCTTCAGTGAAATTTAACATTGTGATGACAAATTTCATCCTTCATACCCGAGTTTACTATTTGACTACATATAGGTTAGGTCGGAACCCGAGTATTAGAGAGTGAGCGGTATTAAAATTGGGCCGAGCGGTATTACCCGCTGGAGGGTAAGACCGCTCACTTGCGTCTCGCGTTTCTTTTTTCGTAATTTTGTCAATTCTAAAGGAAATTACGGCTCTGAATTTTCAAAACGAAGAGTTAAATAGTTGCAGAAGCCATTACAATAGTCTTTTGCACTTCAAGTTGACGTTCAACACATAAAAATTAGCATTTTTTCTTAGGTGAGCGGTACTCCCATCCTCTCCCCTATATACACATATACATATATATATATATCGATATATATATATATATATATATCAATATCAAGAGACTCGGTAGAGTCTCGCGCCAAGAGCAATAATAAAAAAAGCGCGAGACTCGACCGAGTCTATATACCCGAACGGCAGCTAAACGGCGTGGTGGGGAAACAGTATTTCCTAATTTCTTTCTTCTCGCGATATCCAGGGGATTGGAATATTTATCCTAGAATGTGGGTACCAAGAGCTTTCATTTGAGTCTAACTTCGATTGAATCAGTGCACGGAAAGCTGAGGTATGATTATTTCAAGTTTCCGAGTACCCGTTTCGTCTGAAAATTTTTTCGTCGTTTCACCTCCTTCAGCCAGATCTGACAGTTCACTAAAGCTATGCGGATAAAAATGAGGAAAGAGTGGCCACCACTAGACAGCAGTGACATCAGTTGCGAGATGGCGCTCTTATAATATTTTTAAAAATTCCGAGTGTTAACGGAGTCGTCGCCGGGAGTTGTCTTCATACATCATACGCTTTCGTTATTTGTGACCAGGACCACCGCTACGTCGCTTTCGTCCACTAGGTCGACCGTACCGTAGTTTCCGTCCTCCAGGTCGACCGCTACGTAGTTTCTGTCCTCCAGGACCACCGTTACGTAGTTTCTGTCCTCCAGGACTACTGCTACGAAGTTTCCGTCCTCCAGGTCGACCGCTACGTAGTTTCCGTCCTCCATGTCCACCGCACCGTAGTTTCTGTTCTCTAGGTCGACCACTACGTAGTTTCTGTCCTCCAGGACCACCGCTACGTAGTTTTCGTCCTCCAGGTCGACCGCTACGTAGTTTCCGTCCTCCAGGTCCACCGCTACGTAGTTTCCGTTCTCTAGGTCGATCGCTACGTAGTTTCTGTCCTCCAGGACCACCGCTACGTAGTTTTCGTCCTCCAGGTCGACCGCTACGTAGTTTCCGTCCTCCAGGTCCACCGCTACGTAGTTTCCGTTCTTTAGGTCGACCACTACGTAGTATCCGTCCTCTAGGTTCACCGCTAAGTATTTTCCGTCCTCCATGTCCACCGCACCGTAGTTTCCGTTCTCTAGGTCGACCGCTACGTAGTTTCTGTCCTCCAGTTCCACCGCTACGTAGTTTTCGTCCTCCAGGTCGACTGCTACGTAGTTTCCGTCCTCCAGGTCCACTGCTACGTAGTTTCCGTCCTCCATGTCTACCGCACCGCAGTTTCCGTCCTCCAGGTCGATCGATTGTAAGTAATTATTGATGAACAATTGATGTTGTACACACGACGTTCTTAACTACGTGGCGGTGGTCCTGGAGGACAGAAACTACGTAGAGGTCGACCTAGAGAACGGAAACTACGGTGCGGTGGACCTGGAGGACGAAAACTTAGCAGTTGGTGCGCGCAAAGTGAAACGCCCTATATATTTTTAACTATTTATTTTAATATTTAAATATCCATGAATCTGTGGACAATAGGAAGCTGCGTTTTTCATCAGCGCCGTTTTTAGAGCTCGGTACTTGTTTTTCCGTTTTTCACTATTTTCGTGTTCACTTCTTGTTTCGCGTAACCACATGAATAAATAAAATATATATATATATCGATGAAGGAGGAGGTTTGCGCGCAGGGTTGCACGTTGCAGGCATATAGAGTTATTATAACGGATTATAAGGAAACAATTCGTAGAACTTAATGAAAAACGAACACACATGTTACGACTGTCAAAAAAAAAAAAAAAAATTTATAAACACATACGTGTATAAAATACAAAATTGTACAAAAAGTAGTGAAATCAACAACAAAAGCACCTATGGTGCAAAAACCTTTCGCCAAGTGCAATAATGTGGTCCCTACTCAAAACGAAAGAATAAAAAGAAAAATGTCCACGTACAAAAGTATTGAAATCACATACAGTGCCAAGTACATGTCTTCTGTATACCATAAGTTAACAACAGAAACGTAAAGAGTCTTGTGCTCGTTCACTCGCAACAAAAATTTGGAGTCCGTGGTACTTGGCGGGCCTTCGTAGACAAGTACGAGAGAACAATATTGGCCCACCAAGTACCACGGACTCCAAATTTTTGTTGCGAGTGAACGAGCACAAGACTCTTTACGTTTCTGTTGTTAACTTATGGTATACAGAAGACATGTACTTGGCACTGTATGTGATTTCAATACTTTTGTACGTGGACATTTTTCTTTTTATTCTTTCGTTTTGAGTAGGGACCACATTATTGCACTTGGCGAAAGGTTTTTGCACCATAGGTGCTTTTGTTGTTGATATATATATAGCAATATATATCAATATATATATGTATATATCAAT
The DNA here is from genome assembly GCA_943736025.1 of Tenthredo mesomela. Taxonomy (NCBI): domain Eukaryota; kingdom Metazoa; phylum Arthropoda; class Insecta; order Hymenoptera; family Tenthredinidae; genus Tenthredo; species Tenthredo mesomela. The sequence goes on along the minus strand of OX031021.1, from coordinate 13,355,239 downwards.
GTAATGTGTAATTAAATAAAGTTTAATTACACATTACCAAAGTAATGTGTAATTAAATAAAAATTCAATTACACATTACGCAAGTAATGAGTAATTAAAAAAAATTTAATTACAATTTTCACAACACTGGTCGTGATCATGATCATGATTACTTCGTGTTCGTGGTGGGGGAAGAGATACGATCAAAAGAACAACTATCACGTGATCATGATCATTTTGATTAGTGATCACAGAGTCAAAAGAATACACCTATAATCAGTTCCGTCTCTTCCATAAGGGCACGGGGGGCACGGGCCCAGGGGCCCCGGCTTGATGGGGGCCCCGAAATGCGTCTTCATCGTCGATTAACTTGCACGTAAAATTTTTGTAGTCATCTTTTGTTTTTCCTCACGTTCTTTTGATTTCCTAAAAGGGCCCCCAAACTCTGTGTGCCCAAGGGCCCCCGAGTGGCCAAAGACGGCCCTGCCTATAATTAACTAATTGACGTTATATCTCCTTCTCTAAATATTTCAAATAGAGCAACCTTAAAATCCTTTTTTTTTAAATAATTTTTATGAATAATATACGGATTTTATAAATGGTGTATGTAATTGTAATCGTATATAATCTGTTGAAAGACCTGTTAAAAATTTCCGTTGCATACATATTCATACACACGTATGGAAGACGCAGGGGGTTGGCGCGCGGAGCGCGCAGGGGGGCGCAGCCCCCCTAGTTACTATATAAATACATATATCTAATTGTATATAAACAAGTTACATTAAATTATTTATTATGATTATATTCGAGATGATACCATACTTTGGATCTAGCTTTAATAAGCAGCATACCCATTTAGTTACAACCACACACACACACATAGAATTCGACTGTTAAGACACCAAAACCCTGCCTTGAGTTAGAGATTAAAGAAAGCACTATAACAGATAAGCAAAACGACACGCGACACTCAGTGCCGGCTTCAGACATTACCGCGCCCTGAGGCAGCGGGGGTTTCCAGCCCCCCCCCCCCCCCCCCCCCCCCGCCGGCGAATTTTTTTACCAATCGTTACAAATCTAAAATTGTATGTCACACAACGGCACCCGAACCGCTTCAAGTAAACCTATGCAAAACAGCATAACTAATGCCAATATAACTGAGCCGAATCCAAAACAACTCGAAATCACTTTACCTGCAAGACCAAAAAACCTGTGGTGCTCAAATCCGATATAACTTGCAACTTGAATTGTGAATCATTTTCGTAAAGTTTCTTCAAAGAAACTATTTTGGGCTCCATTCAAAATTCCGCACCATGAAAAGCGTTCCCTCGTGATTGATAACAGGATAGCAAGAGGCAGGAAGCAGGTAGTCATATAGTACGTCTATATAGATTAAAATCCATACTTCTGACCGTGGTGTGAGTATAGATGGTGTGCCTAGGAGTGCAGCTTCTCTCTCTAAAAAAGTTTCTCTCTCGTCTGGCGATGGATTTAAGTACGAAGTGAACCAACCGTTAAAATTCCCTAGAATCGTTAGGGATTTGTTTTGCTAATGTTGGATTTCTCTGGGGAATTCACGAGCGGGTGTTTTAAATATTGCGAAATTATAAAATCTACAAAAATTTTACGTCAACTCAGAAATTTAATTTGTAGATATAATAAAAAATAGTAGATAGGTAATTATCAATTTTATTGGTAGGGCATAAAATAATGTATGCAAATTTGGTATAATGCAATGCGCACAATGTCACGCGACTGTATTTTATATATTTAAAAAAACTTGTAAGCAATAATATAATTCAGTGGAACAACATTAGCAGTATTAAAATAACACATCAGTTAGCAATATACAATACAGTGGTACAACGTAAAAGTTAACAAAGTAAAGATATCTTATGATTAATATAATAATGAGATTACGAATCTCATAAAATTTACAGTACAAACTTAAATTTTTTTTGTATTTAATTTAATTTATATTATTATTCTGACAATGAGAAATGATGAAAAATCATTATATTTATAATAATACTGAATTTAGTTGTTTGATGTGTATGACATTGAAGTTTGCATCGTCGGAACGCAACGAAATTCAACGTGAATTTAAAAAAAATATACATAGCATAAAAATGATCCTATTAGGTTTATTTACATTTTCAAGTTATTTCTAGTCGTTTTCAATTTTCAGACATAGCAGGATCATTTTTGGTAAATTGATATACTTAAAATTTTTTTTTTTCGGAGTTCGTTGCGTTTCAACGATGCAGACTTCAATGTCATTGATGTGTCCAAGTTATGAATTTCTCGGTCAGCCGAGAAATAAGGTCGGTCTTTTGTCGGAGTCGAAGTTTTCACTGCATGATGAAAGTAAAACTTGTTTTCGGTAATATGGAATGCTTATTCCTTTTCTTATTGGTTGTATGCTCTTCTGCCCGAACATATTCTAACTGAAAGAATAAGACAAAAATTGTTATAATTGAACGAGGTATGGTAAGCAATAATTGGTAGACAATTCACAGACAATTTCCCAGGAATATGGTCTACGATCTTAATCCTTTGCGGTCACACGTTCCTATACATTTACCGGACGGTCACATGGGGTCGAAGGGACCCCAGCTGATCTGAAACGCTTGCCATATGAAAATTACCTGTCCCTTTGGGACCAAAAAATTATGGAACGTACTTTGAACCTTGTAGAATATGTAGCAAAAGTTAATATATAAGAAACTAAATGACAACACACGTTGAAAAAATGTGGAAAATGCTTAAAAGTTGAAATGTGAACTTAGACAAAAACGACGAAAAACACCGGGGTCGTATTAACCCCGAGTGACCGCGAAGGGTAAAATAACTGATTAAATTTATACCGATAATTGATACTCACCATTCTCAAAGATTGCTGACATTTTCACCTGCTCAATTCTCTTCAACCAACCCTCACGCATCACGCCGGATTGTGGTAAACGAAAAAAGCTTATGTATCCGTTAGATTTCCGAACGTTCGTACGATTATTTTTACAGCCTTCTACAATACACGCATACGCCATTTCAGCAATCGTAACCCACACTAGAAACTTCCATCACTCTTGCATGCAAACAACGGTAGAGAAATACACAATTTATTTTACAACAAATTGGCGGTTATTGGTCAACACCACGAGCGCGGCGTGTATTCCATGCGCTGTGACGTCACCAAAAAGTGGTGCCATAGTTGAATAAAAAATTATTCCCCATCAATATAGGGTTTTCTTAGACAGTTGGTACTCATCATACTTAAGTCTGTTTTGTTTTGAAAAGTGGGCGTGTCAGGGTAGTTCTAGGCACACCATCTAATATTCACACCACGCTTCTGACGATAACATTACACTTAAGGTCCAAGCTGCAACCTCAATTTTTTTCAGTATTTTGCGAGCCCCCGTCCCGGAGGCATGAATAGTGGAAATTTGCCATTTTATGAAATCTCAGAATTTTTGAACGATGATATCTCTAAACCATTTGAGTCTCCATCTTCGTTTTGCGCCTCAAAAATTAATCTTTCTTCATAGAATTTTGGAAAAATAAATGAATAAATAAATAAAAAATGCCCGAATCATGGAGACATCAATTTCTCGCTTTCAAATGAATTTCTAGCGGCCGGGACGGTATCGCGAAGTTCCAAAATATTTTTTTCAGAAAGTTGGATTCAAGACGAATCTATATTGACTACCCTTTTTTTTATTGATATGACTCTCCAATCCCAAGATATCATCGATCAAAAATTCTGAGATTTCATAAAATTGGCAAATTTCCACTATTCATGCCTCCGGGACGGGACTTCGAAAAATTCTGGAAAAAATTGAGGTTGCAGCTTGGACCAGGGCAGAAAAAAAAAAAAAAAGTTTCACTCCAATCTGAGGGGGTCAGGTCTCGAAGGTGGTCGAGATGAGCTGGAATCCCCCATATATATTTATGGCTCATAGAACTATGTAATATATTTTAATAAAGGAATTACGCAAAATTGATGTGATTACACCTTCTGGCTTTTGCAGCTTAGAAGTCTCGGATGAAATCATCGACGTCGAGCGAATCTAGTATGTCATTTTCTATGGACATCAAAAGGTTACTTTGGTTATTGACTATTCATGAATAAAGTTGCCCCTAGCATCGATTTGAGTTCTCGTAAAAAAAAAAAAAAAAAAAAAAATTGCTCTCTGTTTTGGCGCCCCCTCAGAGTGGCGCCCCGAGGCGGCCGCCTCACTTGCTTACTGTCTGAAGCCGGCACTGGCGACACTCACCAATGTTAAATGACCATACGTTACCATTCGTAAAAACTATATTATCAACTATTCGTATACTATCTTTTATCACTCATTAATACTATATATTTAAATTGAAATAATTTTTGATGAGAAAAATTAACGGACGATCCGGGAATCGAACCCAGGATCTACGGAAGCCTATCCGGGGACTTACACCCGAGACCACCTAGCTCGCCCACGGATCACCGCAATTTTTCTCATCTTCTATTCTTGTGCTCACATGTATGTGTTGTTATGATTCTTGGGTATGTAGCACTGTAGTAGTACGCAAGGCAAAGTCATATACACTATAGCACCTGTATGACGGCTGTGTCACGAGCAGGCTGTGAGTTTATTGTATATAGCGGCCTTTTTGTGTAGAAGAATAGAAGATGAGAAAAATTGCGGTGATCCGTGGGCGAGCTAGGTGGTCTCGGGTGTAAGTCCCCGGATAGGCTTCCGTAGATCCTGGGTTCGATTCCCGGATCGTCCGTTAATTTTTCTCATCAAAAATTATTTCAATTTGAAACATCAGGGATAGATAAAAAGTTAAGTAATCAATTAATTATTTAATTAATTACTTAATAAAAATATTACGCACACAAAAAGGCCGCTATATACAATAAACTCACAGCCTGCTCGTGACACAGCCGTCATACAGGTGCTATAGTGTATATGACTTTGCCTTGCGTACTACTACAGTGCTACATACCCAAGAATCATAACAACACATACATGTGAGCACAAGAATAGAAGATGAGAAAAATTGCGGTGATCCGTGGGCGAGCTAGGTGGTCTCGGGTGTAAGTCCCCGGATAGGCTTCCGTAGATCCTGGGTTCGATTCCCGGATCGTCCGTTAATTTTTCTCATCAAAAATTATTTCAATTTGAAACATCAGGGATAGATAAAAAGTTAAGTAATCAATTAATTATTTAATTAATTACTTAATAAAAATATTACGCACACAAAAAGGCCGCTATATACAATAAACTCACAGCCTGCTCGTGACACAGCCGTCATACAGGTGCTATAGTGTATATGACTTTGCCTTGCGTACTACTACAGTGCTACATACCCAAGAATCATAACAACACATACTATATATTTAATCTGCACACTATTTACGTTAAATTATTATAACACTATTATTCAATTACAATATTATACTCATTTATTACAATTATTATAACACTATTATTCAATTACAATATTATATTCATTCATTACAATTATTATAACACTATTATTCAATTACAATATTATATATTCATTTATTACAATTATATTAACACTATTATTCAATTGCAATACTATATTCATTATTGTAATACTATTATTCAATTAAAATATTATATTCATTTAACATTATCTCATGCATATTACAAGGATATCATTATAAGACAGATAGCATATTACTGTAATTACATCTTTACCTCATTTCATCATTATATTTCTATCTTAAGCTCTAAATCAAACTAGACTCTGCATATTAAATCAAATCAGGCTAAACCCATAAAATATATCGTCTATACTGACGTCTTCAGGAATGCGTGAATAAAACTCTTTCTCACAGGCCACACGCGCCAAAGACGTCAATGTACTCAAAGCCTAACTACCGACGTACCAATACCATAACTTGCTAAAACAAAGACTTACAACACGGAAATTGATTTAAAGAGACGTTGACCAATCCGAGACCGGCACCGGTAATATAATTACCCATTAACCACCCGACATACGATTGGAAATACCAAGAATGACTACGAACATAAAACTGTCAAATTCAAATCACCTAAATTCGAACCTAAGAGAAATTATTGTTCAAAGCCATACTGTAGGCAACCTTTCCCAGGTTCCCAACCTATTCGTTAAATATTCTAATAAACCTAAGATAGAAATTATGAATTATGTATGCTTAAATGTATCAATATCTGTCTAAAAATAGTTCTCGCTGAAAATCCCTTTTTATCGTAAAATCAATTGAGAATGAACATACAAATCAAAAGAGCGAATAAGTACAAAACCCCCAAGTACAGAGAATCACATAAGTACCAACAACCTTATTAAATAAGAAAAAGAAGATGAGAACCTCGGCGAGAAATGCCGAAAAGCTAAAGACATAAAATGACGGATGCAAATTCCAAAAGACTTATGCGTGCACTACTACAATCAGAAGGAGAGCGAGTAGCAATCACCCACACAACAGCACCACTACGACCAGAGAGAGAGCGAGTAGCAATCACCACACAACAGCACCACTACGACCAGAGAGAAAGAGAGCAACAATCACCCACACAACTGCACCCCTACAAGACGCAAGAGATCTAGACCAATCACAGAAGGATAGAAATCTGCTTACGACACGAAAACCCAATCAAGAAGTACGATGCAGCCATCGACCCCGCACCAACGAACAGCGATATATAATACCCACCGTTCACCAAGAGCTACCTCCCATTGGTACCGAATTAACAAACTTACAACTTTTTTAAATCAGTACTTCTTCAACTCTTCTACGGTAATCCAGTAGCTAATTCAGTTCGATCCTGACTTAGTTCAAATTCAATTTTCAATCAAGTACTATTCGCAATTTTCGAACTTAGATTTAGTTCATTCTCACAATTCAACTCAGTGTTGCTAAAACTGCATTAACCCATTGCTTCACGTAAGTCGCGAATCGTCTCGGTGTGAGTCGAGTGGGGGTAAAACCAACCAGCGCAGCGTATGCATCGGTGTGAGTGCCACGCGTAGATGTAGTGTGTAAGTGCGCCCCCCACTATCTGCTACTACAGGGCCGTAACGACATTCAATTGACGCCGATTCTAGTGTCATTCATATATGCGCCCTCGGATATTTGAAAGATACTCGGCTCACGGACCTGCTCGCGCTGCCCCCACCACGGAGCCCTGACTCAACGCTGGAGAGTGGGGACGCGCTACGTGAAGCAATGGGTTAAATAGTAATCCTTTTATTTCAAACTTATTTCAAACTTTGAACTTGTTAAAATCAGGAGAAGGTTCAAGGAAGAAAACTATTACTTAAAAAGAATGAAAAACAGTTTATTAGAAAGAATCGATAAATATGTATTACAGACGGTTTACATTTCTTGATGACCGTTAGTCTGTGCGACCGTAAACAAAGGCTATCGACGAAACACTAACTTGGTGTACACACCGACTTGCCTTTCCTGGTAGTGTGTAGGTCACTCACCTACACGGTACACATCTTAGTGAAGTTAGGGTTTGAATTTATACTCATATCTCAACAGAACTTACCAAATTCAGCGAAAGCTATTAATATTAATAAATTGTCAAACATAAGTTTCTATCAAGAATAAATAAACCAAGCATTGAAACGTGAAAACGATAATTTAAAACTTAACCTGAACCCATTCCTTGAGGACACCGAGAAACCGATCCATCAACGGACCATCGACAACCGACAATCAACAACCAGCCAACTCTATAACAATTGGTAAGAACAATTCGCATGAATCACTCAAGACAATAACCCTCCCAGAAACGTCAACCCTCATTCTCATACCCAGATAACAAAATGTCTGCACAATGCGAGCGTATACGCTCTCACGCGTGCGGATTAATCCGCACGGCATGAGCTCATATCACCACACAGATGCGTCATCAGTTGCGACTCATATCGCTCGCATGTCGTGAGCATCACGCGCGTGCCACGCATATCGCTCGCACGTCGTGATGGTATGAGGTTTGTCCAGATGGTACCAATTCAATTGATAAGTTTCGTAAAAAAATCAGAAACGGCTTATTATGCATTATGCAACATTTTTATTTAAAATACGTATAAAATTGAAATACGAACTACCCTAGTACTTTCCGATGATCGGGCTAGCCCTCATATCGAGGCCCGTAATTTATTATCATGAAATGAAAAGTAATAATGGTAGAAAAAAAAAAAAAAAAACAGAATCTGACATATTTTATCGTCAGTCGACCCTACCTATATACGCATCGTATCGACGAAAATGCATCTTACATCCATTGAAAAGACCACCGGATTTTTCGTCCCCGCTGGGATTTGAACACACGTCCGCTCGGTTACCAGTCGCATGCCCTAACCACTACGCTAAACTACCATATGATATAAAATCTAACACTCTCCTACTTATTCAGAGCCCATCAAAGTGTCAAGTTATTACTCGAAATATTTCAGAGTCAGCAAAATTTTGCATTTGCAGGACTAGATTGAAGTGCTCGCATATTAGGGTGTCCGTTATTTCCCAAATTGACTTTTTTCACTTGGGTATGGCCCAAATCATCTTCACGTATCAAATAGTTCATAGTCTAAAAACAATTATGCATTTTTTTTCAAGTGCCATATTAACCCTTGCCTGTAGGACGATACTTCTCCCATTTAATTAACATGGGATTTTCGCACTTTTCATACTTTAATTTTTTTTTGCTTACTACTTTCATTACCTCATAAAATATATGGCAATAGTCCATTGATATAATGAGGCTTTCTTTGATGGCAATTATATCAAATTATTGGGTACACGGAAAAAAAGAAACAGTGAAATTCACAGGACACACAGTTTCCGTTGGATTCGAGCGCATTTTACTGATGTATTTACAATACTGAACTGTCAATAAACCAGTGTACACTGTCAAAATCTCAGTGAACACTGTCAAAACACTGTAAAAATCTCAGTGAACACTGTAATAATCCCAGTCTCACTGAGATTTTGATAGTGTACACTACACGGAAAAAAATAAAAATGTTACACTTACAAAAAATAGTGTTAACTTTACAGAACTCCTGTGCTAAATAGGGGACAAGCGAAGTCTGTTGTCACTTTAACAAGGGTGAACTTGTAACCATGATCAGTTGGAATGACAAAATGCTTTGTCAAATGAACAAATGTTCCACAGTTGTTAATATTACTCTCTGAGTCATGTGGAAGTTGCAATGTTAAAGCTACAATATCTTCTGTTGAATGTACAAGCTTCCAATGTAACGCTTACTAAATATTCTTACTCGAATGCCTATGTTACTGTAACAATACTGGCGTGTGGAATTACATGATAACATAGTCAAAATTACTTCCTCTCCGGTTAGTATAACAAGAAGTCGAGTAAAATTTTTTACAAATCTTGTTTTGTAAGTGCAGCAATAGTATTTTTTTTCCGTGTAGGGTGGTTCAAAAAAGACCTAATTTCTCAGATGTTGCTGCTCATCCGTGAATATGTTGGTTGTGATTTTTAAAAATTATCCCATTTTTTTTAGCTCTATTGGACAATATTTACTACTGCCTCAGTGAAGATGAAATTTCGAAATTTTGCCATTTTTGGCAATTTCAAAGTTCTCAGATCAAAGCGCTCATCTGGCTACCTCGAGATTCTCATTCAATGAGTATGTTGGTTCAAGATGAGACTCGTACGATAATATTTAGGGGCCGTCCATAAATGACGTCACCACTCAAGGGGGGGAGGGGGGTAACCAAAAATGTGACATGTTGTGACATGGGGAGGGGAGGGGTACATCCAAATGTGATGTCACATTTCGAAATTTCGAATTTTCACACAATATGTGTAGAAAGATTATTTGGAATATCAATAAAGGATTTTTTGAAATAATGAAAAGTTTCAATGTTTTTTTCTTTATCATTAAAGAGGGGGTAGATGGAAACTTTGTGACGTCACCTCTAGGCCAGTGGGGGGGGGGGGGGGGGGGAGTCCGAGCTTTATCACTGAGGGTGACAAGGGGGGGGGGGGGGGGGTCGAAAAATGTGAAATTCATGGTGACGTCATTTATGGACGGCCCCTTAGTACTGCCTCGGAGACATTGGAGTTTTTTCAATATTTCGCGTTTTTTCGGAGATTCGATCGCCAGGCGCTACTCATGAGACAGTTTCATCTTGCCAATATGAGGAAGAAATCCAAGCAGTTTGCAGTCTGCGGGACCATTTTTACTACTGCCTCATTGAGGGCGACTTTCCTTCAAGTAAAATTAGCAACATGAGGCAGTAGTAAAAATGGTCCTACAGACTGCAAACTTCGTGTACTTCTTCCTTAAAATGGTAAGAAAAGACTGTCATGACATGAGCAACACCTGGCGATCCAATCTCTAAGAAAACCCCTAAATAGTGAAAAAATTTCAATGTCTCTGAAGCAGTACTAAATATTATCGTACGAGTCTCATCTTGAACCAACATGCTCATTGAATGAGAATCTCGAGGTAGCCAGATGAGGACTTTGATCTGAGAACTTTGAAATTGCCAAAAATGGCAAAATTTCGAAATTTCAGCTTCACTGAGGCACTAGTAAATATTGTCCTATAGAGCTAAAAAAAAAATGGAATAATTTTTCGAAATCACAAACAACATATTCACGAATGAGCAGCAACATCTGAGAAATTAGGTCTTTTTTGAACCACCCTAGTGTACACTGGTTTATTTACAGTTCAGTATTGTAAATACATCAGTAAAATGCGCTCGAGTCCAACGGAAACTGTGTGCCCTGTGAATTTCACTGTTTCTTTTTTTCCGTGTACCGTAAATAATTGTTCCACTAAATTTCTATACTATACTTTTACCGTTAATTTACACAAAAAGTTCAGTGCATGCGCAAATTCGAATGTATTCAGAGTTATCGAGTATTTTAAAATTCGTTACAAATATTTTGCGGGGTCAATCCTCGACGAAATCGAAATGGAGACTTTCGTAGCCACTTTTTTGTGTAATGAAATTTTCTTTTCTGGAATATTTGTTTTCGCAATTTATTGTTCATCTATCAGTTTTACAGAGTCTTGTTCTGCCACTGTTTTTTTTTTTTTTTTTTTTTTTCTAATGTATCAAATAATTTATTAATAAAATAATTATTTTTTTTTTTTTTAATTTATTAATAATAATTAAATGTATGTAAATAATTCCGCAGCACTTCTTATAACGTGAAACGAATGTTTCGAATATTGAAAAAAAAAAAAAAAGTAGCTTCAGCATTTTGTGGGAGTGACAAATGAAAAAAAAAAAAAAATTACGAGAATAAGTGAATAAAAAACATTATTTCGCAAGAAAGGTTCAACAAATTTTGCACCCAATCTTGACATTTAGGTTTGATCTTGGAAAATATCTGTCACGAATTCTGAAATATCGAGTAAATCTTACGAACTGTTTTATGATGAAAATAATATTGATTATCTCATATGGGATGCTTGCACACTGACATCATGGTGCCCGCACGCGGTGCGGCGCACAACAGCAACACACGTGATTGTATGTTCTCGCACGCGTGATGGCTAGATGCGACTCATTACGCTCGCACATATGTGGCGTCACTTCGTGCTAGCAATAATGGCGCGTTCTCGCCCGCACGACGTGAGCCGCACGTTGTGATGACTCTGTGCGTCGCACGATTGTTATCTAGGATAATTAAACTAAAACCGTAAAATACCAATTCAAATATAAAAACATTCTTGAGCAACGATAGCCTTCAGGTTTAAATAAGCTAGATACAAGTACGTATAGTTAGACGACGCGGCCTAGTGAATTTAAGGTAGTTATGCCGCGAAGTGCATTTCTATAGAATCATCTGAAATTTTGACTATATGTTACGTCCTAGGCTGGAAGCCGAATATATAATCTATAGGTACAACAGTTACCATAGTTATTATCTCAGGTATAAGAATACCGACGTGCAATTATCATCAGAGTTTTAATAATGCATCTACTGATGTAATTCCATTTATAATTTTTTCCTTTATTCCTTTATATATTACTTTACTCATAGATATTAGTCAATACTTTTGAAAGGAACAATCTTAACTATAATATAGACAATTTCATCCCATTTTCTCACGAAACGAATATGCTCTGGAACACTTGAAACACCATAAAACTGTAAGCCTAAACTTTAAGTAAACTTTGAAAATCCTTATTGAGGAAACATAAATCTTCAGATCCTTCAGATTTTTACGACCCAAAGCGGAAAAGTCTAAAGACAAAGACAGCTCTGTTTTAAAAGAAGAGAGATATAGATGCTTACAGCATCCCTTCTTAGCGCCTCGACGCTTGGGCCTCTGACCCAATCGCCTTGCGCAAATGCTCTTCTAGCCAACCATATTTTTTCCCGCTTTTGTTTTAATGTTCTTTTTACCAATAGAAAAAACCTCGCCTTCCCGCGAGTTTTCCAAAACCTCCCCTTCGCGTATCCGCGAGGAGAGATCTTTTCTACTGCAGTATTAGCAGTTAGTCACGAAACCTCAATCAGTAAAGATCGAACTTATAGAATCTTAGATCTCAGAATTATCAACTCAAAGTGTTTGGTGTAACAGTTAATTAATAAGTGAATTACTAAATAAAATAATAGAAACTACAAACTTGAATTAATCTCCACTTGCGTGAAGATTAATTACCAAAACTACAGTGCAGATTGTTATTATTAAATTGTTTAATAAATATTGTTATAATTAAAAGGTGAAACTATAAACATTTATTTCACCCACGCATAGTGGTGGCTGATAATACCCATACCTCAACAGATATCTCAACAGATACGAGCTCAGCGACGTCCAGAAGAACTAGTAATTTAAGACTCGGTAAGAAATACAGAACTCTACCAATTCAACATCATATAAAATAACTTGTGATTCGTTCTTCTAAATAACTTTCAACTCAAGACGTAACAGCTCTATCTATAATAAATTTGGTGGCAGCGTCGGAATATCAGTCTGAAATAAATTAAAAACTAATCAAAGAAATAAAACACCTAAATCAAAAAAAAAAAATCTGTTAAAAAGCGTGAAATTTTTTTTTACATTGGTAATTCACAAACTGTAAAAATCATCAAACTAACGTGACTAAAGATCATCGATCTAAAACATCAACATCAAGAATCTCATCATCAGTGAATTTCAAACTCAACATTGATCATCATTGATTTTGCCGTCGGATACCATCGCAGTGCAGAACTTCAAGACCAACTCCAGCGACCGAAGACCCGCCCTACCGCTCACCCACGAAGACTACTACACTTACTCATAGACATTACATTATTGTTATTCCTCTTCACCAAAGTAAGTCGAAAATAATTTTAACAAAATGCCTCAAGAAATCATACCTATGGATATGTCACAAACCCTTGGTAATAACTCAAATCAAAATGAAAATCCAAATGAAAATTCAGAACCAAATTTAAACGATCGACTAGGAAATAATTCTACTCTTAATAATTCAAATAGCATGGCATATGATTATAAAGAATTTTTCAAAACCATTCCTGCACTGAGAAAAAAGTATTTTTCCTATCAAAATACCAAGTATTACCGAGCGAGTTTAGTTGTAGTAAAAATACGTATTGTTCTCAGCAAAATACCGGTTATGAGAATAGTACGCTGCGTCGCCGTACGTATAGTTCTGAGCAAAATACAATGTATTGTTAGTAGAGCAATACCAAGTTTTGTTCTCAGAACAAGAAATATTGTCAGTGGAAAAATACAGTTTTCTCAGTGTGATTTTAATGGTAAACCTGATGGTTACCCAATCAAATCGTTCATCCAACATTGTGAATACGCAAAACGATATCTAACAACTTTCCCAGAAGATTTCTTAGTAAGAATTCTTTGTTCTAAATGTAAAGGAGAACCAGAAAAACGTGTTTTTGACGCAAATTTACAAACGATTGACGAACTGACAAAATTTTTAAATTCACACTTCAGACCGAAAAAACGCGTTGGCGTATGGCTTAGAGAATTTAACAATTTCAAACAAAAACCAAAAGAAAGAGTAATTGATTTTAACTACAGAATAGGTCAACACCTACAGGGAACTCTTTTGGAAATAAAACTTGACGGGACAAGTGTAGAAGCTAGGACATTTTCAGCAAACGAAGCTGCTGTTACAGCTTTTATCGAAGGTTTAACCCCTAGAATTTCAGTGTTTATACCAAAATTAAATTCATATACAAAACTTGTCGACGTAGTGAAAGAAGCTATAAACGTCGAAGACCAACATGGAATGATACCGGATCTTGATTTGGAAATCCCCGGAATCTCATCAAAACAATGTCTTCCTATTCAGTCAAATCAAAGTAATAATCATAAACCGACAAATAAATTTAACACACACGACAAATCAAATCACGGTAACGCGAATACTAAAAATAGTCCAACAAACACGAGTACACAAGACGCGAAATTTTGCAATTATTGTAAGAAAAATAACCACGTCATTGCAGATTGCCGAACTTTACAAAATAAAAATAAAAAACTCGGTAATTACAGTAACAACACGGAATCAAATCCTAATAGATTACTAGAGTGCAACTATTGCAAGAAAAAAGGTCATATAATCAGAGATTGTAGAAAACGCAAGTATAATAACGCGAAACGCGAAACTAATAACGGTACACCTAATACCGATATACCTGCGGGAAACGAATCAACGTCCCATCGACCAGGCGCGTCGACGGGTCAGTAATAAACTCAGCGCTTATTTCACAGACTAACCATAAACTCTTTACGGCAGAATGTAAAATAAGTTCTACATACACAACCTATAATTCTCCTTCAATAATAATTCAATCTAAAAATCTCAAACAAACAAATGCTAAATTTTTAATCGATACCGGATCACAACTAAATTTAATTAAAATCGGTGAATTAAAAGATCCAAATTCAATAAATAAATCGATAACTTACGAATTGAACGGTATATCAGAAAAAGACAAATCAATTACTTTAGGACAGATTCAATTACAGATAAATAATATACACGGTAAATTTAACGTAATCCCAGACGATTTTCCTATACATTTTTCAGGTATTATAGGATCAGAATTCATGCATGTGAACGAAGGTAAGATTGATTATGAAACAAAACATGTAACTCTAAATAACAACAAAATTCCCTTTTGCGATACAGAGAGTATTGTTCTGCTGGCCAGAACGAAATCTCTAATGTTTATTCGGGTTAACAATTCATTAGAAAAGGGTTACGTGCCGCGTTTAGATATGCATGAAGGTATTTTTGCAGGTGAATCTTTGGTTACAAATATTCAGGGAAAAGCGTATTTATATGCTATTAATACAACGGATAAAGACATTAGGGTCGATATTCCCGTAATTCCTCTATATCCTTTCGATATGAGTGAAGACGAGGATAATAGTTCAGTAAGGGACAATACCACAGAGCGTATAAAAAGTACTCGGACGCGAGGAAACCGCGCTAATGAGGTCATAAACCTGTTACGACTAGATCACCTTAATGAAGAAGAAAGTAAAGCAGTATTTTCTCTAGTAGAAGAATACTCTGACTTGTTCCATATCCCAGGAGAAGCATTACGTGCTACTAATGTTTTGACACATCGTATTTTGACCACAGACAATATACCTGTAAATACTCGACAATACAGACACCCCCCACATCAAAAGGTAGAAATAGAAAAACAGATTAACGATCTTTTGCAAATAAATACGATACAGCCGTCAACCTCACCGTACAATTCCCCCGTTTGGATTGTACCTAAGAAAGAAGATTCTAAAGGTAATAAAAGATGGCGCTTAGTAATTGATTATCGTAAATTAAATGAAAAAACTATCGGAGACGCGTATCCATTACCATTAATAACAGACATTCTTGACCAACTCGGTGGTGCAAAATATTTTTCAATATTTGATTTAGCATCGGGCTTTCATCAAATTGAGATACATCCAGAGGATAAGCATAAAACAGCTTTTACAACTCCTCACGGTCATCAAGAATTTAATAGAATGCCATTCGGATTAATGAACGCTCCTGCGACATTCCAACGTTTAATGGATACAGTTCTAAGAGGTTTACAAGGATCGGAATTATTTGTTTATTTAGATGATATCGTAATTTACTCACGTTCAATCGAAGAACACGCAATTAAATTCAGAAAATTAGCTGAAAGATTAAGAAAAGCTAACTTAACTTTGCAAACCGATAAATGTGAATTCTTGAGAACGGAAGTAAAATATTTAGGACATATTATATCCGCCGATGGATTAAAACCAGATCCTAAGAAAATAGAAGCAGTTAAACATTTTCCAATTCCGAAAACACCGAAAAACGTTGAAGAATTTTTAGGACTTGCCGGATATTATCGTCGTTTTATAAAAGATTTTGCAAAAATCGCGAAGCCCTTATCAGATCTTACAAGTAAAAACGCTCAGTTCGAATGGACCTCACAGCACCAGGTAGCTTTCGAAAGTTTGCGCGATAAACTTTGCGAAGAACCAATATTGCAATATCCAGATTTTTCAAATCCTTTTATCGTAATAACTGACGCATCAGGTTACGCGGTTGGAGCTATTCTTTCACAAGGCGAAATTGGAAAAGATACTGCAGTCGCGTATGCTTCACGTGTACTTAATAAACACGAAAGAAATTATTCTACAACCGAGAAAGAAATGGTAGCTACAGTCTTTGCATTGAAAACTTTGAGACCGTATCTCTATGGTAGACAGTTCACTCTGATCACCGATCACAGACCGCTTGTGTGGGTAAATTCTATGAATGACCCAACATCGCGAGTAATGAGATGGAGAGAACGCTTGAAGGAATTCGATTATACAATTCAATATAAGGCAGGTAAAGCTAATACTAATGCTGATGCATTATCGCGAAACCCCGTAGTATTACCCGTTAAATTCAAATGGCGTAAACCAAATGCTACGACAGGTCAACAAGCTTTGATAGGACAACCAGGTATAGCTAGACTTAGATCGTCTTCCGATACGAGTACTAACTTACCTACAAAAAAATCTAAACTAAATCAAACTTCGAGTTCAGATAAAGAAAATTTTAGAAAATTCCCCAAAGAAATTATCGAAACTAAAATTGAAACGATTGAGCCCGTGAACGCGACAGATCCGAGAGAATCGCGTACACCCCCAGTAGAATCAATCTCAGAAGAATCTATAGGCAGTGATAACAGGTCTGGCCAACCAATAAATCTTTGCATTAACAAAACCCCAGAACAAACTCGTAGAAAGAAACTCAAATCAGCTATGAAAAAGAAGTCTGATACTAAACGGTATACCTCATTACAAGTTTCTTCGAAACTTCATACATCATTATCAAGTGATGATTCAGATAATTCTAAATTAAATTCTAAATTCAAAACTATTCCTAAATCCAAATCTGAAACTCCTTCTGAGAATCTCGAAATACAACATCATCCTATTCAAAATTTAGATGAACTAAATCCAGAAATTGAACAACAGATCTTAAATGATCAATTTATAAAACAGATAAATAACGAACAAGTTATAACAGTGGAAAATGTAGATGTAGACAATACAATTGCCTCATCCCATTTTCCAACCCCAAAATCAGGTAGACTTATAGAAAAGCAAGGGGACAACCCAACCCCCACCTCTTTGAAAACTCCTACTCAGGAAACGCCTACTACTAGTAACCGTAGAACTCAGTCATTTCGTACACGGAATAATTTCCAACGTAATTTAGCTAAAGATTTGTTAAATAAAAGATCAATTCAATCAGCTGAATTTACACCTTCTCCAGCATTACGTACGAAACGGAAAATTGATAGGACTAGTATTAATATCCCTAAAATTACTGTTTCCGAAAGTCATTCGGATATAGCAGATTCCCAAGACCAAGACGAAATTATACCGCTAGACATGGATATTTCTTATCAAAATTTCACAGTAAATAATTTTTCTTCAGATGAAGAAGATATATCCAACATCACTAAAGTCGAAGCTTCAATTCATTCTGAACCTATGGATCAAGATAAAGCACTTAGCTTTATGGAAATAGATAACAGTTTAGTAGTAAATGAATCTCTCACGGATTCACACAAAGTTGCATTTTCAGTACTACCTACCCTTGACAAAAGACTAACCGACAGAACCGTTACGACACATGTGCAACAGAAAAAATTGGAAACTTCCCCAAAGAACAATAAAATGCTAGGATTAGCAGGGTCGTCCAACTCAATGGTCAAAACCATACAAAAAATGGACGTTCCTCAGCCAGAACAGCTAATAAGAAAGTCAACCAGGCAACGAAAAGAGAAAATTTGCCCATGTTGCATTGAACCGAATGCACATTCTGAAAGGATTAGGAATAATAAAATACCTAAAGCCCCAGAGAAATCAGTTATACCTAAAGAAAATATCATACAAATATCCAATCATACACCTCAAATTGTTACAAATTTAAATGAAATACATTCATATGAATCACAAAATAAAGTAAAATCTCAAAATGAAATTCCGCAAAACGAAATAACTTCAAATCAGTCGCAAGATAAAGTAAATCCACAGAATGAAATTAATTCATCATATTTGCCCTATATTCAAGATAGATTATCTTCCGAAGAATCAAATCATTCTCAAAGTAACGCTGATTCAGAAAGCGAAATAGTTATTGTAAATCAAGAAGTAGAAGATTCGAATAATTTGATAGAAACTCGAGACAATCTTGAAATGAAAAAAGACAATTACATTTGTTTTATATCCGCAGATGGAACTGTGTCAGATGACATAGGTAAACGATTAATAGAATTAGGATTATTGAACCTAACCCCTCTAGAAAAATATAATTTAGGTCAAGTAGTAATATCAGGAACTTCAAAAAAGAAAGTATTTGCTTTAGTAACTCGAGAAAATGATCAAACTTTGCCCAAAACAAGTAGTTTCAATAGAGCCTTTGGAAATTTGAAAGCAATAATGAATAACTCTAAAATTGAAACAGCTCGATTATCCGAAGGTAGAAGCAACCTTCATGTCTCAGCTTGGCTGACCATAAAAAAGATAATCCGTAAAACTTTTGCTGGTACGGACATTCAAATTACAATTTGTAAGGATAGGATTATTATACCACCCGTAGAGCAAAGGCAAGGTATAATTAGGGAAAACCATGAGTCACCCGTAGCTGGTCATAAAGGTGTTACAAAAACTTATAATAGAATTAGACAAAGATATTTTTGGGACAATATAAAGAAGCAAGTCGAAGACTTTGTTAGAAAGTGTATAAGTTGTCAGAAAAAGAAATTAGTAAGAGTTAAAACTAAACAACCCATGATAATTACGGATACATCAGCCGATGTATTTGATAAATTAGCTTTAGACATCGTAGGTCCAATTAATAACGCCTCAGATAAAGGATACAGATTCATTTTAACTATGCAAGATGATCTTTCAAAATTTTGTTTGGCAGTACCACTAAAAAACGCAACAGCTAACGATATTGCAGACGCGTTAGTTACTCAATTCATTTGTAAATACGGATACCCGAAACTCATTTTGACAGATCAAGGCGCAGCTTTTATTGGACAAGTAATGAAACGTTTAGCTAAAGTTTTCAAAATCAATCAAATCAAAACCACAGCATTTCACCCCCAATCAAATGGCTCATTAGAAAGAAGTCATCAAGTACTTGCAGATTATTTAAAACATTATACAGATAAGAAAAACTGGGACGAATGGCTCCCACAAGCAACTTTTGCTTATAATACTAGTGTACACGAAGGTACAAAATACAGCCCGTATTATCTGGTTTACGGTCGAGACCCTCGTATACCCTCAGAATTCCCATACCTTGACGAAATTCTTACGTATGACGATCATGTAAAAAATCTTACGTTACGTTTAATTGAGACTAGGAAAAACGCGCGAGAAAATCTAGAAAAAGCAAAACAAAGATCGAAAGAATATTATGATAGAAAATTAAACCCTGTAACATTTAAGATAGGACAGGAAATTTATTTGGTTAAAAATCAAAGAACAGGAAAGTTAGACGATAATTATAAGGGTCCATATAAAATTACAGAAATATTTCCTGATAAGAACGATATAGAAATCGAATTAGCTAAAAACAAACGAAAAATAATCCATTGTGATAGAGCTAAGATAGCTTACTAAATCATAAACTATAAGTGTAGATCACAACCTCAGACGCAAATCAAGTATAACTTCAACTATATCTAATCAAGAACGCCAGTTCATGTAAATGATTGAATAACTTAAAATCGAAACCTTATAAAACTAATTCATGAGAATTTATCGGACGAATAAAACTAACTTACAGATATAAAAGTAAATAACGACTCGTAAAGCAAAATTGCCGTTGAATGTTGTTTATTCAAGTTTACACACTAGCAATATCCCTGGCGGAAATCTACAGGTGAGACAAAACCTCTCTTCAACTGGACGGTCCTGTCCCCAACGCCCCTCTATCACCCACCTGATTCCAAAAAAATCAAAATCCTCCGGCCCGTAGTCTCGCCCTTCTCTTTCCAACATATAAGCATTCTCAGTCCTCCGCAATCGCCGCTCCGCTCTTCTCCCTCGCATCATCTCAATCATCTCGATCACTCTTAATCGTTGCGCCATGTCGCGCCGAATCATTCCCTTTAACAAAACAAATCAAACACGTTAATTAAGAAAGAATTCTCAAGAGAGCAAAACAGTTAAATTTTTGTTCTCTCTTCTCAACAATTTTGAAAAAAAAATCAAAAATTACAAAAAAAAAAAAAAAAAAAAAAAAATGATTTTAAGAGAAAGTAGAAATAATGAAAACTATCTATAATAAATTTGGAAAAGAGTACTCACCCTCAGTTCATTCCCAAAAATCCTTACTCGGAGATACATTCCTTGAAGATTTTCCATATTCCTCTCTCCTTTTTACTTTTCACGATTTTAAAATTTTTTTTTAAGTTTTCACTTAGACAAGCAGTTGCAGAATGAGCAAACTCAGCTCAAACAGACACTTTTATTTGCAACTAAGAATTAGAAAACACACCCTCAAAGACCCTACCCCTTCTAAAACTGACCAATGACCGAAACTTAAATTTTTTTTGACGAAAGGTCATACTCAGGTACGAAATTAGCCCCGCCTAACACGGCGCGGAAAATCCTTTACTCTTCAGAAATCAAAGAAAACCTAAGAAATTCTCTTCGAATTATTTCAAAAATTTTTTAAAAATATCAGGATTATAGTACTAATCAAATGCAATATCAAGATCTTAGACAGATATTCTTAGATAATCATGTGCTATGACCCATAGATATAATTAATTCATACATATAACTAATTCATAATTACTAATTACATTATTATTTTGAAATATATTTTACTCACCTTATTATTAGATAATTTTGTATTTTCATAAATTTCATGTTTATCAATATTTTAGATATATAATTTTGTATTTTCATGAATTTCATGTTTATCAATATTTTAGATATATAATTTTGTATTTTCATAAATTTCATGTTTACCAATATCTTAGACATATAATTTTATACTAATAACATAGAATAATCATATATCAACGTAATACTTATGAACAATTTTAAGTAATTTTAATCATTATATTACTTACCTTTTAGTTATGAAATCATTTTCAAATGTTAATCTTATCACATTATACATTAATCTTAGAAACATAAGATTTTCATAACACTTTTATATGTTTTATTATACTTATTTTAAGTTTATATTTCAATATTCAACTCAAATACATGGAAATTTCACGTCGATACACTAGAACCCGTTAGGTCGAGCGGGGACGCTCGGATCTTAACAGGGGAGGTGTTACGTCCTAGGCTGGAAGCCGAATATATAATCTATAGGTACAACAGTTACCATAGTTATTATCTCAGGTATAAGAATACCGACGTGCAATTATCATCAGAGTTTTAATAATGCATCTACTGATGTAATTCCATTTATAATTTTTTCCTTTATTCCTTTATATATTACTTTACTCATAGATATTAGTCAATACTTTTGAAAGGAACAATCTTAACTATAATATAGACAATTTCATCCCATTTTCTCACGAAACGAATATGCTCTGGAACACTTGAAACACCATAAAACTGTAAGCCTAAACTTTAAGTAAACTTTGAAAATCCTTATTGAGGAAACATAAATCTTCAGATCCTTCAGATTTTTACGACCCAAAGCGGAAAAGTCTAAAGACAAAGACAGCTCTGTTTTAAAAGAAGAGAGATATAGATGCTTACAGCATCCCTTCTTAGCGCCTCGACGCTTGGGCCTCTGACCCAATCGCCTTGCGCAAATGCTCTTCTAGCCAACCATATTTTTTCCCGCTTTTGTTTTAATGTTCTTTTTACCAATAGAAAAAACCTCGCCTTCCCGCGAGTTTTCCAAAACCTCCCCTTCGCGTATCCGCGAGGAGAGATCTTTTCTACTGCAGTATTAGCAGTTAGTCACGAAACCTCAATCAGTAAAGATCGAACTTATAGAATCTTAGATCTCAGAATTATCAACTCAAAGTGTTTGGTGTAACAGTTAATTAATAAGTGAATTACTAAATAAAATAATAGAAACTACAAACTTGAATTAATCTCCACTTGCGTGAAGATTAATTACCAAAACTACAGTGCAGATTGTTATTATTAAATTGTTTAATAAATATTGTTATAATTAAAAGGTGAAACTATAAACATTTATTTCACCCACGCATAGTGGTGGCTGATAATACCCATACCTCAACAGATATCTCAACAGATACGAGCTCAGCGACGTCCAGAAGAACTAGTAATTTAAGACTCGGTAAGAAATACAGAACTCTACCAATTCAACATAATATAAAATAACTTGTGATTCGTTCTTCTAAATAACTTTCAACTCAAGACGTAACATATAGTTTTAATAACGTGGTATCTACCCAAACGATTTTTTCTAGAATTTTCGACCGTCTGAAACGCGGGATAATATTGCACTCAAAGTTGATACTTTTTATACACGTTGCCTGTGTAGAGTACATGAAAATCGCACATTCTCAATTTTAATATTTAAACGGTTCTATAGATCGTTACGGAAAACGAGCATATGGTCAAACAATATTTCATGATTATTCATGAGAAAAATCAGATTGATCAGTAATTCAATTTCAACTAAAATTTCGCGTGGACGGAACGAGTGGTGGGAGAATACGGTGAAAAAAACAATAAGAAACAATACACGAAACAATCATTCATAGTGTGCGTGTATCGGCATAGGGATCTATTCTCTCTGCGATAGTGTTTTGACGACACTCCCAGACGAAAATTTTTGGCATATTCGGTGATTCGATTGTCAAACTGCGCGCAGGAATTTTGGGACAGACTGTCGCGGCATAACTACCTTAACGACGAACTGCTCTTATCCATTGTACTTTAGTACTTAATCGATAATTGGTGACCCACAACTACTGAGTGAACGTCTAGGTGTTCGTAGTGATAATTCCGGTAGTTAGACTCTAGATTTGTCCGCGAACTTCCGCTCCGACGTCACAGCATCTTCGACACACCGAGCTACACTGGTATAGTGTAGCCATCTTCGTCTCTCTCTTCCTCATAGAAAAAAAAAGAGGATGAAGATAGCTACACTACACCAGTGTAGCTCGGTGTAGCCCAGTCGAAAATGCTATTAGTTCAAGTGTTCTGTAAATATAAACAATAGTTCGAGGGAACGTTCAGTCCCTCATCTATAATTATTTTATGCTATTCAGTTGAATCATGGAGTAGAAGGAGGCATATCTCCCTATACACGCTGTATTGAAAAAGTGGGACGAATTTTTCCCGTAATAGATGACGCTGTGCCCAGTAAGCAAGGTGAGCGGACACGGACTTCCTGTGAGCGGGAAATTTTCAACATGGAAAAACTTGAATTAAACATGTTATACGCAGACGCAGGCGGAAGTAGGCCTCCGCTTACTAAGAACAGCGCCATCTATAGCGTAGACCACATTTTAGATTGAAGATATGCCTCCTTCTACTCCATGAGTTGAATATCTAATGGCCGATTTCACTAACGACGAATAACTTTTATTCGTCGATTAACTTTATCCACTGATTCAGAAATTACATTTTCACATCGAAAATATCCATTTATTTTACAAATTTAGTTAATCTATGGATAAAAATAACGTTTTATAACATAATTGGCCCGATCAAACTAAGGTTTCTATGGAAAAATGCAATTCCGAAATTAGCGAATAAAGTTAATCGACGAATGAAAGTCATTTGTCGTTGTTGAAATCGGCCATAATTGGACCTCTATTCGAATATTAGCGCGCAAATAAAGTGGCGTCACCTATCAAACTACTAGATTACTGATGGTGACGTCAGACAATGGACAATCCTCGCAACACCTTAAAAATTGTATCAGAGGCCACAAGGCAGATCTTAAGTCCAGAGACCCGGACAAGTCGGCTCTAGTTTCACATTCTCTCACTAAGCATCACAATTTTGATTTTGACAATGCCACTATTCTTTGCACTGAGAATAACACTAAAAAACTATTAATCAAAGAAATGATCCAAATAACAAAGTTTAGCAATACTGCTTGCAATAAAAGAACTGATATTCAAAACCTCAGTCATCTCTATTCTGAGATTCTTAAGCCTAATTAGACGTGCGTAACCATAGACATAGAGCATGGACTGCGCATTCGGGCCGAAAATCGCTCAGTCCCTAGAGAGAGAAGGGTAACACACGCGGCCAAATCTGTTTCTTTGTAACCAACAACGTCAAATGCTTAGAAAGAGACAGAGAATGCGCATAGGGAATGCGCAGTCCATGCTCTATGTCTATGTACGTAACACTGTCTAACTATTTAAGCAAGTGACACTCTACCATCTTAACTATACTTCACAACTGTCACTTTCCGTCCAAACGCCGTACCATGAACTTCTTAGGCTAGAGGAATGTCGACTCTTGGTAATATATTCCTCACATACTCTCGATTTCTTCTCCAAAATAATGGAACTATTTTCTTATAAGCTAGCTTCAACACGTGTACCACCTATACCTATCATTATAAGACACATCTGTTAAATAATGTTAGCGTAACCTTAAGACCACGTGTAGCTTACGATTTTCTGATCGGTAGTCTGAAGATGGCCGGCCGGCGCCAGTCGAAACGTCACCAATAAACAATATGAAAAATCAACTTTGACCGCATCTGACGAAATTATTCTATGACACTAATCTTCGGATAACTAGAACTTCGAATCGCGTGAATTTTATGCTGTTCATAGGGGGCATCCACCATGGTTTCATTTGCGCTGTATGATGGAAAGTGTTGATGTATGCGCTTCGGACGAGGTCAAATTTTTCGAACGGCTCTAAAAATTTCAGTCATTGAGAGGAACAAAAATCTCTGAGAAACGATGAGTCGTAATCAAGCCCTTCTCGCCTAAATTTTCGATTTTTCCACTCTATTTTAACGAACTCCTTTGAACTTCGAAGCATTTTTTTAAGAGAAAGGTTTGATGCCACCGGATGCCACCTACGGTTCTTAACCCCTTAAGCGGCAAGAAAAATCTTACGCCGCTTACCGCACGGGCAAAATATGCGCCATATGGCGTCAATGCCGCTTAAGGGGTTAAGGGTAGGAGATACTGAAAACTGCCCATCTGAACCAATTGCTATTTTCAAATAAGGTTTAACACACATGTTTGCCATCTCAAAACATAGACATTGTGCAAATTTCAAGTCATTTGAAACAATAAGTACAGAGTTACTAATACTCCTCATAATGCTTCTGAAATAGTCTTTATTCGAAAACCTTCCATGCGTCTCAATTATTTTTGAATCTTGCTGGGCTTGCACCACATATTTTGGGCTGCCCAAGCCACAAACCCACGTTGGTTCTTAGAGATAGCTACGATACTTTGATCTCGACACTTTTTTTTATGAAAAAAAAAAAAAATATAATTTCAATTATTTTTTCTAAAATCCGTAATTTTGTCTCGATTTCCAAAATCTGACGTGTGTTTGTAGCTAGTGTGTGTAGGAATGCACCCTGAAAATTTCAGAAGTCTTCGACAAGAACTCAGACGCATGGGACTTTTTCAAAAGGCAAAACCATAGTTCTGAGATAAATCGCTTTGAAGTTTTTTTTTCAAATAATTCACAAAATTCAAGACTTTTATTACTGCATGATCCAAACTAGTTTCAGACGAGATTGCTAATAGTTATAGACGGAGAGCTGGCGACAGATTTGACCAAACCTCTTCAGCATGGCTATAAAATCGTTGAACGCCAGGTACGGGGTTCGTATTGTTAAAACCGCGAGTCTTACATCGCACCCCCGCTGCGTTTGACCACCTGGTCCAGGTAAAAAAACGTGGTTTTCAAGTCATTTCAGCAAAGTCAATTCCAACTCAGATCTGATCTACCATTCTGTGACATTGTTAGTTTGAACAGCCAGATCGGTAGCTTGTGTATAACATGGCGTAAGACTGGATTATACCTATTAAAAAAATATATGTTTTCAAGTGATAGCAGCAGATCTGCCCATTATTTTTTCCATGAAGTATTATATCGCCCTACAACACTTGTAGAATGCCAGATCAAAATTCTGTTGCGAACACCTCGAAAATGATTAATGAAGTTCTGCGATTTCGTTCGAAAGTGCAAGATTGCGCGTAGAAACAAACATGAAACGAGGGGTTTGGTCGAGTGGAAAGGATAGAGCAGCGTTTGTTTAGCATCATGTAATATTATCCTGATGAATAACTGTCAATAAATTGGTATAATCCAGTCTTACGCCATGTTATACACAAGCTACCGGTCTGGCTGTTTAAACTAACAATGTCACAGAATAGTAGATCAGATCTGAGTTAGAATTGACTTTGCTGAAATGACTTGAGAAACGCGTTTTTTTACCTGGACCAGGTGGTCAAACGCAGCGGGGGTGCGATGTAAGACTCGCGATTTTAACAATACGAACCCCGTACCTGGTCTTTGACGATTTTATAGCCATGCTGAAGACGCTTGGTGAAATCTGTCGTCAGCTCTTAGACTATTATGAAGCATATGACGTTAAAAAAAAAAAAATAGTTCGGCTCCCACAATATTTGAGTGGAATTCACATTTTCATCATGCATTTCAGAAATTACGATTTCAAGAAAGTTTGAAAGCATTATAAAGCATATAAATTATCACAACTTGAAAAAATTTCAACATTTATATTTTAGCAGTTCGGTTGATATAAACTTGGTCTTGTCAAGTCTAAGCAATTTGACCTGCGGGCAGCGAATCGTGCGGTTGATGACTTGTAAATCTGGTTCTGTAAAATGAATACAAACATTTGGGAGAATATTGATTTGCTATATAAATTTCAATTCTCATCTCTGGTGAAGTGTGTGACCAAAAACTTCAATATGATTTCCAACCGTAGAAAAACATATTTTGGAGTTGTTGTCTTATGGGAGTATACACACCTTGAAAATGATTTTTTTCCAAATCACTGCTATGCTCTGAGAAAACATTCTAGTGACTCGCTAGGAGAGTATCGCACCTCCGGGTCATCGATCTTGTCCAAACTTATAGGGGTGATTTCTTGAGCCAAAATATTAATTGCCTGCTGAATAACTCTCCGGAATGGGCCTTTACTCTGTCAATTTACCTAAATGTACAACAGAAATCAGCGTAACCTGGGTTTTGCAAATCGCCATGAAATAACCAGTCTTGGTGCTGCGTTATGAGATTCTACGTTGCACTGAATATTTATACACTGAATACAGTCATTATTGGACATCAGATTGTTGAAATTTAACATCGCAGCTATAGAAAATCACCTGATGCTGCGCCTATCGACACATTGCTTCTCATCGTTTGTCGCTCGTACACATTCATTGGGTGAATTTGAAGAATTACTCCGACTTGAAAGATGTTGAATATATGGTCAGTTTCAATACTGACACTGGCAGCTTAGAAATCCTATGAATAACCACATAATATTAGTTTGACCACAATACTATAGTTATTATTTCAGAAGAATATACCTATATTAAGGTCAACGCGCACTACGTGGAAGCGAAGCGAAGGTATCGGAAGCGATTGGATGCTATGCGAGTGTCCACATTTTAAAAAACGTTCAAATTCAAGTTGAAGTGAATTCAACTATGATTGAGGGCTCATTTGGTTCGGGATAATTTTAATATGTTTATAACTTCTGCAAGTGTTTATGAGCGAGTCGGGTATGAAGCCTTCGCACATTTTTCTGGACGTCATCGCGAAGCGAATGAACCTGCCATCATATTGTAATTCACTTTAACTTGAATTTACACATTTTTTAAGATGTGGACACTCCTATAGCATCCGATCGCTTTCGATACCTTCGCTTCGCTTCCACGTAGTGCGCGTTGACCTTAATATAGGTATATTCTTCTGAAATAATAACTATAGTATTGTGGTCAAACTAATATTATGTGGTTATTCATAGGATTTCTAAGCTGCCAGTGTCAGTATTGAAACTGACCATATATTCAACATCTTTCAAGTCGGAGTAATTCTTCAAATTCACCCAATGAATGTGTACGAGCGACAAACGATGAGAAGCAATGTGTCGATAGGCGCAGCATAAGGTGATTTTCTATAGCTGCGACGTTAAATTTCAACAATCTGATGTACAATAATGACTGTATTCAGTGTATAAATATTCAGTGCAACGTAGAATCTCATAACGCAGCACCAAAACTGGTTATTTCATGGCGATTTGCAAAACCCAGGTTACGCTTATTTCTGTTGTACATTTAGGTAAATTGACAGATTAAAGGCCCATTCCGGAGAGTTATTCAGCGGGTAATTAATATTTTGGCTCAAGAAATCACCCCTATAAGTTTGGTCAAGATCGATGACCCGGAGGTGTGATACTCTCCTAGTCAGTTCTTTCACAGTTGATTAGTGTTATTTTGATACATGGTTCATGATTTTCCCAGATTTTATGTCCTCCGCTGAACCAAAATGTAGTCCATCGAAGAAAAAGTAGTTGTCGTAAGGTACAGGTTGCTGCGTTGCATGAAATTTCTCCAATTTGGGGAAAATATTC
The DNA here is from genome assembly GCA_943736025.1 of Tenthredo mesomela. Lineage (NCBI taxonomy): Eukaryota > Metazoa > Arthropoda > Insecta > Hymenoptera > Tenthredinidae > Tenthredo > Tenthredo mesomela. Next base: position 13,326,162 of record OX031021.1, on the reverse strand, counting down.
TGTATGAATGTAATTTAGGGGCAAACCAATAATATTTCATGAATTCAAGTTCTGGACATGAAAATATTATTGGTTTGCCCCTAAATTACATTCATACAGAATATTTCTTCCAATTTGGAGAAATTTCATGCAACGCAGCAACCTGTACCTTACGACAACTACTTTTTCTTCGATGGACTACATTTTGGTTCAGCGGAGGACATGAAATCTGGAAAAATCATGAACTATGTATCAAAATAGCACTAATCAACTGTAGAAAGACTGAGTCACTAGAATGTTTTCTCAGAGCGTACACGGAAAGAAATGTATGGCGTTTACCACAATACTGGTATGGTATTGAGGCAGATACTGAAACAGTATCCGAGATATTCCTATACACTATCGTAACGAGTCCCATCAGTATGGCGTTATTCACCATACTTATGAGACTCATTGCGATAGTGTATAGGAATATCTCGGATACTGTTTCAGTATCTGCCTCAATACCATACCAGTATTGTGGTAAACGCCATACATTTCTTTCCGTGTAGCAGTGATTTGAAAAAAATTATTTTTTATTATTACTATTTTTTTTAATTATTTTGTTATCTCACGTGAATCACTTGAGTGTGGTAGCCTGATGGAAAAATGCATCTCAAGTTACTTATTTTCACAAATTGAAATGGCAATAACCGAAATATAGGAAAATAAGGAACTTCTACTGTAACATTATACGTTTTATTGAGTAAACGGGGCTTGATAAATTTTTTTCGGTTCAAGGATTTGTACGAGTCCCATCAGTATGGCGTTATTCACCATACTTATGAGACTCATTGCGATAGTGTATAGGAATATCTCGGATACTGTTTCAGTATCTGCCTCAATACCATACCAGTATTGTGGTAAACGCCATACATTTCTTTCCGTGTAGCAGTGATTTGAAAAAAATTATTTTTTATTATTACTATTTTTTTTAATTATTTTGTTATCTCACGTGAATCACTTGAGTGTGGTAGCCTGATGGAAAAATGCATCTCAAGTTACTTATTTTCACAAATTGAAATGGCAATAACCGAAATATAGGAAAATAAGGAACTTCTACTGTAACATTATACGTTTTATTGAGTAAACGGGGCTTGATAAATTTTTTTCGGTTCAAGGATTTGTGTACGTATAGATAAGGGTTCAAATAACACTTTTCCTTAAAAAACCAAAAATTGATTTTTTTGAAATTTTCGCACTCAAATTTCAGTATCTCCTACCCTTAAGGGGACCAGTACAGCGACTTTTCGAGAAGTTATCATAGTCCGAAATCAATTTATTTCATAATCAAAGTTCATTTCACATCAAAATATTTTTCTTTTTCAAGATCATGTGTCGTAAGGATTTTAGAGCACCGTTGGACCGATTCAGGTTATCTTGGATTCATTTTCTTCAGAAAACAAAGCCTCATCATGTGAATGTAGGAATTTTAAAATGAAGAATTATGTCATAAGTTATGATCACCTTACAAAATTTGCAAGAATTATTATCACTCATTTCTTAAATAACTTGGCCAAAACGAAAAATTTTCAAAATTCCTATACATTCACATGATGAGGATTTGTTTTCTGAAGAAAATAAATCCAAGATGACCTGAATCGGTCCAACGGTGCTCTGAAATCCTTACGACACATGATTTTGAAAAAGAAAAATTATTTTGATGTGAAACGAACTTTGGTTATGAAATAAATTGATTTGCGACTATGATAATTTTTCGAAAAGTCGCTGTACTGGTCCCCTTAATAGTACATTAAGCTGTTAGGGAGAGAGGTGAGCGATTTTGATGAGGGTGAAGTTTGCTGCACGAGCGAAGCGAGGGCAGCTTCACCCGAATCAAAATCGCGCCTCTCTCCCGAACGACTTATGGCTCAGTTACACAGGACGCGTCGCGTCACGCGCCGCGGCAAACAATATGCAGTAACCAATGGGAGGGCTGCTTTTTACGCGTGTATACGAAAAAGCAGCCCTCCCATTGGTTACTGCATATTGTTTGCCGCGCCGCGTGACGCGACGCGCTCTGTGTAACAGCCCCATTACGATACTTTTTCTCATACATGAGTCAGTCCACGTCAAGCGGGACGGATTTGGCCAAAAATTTACCTCGATGTTTTTGATTCTTTTGTAATTTTTTTGCCATATTCTGTGGGCAAAATAAATGAATGAAACATTTTTTTTTTTCTTTTTAACTCGAAGGGCTTAGAAGCTACAAGGGGTTGAATTTTCGAAAAAACCACCAAAAATCGGAATCGCGGTCTCCTTTAAACGTTAATATCTCCGGTTTCCTTTGTCGTACAGACGTCACCAAAAACTCATTTTGAAGCTTTTGAATCGCACTTTCATGTTATGAATTTTAAATTTATGGATTAAACAATTTTCTATTTGTTATTAAGAATTATATTCTTTAAACGTGATTTTCGAGATGATTACACCCTTCGAAAATTCTGAAAAAAATACCAGCGTGTTTCTTGATTCATTCTCTACGAAATCTGTAAGTTTCAAAATGGAACTCCGATGGAAACTATATTTAAAAAGCGATTGATCCGTCCGGGACGTCGCGCGCCACTGGCGCGCCCGCGTAGACAGTCGCGCGTGACGTTCCGGACGGATCAATCGCTTTTTAAATATAGTTTCCATCGGAGTTCCATTTTAAAACTGACAGATTTCGTAGAGAATGAATCAAGGAACACGCTGGTATTTTTTTCAGAATTTTCGAAGGGTGTAATCATCTCGAAAATCACGTTTAAAGAATATAATTGTTAATAACAAATAGAAAATTGTTTAATCCATAAATTTAAAATTCATAACATGAAAGTGCGATTCAAAAGCTTCAAAACGAGTTTTTGGTGACGTCTGTACGACAAAGGGAACCAGAGATATTAACGTTTAAAGGAGACCGCGATTCCGATTTTTGGTGGTTTTTTTCGAAAATTCAACCCCTTGTAACTTCTAAGCCCTTCGAGTTAAAAAAAAAAAAAAAAATGTTTCATTCATTCATTTGACCCAGAGAATATGTAAAAAAAATTACGACGATTTTCAAGAACATGAGGTCAAAAAGGTGTCCCGCTTGACGTGGATTGACTCACATGCATCAAACTAACCCCATTTCAAGCATGTCTTACGAGAGAGAAGACTCACATATCTCATTCGGCCGTAATATGTGGTCGTCGCATGCGCTTTCACGCGATTTGGTTAGGTATGAAGCCTAAGAAGCAAAAGTGCGCGTAGGCATGATAATATGAACGCATTAGTACATGATGCTGTTAGGGTGACATACGCGATTTTGATTTGGGTGATGTTTGCTGCCCGAGCGAAGCGAGGGCAGCTACACCCGAACCAAAATCGCGCCTGTCTCCCTGTCAGCTTCATGTAATGCGTTCATATCATGCCTATGACGCGCACTTATGCTCCCTAGGGTTGATAAGTAACCAAATCGCGTGACTGCGCATGCGTCGACAACATATGACGGCCGAGGGAGATATGTGCGTCTTCTGTCCCGTAAGACACGCTCGATATGGGGTTATTTTGACGCATGTAGGATAAAAAGACTATTGTTTGTTTCAACGAGCACGATCTTTGTAAGTAAGCATACTGGCGAAAATTAATTCCCAGCTGTGCCAGACGTGTTGAAATGACGTTTTTCGAGTTACTAATCAGGCTCTACTCGTGAGTGAAAATAATCACACGGTGGTTATATAGACTGAAATTTGTTTTTTTTTTTTTTTTTTCCGAATCTGTCGGAGGTTTTTTCAAAAAGTTGGGCGAACACATTGTTATTAACAATTTTCATTATTCTTCCGACAAAAATGACGTTTTTCGCAAAAACTATCATATTTACGAGAAAAATTGTTCTCAGCATTTTTATTCCTGATGTTTCAATGAACAAATTCGTCTCCTGTTCTTCCAAATCGGATTATTAGTTCCGGAGTTACGCGCATTTGTTTATGAAAATCGCTGGCTCCGACGTCATCCACGGCTCGCGCGCGCTTGAAATAAAACGGATTCCAAATTGGTTCTTCTTATATGTTTTTGGGGGTGTGGAATCTGAATCCATCGGTGTTTTTTTCATAAAGTTGGGCGAACACATTGTTATTAACAATCTTCAGTGTTCTTCCGACAACAATGACGTTTTTCGCAAAAACTATCATATTTACGAGAAAAATTTTAGTCAGCATTTTTATTCCTAATGTTTCGATGAACAAATTCGTTTTTTATTTTTCCAAATCGGATGATTTGTACCGGAGTTACGCGCATTAGTTTATGAAAATCGCGTGCTCCGACGTCATCCACGGCTCGCGCGCGCTTCTGTCCGCCGAGAGAATTCTTATTTCTCACCGACTTGGAAGCTATTACCATAGATATAAGGTTAGTAGATTGGACAAGCTGCGAAAATTCGGAGTCATATGGCAGTATGTCACAAAGTAATAGCGACAACGAATCCTGCCATCTATGTTTTGATGGTAAAATAGAACATTTATCGATATAGTAAACAAATTTATGCGTGTGCTAAAATCAGCCAAATCTTCTGTCGGTAAAATGGTAAAATGCTACAAATTTCTTACCAATATAAATCACCACTTGGCTTTATTTTGAATCCTGACCTTGAGACTTATGACGCGCTGACGTTACACTACGGGTATACACAGGGTGTCTTTCAATTAGTCATACAAACCTACATGGGGCAATTCCTGTTTGATAAATGAAATAAAAAGTGATGTTTCGGAAAAAAATATGAAAAACTCAAAATAAAAACTTGAAAAAATGAAAAAATAAAAAAATCAGGATAGGTACTGAGTTTAAAGTTTTTTTTTTTTTTTTTTTCAATTTTTTACATTTTTTTTACGCGGAACATCGTTATCTATTTCATATAGGAATCGCCCTATGTAGGTTTGTATGACTAATTGAAAGACGCCCTGTAGTGTATCCCCACAAATGCAATACGCTCTGTAGGCTAACGACTTATATTATTTTCTCATGAGGTAAACGGGGTAGTTGTCATTCTTTTTCGATTTTTTTTATTTTCCCTGCTGGAAGTGAAAGGATAGAAAGGGATAGGAATGTTAGGATAGAAAGAGATAAAGATTTTTTATCCCTCGCAACCACATACTTTGGATCCCTCAAACGCTATCCTTTTCTATCCACGACTATATCCCAGACAAACTCTGAAAAGCTATCTCTTCCTATCTATTAGTTCAATCTTTACTTGTATGTATCTCTTTGTATCAATAAGTCTATCCCTTACGTTTTGCCGAGTTTATCTTCTTCTATCCTGAGGTAGATTATTGCAGTTAACAAATTCTTATCCTTTTCTATCCACATTTATTTATCCATTGCTATCCGCAAAGTATCTCCGAAGGTCTATTCATCTGAATACCCTCTCCAATCTTTTATTGTCGGCAGCCATTTTTTTTTTTTTTTTTTCGTAAAAAAATTTAATTATGAACCACATTTATAGTTGATAGATTCAGACGGCGGAGTGAGTGGGGTGAAGTATATGAAATCTTTTTCAAATTTCCAACGCTCAGTCGGGGATTCGAACCCTCGACGGTCAGATTACCAGTCGCACACCATATGCGCTGTGCCACGCTCTCGTCTTATTTTTACAGTTCACTAATTCTACATAATGACTGTGATAGAATGGGGACTTAGTCGTCGAATGTCTGCGAAATGTTGAAAAGTATGTTTGAAGCCTTGATTTTCTATCCATTCTTACTCACGGTCTATCTATGTTAATTCCTTTCGATATCGATTAGAATTCAGAGTCCTGTCCATCCACTTGTATCTATATCTTTGCAAATCTCTTGCTATCTTCTTTTGAATCCAAACTAGGGTCTATCCTTTCCAATCTCTAATTTCCTATCCAAATCTATCCCTCGCCTATCTGATTGAATCCTTTTCTATCTCGATCTCGATATAAAATCAGGCCTATCCTTTTCTAACCCCGATTTTGTATCCGAATCTATCCCTCGCCTATCTGGTTGAATCCTTTTCAATCTCGATCTCGATATAAAATCAGGCCTATCCTTTTCTAACCCCGATTATTATTATATTCAAATATATAATTCAGCGCCTGTATATATACCTATAAATCTTTTTCTAGTGATAATCAATTATATAATCAACAGATGCACATTACATAAGAATGGAAAATTTTGGGATAGAGGGATAGATTTGGATAGGAAATTGGGGTTAGAAAAGGATAGACCTGGTATTCGATTGAAATTGGGATAGAAAAGGATTCAACCAGATAGGCAAAGGATAGATTTGGATTCATTTTACTTATCCCTTCGTATCCGAAAGATTCAAAATGATTCAAATGGATAGACATCCTATCCTTTCACTTCCAGCAGGGTTATTAATGATTGTTCATTTCACGTATAAAATAGTATGAAATCGCGTGATAAATCTGTATTTATCAAAATTAATCAGTAAACAAGGTTCAGAAAAAGAATGTTGACTTTGATCCCCTGAAAAGTACACGAAAATACAATGCTAAAGTTTAAAATCTCTGCAATTTAACGACCACTACAGTCTTCTCTTTCTTATGTGGTTATTCGTCTTTGTTCTCTGAGTCCCAGTAAACACAAAGATCAATTACGTAACGGTTACATACCTGGTACGTAGTAATAGATAGACGCGAAGACCGCAATACTCACCATTAGCGTTATTTGGTAGTGTCACCGTATGATATGATATTGTTTTCTTACTGATTTATTTTCTTTCCGCTGTAAAACTTTTTTTTTTCTCTTGTTAAGGAAAAACCCTACTGAATTTTTTACTAAAATAGTATATTGTGTACCAAGGAGGCAAAGAAGGTCTTTTAACGCCGAGCGTAAATTTGCAATACGAGCAAATATGCAAATACGCTCGGCGTAAAAGACCTTCGCCTCCGTGGTGCACACGATATTTTATACAACAAGAGCATGTTTTACAAGTTCATGCTCGATCCGGTACACAAAGCCGACGGACTGCAACACGCATAGCAACGCACAACGACGCGTTGTTACGCATAACAACGCGTACGTCAGAGACCACTTTTAACTCCTAGGGCATAAAAAGTAGCTCGATTTTGCTCCTAGGAGCTAAAAGTGAAACATGCGCATGCGCACTCGCAAGCCCGCTCAGCTGTCACTAAAACCCCCACTTTGTGTACCGAGACCGAGCATGAAAAACGCGTAAAACATGCTTGCGTTGTATAATAGTAGATTACGATACAAATGCGCGAAGTACGTGATTCTTGCACGAGTCTAGCTTGTCGCCCGAGCGAAGCGAGGGTGACAAGAAGACGAGTGCGAGGATCAGGTAGGCGCACTTGTATCGTATACTATTTTTTGTAACGAGTCGTGAGAAGTTCGACCCAAAGATAGTGTTTTTGTGCCGATATTCGAAACCATAACCAACTCACCACTTGTTCCGTTCGATGGCGCTAGTTATGCTCGTTTCGCTCGGATTAGCGTTAGGTAATGAACATTACCTAACGCTAACGTACATTACCGCACGCTCTCCGCCCGGTTTGGCAATCGGCAATTTCGCGCACCCTCTACAGTGCGCGAAGTCGAACTTCCCATGCAAGTGTTACAAAAATATTTGAAACAAATTAAAGTGAATCACCTGGAATTGAACTCGTTGATCGATCCCGGTAGTTCAGAGTGTACGATAAAGGCATCAGTTGCGATCCTCGGAGGTTTCGAAATTATTAGAATAACGTCGGAGTTAAAAAGTTTCGGTCCGAACCATTTCAAAGTGATGTCACCCGGTATTGTGCGCGCGGATATCACAGTGGACGGAGTGACAGTGAAAGAAGTAACGATAAGAATCGTACCAGACGACGCGCAAACGGTCGATGTACTTATCGGGCGAACATTCACGGAAGCACCTTACGTAGAATTCCATAAAGTGGGTAATGATTTGCTCTTTAAAACAAACGAAACGCATTCACTTTCCGCTTCCCGATCTAGACGAGCACTTGGCTCTAATTGGAGATAGTACTTTATTTATTACCTTAGATTTAGCACACGGTTACTTGCAGGTACCGTTATCAGAAGAAGCGCGACCGAAGACAGCGTTCATTACTCCCGACGAAACGGGCGAATTCACGAGGATGATGTTTGGCCTCACGAATAGTCCATTCTATTTCTCGAAAGCGATGTATAAGGCGTTAGGACCTCTACGAGATCAGGTTGTGTTGTTTTACCTAGACGATATATTTATACCAGGCAAAGACTGGAACGACCTCAAGGTACGATTAATCGCGGTCTTAGAAGCACTTCAATCAGCAGGATTAACGATCAAATTATCGAAGTGTCAATTTTTGAAAAACAAAGTTAATTATCTTGGATTCGAAATTTCAAAAGATGGTATCGAACCTGGAAGTCGTAAAGTTGAAGCCATAACAGACTTTCCGACCCCAACCGATGTTCATGGAGTAAGACGTTTTCTAGGACTAACAAGTTTTTTCAGACGTTTCGTACCGAAATTCGCGCAGATAGCAGAACCATTACACGCATTGTTACGACAAAACCAACCTTTTGTATGGGGTCAAAACGAAAACGACGCGGTACAAAGATTAAAATCAGCCCTAACGAATAAACCTAGTCTACAACCGTTTAACGCTAAGAATCCGACGGAGTTGCATACCGATGCAAGTTCCAAAGGTTTAGGTGCTATGTTACTACAGCGAGGACAAGACAAACAATTGCATTTGGTATACGCGATAAGTCGCCGAACAAGCGACACTGAAAAAAATTATCATTCTAGCAAACTCGAATTAACAGCCATTGTATGGGCCGTAGAGCGTCTACGAACGTTATTGATTAATATACCATTCACGATTGTTACGGATTGTCAAGCATTGCTATATTTACAAGCTTATAAGCCGAAAAATCCGCAAGTGGCCAGATGGTCAGATCGCTTGAGTGAATTCGAATTTGACGTAATCCACAGACCAGGCACGAAACTTGCGCATGTTGACGCTTTAAGCAGAGCACCAGTAGATAAGGCAGAGAGCGAGTATGAAAGAGAACGAGAGCACGGAGTGTTTACTGTAATGGATGAGAATGACGAAATAATTATGTACCAGTATGGAGACAGCGATCTCAAATGCAAACGTGAAATTCTGTTAAAACCTCGGAGTGCGCGATCAAACCGAGAAAAAGGTGAAGTGTTAGATTATGAATACCGCGAAGGAATTCTGTATAAACGCGATAATGATAAACTTAAATACGTAGTGCCAAAAGTGTTGCGGAAAGCCTTAGTGATACGTTTTCACGACTTACGAGGACATCCGGGTACAGAAAGAACCTTCTCTAAGTTAGCGGAATACTATTATTTGCCCGGGATGCGTCGATACATTAAAGTACACATACGCTCCTGTATTCAGTGCATTATTATGACCAAAACGAAAACGGGCAAACAAGTCGGGCTACTCCATCCGATTCCGCCCGGAAAACGACCATTCGAAGTGGTACACGTCGATCACCTCGGTCCATTGGTTACCACTGGACGACGAAATCAACACATTTTTGCGCTGATTGATAATCTGACGCGCTACGTTATACTCAAGGCAGTCAGAGATACGAAGGCACAAAACGTGGTGAAGGTACTTGAGGACTTCGTATTGAACTATGGAGCTCCTGTTAGGATAATTTCTGATCGTGGAAGTTGTTTCACGTCGTAGCAGGTCAAAACGTTCTGCAGCCGACATGGTATACGCCATACGTTAAACTCACCACGACACCCGCAAGCGAATGGGATGGTAGAACGCATGAATGCCACTCTTTTACCTACTATCATGACCAGTCTAGAGGACAACGAAAACCGAGATTGGGACTTGAAACTGAAATCCGTTCAGCGGGATCTTAACGAATCAAGAAACACTACCACGGGCAAGAGTCCGTTCGAATTAATTTACGGCTACATACCTCGGCATGATGAGGGTGAATTACGAACACTGACAGTAGAAGACGATACGAGATATACACCCCCCAGCCACTCTTCAAGACGAAGCGAGAGCGCATATAAACAAAGAACAAACTAAATATAAGGCCAGATACGATACCCATAGGACAACGTGTGCACGCTTCAACGTAGGAGACATCATCTTTATGAAAGTCGCACCTGTGGCGACAGGTGAATCAACGAAACTCCAACCCAGATTTAGAGGACCCTTGGTAGTCACCCGAGTACTGCCAAGCGACACTTATGCCATCACCGACTTGCATGGTGATAAGTCAGGACGCACGTATACCTCGACAGCTCACGCGAGCCAATTGAAAATTTGGCGACCACCTGATGATCAAACCCATGATGAAGAAACTATTGAAGGATGCGAGCTACCCTTGGAAACAGCATCCGCTGACGACCAGGAAGAAGTAGAAGACGACAACACCATCGACTCCAATGATAACGATACGAACAAGACAAGAACCACACCGACCGATACCGAAACCCCGAGTAACGAACGACCCCAACGGATTCGTAAAAATCCGACTCGATTCGCGGATTACCTATTAACCCAATAGTGCGCGAGGTCGTGCACTCGATAGGCTGACCGAGTGTTAACGATCAAATCTATTATATGAATATGTGTGAGTACGAATACGGTATGAATGAGATAATCCGAAAACAAAAGGATTAAGCGAGGCGACCTGCCGGTCGCGACGATGAAGCAGTATAAGTAAACGAGCGAAACTAGACAGACGTGTCACCTAACGAATATACGACGATAATTACGAATTATCCTTAGTGTTAAATATAATTAGATTAATTAATATATTCCGGATATTGATCCGTTGAGAAAGTGATTACTGTTGTGTTGTCCAAATTACTTAATAAAATATTATATTTGCCGGCACGTTACGACCTTTATTTAAACACAATCCATTTTACGATCCTCCTGATCTAAAGAGAATAAGAATTTAACACTATCTTGTAATAGATTTCATGAATATCAGAATTGCAAACAATAGTACATTATGTCACTAGGCCGATTAAGTATTTTCCGACGAATTTGAGTTTATAATCCGAGCCGAAGGCGAGGATTATGATGAAATTCGTCAGAAAATACTTTTTCGGCCGTATGGCATACAGAATTTTATGTGTCCAGGCCAAAAACCGCGTTTAAACCGAGCGAAGCGAGGTTAAAATCGCGGTTTTACGGCCTATGACACATAAATGGAATTTTTCACCGCATATGCCGCAGCTCAACTCTTCATAACATTTCACGTCGATAAGGTAGCACTGGATAATGCAAAAATGTTGAAAATCTGATGGTAACATTAAATATCTAGATTATCGATCAATTTATACAAATCAATTATTAGAACGCAATCCTGTTGATAAAACAGAGTTCTGAAGTGAAATACACAGAAATACTCTTTTCGATGGCCGCGCCGCCTACATTCATGGTACGACACTGCTTCTAGCAGACGTCTTGTCCAATCTACTAACCTTATATCTTATATCTATGACGCTAGTTATGAATTATCGCATTTTACTGTGAAAGTAGCGCGCGGGCGGCTTTGACAATTAATATCTCGGGTCCTGTTCACCGTAGAGAGATGTTCAAAAACGCGTTTTAAAGGCGATAAAAGAGACTTTCCGATAAAAATTTTCAATTTTTCGAAAAATATAATTTTGTTATTTTTATGAGCAATCAAAATGTTTATCGATTTATTTCTCAAACTTAATCCATTTTTAAAATTCTAAAAAAAATATGATCGCATTCCGTATTCAATTCCGAAGATGGAATATTTTTGCAATTGATGGAGCGATTTTTCTAAGTATTTTTTTTTTACAATTATTTGTCCTGCGCTGCGTAAGGTTGCCTCGCCACGCGCCTCGCTACTACCGCGTCATTCCATGTATGGAAAGCAGCGCGCCACGCCATTGGCCGAGCCCCGTACGACGCGGTAGTAGCAAGGCGCGTGGCGAGGCAATCTGACGCAGCGCCGGACAAATAATTGTAAGAAAAATACTTAGAAAAATCGCTCCATCAATTGCAAAAATGTTCCATCTTCGGAATTGAATACAGAATGCGATCATATTTTTTTTAGAATTTAAAAAATGGATTAAGTTTGAGAAAAAAATCGATAAACATTTTGATTGCTCATAAAAATAACAAAATTATATTTTTTGAAAAGTTGAAAATTTTTATCGGAAAGTGTCTTTTATCGCCTTTAAAACGCGTTTTTAAACATCTCTCTACGGTGAAGGGGACCCGAGATATCAATTGTCAAAGCCGCCCGCGCGCTACTTTCACAGTAAAATGCGATAATTCATAACTAGCGTAAAAAAAATTTTTTTGGCCAACAAAAAAATACGGGTCTACTTTTTTGACGTAGATTTCACGTAAAAAAAGTTTAAGTCGATTCAAAAAATACGAGGTCAGAAAACACCCAAAATTGGCCGATTTGAGGTGGAATTGCCCATATACAATTTTATGTGTCTACGCCAGAAACCGCGTTTGAACCGAGCGGAATGAGGTTAAAATCGCCGTATTTCGGGCCTAGACACATGAAGAATGAAATAACACAAATTTTGTGTTAAAAAAGTGGTCAACACAAGCTGTTGTGTTAAATTTTGCAAAATTTTTTTTACTGTGTATTATTCAAATGTGATTTTCAACGCAAATACCACGCGATAAAATTCTCAAAAAAATATGAGCATATTCCTTGATCAAATCTCTACAAAATCGTTAAGTCAATTTTATGGAGAACCGATGGAAACCATATGAAAACTACTTATTTATAAGCGACGGCGCGCCCTGCCACCGAAAAACCTGGCTCGGGTAGGTGTGGCTAGCATAAGAAAGCATCGGTGTGTAGTTATACGGTCATATCTTTGGTTGTTTTCCTCCTAGAGACTTCTTCCTAAATAGTATATTGTGTACCAAGGGCGTAAAGTGGGCTTTTTAAGACCGAGTGTGGAGTTTGCAGTACGAGTCAGAGGCGAGGTAGCACGAGTCGAAGACGAGTGCGTCTGCGAGCCGAAGACGAGTACTGCAACCACACAAGGTCAAAAGCCCACTTAGCCCTGGTGCACACCATATTTTTTGTTACAGCACGATTTTCGAGTTTTTTTCATCATTGTTGATAATTTTCATGAAAACATTGAAAAATAATTTAGCGGGCGTTTTTAGTTTTTATTTGCCCGCTTATGCTCGAGTAGCGGGCGTTTTCACTTTTTATTTGCCCGCGACTCGAGCATAAGCGGGCAAATAAAAACCAAAAACGCCCGCTGCTCGATTTAGCGGGCAAATAAAAACTGAAAACGCCCGCTGCTCGATTTAGCGGGCAAATAAAAACTAAAAACGCCCGCTGCTCGATTGAGCGGGCAAATAAAAACTGAAAACGCCCGCTCGTCTGAAACCCGTCACTTTAAGCCCGCTTAATGGGTAAAAAAAAAAACACAAAAATCGTGCATGTGTTACAAAAACCATTTTAAAGCTATTGAATGACACTAGGGTAACATGACCAGTAAGTGACCACCCACCAATGAATGACCGCTCAATTTTCAAATTTATATAAAATGACTAATTATAATAGTAAGAGCATGATATATTATTTCCTGCTTTGTTAAACTACAGTCAAGTCTCGTTATATCGCGCCTCGTTATATCGCGGTTTTGCTCACTGTAGCCCCTTCCCTTGCTCTATGCGTTCCCCCACGCGCTTCAAGCGACTCTCCCACCACGCGCTAGGTGCTGCCCCTTTCTTCTACCGTCTCACTCACTGTCACTGTGCTTCTAGAGATTCAAGTGACTGGTGGGGGAACTAAGTTATATCGCGGTTCTCCGCTTTTCGCTTCCCCTATAGCCCCATTTCCGCGATATAACGAGGTCTGACTGTAATAATATTTCTTTTAAACATCGCAGAATTTATTTAATATCCTCAAATTATTAATAATCGCGCTTTAATTACTCCGGTCCGGAGTTAAATCTCAAAAGCCTCATATTTTTATGTAACGTAGTCGAAATAGATACTGCGGAAAAGTGTATAATTCCAAGTTATTTTCGATTAAATCAATAAAATGTCTTTATCGTTGTCAAAATATATACTTTCTTTTCATTTTAATATGGTTAAATGGCATTCAATACACGTTTTATTTAAATTATTCGTAAAAAATTGACGGTCATTAACTGGAATGAAATTTGACCGGCCTAGTCTAGTGAATGACTGACCGTACATTCATCGGAAAGCGCTGTTATCGTCCGCGCCAGTGAATGACCGACAACGATAGGTTAACGTCGTGAGGTTTATTCGTACCTAATCATGAAGAAAAAGAGTGCACGATCAAGCTCAGCAAGTGAAAAATCATCAATGAAAGATGAGACAAAGAAGAAAAAGACGAAAAAAGTCTATAGCAGATTTCAGTACTCACCAGAAGCTCTCAAAGATGCAGTAAGAGAGGTTAGGAATCAGTCTCTCAGCATCAATAAAGCATCAAAGACTTACAACATTCCTAAAGGAACGTTAGTTAAGAAGTTAAAAAATAATGAAGACTCTGTAGGAAAAATGGGTCCAAAGACAGTTCTAACTGAAGAAGAAGAACAGACAGTAGTAGATTGGATTATTCAAAAGGCTGAGATAGGATGTCCTATGCATCCGAGAGTTGTGAAATGTGCTATAAAAAGAGTTTTAGATTGTGCTCCTCGTGAAAATCCATTCAAAAATAATTTACCAGGTGAAAAGTGGTTTAGATTATTTCTAAGTAGGCATCCTGAAGTCAAACTAAAAAATACAGAGGTTCTTTCAAAGAGTAGAGCTTCAGTAACTGAAGAAAATATCAGAGATTGGTTCTCTTCACTTGAAGCTCATTTGGAGAAACAGAATGTGGCTGACATTTTACAAGACCCTTCAAGAATATATAATATGGATGAGACAGCAGTGCAGCTTTGCCCAAAAACAGGAAAGCTATTAGCAAAGTCAAATGAAAAAAATAACTATTATATCTCTCCTGGTCAAGAGAAAGAAAGTATAACAGCCCTCTGTAGTTATGGAGCTGATGGAAGATCAGTACGTCCTATGATAGTTTATCCGTATAAAAGATTCCCTCCCAAGGATGTTGCTGCATCAGTGCCAGAGGGTTATGTCATAGCACACAGCCCAAAAGGCTGGATGACAGCTGAAGCTTTCCATCAGTTCATAGAGCATGGATTTTATAAACAACTTGTAGAATATTGATACGAAATTAGCTTTCGTGAGTTTTATAATCAAATCAATGAGGATCCCTGAGTTGAGAAATGAAGATTCAAGTCTAAATGCAAGAAATAATTATCAAGAAAATCGATTATATTGAAAAATGGGTCAGTTTCGTTTAATGTCTGAAACAAGACTGTTATTTACAACAATATTCGTTGATCAGCTATCTGTATACATCTTTTATTTGTATTCATTTATCTTTATGACTGCTAGACTGAATGCGATATAAGGGAAATTTAATGTCAAGTGGAGGAGGAAAATACACCTTCGTAACACTACTCCCCCTTCAGAAGAAGAGTCGTCCCGACTCGAGCAAATCAAAAAGTAAAGAAATCAAAATCAAAGTCTAGCATTCATTTAGAGTGTGTGAGTGTGCTAGGGGAAAGTTGGAGCTGTGGCTCAAAAATTTAAAAACTTTCCGAAAACTATCTGACATTGGTCTCAATAATCTCGTATGATCTCAAGGGAAACCACAGAAAACCTTGAGAAGATAGTCGAACTAAAACTTATCAAAGTGAGTGATTGAGAAGTATAAAAAGTATTCACTCTTCAATCTGGAAGCTCAGGAAAGGAAGAAAGATCAGGATCCAAGGACGTTGATATTAGGAATATGTTGTCATCATCAGGAAAGGCATCAGAAGAAACAATTGTCAGGTTCGGCGAACAAGCTAATCGATCTCTTGTTAGATCGTCGCAACCGGGTAAAGCTATTCGAGCCATCCTTTCGATGTCATGACCGAGTGTAGCAAGACTCTCATCTCTATTCTGTCTCCTATTCTCAAGCTGAGTTAAATGCAACTTCTGGAGATGTTCACTTCCATATTTAACTCTGATCGCTGAGCTGAGCTTGTCATAATCCTTCAATTCATCACGAGCTAAGGAGGTAAGAACGGACAATGCTGCACCTCTCAAACTGGCAGCTAAATTTCCAGCTTTAGTTGAAACATTCCAGCCATTTATTTCGGCTACAATTAAAAATTGACACTCGTACTCGGCCCATGAGGTGGTACCATCATAAGTAGGAACGCGGATTACTTTGGAAGGATTTATGACAGGCTCGACTCGGCTTTCTACTGCTACCTGTCTTTCTAATTCAATATTTTGATTGGTACTCCCGGCGCTATTCTCTTTTCGTACAAAATTGCTTATTAATTCACACAAATTGTCAATCCTATCGTCATTAGATCTTTTGTGTGAGGAACTCGGGAACTCAACTCGCGAGAGATGATCCCCACACATTCTATTAGTCGAAGTCTGATCACGAGCAACCTGAGGCAACTGAACCGGTGATTCGATCGTAGTCGACTCACCAGTCCTTGGCCTATTAATAACAGGAGGAGGAGTTCTTCCTCCATGAATATTTACAGACCTTTGTTCGGGTAAAATCTGTAACAACTCATCTCTCGCCAAAGATAACCTTCGAGGAGTAGGAATCGGGGAAATTCGATCGGGCAGTCGGGGAACCAGAGTTTCTAGGCTTCTCTGAAATGCTAGAAGGTGAGCGTCACGATCCTCTCGTTGTGAATTGCGTTGGGCCTCCAAGATGTGATGGAGTTGTGTCTGCTGGACCTCGCGTTCTTCGCGGTGAGCCTGAAGTTGTCGTTCTACCTGTAAAAGAGAAGTCTCCCGGTCTCGTTGCCGGTCTTCTCGCTGTACTTGAAGTTGTCGTTCCTGTGTTTCTCGTTGTGCTTGAAGAAATACTTCCCGGTCTTCCCGTTGTGCCTGTATGAGCTGCTCGGTCTGTCGCTGTTGAGCGAGCATGCCCATTTGTAGGACGGACTCCATCTGGGCCATAGGATTAGGCAGAGGCGGTAGCTGAGATTCAGCTGGTTGGACCGGGGTAGGTGCAGAGAGTTCGTTTAAAGGGGTTGATCGAGCGTTACGAGTATTGCGACTCATTTTTCAAGCAATTGCAAAGGAAATTGAAAATTCAAATTGACAGACTTGTGGCACTAAAAATCTCAACTCAAAAATCACACTTCCGACACCAATGATACGAAATTAGCTTTCGTGAGTTTTATAATCAAATCAATGAGGATCCCTGAGTTGAGAAATGAAGATACAAGTCTAAATGCAAGAAATAATTATCAAGAAAATCGATTATATTGAAAAATGGGTTAGTTTCGTTTAATGTCTGAAACAAGACTGTTATTTACAACAATATTCGTTGATCAGCTATCTGTATACATCTTTTATTTGTATTCATTTATCTTTATGACTGCTAGACTGAATGCGATATAAGGGAAATTTAATGTCAAGTGGAGGAGGAAAATACACCTTCGTAACAATATAAAGTGAAATTTCCTGTTTTGTTACTATTAGATGGCCACTCTTCACATATGAGTATGCCATTGAGTACCTTCTGTGTAGAAAAACAAATTATTCTGTATTGTTTATATCCAAACGCAACACACTTGATTCAGCCTTGTGATGTTGCAATCTTTAAACCGTTAAAAAGAAGCTGGCAAAAGAAAGTTGCTTTACATGGACAAATTTCTAATTCAGTAATCACTAAAGCAACATTTGCACCTTTGTTCAATGAAGCCTTCACAGAAGCTAGTGATCCTTCTCTTATAAAGAAAGCTTTTGAATGTTGTGGTCTGTACCCTTTTAACCCAGGTGCACCTAATTATAGTAAATGTATATCCACAAGGAGAAGAGAGATAAAAAAGAAAGAAGTGGATTCAGTAGAAGAGAATTCGCATGAAAAAATTGATTCATCTGCACTTTTACTGAACAATTTAGAAGACAGTATACCTAAACATGTCTTGAGTATGTTCAGAATAACTCATGAGAAGAATGCAGAGCCTGAAAGTGAAATAATTCTATACGGTGTATGGAAAAAGCTCAAGACTTCAACAGATGTTATTATTGAGAGTAATTCTGAGCAGACTTCATCAGGTAGTCTTGATAATATTCAAAGTGAACGAGTTCCATCAATACCAACAGATCAAGGAGATGAAGTTATCAAGAGACTCGGTAGAGTCTCGCGCCAAGTACATTAAAAAAAATTTTTTTTCAAGCGCGAGACTCAACGAGTCTATATACCCGAGAGGCAACTACCCTAACCTATACCGCGAATTAGTATCTTCGTTTTCTTTAATTTCACATCATACACGAATTAAAACTAATTTAATCCAGGATGTGGGCATGAAAAGCTTTCATTTGAGCCCTAGATCGATTAAATCGGTGTCCGGAGTGCTGAGATATAATTAACTACAGATTCTGATACCCCGTTTCCTCGTACAATGTCTCTCTTTAGTGTTCTTCAGACCAAGATTCGTTCACACTAAAACCATTCCTATAAAATCACATTTCGTCGCTATACGCAGGACGTATGTTGTATGCTTATACACAGAACATACGTCCTTACGCATCTGGGAACATGACATAGAAGGGAAAATCCACACAAAAATTCAGACCAAGATTCATCCCATTCAAACCATTCCCATAAAATCACAACATAGAAGGGAAAATCCACACAAAAGTTGTATCGAGTGGTGTAAGTACGAGATCATGACGTAGTCAGCGCTGGTATCGCAGACAGAAACCGTCTGCAACACTAGCAGATCGCGTGTTGTCATTCACACTAAAACCATTGCCATAAAATCACATAGAAGGGAAAATCTACACAAAAATTGTATAGAATGGCGTTAGTTCGACAGTCACAACGTAGTCAGCGCTGGTATCGCAGACAGAAACCGTCTGCAACACTAGCAGACGCGTGTTGTCATTTCATTTCATGTTTTCGAATTCAAATCAAATAAAGAAAATAAAAGAAAGTACAAGCAATGATTAATAAAATTTGAAGGTACGAAAACTAGTGAATACCCACCAAAAGCCCCTCAGGTGCGAAAACCTTACGCCAAGTACATTCAAGTGATAGCCACCAACAAAAATGTTTCGATAGGTTAATTATCTTAAATCCTACGATCTTGAGCTTTTGAGGTTATGCGAATCGACTGACGTGTAAAATTCATGGTGATAAATGAAATAACAATCGTGAACGGATAATTTTACGATTAGGTTTACCTTGCATGACACAAGACTGTCAGATGACTATTATTAACTGACTATTACCTCTAAATTTTGTTCACTTATACATTGTAGGTTTGGCCTATTTTCACTTATGGATGCAATTATCGGAGGAAACGTTTTTTTTTTTTTAGGGATTCCAATTATTTAGCACGCTGCCGTCTGAAGAAGTCTGACAATAGAAAATCAAGAGAAAATGTTGAAGTCGAAAAATATCAGGATAGCATGATTTGATATAAGGACGGCATGGAGCCAGACCAAGAAAGCCAAGTTCAAGCGTTGCATTGCTACGAATTCCACTTTAAGCTCTATGTTAGGCTCATCGTTAAAGGCTCGTCTGCTCAGACCAAAATTGTGCGTCAATGTTATGCGTTGGATTCCGACGAGTTCTATATTCTATCTCGGTATCCTCTAGTCCAAACGAGACTGTAAGTTGACGTTGTGCGTTGGACTCCGATAGGCTTTATTCTACACTCCACGACAATGTAGTGCTTTGACCTTCGGTGAAGATAATTTCTTAATACATTTTTTACAAACAGCTTAGACTCTCCGCTCGGAACGATCTCAATCAAATTCAGATCAGTGCTATCACGACGAATAGCCAGAATGAAAATACTTATTCAATATGAAAGAAATGATCGATAGACTTCCTCTTTCTCAGATAATAGAGATTTGTATTCAATCATGAAAATTATAAAAACCATTTATTTCTCATTTATATTTATTTATTCATTGCACAACCTTTTTTACGGATTGTTTAATTTTGTAGCGGGTTGTTATATCTTCGTATAGTCTAGTCAAAACCAGACCGTGAGCCAACATTGTGCATTAGACTACGATCAGCTTTATTTTATTCTCTACGTCGATGCAGTGTATTAGACTGATAATATTCACTCTACGTCACCATTTTGCATTGAACTTCAGTAAATTATATTTTACACGTTTTAAGTGCGTTTGAGTTTGATAGGTCTATTTTTCAGTATGAAAATATCGAATTAAGTGATTCAAGTTCTAGATAATCATCTCGGTGCATCACAGACTACAGATATTGGACTTTGAGACAACATTGAACAAAATATAAATTAGGAATTTATCGTTTTCAGATACCAATTGTCATTGTCTTAAGGGGGGGGTTTACCCAATCAGTTACCGATTTGTCTATTTTCTCCGAAACGGGGTAATCAATCGACTTGTCCTTTCGGCAGCCTATGTTTGACGAGTAATGAGTTCGAACTGGTACGTTTGATCGGATGAAATCGTGATTTTTTTGATTTTTTTCGACCTAAAAGTATTGGCGTACTATTTATTGCGACTTATATCAAAGCCCACGCATCAAAAATGCAAAATCGACTCCCTGAGCCCGATTCTGTGAGAAATTCTGAACATAACCATCCCAAAACATCTTTGTTTTCGACAACGATGAAGGTGGAAGTTGTATTCCACGTTTTTATGGTAATTTTCGCGATTGTCAGAGCCTGGGGGCGGCCATTGCCGCTACAGCTGCTGATATAACGCGGTGGTTCCCAGAACGCCCGTGAGATGTCGCCACGCGCCCATCTAAACTTCATCCTTTTACTATAGTATAGCATACTTTTACGGTGACATCTCACGGGTGTTCTGGGAACCATCGCATTATATCAGCAGCTGTAGCAGCTGTAGCGGCAATGGCCGCCCCCAGTCTCTGACAATCGCGAAATTTACCACAAAAACGTAGAATACAACTTCCACCTTCATCGTTGTCGAAAACAAAGATGTTTTGGGATGGTTATGTTCAGAATTTCTCACAGAATCGGGCTCAGGGAGTCGATTTTGCATTTTTGATGCGTGGGCTTTGATATAAGTCGTAATAAATGGCACGCCAATACTTTTCGATCGAAAAAAATAAAAAAATCTCGATTTCATCCGATCAAACGTACCAGTTCGGACTCATTACTCGTCAAACATCGGCTGCCGAAAGGACAAGTCGATTGATTGCCCCGTTTCGGAGAAAATAGACAAATCGGTAACTGATTGGGTAAACCCCCCCCTTAAGTGGCAAGACTACAAGAGTAGATAAAAATGATATAGGTATAAATAAATATAATAATGAACAGAAACTATGAGGAAAAGGCACCGATATTACTCAAATATCGAGTCCCTCAGACAGACTCCATAATTCTTGTCTATTTCTGACTAACTTGACAACAGAGTCCTATCCCAGAACCGAACGAACTACTAATCTATTCTACTCTTCTACTTCCTCAATTTATTTCACAGTTACTGAAGCGACGTTTATTACTAAGCGAGATTGTACCGAGTCTTGTGATATAATTCAACAATGAATACGAGCACAATTATTAGGTGGTCAATTACGTGTCAGTCTACAAATTTAAGACTTGGGGAAAATTATGAGCACACGCGTGCTCATTGCTGTTGACGTTCCTGCTTATCGAGGGACTTCGGGCGGTACGAAATAGTACAAAGAAACCGAGCGAGCGTAGCGAGCGAGCACAATTATTAGGTGGTCAAGCAAAATTTTACAAAAAGTAGTGAAATCAACCACAAAAAGCACCTTTGGTGCAAAAACCTTTCGCCAAGTCCATTAATGTGTAGACTACCAAAAAATAATCAAAAGTTGTGCTCGTTCGCTCGCTGCGCTCGCTCACTCGATGGGTTGATGATTATCAACATACAAAAGCATCGAAATCAGATACAACTGCCAAGTACCTGTAGAATGATAAAAGTTTGGAATCGAAAAATTTGTTCAAACTAAATAACGTTGTACTCGTTCGCTCGCTGCGCTCGCTCACTCGATTGGCTTATGATTATTGATTGAAAAAACAATTCGGATGAAGAAATTGAAGACGTCAATATTTATCTAAAAATATTCATAACGAAAAAATAATAAAAAAAAATTGTAAAAAAAAATTTGGAGGAAGTGGTACTTGGGGGGCCTTTTATAGAAAAAGAATGATGAAATATCGATCGCGAACCATGTCAATGTCATCTTATAGATATTCAAACATTGGCCCGCCAACGTACCACGGACTCCAAATTTTTTTTTACAATTTTTTTTTATTATTTTTTCGTTATGAATATTTTTAGATAAATATTGACGTCTTCAATTTCTTCATCCGAATTGTTTTTTCAATCAATAATCATAAGCCAATCGAGTGAGCGAGCGCAGCGAGCGAACGAGTACAACGTTATTTAGTTTGAACAAATTTTTCGATTCCAAACTTTTATCATTCTACAGGTACTTGGCAGTTGTATCTGATTTCGATGCTTTTGTATGTTGATAATCATCAACCCATCGAGTGAGCGAGCGCAGCGAGCGAACGAGCACAACTTTTGATTATTTTTTGGTAGTCTACACATTAATGGACTTGGCGAAAGGTTTTTGCACCAAATTCCTTTTACTGATACTTCAGATAATATTATTGTAGAGGATTTTGCTTCAGTCGTTTCATGTAAGTAATTCATACAATTTAATCTAAAATTTGTTTCTGCACTTTTCTTATAATAGTCAATTTTATCAATCAATTTTTCAAATTCACAGATCACGACTTAGATGTTATAGTCTGTGACGACGATTTGTCCAATCTTGTACATGAAGTGCACGTACAAGAAGAAACAATATCACAGGAATGCTCCTCACATGATGACAACTCTGTAAATGAAATATCACTCACTGCTAGTACTCCTGGAGCTACTCAGATAGATTTGGTACTACAAGAACAAGAAAGTACTTTCACCAATACTCTTCAACTAGCAGGTATTTATCTCCTTAAAATATTATATTTCATTCATCTGAATATTTTCAAACGATAGCATTTATTTGTAGAAGAAAAAGAAGAAACAACTCCATCGAGTCTTATTTTTGATCAGGATGAGTCAACCGAAGAAGCCCCTTTAGCCTTAGAAGTACTTGATCCAAGTACAAATAATACTGATCAATTCCAAACGAATAATCAGAATAAGTCTTCAGAAGAAGCTCCTTCAGCCTTGGAAGTACTTAATCTAAGTACAGATAATAGTAATCAATCTCAAACAAGTAATATAAATCTTGATTTACAAAGCATTCCTGTCAATGAGAGTGAAAACTCAGAAACTGACCTTAATAGTCTTTGGAGAAAAGAATTACATTTTCCTGAAATAAGGGCAAAGAAGAAAGCTAAGAGTCAGAAGCCAATGATTTTAGCAATAACATCTGAAGAATGGCGAAAGCAGCAGAGTGAAAAAATTAAAAAACAGGACGAACTGCAAAGATTGAAAGAATTGCGAAAGTATGAGAGAGAAATGAAGAAGAAAATTAAGCAGGAAGAAGATGAAATGAAAAAGCAAGAAAGACTGAAAATAAAGAAGCAACAAGAAATATTGAAGCAAGAGACTGAAGCTAAAATGCAGTTACTACTTAAGAAGAAAGCTGAAAGTTTAAATTTAAGCAGTTATGAATTGCCAAAGAAAAGGAGAGTCTTGAAGAATATTACCAATGATAATCCAGTAGGAGCAAGTGTTCTGTAACTTAGATGTATATTCTCATAGTTAGTTTATTTTTCGTTTTAATGAAGAGAGAAAAAATCAAACTCTCATGTTCTTGAAAATTCAACGAGTTTATAAAGTTTTAAAATTATTTATTTGAGCATTCAGTATTGGTTTTATTATGAAAAGTTAATTAGTTTTTCTATTTAATTATAAGAAAATGTATCCTTATAATGTACTTAGACCATTGTTGTAAGTTCATTTTTAATGAAAAGTTAAATTGTTTTTTGAGTTCCTGTAATTCTAGTCAGAGAGAAAATACTTATACTACCTATCTCCAAGGTCGGCGACTTACAAAATTTCAGAGTGTGGAGTAACTCAGGTGTCGGGGTAGAGGGGGGGGGGGGGGGGGGGGGGGGCACTCACCACATTTTTTCTTAAAGTTCAATTAAGTAGTTTTTCCGAAGTGCAATAGTCTCAATATTGTTTTACAGGATAAACGTATTCATCAATATGATCGAGATTTGAATCTGCTAGGGGGCTCGCAAGCGTTGATTATAGGGAAATATAATATGGTTATTTTCGAAAAATTTTGTATACTTGTTTTTATCAAGAGATTTTCAAAATCCATTAAAAAATTTTAATTTTGAAACAAGGCCTTTAGGGTGTGGAATATCCACACGGTGGGCATTCAGGGTGTGGAGTGCTCCACACCATCCACACAAAAGTCGCCAGCGCTGCCTATCTCGTTTCTTGTTTGTCAAATTCTAATAAAATGAACAATTCAACATACTATAATTGCATTACATTCATTAGTTTTTCCTCCCGGTCATTCACTAGCACATACTCGGTCATTCAGTGGATTTGGGTGGTCATTTACTAGGCTTTCAGGTGGATCACATAATTATTTGTCAATATAAATTTCTATGATATAATTGATCCATTCTACCTATTGAAAATGAAAGTTTATTCAATCCTGAGATGAATTCCACAATATTTCGTTTAAATATTCTAAAAAGTACCGATATTCTCATCAATAAATCTAGCCATTCAACAGTTCGGTCATTCACTGGTCATCTTACCCTATCATTATATATTTATTGAATTTCACGATAACGAACAATTCCATTTGTTATAAACAAATATAATATTCAAACGTGGTTTTCAAGGCAAGAACCACGCGTAAAAGTTCTAAAAAAAATATGAGCGTATTGCTTGATCAATTCTCTACAAAGTTGTTAGGTCAACGGGATGGAGTGCCGATGGAGAACATGTTAAAACGATTTATTTATACGCGACGGCGCGCACTACCGCTGAAAGCCCGCACGGAAATATATATATGCGAAAAATATATGCAACATATATGTCGTACTTGTAACATATATGTGCGCAAAATCCAAAGATGTCGCATATATTATAACATATTATGTGTACGCATTTGCATATATGTATCCTATATGTTTGACGAATCTTACATAGTGTTGACATCTATGTCGACATACATGTCGCAACATGTATGTTGAAATTTATATCAAACTTATAAAAAATAAATGTTACTTATATTTTAGCGCAAAAAACAAATATGTCGCATATATTTTTCGCATATATATATTTCCATGGGTGCGTTCGGCTTGCTCGCTTTGAAGCTGTTGGCGCCTGCGCTTTCAAGCGGCGTTTTCGCCCGTTCGGCTTGGCTAGAGCGTGATTAAGCGTGAAAGCGTCAGCGACAAGGCGAACGCTGGTCCTGATAGCGGTGCTCCAAGTGTTTGTGAAAATGGCGGCAGAACATAAACGTCAGTTACTGAATTGAGTTATACATCAATTTTACGAAATCATGTTTTCATCTTCATCGGAAGAAAGCGAGGATTATGATGAACATATGTTTCCGAATTCATTCAAGCAAAAACAGCCAATTCCACGGATACCAAATTACTTTGAGGTTATCGTGCCTTAGTATACCGATGAACAGTTTCAGTTTTATTGTTTGGCCGATTATAGTGGCAGTTGACCTAATCTTTCTGTCCATCGTGATATACTTGTCACTTTCAAAACATTGAAGCTAGGTTAGGTTTTCCTATTCTTCTTCTATCCCTTTACGACTTATCGCCCTGGGATGGGCATGTAGTCGGTTAGGTTTTCCTATCGCTCTACCGCTAACAGCGTTCGTCTTGGATCATGGCGTTTAATAAGACCTGCGCTACTGCCGCCGTACCTATTTCGAGTAAGCGAGTGTTAGCGTGAACTGATGACGTCAACGCTCTCAACTTATGACGTCATCGCTGTACCGCAGCGCTTCGAAGCGTCAAGACGAACGGCGAAAGTGACGCTCGTGCACGTTTTTAGCGAAAAAGCGAGCAAGCCGAACGCATCCCATGCGGGAGACCCGGCTCGGGTACGGTTTTTCGGTGGCAGGGCGCGCCGTCGCTTATAAATAAATCGTTTTTACATAGTTTCCATCGGTTCTCCATAAAATTGACTTAACGATTTTGTAGAGAATTGATCAAGGAATGCGCTCATATTTTTTTGAGAATTTTATCGCGTGGTATTTGCGTTGAAAATCACGTTTGAATAATATATTTTTTTATAACAAATAGAATTATTTGTTATCGCAGAATTAAATAAATATATTATAATAGTGTCATTCAATAGCTTTAAAATGGTTTTTGAATAAAGTCTCTAGGGTGAATACAATCAAAGATATGACCGTTTGAAGAGGAGTATGTTTTCGATTTTTGGCTCTTTTTCCTGAATTTCACCCCCGTGTAACTTGGAAAATAGGGTTAAAAAAAATTAAAAATTGTTTGATGAATTTATTCTTTCCACAGAACCCTTGAAAAAAATGATAGCGAAATCGGTAACATCGAGATCAGAAAGCTGTCCGGCCTGACGTGGAATTGCTCTTATACACGGGGAAACATTTGGCACAGCAGCAGTTCTCCACAGAACGTCAGCAGCGCAAAATGACGAGCTCTGTCGATTCCACGTTGTGGAGCGCCGGGCGCTCGACGCTGAGTCGCTGCAGTTCTACTGAGGTAGAGCTGCGCGCTAAAATGAGACTGTAGCAGTGCCACCTCATTACGAATGTCTGTTATACCATAGTTTTTACATTGTTGTTAGAGAGGAGCGCCTGCCGCTCCACTCAAGTTGGGCAGCTGTGAGTCAAAACTCGTACCACTGCCGTTCAGCAGCATGTGGAAGCGCTGCCGTCGCCTTACGTGACGGCTGCCGTGCCAAACGTTTCTCCGTGTACCACTGTAAACCTAATCCTCTAGATAAATAGCCTTTTAGCATAGCAGGTGTGGTTTTGCACTTTGACAACCCGCGCGGAAATGAATATACAGGGTGTTTCTTTTAACTCTGCACACACAGGTAGGGTGTGTAGGGGCTGCCTAGACAAGCATTTTGAGGTAAGACACGTAAGGTCGAAAACTCATCCTAACGGCTGTGGAGGGCTTTGAAAGTTTTGGTACCGCGCACTTATGTACCGAGCGCTTGTTCGTAGTGTAATGAATCAGATGTGATCACTTTCGACCCAACATTTCATTCAGCCGTAGACAACAGTACAAATGTTCTTGCGTGTAATCGACGAAACGATAGACTTGGCAATAAAAAAACAGCAAAAAGATTTCCGGTGCTTATGAACAGAATTTGAAAAAGTTATTGAAAACGAATTGGGGTTTTGCGCACTTGGGCTTTCGCTTTCCATAACTTTTTCAAAATCTATTTATAAGCATCGGAAATCTTTTTGTTATTTTTTTATTGCCAAGTTTATCGTTTTGTTGATTACACGTGTTACGTGCAAGCGAGCAGTGGCGAGATTGCCGGCTACTCTTGCCGGATTTAGAATGCGGAAGTCACCTGAGCGGTGAAGTGACTTCCGTTGTGGGTCTTTGCTTTATTAAACCACTAAAGTGGACCTGAAGGATTGAATGGAAGATGAAAGGATAATAATTCAGACTCGATGATGC
The DNA here is from genome assembly GCA_943736025.1 of Tenthredo mesomela. Taxonomy (NCBI): domain Eukaryota; kingdom Metazoa; phylum Arthropoda; class Insecta; order Hymenoptera; family Tenthredinidae; genus Tenthredo; species Tenthredo mesomela. The sequence continues at coordinate 13,298,481 of OX031021.1, read as the reverse complement.
CCTTTTGACATGTTTAGGATATATATATCGACGCCCCGTACGAAAAGTAGCACCGTTCAGCTGCTGACGAAAACTAGCACCGTACGACGCTTCCCGCGAAGTAAAGCACGGTTCGTAATCCCTCAACGAAGAGAAACACTAGTCGCCGAGTGCTGGCGAAGACTAGCATCACTCGCCGATCGCTGACGAAAAATAACACTACTCGCTGAGCGCTGGCGAAGCGAAGCACCACTCGTCGAGCGCTAGCGAAAAGCAGCACGCCTCGTAGAGCGCTAGCAAAGAGTAACACATACACAACTGACAAGCCGTTAACGTAGAGTAACACGATCAGCAAAGCTCTGATATGAAATAACATTGCTTTGACTTAATGAAATAGTTATTTTCGTACCCTGGGCGTAAAGTACAACTTTACGCCCGCGGGTGATCGAACGCGCCAGAGGGTCGCGCGATCATCCCAAGGATGTTCAGTTGGACGCCCGCGATGCGAACATTATTTTTCGTCATGGTGGCGTAAAGTAATAACGCATTTTTTGCCTTGTTTTGCAAGCGTCAAGTTCGACTCTACGCCCGGTGTACGTAAATAAAAACTATTCCCATGCGCGACGCCCAATGGGCCGAACTTGACGCTCCCAAAACAAGGCCAAAAATGCGTACCTTACGCCTACTATGACGAAAAGTAATTTTTCACACTGCGGGCGCAAAGTTCAATTTTGCGCACGCTTTGCGTGCATAAAATTCAACTTAACGCGCGTTGTGTTAAAAAATGAAGTTCGATACACGTGCGAAAGATGATTCTCGACTCGTGTGATTGTCACCCTTGCTTCGTTCGGGCGAAAAACTTCACACTCGTCCGAGAATCAACACTTTCGCCCTAGTATCGAAAAGTACTATTGGGTAATTAAGTGTATGTAATTACGTAATTATATTACATAATTATGCATTTAGATTTAGATTTTAGATTTTGGATTTTAGATTTTTTTTAGGAATTTGTCGTTCCTTTGATTATAATAAAAGTACTGTTTTTCATCAACGTTTCCAGAGTCGTATTACTCTTCGTCAGCGCTCAGCGAGTTGTGCTATTTTTCGTCAAGCGGTTGGCGATTGGTGTTAGGCTTCGCCAGCGCTCAGCGAGTGGTGCTACTTTTCGTTCTGCGTCACGAACGGTGCTACTTTTCGTTAGCCGTTTTCAACCGTGCTACTATTCGTCTAGCCTCGTGAATGGTGCTACCTTTCATACGGGGCGTCGATATATTCTTATCACTAATAAGAGTTTAGTATAGCAATAGTATTATGAATAGTAGCAGTTATATTTGTAGTAATGGTATCGTGAATGGCTAATGTTATGTTTGCAGTACTAGTTAAAGTTATGTTTGTAGTAATAGTTACAGTTATGTTTGTAGTCATAGTTATGAAGGGGAAGAATAAGATGGGTATGAGCCAGTGGGAATAGTGCTACCTGACTGCGCGGTTCGTCAGCTTCTACAACCTGTCACCAAGGAGGCCGATTGTCGAAGATTACGTATAGCCCTGAGGGTGTCTTGGCGGTTGCAGTGCGATGTGCTCCTATACCAAGCCGGTCTTCTCCAGTCGGATAACCTCCAGCGACAAGGTGTGACGGTCCCGGTTGCACGGTCACTTTCGGCGATAGTTCTGACTACTGTGTAAGGGATACGGGGTCTTTTTATCCCTTACCGATCGGCTTTGGCGGTGGATGGAATTTCCTTGGTCAGCCTCTTGGGCAACGAACCTTTGACTCGCCCGCGCAGTTTGGTTCGCTCATCCGCTAGCTCATACCTATGACGAAATCGCTGAACCGGCAGCCTAAATTCTTCTGTGTCGCGTGGTGTATTGCGACACCCTCCGGCTCGTTCGTAACACACGCAAGAACATGTGTACTGTTGTCTACGGCTGGATGAAATGTTGGGTCGAAAGTGATCAACTCTGATTCATTACACTACGAACAAGCGCTCGGTACAAGTGCGCGGTACCAAAACCTTCAAAGCCCTTCACAGCCGTTAGGATGAGTTTCCGACCTTGGGTGTCTTACCTCAAAATGCTTGTCTAAGCAGCCCCATACACACCCTATCAGTATGTGCAGAGTTAAAAGAAACACCCTGTATATGCGAAAAATATATGCAACATCTATGTCGCATATATAACATATAAGTACGAAAAATACAAATATGTTTGATGAGTTTTACATAGTGTTGACATCTATGTCGACATTTATGTCGACATACATGCCACAACATTTATGTTGACATATATCCGACATTTATGTCAAACTTATAAAAATAGATGTTAGCGCAAAAAACAAATATGCAACATATATATAGTCGCATATATTTTTCGCATGTATATATATATTTCCGTGCGGGAAGGACACAACCCTATAGGTGATCAACCCTCAGCCGCTCGGGGGTGGATCATAGTTATATTACAACCGACGAGATTTTGCGATCTACGTCGACCCGTAACATAGGTACTGCCTCAAGCTCTCAAGTCCTCCCATTTGAATTACACAGGATTTTTCGCAACTCGCGGTTAATTTTCTTCTCAATATTCCAGCATCACTCCCAGAAATCTGAAACTTAGCATACTTCTTACCTATAGTAGTGGGTATTCCAGGAAAATTCCACAGATCTTCAATTGGCACCCGTGTGCTTTGAACACAGAGGGCGAATGCATCGCACCATGGCCGGAGAGCCAATCGCACAGCGCCAACTCATGCTAATGGCGGGGGTACGATAGTGGGGGACTGAATCTCGGCAGTATGAGAATGATTCTCATACTGTGCCATGGTATTTTGAGTGTTCGACTTATGACTATGCAGAGTTGAAAAACGATTCATACATGAGTCATTCCACGTCAGACCGGATAAAATAAATCGAAAATTTCACTTGATGTCTCCGATTCTTTTTTGATTTTTTTTACAGATTCTACGAGTCAAATGAATCGATCAAACAATTTTTCAAATTTTTTTATCTTCAATAATTTCAGAGTTGCAGGGGGTTGAATTTCGTAAAAAAGGGGCAAAAAACGAAACCACGCTGTCTTTCAAATGCTCATATCTTCGGTTCTATCCATCCTACAGACTTGATCCTGTGTTCGTTTTGAAGCTCTTGGAACAGACTTTTATATAATATTTTTTAAATGTAACACATTTAATGTAAACGTGTGCACATTGAATGTAAACGAGAGTCGACTTGGCTGCAAGCGCGTGATTTATCAGCCAACGGTCGACAGGATTTGCAATCAGCAGCTCTTTCGAAAATCACATAGTTATAGCGGTGATTGTCGAGGCTGGACTTTGTACCTTTGTACGGATTTGTACTTTCTTCTCATCCGTGAATTTCAATTTTATTTCTATTGTTTCACACGGACGTGCACACGATGATTCTCGGGGCAAGATACAACGAAAAAACCGATTCGTTCATCATGATAGTTGCTAGCGGGATAATTTATTACGTCTTTTCCAACACAGAGTCGAGCTATTTTTTTTCAACACGCTGTGCGTGAAGTTCGATTCTGCGCTTGGCGCGCGTTGTGTTAAAGAAACAAAGTCCGATAGGGGCTGTCCATAAATTACGTAACGCACTTTTTGGGTGATTATGACCCCCCGCCCCGTAACGCTCCGTAACGCTAAGCACCCCCCCCCCCCCCCCCCCCCCCCCCAGGAGGTAACGTAACATCAGGTTTTATTTTCATGTGTCAACAATAACGATTTTCATAATTCCCAACGATTATAATTAAGGTAAACGGCCCGGTTTCCGACCCCGGACCTGTTTCCGACCCCCCCTACTCGTTCTTCGCTTTATTCTATAATATCTCGCTTTGCTGACGGAATATTATAGAATAAAGCGAAGAACGAGTAGGGGGGGTCGGAAACAGTTCCGGGGTCGGAAACCGGGCCGTTTACCTTATTTCGAATAAAAAATCTATTTTTCAATTCAAAAAGCTGAAAAAAGCAAGAAATTGCGTTACGTGACAGAGGCTTTGGACCCCCCCCCCCCCCCCCCCCCCCCCCCCCCAAAGTGCGTTACGTAATTTAGGGACAGCCCCATACACGTACGAAAGATGATTTTCGACTCGTATGATTGTCACCCTCGCTTCGATGGGGCGAAAAACTTCACACTCGTCCAAGAATCAACACTTTCGTACTAGTATCGAAAATTGCTATTTCGTTTCGTTCTCAGGTTCTTCGGATTCAACGTTTTCATTCAGTGACTCGATTATTCGCCCACCCACATTGAGTCTGTCACCCCCGAAGTATGCCACCGAAATAACATCCCGTTTTGCATTAGCAATTCCTAACTTATTAGCCATAGCCTGCACGAGGGGCGACGGCGAAAAGGGATTCTTCGTCAAGGCCCTCAAAGGCCCTTAGGAAGTGTCAACTTGAAATGGTATGTAACTTTGGTTGCATACTTCAGGGGCCACAGATTCCGTGTCCGTGGGTGTATTTACGAATAAATCAACTCATGCCAGTATAGAATCGGTTCGTATACTCAATTTGGAATGTTGGTGGTTTTCAGAGTTCAGACGCTCCTCGGTCTCTCAGCATTATCGCTCCATGTTGGATCTAAGACGGATGTAACTACCATAAGTGTATTAGGTATGTTCTCATTAGTTATTACAATGGTCAGCATACATACAGTCGTTCTTTTGTTATGGTTATCCCTTTTTACATTTTAGTCAATGATTGATCTATTTTTCAGTTGCGAGTGCGTGTTCGTTGTATTATTTGTTTTTCCTCATTTTTTTCCTCTGGTTTGAAATTCAGAAGCACAAACAGGACTTTCTGGAGAAGCAGATGCCAGGGATAAACCTTCTGTCAAAGTTCACTCCTGGAAAATACCAACCCGCTCCCCAAAGTTGCTTGTGATAGCTTGGACACCTCGGAAGTTATCAGACCAAAGTCAAGTTGCAGAATATTTTAAGTGAGTGGAAAAAAGCTCTTCGAATGATACAATTATTGAACACATGGCTGTAGCCTTGCGCCACGAAATATACCCATCCATCTTACTGAAGTGGTATGTTGATTAGCATTAGTATCCCTCATATAATGAAAGCAAATTTCTTTTCTATTTTTGACGGAAATTCAGCAAATCGTTCAGAATGAGAAGGCATTCGCGCCTATCGCATTCCAATCTGAATCCTAATATGTAGACCAAAATGAAATCACATGTTGATGCTGTACCATTTGCAGTCACGGAATTATAATGCAGTTTTATTTTCAGTGGAGATTCCGAAAATGCGCACGTCTGATAGTGATGGGGATGAAGATAATAATTGGAACGAGGAATTACTTCGTGCTATTAATCTGAGAGTTGGAAAATTGGCGGAAGATCCCGAAGGAACCAGACTTTCCCTAATAAAGGAATACTTGAATGAAGGAGCGAACATTGATGTACAGGACGCTAACGGTGATACAGTTTTGCATTTGGCGGTCAAAAGAGGTTTTCGGCGGATTGTCGAATTGCTACGACAAAGGGGAGCGAAAACTGATATTTATAATGACAAAGGTGAAACAGCAATAGGATTGGCCGGAACTTTGCAGAAAAAAGATATCGTCAGCATATTGCAGAAATCCGTTGAACAAAGACATGAACCGAAATTCAGCCCATCTTCAGGAGCGAATAATTTCATGTCAGCGGTAGACGAGGATATGAACATCGAGGTCGGCTCTCTCACAACCATAGGTGTGAACTCGTTATATTGCGAGCAGATGAAGGAATATGATGTACACTTCAAATCGGAAATGCAGCGAGTGAAGGCTTTCCTAACTGCGGATCAATCTTATTCTGCTGCAAATCAAATCTTGGAGTTGGTTGCTCCAGGAGAGACCTTCTTAACCGCATTGAGGGTTTACGACACACTTGAACGGATACAAAAATACAAGAAGATGGATAGTTTTATCTTTACACGTGTCGACAGACTGAAATTCCCCTCGATATTGAATTTAATAAAGAACACTTCCGATTCGCTACGGTGTCCCAATTTGTTAATAATTGACTGTGGATCGAATGGTACGGACCAATATTTACGGACCATGTGGAACTCATTATGTAAAATCATAGACGAAAGCCTATACAAAAAAATGATTGTTATCACTCGGACAGGTGAAGATCTAGGTACTCAATTCAAATGTGGCCATGAAACTTATCGTGAGAAAAACATAGACCTTGGTTTCCGTAATCTTACGAACGCCACGCAAAAGAAGCTGTTAGAGAAACCGGTCACTAAGTTTCAGGGACATGAAAATAAAACCAGCCTCGGGGAATTGTTGGGCATTTGCAAATTCGATCACCTCAGTGCAGATGAATTAGAAGATCTTTTAGAAATAATCGATGCGAATGCGTTGGTTGAGATTATTCGTAGCGACCAATTAGAGCTCGGTGATGACTTGGCTGAAATGGATATTCCTAAACATTGCTACATAAATCGTACAATCTGTCGGGAGGTATTCAATGAAGAAGCTATCCTCGAATACAAAAATATACCTGATTTAATCGCTATCAGTGGCACTGATGCAGTACTCCAGGACTCACGGCCGAGAATAGGAGAAAATTTTCCAATGAGACGAAATTTTTCGACCGAATTATTTCCTGAAATTGGTATTGATAGAGATTCTTCGGGTAGATCAGGGAATATCGGGGAAAGTCAACCAATGGATAATCGTCCCACAAATTTTACTACTTTAGACAGTCCTGAAGCGGAGAAACAATTCAACGAATTTTGTGCAAAAAATGTAGGCCGCAACATTCATCCGATGCGTTTGAGTGAAGACCAACTCATAAGCCATGACAAACCCGTGATTATTTCCGATGCGGCGGGTATGGGTAAATCTACCATGTTGACTCATCTGGCACATAAGATAAAAGAGAATAAACCTGACATGTTAGTACTCAAGGTAGATTTGAACGACCATTCAACCGCCCTCTCGGAAGTGATGGAGAAATCAATTTACGATCTGGGTATTACTGATGGAGCAATACAATTCTTGGTGGAGGAACTCTTGGGTGGTGAAACTGACTTATCACGGAAGGTTTTCAGGAGAATTATTAAGAGTAAACACAAAGTGGCATTGATATTCGACGGATTTGACGAAATAAGCCCGACGTATGAGGGTCCCGTAATTGATTTACTAAAAACATTCGCGGATTATGGCATTAAGAAATTGTTAATCGCAACTAGACCACATACAAGAGCAACATTGGAGACTAAGTTGGACACATGTTCTTACGTGATTCAGCCATTCTCAAAGTACGATCAAAGAAGATTTTTTACCAAATTTTGGAAACAAATCCACACAGCCGATGACCGTGTAAAAAAGTATACACGGGCATTGACGAATAAACTAGCCGATTCGATCACAGATCGGAGAAATAAATTGACTGGTAATCCACTACAGGCGCAGCTGGTGGCGGAGATATTTGGAAATTCGTGCAAAGAATTCGTCGACTCTGAAGTCGATGAACCGCAGTTTCCGGAAAAAATTGATCTCATTTATTTGTACGAAAATTTCGTGGGGAAAAAGTTGGACGTTTTCTCAAAAAAAAAATATGGCAACTGCGCCAAGCCAGCAGTTATGGAGGACGAACAGCAGCGTCGTGAATCGTTATCAGAAGAACATGTGAGACTGGCTTTGTATACACTATTTGACAAGGAGGAGATAACAAAGCTTCTCCTTGCCAGCGACATGCCACATGAGCCAGCCGATCTTGACATCCAGGCAGAGGGAGACGGCATCATTACACAATTCATCGACGATCTACCATGCTTCGGACACCAAACGTATGCAGAATATATCGCCGCAAAATTTTTCTCAGACATGTTAACCATGAAAAAGTGTCGGCAGACCGAACTATTGGGAAAAATCTTTGTAGCAGATATTTTGCTTGGAGAAAATTTCAATACCATGCGTGCCTTGATAGATGGGTTTTTGTCAGACAAACATGTACTACAGGGCGAGTTTTGGGCACTTTGTTTGAAAACACATCGATCCCAGCAGCAAGAAACTATCTTTCACGTAGCTGCTGCAGAGGGCAATGGTCGTATTATGAGACTATTTCTGAATTGCTCTTATGCAAATACTGAAGATCGAAGGGACCTCATACAAGCCAAAGACAGTCTTGGCAGGACAGCCGTACACCGGGCAGTTGAATACGGAAATTTGGATAATATAAAATTGCTAACAGAAGACACAGACGTTGAAATTGTTTCTCGTGATATTTGGGGTTGCACACCACTCCACCAAGCTACGCATACAGTCAATATCGACGTGATGAAGTATTTGGTTCGCAAAGGAGCCGAAATCAATTGTCAAACGAACGATGGCGTAACGCCGCTACACCTGGCTGCTGGAAAAGGTAAACTGGCTGTAGTCAAGTATTTACACAGGAATAAAGCCGATATCAATTGTCAAACGAACGATGGCGTAACGCCGCTACACCTAGCTGCTCTTGAAGGTAGACTGGATATCGTCAAATATTTACACGGACAGGGAGCCGATATCAATTGTCAAACGAACGATGGCCGGAAACTGCTACACCTGGCTGCTCGAGCAGGTGAATTGGACGTAGTCAAGTATTTACACGACGAGGGAGCCGATATCAATTGTCAAACGAACGATGGTGTAACGCCGCTCGACCTGGCGGCTCGAGTAGGTGAATCGGATGTAGTTAAGTATTTACACGGGAAGGGAGCCCAGGCACCAAAATCATGTCACTCTGATATCACAGATACGTCACTCTGATCCTTCCAATATCACTACGATATCACCAGTAGTCCGGGAGGTAGCGTTGCAAATGAAAAAGTCATAGTAAGCCGGCTGATTTTGATATCGATAGTTGATCTCGTACAACTAATCAGTAAACCGTCTGTCAGCTGCACAAGTTGCACAAGCTGCCGTCCCATGTAGGCCCGAATCGCCGGAATCCGGAATCGCGGAACGGAACGTTGTACATGTGTATCCGTGTATACATACACGCAAACATGGAAAAAGTCACTAGATTCCGTTCCGTTTTTCCGTTCCGGCCCTACATGGGACGGCAGCCTGAGTTTTGAACGGACGACCTACATATCCGTATTCGGACTCGGGCACGCTGCCTAGACACCACGATGCATATGTCAAAAGAAACATCCGGAACGCTATCATGTTCAATAGAAATATCACGCAAACATGGAAAAAGTCACTAGATTCCGTTCCGTTTTTCCGTTCCGGCCCTACATGGGACGGCAGCCTGAGTTTTGAACGGACGACCTACATATCCGTATTCGGACTCGGGCACGCTGCCTAGACACCACGATGCATATGTCAAAAGAAACATCCGGAACGCTATCATGTTCAATAGAAATATCACGAATATTAGTATTGTCACTCCCGTCACAATTTCACGTCAAAACAAATATCTTTTCTCGTTAAGGAGGCTCGAGCGTAACTAAAGAGCCGAAGTAGTATTTGAATTTCTTCGTTCACTCAATTCTTCTAATAGTTATAAAAATTCATTATTTTAATTTAGAATAATACAAGTTCATAAATTGATAATTGTTACTCATTCAATAAAAGAAAGTAATAAAATGACTTTGTTATTTTTGACTCATATGGTTGATAAAAAGATGTGGCAACAGCGCGCTGTTGGGTTTTTATATAAAGGTGTATGTGTATATGTATAAGACACTTGGATAAACATGCACTGCAGATATAAAGGGAAATTTTGTAAAAAAAAATGTAGCAAAATGGAGAAGTAATAGTACAAAGCGCGAAAAATTAATTTCTCATCTCGGCTCTCTTGTTAATTATATTTCTATCGTTTTCTTTTCTCTCAGCTGCTCTCGCGACGTTGCCAATTTTTCAGTACAGTCGGGACTCCCAATAAGAGGGCTCTCAATAAGAGCGCTTCCCCTAATCCGTGGCCGAGCAGTACCCCCACCACCGTGCTTGTTTATTGAGAAACCGGTTTACGTTCCGAGCGAGCGAGCTTTTCAATAGAGAGTGGGGGTACCACATTTCCTTCTTCTACAGCCCCGTAGCGGTCTTATTGGGAGTCCCGACTGTATAATATGTATCACTGTCGATAAACGAGATCAAAGAATTAAGTTCACCTTCAATTATTTCAATAATTACGCGGAGAGACCGTTTGTGATCACCAGTGATGATTGTTAAAACATTGGTACTCATTCCTAAAATAATTAGTAAAGTGGCGACAAAGCATCATTTTTAGTAGTTCTTTATTCGAAACAATAGTAACGGCTCTTGGCAACGTTTTGAAATGATTAACTGTCAGCGAGAAAGTTGTTTATAATGGTTCAAAGTATATGTTTGGTATAAGTCACATAAATTTTCATAGTATATTTTCGGAAATATGAGCGGTGCCGGCTTCATTTATACGGCCTTTCAATCCGGGTTGACAACCTCTGTATCAAATGTGATTGATGAATTGATTATCACTTCGAAACGAAGCTCCAATCATTCGTCAATCAGATAATAAGCACCAGTGTACTCCGTTATCAGCTTAGTGATAAGCTAATGAGTCAATGGCAACAGATATCAAACCATTTTAGATCAGTTATATTTCTTCAGCGCAGCAACAGTCTTCGCATTCAATAGTTGTTGAATCAAGCAAAAATTTTTCTCCACGTTGTATTATCGCTTTTGGAAGTACGGTTTATTCTTCTGCACCACTCATCACTAATATTACAGTGCTCCCTCACTAATTTTCACCTCTCTAACATTTTACCTCTCCGTCGTCGGAGGGAAGTAGGCTCCCCCATACTATGGCCTGATCGTTTGGCTCGGCGCATAACAATGCGCAGTAACCACGTCACATAACCTCAACAAACCTGTGGTTTTCCAGTAAGTCAGTGTCAGCTATTTCCCCTCAGCTCCCCGTGCACATATCATAAACTCCGCCCATGGGCATAGTGGGGGACCTCGCCAATATTCTCTATACCCCGGATCCGTGAAAATTAGTGAGGGAGCACTATATAAGTATTTAATACTATTCATGTATATTATCCTTTTTCAGATATATCGAGCCATTTTTGGCCCAGCGCCCATTGACACACTGATAAAGGACTTCTTCTTCTTCTCCTTCTTCTACTTGTTCTGTTATAAAGAAGTAACTGTCTTTGAATGTGCAATCAATCAGAGACTAGACATCACATATCCTGCGAAACATATACCAATGATTCATCATAGTGCAGTCGAGCTAAGTTACGATTGAGATTTCGTCACTGACTGGACATTACTCGAAGTTGCAAAAATTCTCCGTATGTTAATAATTTTATCAGCAAAGCGAGCAAAAGGATCTACAAAATGTATCAATCTGATAGTGAAAACATTTCAGATTGGATCAGAGGATAGTTCATCGCTATTTCTAAAAAGCAAGGAAAGTGAATACAGTTATATCTGAGCTAGATAGATGCAGACAAATCGGGGAGTGCTTGGACCAAGGAGCGAAGATTGATACGCAGGACGTTAACTGTAATTTTAATACGGTATTACATATGGCGTGAACAAAGGCTACCAATAAGTTGTCAATTTTTTTTGACAAAGAGGAGCTGCGGCCAATATTCATAGTCAGCAGGGAGACACAACGATAACGCTGACTAAAGGTCTGCATAATCTCGCGATGGAAAATATTCCGGAAAAACCCATTGAACAACAAAGTGAAGAAGCCATTCACGAGCCGCGTTCATCGAGTGGATTCATGTCGGTTGACAGCCATCAAATACCTTCAACTTCGCGAGAAAGTAGTTCACGGCAGACAGTGAGTGCCGTCCATGGTAATATTTATCAAGTGAAGTACTTAATGCTCATTCTGTATCGTGCATGGAAAAGAGGACAACCCTTTTGTTTAAATACCGAGGTGACTGGGGCAGGAGCATTTGACGACATAGTTCTAGATTATCAAGACAATTCCGGAAACGAAGTACGCAGCTTTGTACAAGTGAAACACAAGCTAGATGGTAGGAGAACGATTAGTGCCCGTGACTTATTAGCAGATGATGTCAAAAACAAGTCATTCGATATACTCAAGTATTTCGAATCGTGGCGCGAGATCAAGGACAATCCGAAATTTACTGGACGAAAATCAAAACACTTTATCCTCTATACCAATATGGGTCTTGACGAGGAGAGCTTGAAGAATGATAAGATCGATATCCATGATTACGTCAGAGTCAGAGATACAGGTAGTGAATCAGAATCGGGGTTACGAAAGTTTGACGAGTTTTTGATAGTGATGGACGAAGTAAACCCAACACGACTTGATAATCTTAGGCCGGAAAAAGGGTCTAAGCTACATCGTAAGTTGGACTCAGTATCTGATGTTAACGTATTGGCGAGGGAGCTCGCCCGGCGTGTTCATAAGAATGAGAAGATAGATCGAAAAACTGCCATTTTCAAAGATTATAGTGCTGCACTAGCAAAAGAGATAATTGATACTAATTCTCGAAAGTTACGCCTTGGATCCGTTGAGAATGATAATTTATCTGAAAAAGCGAGAAAGTTTCGTAGTATATTCTTAGAAAATATGAAAACATTATTCCAATTCGACAAAATGTGTTCATCGGAGGAAAACATTTGGAAGGAGCTAGAAAAAAAAACACTCAATATCTCTGGAAAGTTCTGTGGGAAACCTCAATCTGCAACTACATTTAGGGAATTACCCGACGACGATATGAGCAATAAGGAAATTTTCGATTTCTTTGGGGAATTTGTTTGGGCAGTAAATCAACCAAATGAAGAGGAACTTGGTGAAATAATAAGGCGCGAAATCGACGCTGACAGTACATTAAACCATCTGAATGCTGATTTAGTTGTGGGCGCCCTTCAAAAGTACATGTTGGATTGGTTGAAACAAAAGTCCCGTAATATTCTGGTAAAAGAGGATGCTAACAACTTCTTCAACGAAATAGAATTTAAACTCAGTTCTCCTATAATCAAGCATGTGAGTTCGGAGTATACAAAGAAGCTCGATGAATACGGTATCAAATTCGAAAGTGAGAACACCGAAGTACGGAAGTTCGTAAATAGTTCTGATTATACTACGGAACAAAGATCGAGGGTTATTAATTCCAGTCAAACTTTTCTCACGGCTCTACGGGTTTATCAAACTCTCATGACCATCGCAAAGTTTAAACCAGATGACAGTGTCATATTCATTACCCTGGAATCATTATTATCACAAAAGACAATGGAGACAGTCTTAGTCGCCTTTAAAGGGCCACAGAATTACCATTTGTTGATCGTGGACTGTGAAATAATTAGTGCGGAGCAATGCAAAGACGAGTTGTGGGATTCATTACATGATATCATGAAGGCAAATTCTGATAAAAAAATGATTCTCATAATTCAAGGAACCGGCGAGTCGAAAATTCATTTCAAAAACAGTTATACAGTTTTACCCGAAAATAACATTGACTACAACATCACTAGTCTGGCGAAATTTTCGCAACAGAAACTGTTGAAACGAGATGTCGTCAGATTCCAAGGAAAAGAAGAATGCTTCGGACGGTTATTTGGAATTGATGTCGATAACATTGAGAGCGCGAAATTAACAGATCTTGGACGAATAATCAATCCCAAAATATTGGTTCAGCTTATCAAGAGCGAAGAAATAAAAATAGGAGGCGTCATGAAAGGATTGAGTGAAACCCAATCCTCGTACTACATACCTCGCAAAATCGTTCGCCAAGATGTAAGTAATCTAGTGGAATACAAGGATACAAATCAAGGTGATCTCGACGACAAGACATATGAAAGAAAAGATGATAAAGACGGACTTGGTGCAACTTACCTGGAAGAGAACGACTTGGTGGACTTCGACGAGAAACGGAACATTATTATTCTCTCTGACATAGCAGGGATGGGTAAGACCACCATATTAACTTACTTGGCACAAGAAATAAAAGATAAACAACCTAGTTCGTTGGTAATCCCCATCAACTTGACTCGGCGTACAAGCGTGCTAGATGAAGAAAAAGCGGATCGAACTTTTGATAGCAATAATACTGATGGAGCAGTTAACTTTTTGGTGGACAAACTCGAAAGACTAGACACCGATTTGGACCGGCACGTTTACAAAACAATTCTCAAAGGTGATGGTGAAGCGGCATTGTTATTCGATGGATTCGACGAGATCAGCCCAACATATGGGCATATAGTTATTGATTTGCTTCGGGCACTTGTAAAACTTCCAATAAAAAAGATTATAGTTGCAACCAGACCACATACGAGTAAAACGCTCCAGAAGGAATTGGGAACATCTTCTTACAGCCTGCAGCCATTTTCACCAGAAAACCAAATAGAATTTTTGAAAAAATTTTGGAAACAAGGATTAAGCGGAAATTATCCTGATGAGACTCTCGAGAAACGTTTGGAACTGTATGCGAAACGGGTGATAGAACTACTGGACAAGTCAGTTAATCGTAAGATGATGGATTTCACTGGTGTTCCGTTACAAACGATGATGGTGGCAGATCTTTATCGGTATCGCAACACAGCTGAAGGAGATACTTCTAGTAAAACGTACGAAATAACAGCCTTGGAGAATGATGAAGCTAAGTTGCCGGAGAAAATTGATATAATCGATTTGTACAAAAAATTTGTTGATAAAAAGTGTGAGATTCTGTTCACAGAGAAACAGTCTGGTGATTCCACAAATCTGGTAGCGATAAAATCCCGTGAGAATGATCGTCTCATATCTTTCATGGAGCATCAAAAGTTTGCGTTGGATGAGTTATTCGAAAATGAAATCGTATGCATATTGCTAACTTCTCAGCCGGAAGTGAAGGCATGTATTGCATGTTTTGGGAGAAGCGAAACGGATGTAGAGCGGTCTGGCATTGTGACTCCAGATTCCGAGGGTAAACCACAGTTTATCCACCGTACCTTCGCCGAATATTTCGCGGCTACATTTTTATTCGAGATCTTGAAGGACGACAGACGGAATCAGCAGGTACGAAACTTTTTTGTAGCAGAGCTCTTCATCAAATCCCAATAAAAGACTATTCGTGCCTTTATCAATTGTATCTTATCGGGAGAAATTTACGCAGTTGAGAATAAGTCCTGGAAACTTGACTTACGGGAACATCGTAATAAGTTCGGCCAGACAATCTACCACGTAGCAGCTATTGAATACAATTTTGAAATTGTAAAATTTTTCATAAATCGCCTCGGTGAGCATTGCAAAAACGATTCAGAAAAGCAAGATACTGGTATCAATATTTGCGATTGGTACAATTTATCGCCATTAGCTATGGTAATACATCAGGCGTATGATCTAAACGTAGTGGAATTGTTGGTCGAGGGAGGTGCCGATATTCATTGGAAAAACATTTCTAATGGTGAAACACTGCTGCATGTTTCAGCTGCAAAACCTGATAACTTAGCGCTAGTGGAGTATTTATGCAATAAAGGTGCTAATCCCAATTGTGAAAATGGAAATAGAGAGACACCGCTGCATTCAGCAGTTTCCAGCTTCCATGAAAACCTCAAAGTGGTGAAGTATTTATGCGATCAAGGTGCTAATCCCGAATGTCAAAACAAAAATAAAGAGACACCGCTGCATTTAGCAGTTTCCAACCGCTATAATTACCTCGAAGTGGTGAAGTATTTATTCAATAAAGGTGCTGACATTAATTGTAAAGATGTATATAATCGGACACCGCTGCATTTAGCAGTTTCCTGCAACCCCTATTATAACTTCGAAGTGGTGAAGTATTTATGCGATGAAGGTGCTGCCATCAATTATCAAGATCGAGAGGGTAGAACCGTGCTACATTCAGCCGTTTCCAGCTCCTATGATAACCTCGAAGTGGTGAAGTATTTATACGATAAAGGTGCTGACATTAATTGTCAAGATCGAGAGGGTAGGATCCCGCTACATTCAGCAGTTTCCAGCCCCCATGATAACCTCAAAGTGATGAAGGCTTTATGCGATAATCGCAATTGTCAAAATGAAAATAGAGAGATACTGCGGCATTTAGCAATTTTCGAGGCCAATGACTTTCCTTGGCATTAGCTACCTTCAGCAGTTTCCGACGTCTATAACCTCGAAGTGGTGAAGTATTTATGCGATAAAGGTGCTGACATTAATTGTCAAGATCGAGATGGTAGGACCCCACTGCATTCAGCAGCTTCCAGCCCCTATGCCTACCTTGAAGTGGTGAAGTATTTATGCGATCAAGGTGCTAATCCCCATTGTCAAGATGGTTATAATCAGACACCGCTGCATTTAGCAGTTTCCAGCCCCTATCCGAACCTCGAAGTGGTGAGGTATTTATGCGATCAAGGTGCTAATCCCCATTGTCAAGATGAATATAATGAGACACCGCTGCATTTAGCAGTTTCCTGCAGCCCCTATTATAACTTCGAAGTGGTGAAGTATTTATGCGATAAAGGTGCTAATCCCAATTGTCAAAATGAAAATAGAGAGATACCGCTGCATTTAGCAGTTTCCCGCACCTATTATAACTTCAAAGTGGTGAAGTCTCTATGCGACAATCGCGATTGTCAAAATAAGAATAGAGAAATACTGCAGCGTCTAGCAAATTTCATGGCCAACAAATTCGAGGCCCTGCGGCCTTCAGCAGATGTCGACCGCTGTAACTTCGAAGTGGTAAAGTATTTATGCGATAAAGGTGCTAATCCCAATTGTCAAAATAAAAATAGAGAGACACCGCTGCATTTAGCAGTTTCTAAGCCCTATGCTAACCTCGAAGAGGTAAAGTATTTATGCGATGAAGGTGCTGACATTAATTGTCAAGATCGAAATGGTAGGACCCCGCTGCATTCAGCAGTTTCCGCCCCCTATAACCTCGAAGTGCTGGAGTATTTATGCGATAAAGGCGCTAATATTAATTGTCGAGATAGAAATGGTAACAACCCGCTAGATGTTGCAGTTCTGAGACATAATGATTTTTTCATGTTGAAGTATTTACGCAGTAAAGTTGGTGATGTTCATTTGTAAGATAGAAGAATATATAAATGACAAAATATGAATAATATATGAATACATGATAATATTTATGTAATAGAATATAGTTAAACTATATTTAAATAAACTAAAAATTGAGTTACTATACACCCTAGTAGCAAAATGATTCAAGTCTGCTCGCAGTCTTACTGCAGGTCTTCTGCAGATTTTACTGAAGACCACTAGTGGACTACTTCCACATTTGAGTGTGGGGCTGACATCAGAACTTCAGTGCAGATCGTATGAGATTCTTCAGTGCAGAATCTTATTAGATAAAAATGTCAGTTAAATATAAATACGGTCTTTCGTTTGTATATGGTTTTTGTCTACGTATTTTATCCGGACGTATCCGAACGGATATCCGAGATACAATACGTTCCAAAAAACCATATATGTATACTAGGGTGATTCAAAAAAAAAAAAAAAAATTTTTTTTTTTCTTTCACTGACAGGCTCAAAAGTTTTATTTAGGTCAAAAAGTATGCCTGTTAAAATATGAGCTCTTAATATTAATATTAAGAGTGGGCGCATTGCACTTTTCGATTTTCCATAAGAATAACATGGGATAAATTATTTTTGCTTCTTTTGATTCTTATAACTAGCAAATGATACGTCACAAAAAGAATCTACAGACATGTTTTTGTTGGAAAATGAAAAACGAAAAATAAAAAAAAATAAAAAAATAAAAATTGAAAAAATTAACATTAAAATCAATTAAAATTAATTAAACTTTGACCTTGAATAACTTTTGAACGAGTAGACTTATTAGAAAATGACTCGGAACTTTTTTGTAGAGCGTTCAATTCTCTACAAAAATATGTCTGTGGATTCTCTGTGTGACATATCATTTGCTAGTTATAAAAATCAGAAGAAGCAAGAATGATTTATCCCATGTTATTCTTATGGAAAATCGAAAAGTGCGATGCGCCCACTCTTAATATTAATATTAAGAGCTCATATTTTAACAGGCATACTTTTTGACCTAAATGCAACTTTTGAGCCTGTTAGTGAAAGGAAAAAAAAAAATTTTATTTTTTTTTTTTGAATCACCCTAATGTATACATACAAGCGGAATAGGACGGGATTTATTTATCAGAAATTCTACCAGGGTTATTCTGCAGAGTGCCAGTTATTCTGTAGGGTGCCAGTAGATCGTTTGAGGTTCTTCTTCATCTCAATCTCACTCACCAATATACAGCTTCAGGATCAAAGTGGAAAACTAATGTTGGAAAAATATCTGAACTGTTACTTGAGACCAGTGCCGTCTTTAAGCATGAGCCCGATGGGCCCGGGCCCAGGGCTCCGGGTTCTAGGGGGCCCCCACTGGTGAGCCAGAAGACTGTCGATGTCAGTTAAATTCGAATATTTCACGCTGTATTTATTAATTTTTCTTCAAATTTGACAAACTCATTCCCGAATTCATCAACGTCCGTTAAATGTTTAACCTGAGATATATTTAACGGCCCGTTAAATTCTTTTGTTTCATATGTATCAAGTATATCTATAGTAGACTGCCTCAAAAAAAAAAAAAAAAACTTTCTTTTTTCGATCTCCAGCTTCATAATATCATAGTTTTCAACACAAAATTGAACCTCGTGAGAGGAAGTCGCCGTGCGATTTTTTTAAGCGTTGGCGCATCGAGATTTTATATTTGTCATTTGATTAACACGTAAGAAATGAAATTCGGACGGTTGGAGGGAGATAACAATTGTTCTATACAACGGACGGAACTCAGTATGGTAGCATTTGACAACTTATTTGTTTGTCTTCGAATTGGCGCGTCGCAGAAAATTTTTAATAAGGTACCCATCCTTCGAAAAGGTGAAAAAGCACGTTTTAAGCATTCCGAATATCTCAAAGATCATGCGGTTAAAAATTTTCAATGACACGCCGATTTGAAGAAGACATCTAACTTGACAAAGGCTACCATAAAGAGTTCCGTCCGTTGTGTAGAAAAATTACTATCCCGCTCCAACCGACAGTAGTAGCGTAGTGCTAGCACTCGAGACTATGGAGCTGGAGGACCTGAGTTCAAATCCCCAAGCGAATCAAGGAAGGCCTGAGTGGCAGCCTGCAAAAATGTAAGACGGGTCACGCCGTCCAGGCGCAAAACTTGACTCACGGTGGTTTGAGCTCGGATCCGGCTACACCTGGACAAGGTTTTTCCGGCGGTTTCCCTTGTCCCTCGTGCGAATGCGGGTGTTTCTATATATATATAGGTATATTTATATACCTATACATACAACCCATACAAACATACCCATAGGTATATTTATATACCTATATATACAACCTGTCTGCTTGCTCATACTATTAGGCCGTCAGCCCGCTGCCAAAAAGTGCAATGATAGTATAACCTATGCCCTCTAGGGTTTTGGCAGTTATAAATATGATGAACAATGAACAAGCAAAATTAGCGCGTCCCCGTGGAACTTGCACTAGAAAAGTTAATTTTTAATATTTATACACAGGTATACAGGTGTAAAGATTGTCAGTCCCGCGCGAATGGTATACCCTCTGATAATTGTGCATTTTATGCCAGAAGCTGTTGCATTTTAAAAGGGCATGAGCACGGTCGTATACACAGGTCCGGAAACTCCCGTGGTGGGGGTGGGTCCCTTAGCGAAGCTCAAAAGTTTCCTGAATTGGCCGCGGGAGTTCAGGCGCTGTGATCGGGTAGTTCACGGTCGGAGTGTGAATAAGGTTGTAACCTCAAAAACGAAATAGTGTCAATTGTCGCACGAATATCCCAGAACACAGCGATTTGTATTTCCAAAAAATAAACGAAGAACTAACAAAATCTTTGTTTGTTTGATACCATTCGATACATTTTCCTCATAACTAATATAGATATACCATACTATTTAACGGAGAAGTATTGTTTTAGCTGAACGATTACACATCGTTTGAAACCAATCGATGTTAATTGTTATTTTGAATTAATTCAGTTTTCGAAAGTACTCAATTTAATTATATAACAATAAAAATAACCTTTTTTTTAGAGGAGGGTCTCAATCAATCAATAAAAATAACCAATTCGGAAAACTGTTACGTTCGATATGTGCAGAAAATAGGTTATGTGTTTGTTCACTATTGACAACCACGTACAACCCGATCGCAGCGCCTCAGCACCCGTGGCAAGTCGCGAAGACACACTTGGCTTCATTAAGGGACCCACCCCCACCACGGGAGTTTCTGGACCTGTGTATACGACCGTGGGCATGAGTTATACTATGATTCAATAATGCTGTATTTCTTAACACATTTAAGGGCGTATGCTGACCCTTAGGACCCACCCAGCACGTATGCTGATCGTTTTTCGATGGATTTTTAATTAATGGAATATCGTTTGGTATGCTCGGCATACGCTATACTATCATTGAAAAACATGATTTCTTTTTGCAATAAAAAATTAACTTGTCCAGTGCAAGTTCCACGAGGACGCGCTAATTTTGCTTGTTCATTGTTCATCATATTTAGAACTACCAAAACCCTAGAGGGCATAGGTTATACTATCATTGCACTTTTTGGCAGCGGGCTGACGGCCTATATATGTACCCCCTCTCTCTCTCTACCTAATAAGTTGAGTTAGGCTAAGCTTTCTCCGCCTACCTTGGATGCTGCATTGTAAATCCAAGGTAGGATTGTCCAATATTGTAATGGATAAATAAATACAATCTAAATCTAACCGTCAGAATTGGATTTCCTACGTGTTAATCAAATGGGGAATACAAAATCTCGATGCGCCACCGCTTAAAAAAATCGCACGACGATTTCCTTTCACGAGGTTCAATATTATGTTGAAAACTATGATATTATGAAGCTGGAGATCGAAAAAACAAATAAAGCTTTTTTTTTAGGCAGTCTATAGATGTAAGGTTATGTTAGTTTTACTGAATAAAGATGATCCATACTCGCTCCGTGCGTCCGCTGGGAGGGGATAAAGAGATCGGTTGCAGCGCCCATGGTGGCGAACAGCAAAGCCTCCTCCCGGAATGTTTAGCATTCCAATTGATTGAGGGTTATTTGTTTTACATGGCAATCAGATCCAACCCAATTTATACGCATTCATAGACATAAATAGATGACGTAAAAATGCATAGTACTTATGAAATTAAACATATTTACTATCATGTCCTTCCCTGCTAAAAATTTCGTATAGAGACGGATAGAATTCCAGAAAACGCTATAGAATTTCTTTAGCGTTTTATGCACATTCTATCCGGCTCTATACGAAATTTTTAACAGGGTTACGTGTTTGTCTTCACTAAATCATATATCGATACCAACGTTCTAATACGTCGTAACCCACAAAATTTCAGAAATTGACTTTTTTTGAAAAATTGAATGACAATAATGTTGTGCAGCTTATGTTTAAGTTTTAGCGGTCAAATCGTTGATTTACTATTTTTAAATAAATATTCTCATCCGTAAAATCCTATCTTCTCAATGGCAATAGTGAAGCGTTTTCATGGCCTCCTGAACAATTTTTCAAATGTGGGTTACGTCATATTAGAACGTGGGTATCGATATGTTAATATTTTATACAATTAGGGGAACCCGGGGCAAATTGAACCATGAAAAGTTTAAAGTGATGAAACAATTTATTTTCACAATCAATTCTTTCGTAAATAATTTTGAGATGGGCTTTGATCTTTAATAAACAGCAATCGATTATAAGAATTAGTCATTTTAAATAAATATTATTATTAAAAACAATTATAATGAATGAGTCAAAAAGGTTCAATTTGCCCCAGGACTGGGGTAAATTGAACTTGAATCGGGGCAAATCGAATTTATGCAGAAAAATATTAGAAAATAGTTACTTACCAAATTTAAATTGTTTTGTTTGAAATAGTACAATATTCTATTGTAGTTATATATTAAAATCTGTTCCAAATGTAGAAGAAATTTCATCTAATTCATTAATGACAACTTATAACCCTTCTTGTGTCAGACAGGCAGGAATTTGAACGATGCGCATCTTTTACGCGCAACCTCCTTCAAAACCATTGTCTCACGGACAGTCATTCTACCCCGACCAATTTGCCCCAAAGCTATATTTTCAAAATAATATTTATTTCAACCGATATAACTAATACTTTCAATATTGTTATAATTGTTGATGAATAGTTTAATGATTGCAGAAGTCGATAAAATAAATTTTAATCTAAAAACTTCATGAGAAGTACATGTAAACTAAGAATTAAAATCACGAAAATTATGGTTAGAGAGCACCAAAATATTCATTTAGCTCTTTTTTCTCAGGAATACGAAAATTTTAAAACCCATCGATTTCTTTATTATCGCGATGATATTAGACTTCTTCATTTTTATTTTCACGTGTTTACATTTACCCATATCAGAATAATTACAGAAATTCAATTTACCCCAGAGTTCAATTTACCCCGGTCTCCCCTATACTAGAGATAAGCCGAAAATGAAGCTTTTCCCTTTAGTATTTTCCATAATTGAAAGATTCTCCACATAAAACAATGCAATTTCTTCCGGGAGGAACTCTCTACTGGAAACCGCTAGAGATCGCCACGAGGTATGCACGGAGCGAATAAATCATATTTGGTCTCCTACATTATTTACAGCATTAATTATCCATAAAAGAGGGCCCCCTAATTAGTCTAGGCCCTTGGGCCCCTATCATGCTTAAGACGGCGCTGCTTGAGACGATACTATTATGTCCAAATTTGAGCGATAATTCAAACATTTATCTCAAGTGGATGTATTCAACTTCAATTCTGTGAGCTTACGCAGTTTCTTAAGCTTACCACTAAGCTTACACATTTTTAGTTTCAATGAAAGTCTTCTAGAAATATCTTCCAAAATAGTTATATTTATTGCACAGCACAAAATCAGTATCATAAATAATTATATTCACATGAGCTTAAGGGTACCCACACCTTTGAATGGGTCAAAATTTCGAGGAAGAGATTGATATTTTAAAGCGAATTGGATAGTCTGATCAAATCCAAAAAAATCATGAAGTTTGAGGAGGGTTTGACTCTCATTATACATATTTAACATTGAATATTACTTTGAGTCTGATAGTAGTTACGCTGAATATACACTTAGCAACAAAATTAACGGCGCACCTGGCACTCGGCGAAATTTTGCCGATTTTAAAAACGCTGTAACTCAATGAAAAATTGTCGAAAAAAATCATTCGGGAAAGCATTTTGAAGGTTGAAACTTCATCTTTGAGATGGTTTTTGAAAATTCTTCCTACGGCCATTTTTGACCTCATGGCGTAGGTTTGAGTGCCGGGTTGCGGAACGTAAAAAAAAACAAGTTTTTCAAAGTTCTGTACGGGGCGTTAAAAAAATCGCAGAGAACTTTCGAGATAGCCATTTTGTAACCTGAAATCTCCTCTTCGAAATGGTTCCTAGAAATTTGTTGAGCAATTTTTTTTCACCGAGTTATTCGACTTTTGGTGAAGCAATGTCAATAAGGGCAGGATCGACGAAAAGGCGTAGACTGATTCAGCATTATCCAGGATGCACCGCGAGGAGGTACAGTCTACCATGCATCCCATGTGTGTGTGTGTGTGCGTGCGCGTGCATGCGCGCGAGTGTGTGTGTGTGTGTGTGTGTGTGTGTGTGTGTGTGTGTGTGTGTGTGTGCGTGCGTGCAGGCAGCGATCAGAACCCATGGCTCGTCATTTCCACGGTATTTCACGACTCCAAACCCTCGCTGCACTGCGTGTGTGTGTGTGTGTGTGTATGTATGAAATGAAATGAAATGAAATGAAATATAAAAAAAAAAAAATGAAATTAATGAAATGAAATGAATGATAGCTGAAGTTCAAGACCCGTCGTGTCATTCGACAGTGTTGTTGGAGTTTGCAGTCAACGAAGCATTGACTTGAGACCGCCCGCTGGCGGTGATAATACGTAGGCAGATACCCATGCACACATACGCGCGCGCACACACACACACACACACACACACACACACACACACACACACACACACACACACACACACACACACACACACACACACACACACACACACACACACACACACACACACACATGGTAGACTGTACCTCCTCGCGGTGCATCCTGGATAACGCCAAATCAGTGCCCTATTGACATTGCTTCACCAAAAGTTGAATAACTCGGTGAAAAAAAATCGCGCAACAAATTTCTAGAAACCATTTCGAAGAGGAGATTTCAGGCTACAAAATGGCTATCTCGAAAGTTCTCTGTGATTTTTTTAACGTCCCGTACAAAACTTTGAAAAACTTGTTTTTTTTTTGACGTTCCGCAGCCCGGCACTAAAACCTACGCCATGAGGTCAAAAATGGCCGTAGGAAGAATTTTCAAAAACCATCTTAAAGATGAAGTTTCAACCTTCAAAATGCTTTCCCGAATGATTTTTTTCGACAATTTTTCATCGAGTTACAGCGTTTTGAAAATCGGCAAAATTTCGCCGAGTGCCAGGTGCGCCGTTAATTTTGTTGCTGAGTGTAGAAAAGTACAAGATTACTCGGTTGTCGTAAAGAATCAGTAGCACCGTTGGATCAATTCTAGAATGTTTGGTCTTCAATTGTTCAGAAGATTAACATACTTTATCAGATTAACATACAACTTTTTAAAATTGTTTGACTTGTTTAGTTTTTACTGAGATTTTTCTAATTTTCTTTCTCTGCTTTTTCTATTATCTCAATCAAAAATGGTAATATCAAAAAGTTGTATGTTCATCTGACAGAGGCACGGTCGTATACACAGGTCCAGAAACTCCCGTGGTGGGGGTGGGTCCCTTAATGAAGCCAAGTGTGTCTTCGCGACTTGCCACGGGTGCTGAGGCGCTGCAATCGGGTTGTACGTGGTTGTCAATAGTGAACAAACACATAACTTATTTTTTGTAACACATGCACGATTTTTGCGTTTTTTTTACCCATTAAGCGGGCCTAAAGTGGCAGTTTTCAGACGAGCGGGCGTTTTCAGTTTTTATTTGCCCGCTAAATCGAGCAGCGGGCGTTTTCAGTTTTTATTTGCCCGCTAAATCGAGCAGCGGGCGTTTTTGGTTTTTATTTGCCCGCTTATGCTCGAGTAGCGGGCAAATAAAAAGTGAAAACGCCCGCTACTCGAGCATAAGCGGGCAAATAAAAACTAAAAACGCCCGCTAAATTATTTTTCAATATTTTCATGAAAATTATCAACAATGATGAAAAAACGCGAAAATCGTGCTGTTACAAAAAATATGGTGTGCACCAGGGCTAAGTGGGCTTTTTGACCTTGTGTGGTTGCAGTACTCGTCTTCGGCTCGCCGATGCACTCGTCTTCGACTCGTGCTACCTCGCCTCTGACTCGTACTGCAAACTCCACACTCGGTCTAAAAAAGCCCACTTTACGCCCTTGGTACACAATATACTATTCTGCACATATCGAACGTAACAGTTTTCCGAATTGGTTATTTTTATTATTATATAATTAAATTGAGTACTTTCGAAAACTGAATTAATTCAAAATAACAATTAACATCGATTGGTTTCAAACGATGTGTAATCGTTCAGCTAAAACAATACTTCTCCGTTAAATAGTATGGTATATCTATATTAGTTATGAGGAAAATGTATCGAATGGTATCAAACAAACAAAGATTTTGTTAGTTCTTCGTTTATTTTTTGGAAATACAAATCGCTGTGTTCTGGGATATTCGTGCGACAATTGACACTATTTCGTTTTTGAGGTTACAACCTTATTCACACTCCGACCGTGAACTACCCGCTCACAGCGCCTGAACTCCCGCGGCCAATTCAGGAAACTTTTGAGCTTCGCTAAGGGACCCACCCCCACCACGGGAGTTTCCGGACCTGTGTATACGACCGTGGACAGAGGCCTCGATTCTGGAAATTTGTAGACCAAAAACTCCTGAATCGGTACAACGATGCTCCTGCAGATTCTTTGCGAGAACCGGTCAAAATATTCATTCTCCAGAAATCAACTTTTAAATTTTTTTATTTGTTTTTATTTTTTTATTTCCTATTTTTCCGAGAGAAGAAAATCTAGTTACAGGAAATCAAGTTTCGAGATTTTGCTTATGAATAATATGCTGGATCCGCAGCTACTCTCGCATCGATGTGTTATGAGTCGAGTCTAGACACAATATGTGCCCGGCGGATGGTTTGTAGTGAGTTTTGACCTGTTCGGTCCAACAACAGTGTTTGCGCGTTGAACTGCTTTCGTCGTTATGTGAGTTCACGGCTTTTCCGGATGATTCCTCAGTGCGTGGAAGGAAAGGTTGTCTTCAATAATTTACTCCGTGGATGTTTAATTAAACAAAATATTCTTTATTTTTTCCCTTTTTATTGGTTAGCAATTTTTTTTTTTTTTTTTTTTTATTTTATCAGGTATACCGGCCGAGCCGAGTTCCCAAAAACACTTATAGGGTTAATCCGGATGCCACCGGTACGGTTTTCTTCGAGAGGCACTTAACTATATTGCGCTCTTTTCTGAACTTCAGTTAAATGCACACCTCCGTTTTTTGACTGTTTCGGGTTTTTTTTTTTTTATTAATGACTAATCCGGTTATGATCTGTTATTTGTGTTCTGAGTTCCGCCAGGTTAACCTTGCTTTATAGATCCTCCACTTTTGCCTGTAGAGTTTATGGTAACTCTTCGTTTTGGCGTTGGCTAACAGATGGCCATAGCAACGCCTCCTTTTCTTTCATCCGATGACGTCAGGTCTACGTTAATTCCTTAAGCGACATAGATTCTCAATATGTATCTTTCGCCTCCTGCTGTTTTCGAGCTTTTTTTTTTTTTTTTTTTTTTTTTTTTGAATGACGAATATCTTTAGGGAGTTCTGCAATCCTGATGATTCCCTATCATCCGAACTTGCCTTTCTGGCTGCTGAAGACTTACAGAGCTTAACAACAGCACAAGGATGAGAGGACACAGGATCTATAACAGACATCTAATTACACTTATATTCTCTCCTTATCCTCCTTTATCGCCTACATAATTCTTATTCTTATTATTATTATTGTTATTTTTTTTTTTTTTTTTTTTTTTTTTCTCATTTAGTAGAATTGTTGTTTGCTTTAATTAACATCATCTCTACTAGCTCTATTTGCATCTCTCCAAGAACATGTTATCACTTAAACTAAATACATAACTATTTGTCTATCTTATTGCTATGAATAAAATCTTGATTCTATCAAGTTTTTTTTTTTTTCCCCCATTTAGTAGAATTGTTGTTTGTTTTAGTTAACATCATCTCTACTAGCTCTATTTGCATCTCTCCAAGAACATGTTATCACTTAAACTAAATACATAGCTATTTGCCTATCTTATTGCTAAGAACAAAATCTTAATTCTATCAAGTTTTTTTTTTTTTTTTTTTAATATAATTGATTGATTTATTCTTAAGTTTTAATTTCTATCATCTCTACTGAATCTATTTGCATTTCTCCAAGATCATATTGCCTCTTAAAATTAAATCATGCCTATAAATCTACCTTAATTTCAATGAAAAAAGAAATAATTCTATATAGAGTATCAAGGTCCCCCTTTATTGCTATGGAACTGACATCAGTATCTACTTCTATCCGTCTTTTAACTAGAAAGGGTGCTAATCTTATCCTAGCCTGTTCATATTTCTGACAGTCCCACAGTATGTGTTCCAGGGTTTCGTCCCCCTCTCCACACTCACACGCACAGTTTTCTATTATACCCATACGTTTGAGGTGAGCCTTTGATTTATTATGTCCTGTCTTAATTCTATTAGCCAAGCCAATCCTGTTCCTGTCCATCCCTAAATCCCGAAACCACGGTCTGGTAGAAAATTTGGGCGACAGTCTTACATAATTAAATCCTTTAGGTTCCGGTTTCCGTGCATACTCCAATATGTACTCGGAAGTTCTTTGAATTGCTTGTCTTTTTATATTTGCATAAAGATCCCGGAAAGTAAATTGTCCTATATCTACCGGAACCTTTCTACTCCCTTTTTTTGCTAATTTATCTGCCTCTTCGTTACCGCGTATTCCCACGTGAGCTGGGATCCATACAACCGATATGACCCTACCACCCAACGGCTCGCGATG
This sequence comes from Tenthredo mesomela, assembly GCA_943736025.1. NCBI lineage: Eukaryota > Metazoa > Arthropoda > Insecta > Hymenoptera > Tenthredinidae > Tenthredo > Tenthredo mesomela. The sequence continues at coordinate 13,270,429 of OX031021.1, read as the reverse complement.
AATCTGGCGTCTAATGGAAGCCAAGGTTTTATTCATATCAGAGTCCAATCCTTGTTTCCCCAATTTAAGGAGGTTCGACCGAAACTAATGAGTCAAAGTAGTGTTTGAATTTTTTCGCTTACTTAATTCTTCTACTAGTTATTAAAATTCATTATTTTCATTTAGAATGATACAACTAGTTCATAAATTGATAATTGTTATTTATTCAATAAAAGAAAGTAATGAAATGACTTCGTTATTTTTGACTCATATGGTTTGATGAAAAGATGTGGCAACAGCGCGCTGTTATGTGAGTATGTATAAGACATTTGGATACACATGCATTGCAGATATAAAGGGAAATTTTGTGAGAAAAAATGTAGCAAAATGGAAAAATTAATTTCTCATCTCGTATTTTTTTAAAATTATATTTCTATCCTTTTCTTTTTTCTCAGCTGTTGACGCGGCGTTGCCAAATCTTTATTCGAGTAAATAGCCGTCGATAAATGAGTTAAAATAATAAAATTTAACTTTAAATATTTCCGAAATTATATCGGTAATGTAATATTTTAAAATTTTTCTTATATTCTACAATAGTTCAAGTTTCTTGTGTATAGTTTTTTATTTGTTAAAGTTGGGAGGTTCATATTGAAAAAAATAAAAATAGTCTCGACAAAAGTTTGTCCGCCATAAGAGCCCGTGTATAAGGAGAGAAAAAATGTGATTTTTGAAATTTAATATCTAAATAACTAAACGGTGAATCATTTTCAAATTTTAGGATATGATAAATTATGTATTTATTTATATGTATACCTAATTTCAAAGCTCAAAGTTGGAAATTATTTTTTACATAAGATTCGGTCGAACCTCCTTAAGAACCGAACTTTTCGAATCAGAGCATATAAGAAAATTCCCCTGTAGCTCGTTGCACTGAATTAGAGTTATAGCTTTTGCAATAGCGGTCAATTCAGCATTATATATGGAGTTTGTGGGGTTCATCGATAAATGCAGCGAGAGGTGAGGATAGTCCTCAGGAACTATCCCTATGCCGCATAATCCTTCCTCCCTCTCTACTGACCCATCAGTATAAACCACCCTGAAATTCGGATACTTTGTAGCTGTCAAGACCCTGAAATCGGCAGGATTGCCCCTGGGAGGTTTTAAAAGGTCACCCAAATCCGTATCCCCATTGGTTGATAAGAAGAGAGCTTCAAAGTCCAATAGAAAAGTGTCAAGTTTATCTGACCTTTCCATGCCATAAGTATTTGCTCTAATACCTTGCCAATACCTATACAAAGGCGAATCAGAAGGGTGATTCTCCGTCACATGTGCCTGTGTTTTTAGGCTTTGGATTTTCTTCAGTTTCTTTATAATCATATTATTGGAGAACGCTATTTATTTGATAATAAACCTAGTAGCCATTTCTTCCGTTCTATCCTTCAGAGTTAATAGTCCGCTTAAGTGATGTAGACAATTTATTGGGGTTGTTTTGAGACATCCCAACCCCACTCGCATGGCCGAATTCTCAATAACTTTTAGTTTGTTGAACAGAGCGTTGGAGTCTGCGTTTATTAGAAAGCCTGCCCATTCCAATCCCGGTCTGATCATTGCCTTATAGATATTAAGGACCGTAGTAGGATGCCCTCCTCCTTTGATTTTGGTTATCGCAAAAAGAATATTCATCAATTTACTGGCTTTGATTTTTACCTGTTCCACGTGTACGTCCCACTTTTGCTTGTAATCCCATGTCACGCCTAAATATTTAGCGGATGCCTCATTAACTATCGCGTGTCCCCTTATTGAGATTTGCTGAGATCGGAGTTTGATATGTTTATTGTTGTTACTGAAGAAGACTAGTTTTGTCTTAGGGAACGAGATTTCCAAGTCTAAGTCTAGTCATTTTTTATCTAATTCTTCTAATGCCCGGGTAAGATTCATCCTGACCTGCTCAATGCTTCCACTGGAACTGCTTATCCTTATATCATCTGCAAATGATGAGAATTTTACATCCTGAATCAAATTATCGTCCAAATCCGATATATATATATTGAACAGCAGCGGACTCAGAATTGAGCCCTGAGGTAATCCCTTGTTTGTTTGTTTCTGTCCAATCAATACTCCATCTGCATAAGTAATTAGGTTTCTCATCCCATATGCTTCTTTGATGAATTTACAAATCCTTGGAGGGATTTTCATGGATATTAACTTATCCACCAGTTTAGCGATGCTGACGTTGTCATAAGCGCCCATTATATCTACGAAAATTACCCCCGTCTTATGTTTCTGCAGTCTTGCTATATCTAGGTCCAACTTGAGTTCGGCCAGGTTATTGTAACAGGACTTCCCTCTTCTGAATCCATTACAAGAGTCTTTAAGCCTGCTCTGCGACTCGATCCACCACATCAATCGATCATTGATTACTCTCTCTAAAAGTTTATGAAAACAACTAGACATTGCAATGGGTCTATAGCCCTTATCTCCGGGTTTAGGAATAAGAACAACCTTAGAGGTTTTCCACTCCTCAGGCGATTTTCCAGTTCTTAATATTATATTAAATAACCTTGTTAGCCAAATCTGTCCTACTGGTGGTAGTTGTCTTATTATTTCATATGAAATGAGATCCACTCCCGGAGATGACTTGCTTTTAGAAGTATTTATAGCATTCTCTACCTCTTGAACCCTAACTTCGGAATTTAACACTGAAGATGGATTAAATTCGTAATTCCAATTATGTTCCTCTTGTATAGAGTTGTTCATTCTCCCGATTTTCTCGAACGCTTCGAGAACCTTTGGGTCAGTGTTCGTCATGTTTGAATTCCTGGATGGAGACCCTGGCTGGAGAGCCCTGTTTTTAAAACCCTCAATTGCTTTCCACATCCGATCGAGCCTCATAGAAGGATTCAAGGAATTACAGAACTGTTTAAAGCTGTCCCGTTTCTTGTTTTTTAATATATTGTCCGTCCTTTTTGCTATATCCTCGAAATTTTTTAGATTATCCTCAGAGCTGTCCGATAGATATACTTTAAGCGCAGCTCTTCTCTTTTCAACAGCCTCCGAACATTCCCCGTCCCACCAAAAGGACGGAGGAGGAGCCCGGAGACCTGTTGCGGAACCATTAAGACCCGAGATCCGCGCCCCTGCCTCTTTAAGAGCTGCTTTGATTGCCTCAACCATCTGTGTGTACTCTGTCTCAAAGTTCAGTGCGTTTAATGCCGGCCTGGACTCCATATATGTTGAAAAAAGCACTTTAAATTTTTTCCACACCACTTTATTTAACCCGATTTTATTTTGAGGTACTGAATATCCTAAATTTCCCCAATCCAATGTAATTCTCATAGGAAAGTGATCACTGGCCATTAGGTCAGCTATAACCTCCCATGATATGAATGAGCACATGTCAATGGTGCATATAGATACGTCCGGAACACTCATTTTTCCCACCTCGTGATGCAATCTTGTAGCACAACCAGTATTTAGTACATGTAGGTTTAATTCTGATAAAATGTCTGATAGTACGCCCCCTCTATGGTTGTACAACTCACTACCCCAGTGGACGTGGTGGGCATTGAAGTCCCCGGTTATTATCGCTTTACCCCCCTCTGCTATATTCTCTATAAATTTTTTGAGACCCGTCTTTGAAACCTTAGCTTGAGGAGGTATGTAGGGGAGAGTGGGGCAAGACCGGCAGTGGGGGCAAAACCGGCACCAAAAAAAAAAAAAATGACCTAATGGTATTTTCGAATTAAGGCGAGTCATATGAAACGCCATACCGGGTGGTTCCGCTGAAAGCGATAAAAATTTTGGAGGGTGGGGCAAAACCGGCACCAAAAAAAAAAGCGGCTAAATCGTATTTTCGCGATGAGGCGAGTAAGAAAAATCTGTATTTAACGTATCTCTGCTGAAAACGATAAAATACCGGGAAATGGGAGAAAAACCGGCCAGACACTCTCTCTAATTTCGTCGAATCTTCGAATTTCTAGAAAACTGTATAAATAATTGTTCTTTCGATTAATATTTTTTGGTTCATTTCAAATGGTATAGTAATAGCTCTTTTGTTAAACACATCTAGTCTCTAAAACTTTTCTATTTTTTCTTTCATTAAATTGATTTTTCTATTCTTTGTTACATTGAATTTGTAATATTCGTATAATTTCCTTGTTTAGTGGCCGGTTTTCCCCCATTTCCCGGTATTTTATCATTTTCAGCAGAGATACGTTAGATGCAGCTTTTTTTTTAATCGCCTCATCGCGAAAATACGATTTAGCCGCTTTTTTTTTTGGTGCCGGTTTTGCCCCACCCTCCAAAAATTTTTATCGCTTTCAGTGGAACCACTCGGTATGGCGTTTCGTGTGATTCGCCTTAATTCGAAAATACGATTAGGTCACTTTTTTTTTTGGTGCCGGTTTTGCCCCCACTGCCGGTCTTGCCCCACTCTCCCCTATATATTATATATTTTGACCTTGTTCTGGCTCGTTTGAATTTGAATTCCCAGCACTTCCACCCCTTCAGGAATGTCTTTAATATTTGATTCCCTCGTGTATCTAATGCTAGAGTTCATAAATATTAATAACCCCCCGCGTGGTCCCGTTAATCTGTCTTGTCTCACCGTGTTATATCCGCGGAATGACGGCTTGTATTTTGAGTTAGGCTGGAGTCTTGACTCCGAAATGCATAATACGTCGCATTCTGTCAAAATATTTTCTACTTCATATATCTTCGAGATTATCCCATTTATGTTCCAAGAAATTATCTTCATCTTGCCACAGAGAAACCTGACCTCTCCTCTGCTCTATGTTTTAGCTTCTTAAGTCTGTGCTTCTTAGATCCTTAATTCTCTTGCTTGTCCTTTGTTTTCTTTGATCCCCACTGTAATATATATATAGCGACTGACGAGACCTCTCGTGTCTGTTTGTAGAGATTAGATATGAAATAACGCCATGTTTGTCCTTAACCGGTTCCGGTCTCTTGTAGCCATGATGGCAGCCTGAATAGACGTATTACGACCATAACGAATATATTATTAATTATATCTATTCTAATCTCTACAAACAGACACGAGAGGTCTCGTCAGTCGCTATATATATATTACACCCACCTTCCCTGGATCTCTCATGAAGAGATGAGAGAGGTTTCAGGATCTTTTTGTCCGTTGCGTTTGCTCAATATAGCCCTGTCCGAGTCCAGGGTAGAAGAGCAAACCGCCTCCTCTCCCTTGGATTATAATTCTATCTCGTCTGTCTCCTCTTGCCTCTTCTCTTCCTCCGGTTGCTCGATCAATTCTAGGGCTAGTTGTGCTTCCAGGTTTTTGAATGCTTTGGAAATCTCAGACTCTTCCCCGTAAACCTGTGTTAACTTTTCTTTGGTAGTGTCTATATACTTCTGGTTACGCTTGATTTTTTCTCTCCTGTCGGTTTCAAACTGAATTTTGCGCGCTATTTCCCTTTCGGTATCGCTATTCTGGTTTCTTTGAGGAAGAGGGACCTGTAAGTCCGAAGTGCCCTGAATCCCCGTTAAGAGAATGTCTTCTAAAATACCGTTATCTTTCTGTCTCCCCCTTTTTTCCAAAAAGAGCTTGAGTTCCTCCTCTGAACATGACGTGCCATTGTCTTTTATCTCGATCTTATACAATCTTTTGTACTGTTCGGCCATTAGGATGTTCGCTTCCTTCGTATTGGTCTCTAGCTGAGACCTTAGCTGAATTAGATCCACATTATAGTGGTATATTACACATTGTGGATCCGAAGCCCTATGTTCACCTTTGCAGTTTGCGCATTTGATCTGTTCCTCGCAGTTGTCATTTGAATGATTGCTGCTACACCGTACGCATCTAGGAATGTGATCGCAGTTTGAGCTGATATGACCGAATCTCTGACAAACAAAGCATCTTTTAACCCTTGGGATAAATTTATCCACTATCATTAACGCATCGTATATGTAAATAGCATCCGGGAGATTCTTTATTGAAAATACTTTTATCGAGCTCAATCTCTGGAATTCGATACTTTTGTTCCCGTTATTTTCCACTTCCACCCTTCTGTTCATTAGTTCGATTTTGTCTATTTTAAGTTTGGATACTTCATCTATCCCCTCCCAGAAATCCTCTTCTGAGAAGTCACATGGGTATTTGTGAACTATCCCAATGCTGTATACGCTAGAATTAGGAATTATAGCCCTCCACGTTGCCTTTAGTCTGGTCACCCCCTTTTCTACAAAGTCGTTGGCCTCTTTTGCCGTATAAAACTGAATGACGGCTTTTTCTGGACCAGAGCTGGTCACTATTTTAATTTTTATATTGGCTTTTCTGAATAGCTTCCCCAAACTCGCAGGAAAGAAGTTCCCTAGGTTAGATTGATTTTCGGTGTCCCACATATAAACTACGAACGGCGGACTTGCTTGATCAGGATACCGGTTGTCTTTTTGCGCCAAATAAACATTTTTGTCAAAACCGATCACGTCTTGAATCTGATCTACTACGATTATCCTGCTGTCGTCTATCTCCTCATCCATAACCCCTTCTCCCCCGTCCGGAGGACTCAAGTCTTCCCCTTCTCCCGACTTCCCCCCCTTAGAAGACCCAGGTGAACTATCAACCTCACTATGCGTGGACTGTGGAGAGAGGTTCAAAAGGGGCTTTTTTGCCCCTCCCTGAGGACTTGCCGAAAGACTCTCCCTATACCTTTTATTATGAGCTAGATTCGAAGATTGTGCCATGAGGTGCTGGTTTTACTATTTGATTTGAAATGCCTACTTTATCCCAATCCCTCTCGCAATGAGTTCCCCTTAAGGTGAAGTGAAACGTTTCAAGGCACGGCCGGGTGCCTTTCACCGCGGTAAAACAGAGATACCGAACGTTTGGTACCTCTGCCCACCGTTAGATGGCGCAGTTACCGCACGTTTGGTACCTCTGCCTACCGCTAGATGGCGCAGCGCGCATCTTCCGATGCTTGCTACGCCGGTATATACGTACACTAATGCTCGCGATTATTTCGCGGCAGTGTCTATAAACACTGCGAGACATGCAAATAATTGCACTAAATGATAACCCGAACAAATCGAGAATTATATATGTACATCATGTGTACTAACACTGTGTTGGATAAACGTCGCAGTATAAAGCAGCAAAAGTGGCTTATTCTCGCTCTGGTGCAGAACGATTGATAAAAGTTGAAACTAATCAACTATGACATTTCTAACGTAGAGTTAGACATGATAAGTTCAGAGAAAATCCCTGGTCAGAATTCTTATCGGTATGACGAGCAACCGTAGTTGTCCCTCGCTCTGGTGCAGAGCGATAGATATCCGTAAAAACTAATTCACTATAATGTATTGAATCCGTTAGGATTCCTTCGACAATCAGTCGAGTCGCTCTTCATTGGAGAGACTGAGAAAAAACATTTCTCTATGCAGTTTCTATGACTAGATATATAATCTATAAATCATTATTCTAAATGCGTTTGGATTCTATCGACAATCAGTCGAGGGGCTCTCCACTGGAGAGACTGAAAGAAAATCATTTCTTTACGCAGTTCTTATGACTAGATATATATATTCTATAAATCATTATTCTAAATCCGTTTGGATTCTATCGACAATCAGTCGAGTGGCCCTCCGCTGGAGAGACTGAAAGAAAAACATTTCTTTAAGCAATTTATATGACTAGGTATACAATCTATAAATCATTATCCGAAGCCCGTTTGGGTTCTATCGACAATCAGTCGAGTGGCCCTCCGCTGGAGAGACTGGAAGAAAAACATTTCTTCAAGCAATTTCTATGACTAAATTTATATTCTATAAATCATTATTCTAAATCCGTTTGGATTCTATCGACAATCAGTCGAGAGGCTCTCCACTGGAGAGACTGAAAGAAAATCATTTCTTTACGCAGTTCTTATGACTAGATATATATATTCTATAAATCATTATTCTAAATCCGTTTGGATTCTATCGACAATCAGTCGAGTGGCTCTCCGCTGGAGAGACTGAGAAAAAACATTTCTCTATACAGTTTGTATAAAATGACAACTCGAACGAATCGAGAATTATAAACTCACATCATGTGTACCAACACTGTGTCCGTCAAACGTCGCAGTATCTAGCAGCCGAATCAGCTTATTCTCGCTCTTGTAAAGAGCGGTTGATAAGAGTGAAACTAGTTCACACTGATATTTCTAACATAAAGTCAGACATGATTAATAAACACAGAGAAAATCCCTGTTTGGAAACCCCATCGATTAGACAAGCGAACCTTGGTTGTTTCCCTCGCTCTTGTGCAGAGCTGTTGATAAGAGTGAAACTAGTTCACTATAATATTTCTAACTTATAATTAGACATCAAGAGACTCGGTAGAGTCTCGCGCCAAGTACATTAAAAAAAAATTTTTTTCAAGCGCGAGACTCAACGAGTCTATATACCCGAGAGGCAACTACCCTAACCTATACCGCGAATTAGTATCTTCGTTTTCTTTAATTTCACATCATACACGAATTAAAACTAATTTAATCCAGGATGTGGGCATGAAAAGCTTTCATTTGAGCCCTAGATCGATTAAATCGGTGTCCGGAGTGCTGAGATATAATTAACTACAGATTCTGATACCCCGTTTCCTCGTACAATGTTTCTCTTTAGTGTTCTTCAGACCAAGATTCGTTCACACTAAAACCATTCCTATAAAATCACATTTCGTCGCTATACGCAGGACGTATGTTGTATGCTTATACACAGAACATACGTCCTTACGCATCTGGGAACATGACATAGAAGGGAAAATCCACACAAAAATTCAGACCAAGATTCATCCCATTCAAACCATTCCCATAAAATCACAACATAGAAGGGAAAATCCACACAAAAGTTGTATCGAGTGGTGTAAGTACGAGATCATGACGCAGTCAGCGCTGGTATCGCAGACAGAAACCGTCTGCAACACTAGCAGATTATTTATCCTTTAGTGACTTATCACCCTTGCGGGCATGTAGTCTAACACTAGCAGATCGCGTGTTGTCATTCACACTAAAACCATTGCCATAAAATCACATAGAAGGGAAAATCTACACAAAAATTGTATAGAATGGCGTTAGTTCGACAGTCACAACGTAGTCAGCGCTGGTATCGCAGACAGAAACCGTCTGCAACACTAGCAGACGCGTGTTGTCATTTCATTTCATGTTTTCGAATTCAAATCAAATAAAGAAAATAAAAGAAAGTACAAGCAATGATTAATAAAATTTGAAGGTACGAAAACTAGTGAATACCCACCAAAAGCCCCTCAGGTGCGAAAACCTTACGCCAAGTACATTCAAGTGATAGCCACCAACAAAAATGTTTCGATAGGTTAATTATCTTAAATCCTACGATCTTGAGCTTTTGAGGTTATGCGAATCGACTGACGTGTAAAATTCATGGTGATAAATGAAATAACAATCGTGAACGGATAATTTTACGATTAGGTTTACCTTGCATGACACAAGACTGTCAGATGACTATTATTAACTGACTATTACCTCTAAATTTTGTTCACTTATACATTGTAGGTTTGGCCTATTTTCACTTATGGATGCAATTATCGGAGGAAACGTTTTTTTTTTTAGGGATTTCAATTATTTAGCACGCTGCCGTCTGAAGAAGTCTGACAATAGAAAATCAAGAGAAAATGTTGAAGTCGAAAAATATCAGGATAGCATGATTTGATATAAGGACGGCATGGAGCCAGACCAAGAAAGCCAAGTTCAAGCGTTGCATTGCTACGAATTCCACTTTAAGCTCTATGTTAGGCTCATCGTTAAAGGCTCGTCTGCTCAGACCAAAATTGTGCGTCAATGTTATGCGTTGGATTCCGACGAGTTCTATATTCTATCTCGGTATCCTCTAGTCCAAACGAGACTGTAAGTTGACGTTGTGCGTTGGACTCCGATAGGCTTTATTCTACACTCCACGACAATGTAGTGCTTTGACCTTCGGTGAAGATAATTTCTTAATACATTTTTTACGAACAGCTTAGACTCTCCGCTCGGAACGATCTCAATCAAATTCAGATCAGTGCTATCACGACGAATAGCCAGAATGAAAATACTTATTCAATATGAAAGAAATGATCGATAGACTTCCTCTTTCTCAGATAATAGAGATTTGTATTCAATCATGAAAATTATAAAAACCATTTATTTCTCATTTATATTTATTTATTCATTGCACAACCTTTTTTACGGATTGTTTAATTTTGTAGCGGGTTGTTATATCTTCGTATAGTCTAGTCAAAACCAGACCGTGAGCCAACATTGTGCATTAGACTACGATCAGCTTTATTTTATTCTCTACGTCGATGCAGTGTATTAGACTGATAATATTCACTCTACGTCACCATTTTGCATTGAACTTCAGTAAATTATATTTTACACGTTTGAAGTGCGTTTGAGTTTGATAGGTCTATTTTTCAGTATGAAAATATCGAATTAAGTGATTCAAGTTCTAGATAATCATCTCGGTGCATCACAGACTACAGATATTGGACTTTGAGACAACATTGAACAAAATATAAATTAGGAATTTATCGTTTTCAGATACCAATTGTCATTGTCTTAAGTGGCAAGACTACAAGAGTAGATAAAAATGATATAGGTATAAATAAATATAATAATGAACAGAAACTATGAGGAAAAGGCACCGATATTACTCAAATATCGAGTCCCTCAGACAGACTCCATAATTCTTGTCTATTTCTGACTAACTTGACAACAGAGTGATATCCCAGAACCGAACGAACTACTAATCTATTCTACTCTTCTACTTCCTCAATTTATTTCACAGTTACTGAAGCGACGTTTATTACTAAGCGAGATTGTACCGAGTCTTGTGATATAATTCAACAATGAATACGAGCACAATTATTAGGTGGTCAATTACGCGTCAGTCTACAAATTTGAGACTTGGGGAAAATTATGAGCACACGCGTGCTCATTGCTGTTGACGTTCCTGCTTATCGAGGGACTTCGGGCGGTACGAAATAGTACAAAGAAACCGAGCGAGCGTAGCGAGCGAGCACAATTATTAGGTGGTCAAGCAAAATTTTACAAAAAGTAGTGAAATCAACCACAAAAAGCACCTTTGGTGCAAAAACCTTTCGCCAAGTCCATTAATGTGTAGACTACCAAAAAATAATCAAAAGTTGTGCTCGTTCGCTCGCTGCGCTCGCTCACTCGATGGGTTGATGATTATCAACATACAAAAGCATCGAAATCAGATACAACTGCCAAGTACCTGTAGAATGATAAAAGTTTGGAATCGAAAAATTTGTTCAAACTAAATAACGTTGTACTCGTTCGCTCGCTGCGCTCGCTCACTCGATTGGCTTATGATTATTGATTGAAAAAACAATTCGGATGAAGAAATTGAAGACGTCAATATTTATCTAAAAATATTCATAACGAAAAAATAATAAAAAAAAATTGTAAAAAAAAATTTGGAGTCCGTGGTACGTTGGCGGGCCAATGTTTGAATATCTATAAGATGACATTGACATGGTTCGCGATCGATATTTCATCATTCTTTTTCTATAAAAGGCCCCCCAAGTACCACTTCCTCCAAATTTTTTTTTACAATTTTTTTTTATTATTTTTTCGTTATGAATATTTTTAGATAAATATTGACGTCTTCAATTTCTTCATCCGAATTGTTTTTTCAATCAATAATCATAAGCCAATCGAGTGAGCGAGCGCAGCGAGCGAACGAGTACAACGTTATTTAGTTTGAACAAATTTTTCGATTCCAAACTTTTATCATTCTACAGGTACTTGGCAGTTGTATCTGATTTCGATGCTTTTGTATGTTGATAATCATCAACCCATCGAGTGAGCGAGCGCAGCGAGCGAACGAGCACAACTTTTGATTATTTTTTGGTAGTCTACACATTAATGGACTTGGCGAAAGGTTTTTGCACCAAAGGTGCTTTTTGTGGTTGATCTTAGATGACCCCATGGGGAGCGACCACCTACCCATAAAAATAACAGTAGGAAACCTGAACCTGTCATTTTCAAAGGCAAGGGCTAGGATATCTTTAAATCAGGTCGATTGGGGGGGTTTCAGCAGAGAGGTCGAAACCAACACAAGAAATGCGGCTCCAGACTCGATTAACGAAACAAACTTCCTCGACCAATACAATGCGGCCGAAAGGGTGGTTAGAGAAGCACTGATGAGGAACGGAGCAAAAACCCCAAAAAATCCCAACACCTTCAAAGCACCTCCTCCATGTATATGGTGGAACGCAGAGTGCACAGTGGCTAGGAAGGACCGTTCCGACGCCCTGAAGAACTACTTCGCTGCGCCTTCGGACGAGGCCTTCGTAGAGTACAAAAGAAAGACAGCTAAAGCTAAGAAAATACTTAATAAACAGAGGGAAAAGGAATATAGAAAATTCTGTGCTAGTTTAGCTCCAAACATGAACTTCAAAGAGGTTTGGAGAAAAATAAAAGCATTTAAAAACAGGAAAAATATGAGCATGAACAAACCGAGCCACTCAATGGACGACCCAGGCATCAAATTAGCGTTCGACAAAATCACGAGGCCACTTAGTGCCCAGAAATTGGATTTATCTCGCATCTCAGCACAGGACGCCCTCCTGGACGAACCTATATCTCTAAACGAGGTACAGAACGCGATAACTAAAGCTAAGCCGAAATCGGCCCCCGGACCAGACGACATCTCTTACCAGGTACTTAAACATTGTCCTCTGATATGGATTTCTTGGCTGCTGGGAATATTCAATCTTATCCTGCAGGGCGGCAAAGTTCCTGATCAATGGTCCCAATATATTGTTACGGAGGTTGATTTATCCCTCAAATCTAGTTCACATGGTCTAGTAGTCATCTTAAATAAAATGTAACATGTACCATTTGTTCGTCGTTATGATTTGCTATTCAATTTTTATAAACAACTAGTCTTGTTCTAGACCTAAACTCGAACACACGTATTTTCAATACAACTAATATTCTCAAAAATATCATTCCCTTGCTTTATTTCGTGTATTCACTTAATAATTAATCTTCTCAGAGACCCACATAAAATTACGGTCTACTTAAAACTCAATTCCGTAACAATTGGTGTCAGAATCGGGATTTATCTGAGAACCGTTAATTCAAAGTGAATAAAAACGAAAAATGCCGTCGACTAGACAAACTCGAGCTTCGCCCAACGAGCCTAATCCTGCCTCAACTTCCACCGAAGTTTCTATAACCCTTCCGACCGAAGAATCCTCTCCTCTTTCGCCAACGCAAGAGCCGATGGCAACGCAGGATCCGATGGCCCTACAGATGGAAATGTTCCGGATGATGTTCCATGAACAACAGTGACAGTCTGAAACTCTCCTTTCTTCCGTTCTCTCTTCTGTACTCTCTGCCCAACGCGAGCAGTCCGAAGTCTTGCAACTTACCCTACAAAAGAGCTTTGAAATCCTTGGTAACCGAATCACAGATGTCAGGTCTTCTCCTGTCCCTACTCCACGCAGGCTCTCTTTAGTACGGGACCGTTTGGACCAAATACCTTCACTAGAACATGGGTCTGTACCAATTCATGGGGGAAGAACTCCCTCTATTTCTCCTAGACCTAGATTGAATGAACCAGAAGTAACAATTCCAATCGTTCGATCGATAGACAGAGTAGTAAGTCCGATACAGTCACACGTACAGAATAATAATAAAAATAATTCTGATGAAAGTTTCCGTGAAAACGTTCTTGCTTTATTAAAAAATTTACATTCAGAAAATGCCTTTTGCGCACAGAACAGTCACGAAATTCCAGTCGTGAATAATCAAAGCCTACCGATTCGATTGGATTCCCATCAAAATAATGAATTTCAGAGAATTATTCCCCAAACTAAACAAAATAAGAACATTAAAATTCCAACCTATGACGGCTCAACTCCTTGGGCCGAATACGAATGTCAATTCAAACTTTGCGCCGAATTAAACGATTGGGGTCCAATCGCTAAAGCATCTAATTTAGCCATAAGCTTAAGAGGCCCTGCCTTGTCTGTTCTAACCACTCTATCCGAAACAGAAATGAAGGATTACAATACATTAAGCGAATCTTTAAAACTTCGCTACGGAAATGAACATTTAAAGAAATTATATTTAACTCAATTAGAAAATAGGAGACAGAAGAAAGATGAGAGTCTTGTCACTCTTGGACACGAGATTGAGCGAATGACCAGGTTGGCCTTACCAACCTGCGACGATGATACAAGAGATCAAATAGGCCGTACTCGATTTATAAATGCCATTTTCGATTCAGATTTAAAACATGCCGTGAGCTTGGCAGGACCCTCATCTCTCAGAGAAACTATTGTGAGAGCCCTAGAAATTGACGCTCTAAACAAGCAATATTTAGGAGTGGGTAGAGTCAGACAGGTGCAGTCCTCAAATCATTCTACCGAAAATAAAAATAATACTCAAAATAAGACCACTCCCTGGCAGCGACGCGACCAATATAAAGGTCCTAAAACAGAAGGGACCGCTGATTCACCGAAGTTTTGTCGATATTGCAAAAAGAACGGACATTTGATTGAAGAGTGTTTTACTCTTAAACGAAAAAATGAATTAAACTCAGACAATTCAACGAATAACTTCAATAAAAATGCAAACACAAAATCTGATGATAAAGACTCGACAGACAGAACTAGTTCTACATCATGGAGGAATAGGGATTCCTCTTCCAATTCTCAACCTTCTTCTTCAAAAAACTAAACCTTGATGATTCAACGAGGCTTCAATCATCACGGGAGCTTTATATTGGTGGCCCTAAAACTTACAATTCTAATCTAACCCAATTTTTATTAAGAGGTCTCCGTCAAACCGGACTATACACTCAGGGCACCGTAAATGGTATTAATTGTCTCTGGGTTGTAGATACCGGAGCGGAGGTAACAGTAGTCCGTTCGGATCTTTTAGATTCCATTCAGGATGAATCCCATTCTACCTCTTTACGTACAGCTACAGGAGAGACCACTCCAATTTTAGGTCAGCGATCTGTTCAGATTAATGTAGCTGGATTTATTACTTCGCCTCATAAGGTTTATTTAGCTGATATAGAGGACGACGGTATTTTAGGGTTAGATTTTCTATCAGCACATGAGTGCATTATTTCCACGGTCACCAATTCAATGAAATCTGGTCGTCACCAGATCCCTCTTTCAACGACTCGTCGTTTTTCTAATACTTCTTTTGATGATGCTCCTAGCTTACGTAACTTAATTCAATTTCCTCAAAATCCTGAGATTTTATCTGAAATTTCGCCTAATGGTAAAAATGAAGAACAGAATATACAAGAAGAGAAAGATACAACCATAAAATTAACTTCTACTCTTTTTGAAGATCTTTTGGAAAGGTCTGTGAAAAACCTACAAGGATCTCAAGTTGAAGACTTTAAATCTCTGATGGAAGATTTTAAAGATTCTTTTGCGAAAAACTCAGGAGATATTGGACGATGTACGCTGGTGAAACACAGAATTGATACCGGGGACAACGTTCCTTTTAAACAAGCAGCCAGGAGGCTTCCTCTCAACGGGAGGGAAGAGGTTAACAAACTAGTTGATGACATGCTGGCCAATGATGTAATTGAACCTTCCTCTGGTCCTTGGGCATCTCCTATCGTTTTAGTTAACAAGAAAGATGGATCGAAACGCTTCTGTATAGATTACAGAAAGCTTAATGACATTACTAAGAAAGATTCTTACCCCCTTCCAAAAATCGAAGAAACTTTGGATCTTTTAGCCGGAGCTCAATGGTTTAGTACCATAGATCTTCAGAGTGGTTATTGGCAAGTTGAAATGGATCCTGCCGATAAAGAAAAAACCGCTTTTGTTCCTGGTCTTGGAGGATTATGGCAATTCAAGGTCATGCCTTTTGGTCTATGCAATGCACCTGCTACGTTCGAAAGAGCCATGGAGACAACTCTTCAAGGTCTGTCTGGAAAGATTTGCCTCGTCTATTTAGACGACGTCATCGTTTTCGGGAAAACTTTCAAGGATCAAGTTGACAATCTCCGACAGGTTTTTCAACGATTACAACAAGTAGGACTCAAGATGAGTCCAAAGAAATGCCACCTATTTCAAAAAGAGGTGAACTTCTTGGGACATGTAGTTTCAGCTTCAGGAGTTAAGACAGATCCTTCGAAAATTGAGAAAGTCTCGAATTGGCCTCGCCCCCTAAATAAGGAACAAATACAAAGTTTTATTGGTTTATGCACCTATTATAGAAGATTTGTAAAAGGATTTGCTACCGTCGCTAGACCTCTTCATCATCTTACTGGACTCAAGACACCGTTTGACTGGAATCGAGATTGCGAAGAAGCTTTTGTTCATTTGAAATCTTGTTTAACTTCCTCTCCGATCTTAGCTTATCCAGACGTTAACCTTTCATTCATTTTAGATACCGACGCTTCTTTAACAGGTATAGGTGGGGTTCTATCTCAGATTCAAGGGGGTCAGGAGAAAGTCATTAGCTATTTCAGTCGAGTTCTTAGTAAAACGGAAAAGAATTATTGTGTCACTCGGAGAGAACTTTTAGCTGTAGTCAAGTCTATTTCTCATTTTCATCATTTTCTTTATGGGAAGAAATTCTTAATTAGAACTGACCATGCTTCATTAAGATGGTTACTTTCATTTAAAGCACCAGAAGGTCAAGTCGCTAGATGGATAGAGTCTTTAGGTCAGTATGAATTTGATATTCAACACCGTGCTGGGACTCTTCATGCGAACGCCGATGCTTTATCCAGAAGACCTTGCGATGATTCTTCCAACTGCAAACAGTGTATTCGCCTAGAGAAACAACAGGATTCTTCAGTCAAAATCAGAATGATTTCTCTCGAGGGAAATAAAGTGAACCAAAACCAAATTAAAAGAATCAATGATGTAGTTTATAGAATTCAGCGTTCTCCACGCAATAAATCAAAGATAGTTCACCTAGATCGATTGGCTCCTTATGAGCAGAGACAACCTTCCCAAGATGATTAGTTTGAAGGAGAATTATTCGTCTAACTTACATAGATTTCTTTTCGATATTATTATGTCAATTAGTTCCTTTAGGACTTTAGTTTTCAGGTTCGGTTTCTGGTTCTTGAAATTAGCCTCGTAGGTTTATTTAATCGAAGATCGAAAAAATCGATATACTATTTAGAATTGTTTCTGTCATCAGAGTTTATTCGTGAGGTCTCGATATAGGCTTCTGAGCTTCATTCGTATCGTTTTTCTTTTGTTTCACTTCCAGAGAATGGGTGATGTCTCTCCTGGTCAGCTGATTAGAGTGACTGAGAGATCCGAACGGACAGTTTTTAATTCAAATGTTAGTTTATGTGTCATAGGCCGTAAAACCGCTGTTTTAACCTCGCTTCGCTCGGTTTAAACGCGGTTTTTGGCCTAGACACATAAAATTCTATATGTCACACGGCCCAAAAAGTATTTTCTGACGAATTTCATCATAATCCTCGCCTTCGGCTCGGATTATAAACTCAAATTCGTCGGAAAATACTTAATCGGCCTAGTGACATAATGTACTATTAAGCAACTAATACTTTATAAGATTTTCAGATTTTTCTTCGAATTGATCTAGTATTCTGAGGATAGGAATTGATACCAAAAATCCATCCATCCTGGACTCTTCTTTCCTGTTTTTCCAGTTCTCCTCAGATATGATCGTTCCAATTTTAATAATTCATTTAATTTTGATTTTTAAGTCAATTATATTAAAATATCGCCTTATATTTTACCTTTTTGAAAGGAATTTGCCGTATTTTTACGCATGAATCTCACATTTGTCTTCCCATCTAGGTCGTTCTAAAAATAATTCTTCGAAGAGGTTTCAATCTGTGCGGATTTGGGATAAAGGATCGTACTACTTTTCCTGAGCTTTTGTCCCATATGCCATCCTGTCACCTCCCTTTTGCAGAACCTAGATTTTTCACCGCTCACCGCTCATATCCTGTTCCTACGTTCTTCTGGGTTCTTCTTTCAAGGAAGAACACTTCAAAGAACATTTTTATACTAAAACTCACATTTTGATAGTTTTTAACGCTCAGCTATCTTTTCAAGGTCTTTTGGTGTGGTTTTTCCCTTGGGATCAATTAAGTCAATAATGTTGAGGCGAATGCCAGATAGTATACGGGAAAGTGTCAAATTTCTAACTTACTTACCACACAGGCTTTCCCAAACAGAGCATCTACACATAATTTGATTACTAGACATTTTATTTTTCTTTTGAGATTTTCTACTTTTCAAGAGTCGGGTCGCCTCTTTTCCTAAGGGGGGGGGGTAGTGTTACGGAGGTTGATTTATCCCTCAAATCTAGTTCACATGGTCTAGTAGTCATCTTAAATAAAATGTAACATGTACCATTTGTTCGTCGTTATGATTTGCTATTCAATTTTTATAAACAACTAGTCTTGTTCTAGACCTAAACTCGAACACACGTATTTTCAATACAACTAATATTCTCAAAAATATCATTCCCTTGCTTTATTTCGTGTATTCACTTAATAATTAATCTTCTCAGAGACCCACATAAAATTACGGTCTACTTAAAACTCAATTCCGTAACAATATTATTTGTCTGATACCGAAACTCGACAACAAAGGGTTTAGGCCGATAGCTCTATCTCAGGCCATCCTCAAGATCATGGAGAGAATTATCAACGATAGGATGCAGTATTGGGTAGAGTCCAAAAACAAGCTGCCGAATCAATTCTACGGCTTCAGAAGAAGCCGGTCTTGTCTTGACAACGTGTCAGTACTGGTCACAGACGTTAGCCTCGCGTTTCTAAAAAGACAATACCTGACGGCGGCCTTTGTTGACGTAGAAGGGGCGTACGACAATGTCATCCCAAACATCCTTATCAAAGACCTGCAGGAGGCAGGGGTCTCGGCCAAAATACTAAAATTCATTTACAACATCATATTCAGAAGGAGCCTACATGGGTACTGCGAAGGGTTCGACCTAGGCATAAGAGAAACAGACAGGGGTCTCCCGCAAGGGTCCATACTTAGCCCGATCTTATTCAACCTATATCTCTCAAAAGTCTTGCTCCACATAGGCGACAGGGCGCGGCTATTAGCCTTCGCAGACGACCTGGTCATATATGCGGCTGACGAAAACCTGAATTCCTCAATGGACTGCACATCAGAGGGGCTCCAGCTTCTTGCTAACTGGCTCGGAGAAAGAGGACTCAAAGTCTCAAGGAGTAAGACCGACGCTGTAGTCTTCTCAAAGAAGCCCATGCCAGAGCGCGTTCTATCGCTAAAACTAGATGGGGAGCAGATCTTCACCAGAACAGTCTGCAGGTTTCTGGGAATATACCTGGACTCCAAGTTGAGGTGGAAGACACATATTAACTACATTAGAGATAAGGCGGGGAAGGCTAACTCAGTCTTACGGGCTATCGCCGGCATAACCTGGGGAGCGCACCCACAAACTCTGAACATGGTGTACAGAGGTTTAGTTAGAGCGACACTGGAGTGGGGGGTGTATTATATTAACGACGGGCCGGGTGTAGATACTAAAAAACTCGACAGGATCCAATATTCATTCCTAAGAACAGTGTTGGGTTGTATGACTACCACGCCAACCAATGTTCTGCTCCATCTGGCTGGGGAACCAACCTTGGCGTTGAGGAGAAGATTTCTCACGGAGAAATACCTCATAAGGACGGCCTCGGGAAAAAAAAAACCAGATTATTCCGAAATTTCGACTTATGGAATTAGTAATAGGAAGACAGGCAGGCGCCAGACAGTCCTACGCCCCATACCTCTTTAGGGTTTGGGCAAAAATAAAAGGCACCCTGGAACAAATATTCACCCATTCCCGTCCCACCTGCTTTATTTACAGCTACGCCAGCCAGTTCGCCGAATTCGACATTAACCTTACCTTAGGGATGGATGCGAAAAAGTCTCCCGCGCCCAACAAAACTTTCACGCAGGGCCTAACAGCAACGTATCCCGAGACAAGAGTATATTATACGGACGGATCAAAATCACCAAAACCGCCTAAGTGCGGCTGCGCATGCCTGGAGTGGGGCTCGGACAGGTACTCGAGAATTAAACTCCACGAGTCCTCCTCTATCTTTGCGGCAGAAGCGGTCGCAGTATTAAAGGCTATCAACACTTTTAAATCCACAGAGGGAAGGGAACGTGGAGCGGTAGTCTGCTCGGATTCACTAAGCGTGCTTGTATCCGTTAAGAACTTAGGACTGGCATCCAAAGCAAACCCTCTGATTCTGGAAATTAAGCAATCTACAGTGGGATCCCTCAATAAGCCCTCCCAAGCCGCCAAGGGGAAGTGTTTTTCCACGAAATGAGGTACCCCCACTCTGCCTTCTTCGCTAGTCGCACCAATGGTTTTCCGTCTCTCTCTTTCCTCGCTACGCTATGTCTTAATAGGCGGAGTGGGGGAACGCTGCGAGCGACAAACTGGGGAAGCGGGCTTATTGAGGGAGGCCTTATTGAGGGATCGGACTGTATATTCAACTGCGGGCTGAGCGGAATTAAGATATCTCTAGTCTGGGTCCCTGCTCATTGCGGGATTCTAGGCAACGAGTTGGCTGATTCCTTGGCGAAATCAGCCCTGAATATAGCCGTAGCAAACGAATCAATTACCAAATGCGTGGAGTCAGACGTGACGGCCAGATTCAAGGTCAACTTATTAGAAAACACGAACAGAGTCATTCAGGCTCAGGATCTCGATAAAGGCACGCAGTTCTGTGCACTGGCAGGGGTGTTCAAGTTCCACCCCTGGTTTCAAGGCATAGGTCTGGATAGGTCCAGAATAGGTTTGATAAACAGAATCAGAGCAAATCACAATCTCTCTAAGGCCCACCTCTTTAGAAAAAATATTATAACAGAACAAGAGTGTGAATGTGGACACCCTTGTTCCGACGCCAACCATTTGTTCTGGCAATGTCCGCTTTATGATATCGGGAGAAGTAGAGCTATCGAAAAGCTAAGAAGGGAAAACGTACCCAGGGGGGCAGACTTGAGTACCCTCTTCTTCAGGAGAGACCTATCAGTGGTCTTCCTAATATGCAATTTCTTTATCAAAAATAAAATTCAAATTTAACAACATCAATTGAATTTACTAACGAAATGTTTTGTCCTTAGATTTGTACTGTGGCGTCCGAACCAGAAATCCCAAAAACCCATCCCACGAAAACCGAACCAAAGTAGCATCCTAGGTGCTATAAGCCACAAGAGGCACCCATCTCGGAAACGAAATCCAGACAAGGAAAGGATATCAAGAAAACACAAAGAAGACGTATCCAGCCGATTTCCCGCTCTTTAATCAGCTGGAGCCACCCAAAACTGCACAACTTCCTAACGGAGAATCAAAACTCAAACAAACAAACTAAGATCCAGTGTTGTGAAAATTGTAATTAAATTTTTTTTAATTACTCATTACTTTCGTAATGTGTAATTGAATTTTTATTTAATTGCACATTACTTTGGTAATGTGTAATTAAATCGAGTTTAATTACACATTACTTTGATAATGTGTAACTAAATCGAGTTTAATTACACATTATTTTGATAATGTGTAATTAAATCGAGTTTAATTACACATTACTTTGGTAATGTGTAATTAAATGAAGTTTAATTACACACTACTTTAGTAATGTGTAATTAAATGAAGTTTAATCACACATTACTAAAGTAATGTGTAATTAAATAAAGTTTAATTACACATTACCAAAGTAATGTGTAATTAAATCGAGTTTAATTACACATTACTTTAGTAATGTGTGATTAAACTTTATTTAATTACACATTACATTGATATATATATATATATATATATCAATATATTGTAACATATCCAGCTATATTGCACATGAAATATCTCCAAACACCGAACAAAGGAAAGGATTACACTAATCCTCTACGTTCGACCAAGTGTCTGACGTCACGCTAAGAAGTGGGGATAGAGAGTATATAAACGGCTCACTCAATCACTCATTAGCGTATTCGAGCCAGAGCGGCCGTGCGACTCACAATAATCAAAATCGCGTATTTGAGCCATAGAGGCCTTGCGACTCACAATATTCAATATTCGAGCGACACGAGCAAAAGGCCGGTCGACTCAAACAACACATAGCGTAGTCAGGTAGAGCACCGGTGCGACTCACATCACTCATAATTAAATTCACTGATATAGCTTTAGCTCATCTAGGGCTAAATGTCTAACTTAAATTCAAGCAAATAGAATCAAATCATATACCTTTTGATATAGCATCATTGCGTATAATATAAAATATAATTGAGAGAAAAAGGAAGAGAAATAGATAAAGAAATATAAAGACAAATAGATAGGTTATGTGCGTCTAGTACTTAATACTAAAATAAACTCATGAAATAGAACTATAGATTCAAGAAATCGAACACAACACAAACGCGGCGCGTAGCCAAACCATTAGCTTAAGTTAGGATACGAAAATCAATGTAAAATCGCTTTATTATTCATTTAATACAATTATAATTTCTTATTTGAACTTTGTTGGATATTTCAGCACTGACTCCTAACTAATCGATTTCCATCCCTGGATAAGCCTATAGGGACCAGCTTTGGATCATTCCTAGTGCGAACGGCGTTGGATTAACTTCCCGCGTCCGAGGGCCAAGGAAATACGATTCCGAGTCTGAGACACGGTCTTGGAATCGCAAGGTTCCCGGATCCGAGTAAAGAATAGGTTTTGTGTTTAGGAAAGCAGGCTTGGATTCACTTCCCGGCTCTGTTCAAATAGGAGAAGGATCGGCTTTGGTTCTACCCGAGTCCGAAGGGAACAGGCTTTGGTGGAGTAATCTACCCGAGTCCTGAGTTAATGTAAAATCACAAGGTTGCATAGGTGGCTTTTGGTGGCTAACCCATCCTTTTCCCTACCTACGTACCTCAAAGAAAAGCCCTATTAATTTTGTTAATTTAAATCCCTTTTTTATAGGTAAAGAACTCACACTAACTGCGGGTATCTCATAACTTTCGGGTTCGAGATACTCGCCAAAAGTTACAATATATATATATATATATATATATATAATGTAATGTGTAATTAAAATTCATTTAATTACCCATTACCAAAGTAATGTGTAATTAAACTTCATTTAATTACACATTACCAAAGTAATGTGTAATTAAACTCGATTTAATTACACATTACTTTGGTAATGTGTAATTAAACTTTATTTAATTACACATTACTTTGGTAATGTGCAATTATACTTTATTTAATTACACATTACTTTTGTAATGTGTAATTAAACTTCATTTAATTACACATTACTTTGGTAATGTGTAATTAAACTCGATTTAATTACACATTACCAAAGTAATGTGTAATTAAACTCGATTTAATTACACATTACCAAAGTAATGGGTAATTAAACTCGGTTTAATTACACATTACCAAAGTAATGGGTAATTAAACTCGGTTTAATTACACATTACCAAAGTAATGGGTAATTAAATGAGTAATTCCATTACAAATGTAATTAGTGACTCGCAACACTGCTAAGATCCAACCAGCCATTCCAGATAGGAAAAAAAAATAAATAAATAAATAAATAAATAAATAAACAAATAAAAATCACAAAAATCATTTAGAAGTGGCACATGGAACTATTACACTAGTCCAAATAGCCAATCAAAGGCAAAGAAGAAGAAGAAGAAGAAAAGAATGAACGCGAATAAAATGAATTCGCCTGATGTGTATATTTATTTTCAAAATTTATCAACGAATTTAAAATCAAATATCAATTGATTGGATTTAAGTATTGATTATCAGTGTTTAGGATCGATATTTGAGACGAAGTTGAACAGGTAAGTGGAGGGTGAATCATTGAAGACAAAAATTGGTTTATTGATTGATTTATTTATTTATTCATTTATTTTCAGAACATCTTATTTTCAAAACAGAAAACTGAAATTGAAAAAAACAGTCTGCAACAGAAAAATGAAATTTATCAACGATTATTGGTTAATCGAGGGATTCATTGCTGTTGAATTATGGTGTACGCACAAACTTATCGGAGATTGAATGCTTGGGAATCGAAGGAAGGCTACCGATGAGCCATTGTCGAACGCAGTACACTTTTACTCAAACCATTTTCGTCTCTCAACGATTACTTCTATCGGAGAACCGAGTGCTGAGATGTACCTCAGCGAGGCATCATAGCGTGCGGAGTAGCTTCGTTGCAGGAGTTGGTAAGTGCATCGTCGATCTCAGCGGACATTTTCTTCTCGTCTGACGAGCATTCAACGTTCGTGTTTGTACCACGTTGGTAGCGTACAGTGGAGCTTTGTTGTCAGATTTTGCAGTGCGTCGGCGAGCATTTTCTATTAAATTTTTGTTCGGCGAGGCTTTGCCAGAGTCCAGAGAAGGACTGCATATCGTCGACGTGCTACGAACCCTTGCAACGAAGCTCCTCGTACACCGTCTCAACGCACTACGAACATCTGCGACGAAGCTTCTCCGCCTGCTACGAGACATGAACGTTGAATGTTCGTTAGAGCATACCCCGGCACACTAATTAGTCGAAAGAGCCTAAGCTGTAAATCCACTTAACCCGTTCACCGGCACTAATCCTTTTAAAGCCATTTCTTGGATTTTGGTAGGTATGAGTAGGGATATGCAGGTATGAAAAGACCTAGACGGTCTATAACGCAGTTGTTGCTGTCCCAAATAGACCGCACACCCCTTAGTTCCTTTTATTTCTCCTGAACGCTGCCCCTACCATCGCACTTCCAGGTAAGGACGAGTGACCGTTTTCAGGTAGACCGAGAGGATTACGGGTCGCACTAATTGTCACTTAGAGCCACTGGCTCCGCCGGAGCCCGGCGAGGCCGGGGTATGCGTTAGAGTAAGAAATGTTCGATGGATATCGTCGACGTGCCACGAAACCTTGCAACGAAGCTCCTCGTACGCTGCCTCATCGCACTAGGATCATCTGCGACGAAGCTCATTCGCCTGCTACGAGACATGAACGTTGAATGGCCGTCAGACGAGTGAGAAATGTTCGATGGATATCTTCGACGTGCTACGAACCCTTGCACCGAAGTTCCTCGTACGCTGCCTCGTCGCACTACGAACATCTGCGACGAAGCTCCTTCGCCTGCTACGAGACATGAACGTTGAATGCTCGTTAGATGAGTGAGAGTTGTTCGATAAATATCGTCGACGTGCCACGAACCCTTGCAACGAAGCTTCTCATATGCTACCTCGTCGCACGACAAACTCCTACGACAAAGCCCCTCCGCACGCTATGAATCCTCGCTGAGGTACGTGTCAGCACTCGGTTCTCCGATAGAAGTAATCGTTGAGAGACGAAAATGGTTTCAGTAAAAGTGTACTACGTTCGACAGTGGCTCATCGGTAGCCTTTCTTCGATTCCCAAGCATTCAATCTCTGATAAGTTTGTGCGTACGCCATAATTCAAAAGCAATGGATCCCTCGATTAACCAATAATCGCTGATAAATTTGATTTTTCTGTTTCAGAGCTAAGGACGTGGCCTGTGGATGGCAGCCTTTATCCTCGATGACTCCATTCTCTGCATTGTAGTCTGATCAAATAATCCATTATGTTATTATTAAACTAAAGTTGACACAAACACTGAAAACTTTCTCACGAATTCTTAATTTTCATTAGATTGAATACTGGTATTCCGAACAGATGTTTTGAATAAGATCAAGTTCTGAAAAATGAATAAATAAAGAAATCAATAAATAAACCAATTTTTGTCTTCAATGATTCACCCTCCACTCACCTGTTCCATTCCGTCTCAAATATCGATCCTAGACACTGATAATCAATACTTAAATCCAATTAATTGATATTTGATTTTAAATTCGTTGATAAATTTTGAAAATAAATATTCACATCAGGTGCTACAAGAAGGTGCTACAAATGTTCAGGATATGGTCACAATGCTAAAAAATGTGATAAAAAGTCGTGTTGTGCTTATTGTGCAGGAGAACATGAGAGTAAAACTTGTCAAGATAAAGAAAGGAGAAAATGTTGTAATTGTATTGCTGCTTATGATAGATACAATGTGAACAGAAATATCAGTCATACAGCTCATGACACAAGAATCTGTGAAACGTTCAAGTCGAGACTGAGCTACCTAAAATCAAAAATTGATTTTTCAACAACCACATAAGTATGGCTACCACGGTGGGCAAAGATCTAGCAACAGAAGATGATGTATTTATCACAGAAAAGGAAGTCATGGACGTGCAAGAAGCAAATCAAGAACTGCATGGCAAGAGTTGTATCATCCTTAGTGTCAACATCAGAAGTCTAAACTCCAATATTAATAAGCTGGACATATTGGTAAAGCGTTTGGAGACCAAACCATTGGTAATTGTGTGCACGGAATCATGGAATTTTACTTGTCTGAATTTGTATAAGCTAGAAGGGTATGAATTGCATTATAATTTTAGCAGAATTAACAGAGCGGATGGTGTTGTCTTCTTTGTTAAGAATGGTCTAAAATATGAAATTGAACTTGAATTCGTTGAAAGTCTAAAAGTAATTAGTTGTATTTTAACTTGTGATAAACAAATAATAAAAATCTCTGGAGTGTATAGATGTCATGATTACAAAAAGGATTATTTCATCCAGAACATTAAGACATATCTAATTAGAAACAAAAAATATAATAACCATTATATCGTCGGAGATTTTAATATTGATCTAATTAATATGGACGAAGATGGCCAGAATTTTCTCTTTAATTTTCTTGAATTCCAATATACACCATTGTTCCAAAAAATAACCAGACCTACCGAACAGAATGTAAATGAAGGAACCTGTATTGACAATATTTTTGCTAAGACTAACTTAGAATGTACATCATGCAAAATTATCCAAGTCTTTAATGATCATTTTCCACTGCTATTAAATATTGAAGCAAATTTGGATAACACTACATGTAAATCAAATTACACTAGTCTCAATTATAAGAAACTAAACAAACTAGCAAGCAAAGAGCCCTGGCATAATTTATGTCATATGCTGGATCCCAATGCTGCCAATGATCAGCTGATTAATATGATCAAATGTATTGTAGGTAAAGCGCAATCACTAAAAAAGAAAAACAAGGATAAGAATCTACCGCGCAAATTTTGGATTACGCAAGGGATATTAAAGTCATGCTGCACTAAAGAAAAACTCTATAATATGTGGAAAAAAAAATCCAGAGAATATAATTTTTAAGCAAAAATACAAATTATATGAAAAAATTCTAGTCAAAGTCATCAAAAAAGGTAAACATAATTACGAGCAAACAAAAGTGCTCAAATGTGGCAAAGATAGTAAAAAATTATGGAAATACATAAACAGCAAGCTAAAGAAGAGTGCGAATGACAAAAAGACAAAGATAGAGAGAATAACGAATGAGGACATAATTTTAACTAATCCACTTGATATTGCAAATGCTTTCAACAACTTCTTTGGTAATGTGGGAAAGAATCTAGCTAGTCACATCAATAAACCAGGGAATGAAACCTTAAGTCTACCAAGTTATGTTAACAATACGTTATTTCTGGAGCCCACATCACCGTTTGAGTTGTTGAAAATAATTAAGAAGTTGAAAAACAAAGCGGGAGGAATTGATGGAATAAGTGCTATGGTACTAAAGAATATAGCTAGGTTTTTAGTTGACCCTCTAACTCATATTTTTAATCTATGTATACTTAAATCCATCTGGCTGGCAGCACTTAAAATTGCAGAGATAGTACCAGTATTCAAATCAGGCGACAAAACTGTACCGACTAATTATAGGCCAATCTCACTCATATCAAATATAGCAAAATTATTTGAAAAAATAATTCACAATAGACTCTATAAATTTCTAGATAAACACGACCTACTATCAGCAAACCAATTTGGATTCAGAAAGAGTATGGGTACTAAAGATGCGTTATTTTTTTTAACAAATAATATAGTACAGGGAATAAATGAAGGCAAAAAAGTTGTTGGTACTTTTCTAGATTTGGCAAAAGCTTTCGACACGGTGAACCACAGAATCCTATTATTAAAATTAGAAAGATATGGTGTCAGAGGGCCTGTAATCGACTTGTTCAAAAGTTATTTAACTAGCAGGTATCAAAGAGTGAAAATCAATGATTCGTATAGCGATCTATTAAATGTCAATACTGGTGTTCCCCAAGGAACAATACTTGGACCGCTTTTATTTATAATTTACATAAATGACCTATTGCATAAACTACCAAATGGCACCATATCTTCATATGCTGATGATACGGTTATTTTAAGTCAAGATGAGTCTTGGGACATAACTGCAAAAAAAATGAATAATTATCTAGAAATTGTGTTTAGTTGGCTTAGCCTAAATGAATTGTCTTTAAATATAAAGAAAACTGTTTTTATTACTTTTGGCTCGTATTTTGATAGTGTACCGACTGATATAAATATTCAGATTAATAATCAAGAAATGCATAGAGTTGAATTTTGTAGATACTTAGGTTTAACAATTGACAGTAGGCTAAAGTGGAATAGACACATAGAAGATATAATTAACAAATCGAAATATATAATTTATGCCTTAAATAATGTGTCTAGTTATATGAATGCTTTTTCGCTGATGATTTTGTATTACGCTTTTTTCCACAGCATTGCTACTTACGGTATCGTTGCATGGAGAGGAGCGTATAACAACGCACTAGCTAATATACTAAGAGTACAAAAAAGACTGCTTAAATTAGTAAGGAAGAAACAAGCAAATATAAAAATGCCCTTATCGATAAAAGAATCTTACTTACTTGAGACTGTTCTGCAAAACTATACAACTCTAGTTACTGAATTTGAAGAATCGGAAAAAGTTACAAGAAATAAAATCACATTGCCAAGAATAAATAAAACGCTAACATTGAAAAGTAGTAGGATTGTGGCAACGAAAATTTATAATGCTCTAGAGCCTAGTATTAAAACCTTGAAAAAAAGCAAAACGTATATCAAAAATAGGTTAAAAAGATGGATAACTGAAAACACGCAGAAACTAGTCAATTTACAGTTGACTGACCCAAGGGAGTTAATTTTATAATCTTTTACATATTGCAATTACTAGTACTCAATTTTCTTTTACATGGTGGCCACTAAAAAGAGTTAGAAAAATTCCCTGACTTTTCCCTGACTTTCCCTGACCAAATTATAATTTTTTCCTGACTAAAATTCGAACTAATAGTGCCAATTTAAGTATCTAATGAAAGTATCTAATGAAAATAAAAAAAACCTGAGGTGGAAAAAATGTTGCTTCTGATAGTGGATCCTTTCTCGTTCCGTACTGCCAAGAAACTCCCTGACTCACTGAAAAAATCCCTGACTTTTCCCTGACTTCCCTGACCATTTTCGAATTCCCTGACTTTTCCCTGACTTCCCTGTTTTCCCTGACCAGTGGCCACCATGTTTTAACAGTTGAGTGAAAGTGATATTAGCTATAAGCAGGGCCCGGATCTCGGTGCTCTAAAAACAATAGGCTAGCTGCGTACCTCCACATGCATAGAATCAAGCTTGCATCGTTGTATTGGGATCTGACATGGGGGCGGAGCCTGGGGTGATGACGTCAAAACATGGCACCTCAAAACCAACATTTAACACGGGTTAGATAGGAGAAATGAGAGTTTTTTCAAAATAATGATAGTTTTGATTGAAAAAAAATATACAGGTGTTTTATGCAATAGTAAACAATCAAAAATATATAACTGTAGACTAATTTTTTTTTTTTTTTTTTTTTTCCTTTTTTTTTTGCTCACTTTACGTTTTACAAGACTTGCACCCTAAATTTTTCACTTTTTTAGTCGTGATTTGTAAGAAATCAGAAACTTCTACATGCAATTGCATATGTTTACGTTGGAAATAAAAGCTTCATCTATCGAGCCGCAAGAGTGCGCCAGCTGGAATGTCAGATCCCAATACATACACATAAATTGTTTCCCAGTTACGCCTCAGCCCCAAATAGGTGGCGCTGACGGGCGTATATGTGCACAAAAAACACACACACTAGTAGCGTACTTGTATGTACGCAGCTAGCCTATATGACAGTCTAGCTAGCAGCGAGTGGATTGCTGAGCAGGCATAGACTGTCACTTATATTATGTATAAGTGATTCTATAATATATATAATATATCGCGTTACTAACATAGAGATATAAGAATAGAGTACGGGAGTCAGCCGAAATGGCGATATCGGAATAGAAAGAGAGACCAGAACTACGGGGTCGTTTGGTCCTTGTTTAATGACGCATGCGCTGTGCGTTTATGTGGACAAGTTGACAGGAACATAACCTACGTTCAGTGCTGCGTTCATACAGTCGCTCACTACGCATGCGTCAGTAAACAAGGACCAGACGACCCCGTAGTGCTTGTCTCTCTTTCTATTCCGATATCGCTGCCACTTACGGGCGTTCCGCTAACTCCCGTACTCTATTCTTATATCTCTATGATAGCCCCGCTCGCGAGCCTCACGCACGCGGTGCGCGCCTGTTTTGGTTTTGGCGTAGGAAGGGGGCTGTCTACCTTCACCGAATATTCTCGGTATGGTGTAGATACAAATTTGATCATGGATCCTCAAATGTGTCTACTAATGATGATTCGGTTATTCAAGACTTCCAAAAGTGCATCAATTTCTCAAAGCAAAATTATTTACAACCATAATTTGCGGATACCGGACGGATCCACCATTCCGTAAAAAACGACGGAATGAAATTAGCGGAACGCGAATTCTAGTGACTTTTCCGTTTATTCCGTTCCGTGATTCCGGATTCCGGCGATACGGGCCTACATGGGACGGCACCATTACTTTGGCCGTGTTCGGGGAGTCGCTTTTAGTGCTGTCAGTAATCTTGTGTCTCTGTCACACTTCTTGATTTCCCCAAGCTCCGTCTCTCTCTCTCTAGATTTTCAGCCCTTCAAGCGCACTCCACGAACACGGCCTTTGAGAAGTGACGTCACACCCATATCGTGTGTCGGCGCCGATGCTTTTCGGAACGCCGACACACACAATCAAGGGATTACCCGGCCCGTAGGCTACATTCCCTCTTGGAGATAAGCCACCGGAAAAAGGAGAAGGTTCCCCGGCCAGTCTCCGTTATTTAGTGTGGATCGAAAAGTGGCTATCCGTGTCAAACGATAATCACGTGCAATTTGCGTAGTCTAAAAACCGTGAGATTTGTACCTAATCTGGCAAAATCCTGTTCATATCACAGCTGGAAATAGACTTTATGCTTTCGTTCCTTCCGACCCTAGAAATAGCGACTCTCACTCTCACTGACTCACTGACCGCAAAGTCTTGTATTAAATTTCATCCCACAACATGAGTAAATCAAGGTTCGTAAGAATTTCACGGAAAAGCGACATGATCTAACGTTATTGATTCAATGTCGTTTCAGTGTTTGCAGTATTCTGGATTTGCCTGATGAAATTCTAGTGAAGATCATTCTGCATTTTGATCCCATAGAACGCCTGGCTTTAGGAAATTCTTGCCAAAGATTCAACAATCTTGTGTTTGGTGATGCAAAATTATTGAGGTGAGAGATGCTTGGATTTCATACTCTAGTTCGGGGCTTACATACACCTTCGAATCCATTGTTGAGTATCTTTCTCGTTTTATTTGTTCTCCAATGGCTTCAGAGTAGTTGAATTATCTCAATACTTATACATACACAGCATTTGATGTACAGATACTGAATGAAAAACGCAAATCAAAGCCAAATTGATCCCTGCCTCAATCACTTCCTAATCCATTACCAAACATAGGTGAAAAAATAAGATGTCAAGGTGTATGCAAGTCCTGAAGCTTTCTAGATCTCAGTTAATCGAGAATACGTCTTCAAAGTGACTCTTTGTCTTCTTGAATCTACTCGGGTATCTGAGGATCTCATAACTACTTGTATTTCGCATCTTTAATCTCATGTCTCTGCGGCTTCAGGAATTTGGATTTTACCAGAGAAAGGCCGTGCTCAAAAGACATCCAGCAATATTTCAATGATGAAAGCACATACAAGAAAATACTTGGGATAAATGTTAAAAACGTGTGGGCAGTCAGGAATTTGAGCAGTTTAATCATGAAAGCGATAAACCTAGTCGAATTGAACATCCTGAGGGCATTTAACTTCAATTCTGTTAAAGAATTGTCATGTTTTCTAAAACCTCTGGTTCATCTCAAACGATTGGCTGTCGGTTGGCCAGATCCAGATCCAGATGTACAACCAAACTATGAGAATTGCAACCAGGTTTTGGAAGAACCGTTTAGCAGACTCACATACTTGTCGTTAAAAATCAAATACTGCCCATACAAGTGTCTACTCATTTTACCACCCTGCCAACAGCTCGAGGAGCTGCGCATGTCGATTTCAGGACAAGCCTCTGATTATGCAAGCTCATTGCCTCCAAAATCGCTGAAACTAAGCAACCTCAAGTTTGTTCGGCTCACTGGCAGTCCAGATTTAGTGCAGCTTGGGCGGTATATCATGCGTATAGTTTCGGACCCTGCTGAATGGACAGCCTTTTACCTGACTGAGCCGTATGATGTGATTTACCTTGGTATATTATGAAAATTACCAATTATGGTTCACATCTCACATTTTATCACACAATTGATCTTGTAGGATAACTTGGTTGCATATAAGTAATCTTGACCTAATTAATGGACACGGTAGTTCAGATTTTCTTATCGTCGATCGCTGACTTGTTGATTACTTTCCAGAAAGGAACGCAGAAGTTTGTGCGGAATTAAGTCAAGTCAGAAAGATGCCACTGCCTCCATCAGTTGCACAATATTGTAGAACCAGCCCGATCAGCGAGGAGGGTTGGCTCCTGGTCTTTGAAAATCTCTTGAGCAAAGTAATTAGGATCACTCACGAAGATGCACCGCAGAAATTTTGTTGTTTGACTGGGTCTACATATTCTTCTAGACAGCCATGTCTGCTGAAGATTGACGAGGCAAAGGTGAAATCATAACTGCACGTAGATGGATTATCACAAATTTCTAGGACATCCAACCCCGTATAGTTTCGCTACTTTGTATATTCTAATCTGAAATCAAGACCCATGTAACTCGTAGAACTTGAATTCAGTTATCTCAGTCGAGGGATACATAAAAAATTGATTTTTCAACTGTTGAGTGCTTCTTATCAACTCCTCTTCTCCAACCTGAGAGTTTCTTCATACTCGTTCTCATCCAATTTGTGTATTAGGATATTTTTGTGTTGCAGAAACTGCTGAAGGATCCTCAATATCAGATTTCTTACTTAGAGTTCTTACACGATATAGAGAAAGATTGCGACGTGCACTTGCTCGCATCTGCTTTTCCGGATCTGACCAAGCTTGTTCTAGCCGGGATATTAAGTAACACAAATTGTGAGTTCAGTCGTTTAATCCACCTATTCGACAAAGTTCTGGATTAGTCAAACACATTCGTGTATTGAAATCTACTCCTGATAATAATTGTCTGCTGAAATTTTCGATATTTCAGCAATGTTAGTGCCAAAAAGTACAAAACCCCTTCACAGACGCCTGAGGAAAAAAGGAAGCCCGGCATCCGAGGAACATAGCGATGCGAGAAATAAGGACTCTTCATTCAAAATGCTTGTAGAAAACACGCCTCGCCTAAAAGTCCTAGTGATCTCTTCGAATATATGGTGGTAAGATGATCTCGGCGGTAATATATGTAAAATATGTTATCCCATGGATTCGATCGTTCTAATTTGACGAAAAACTTTATCGACTCGTCACAGGGAGAACATGGCGAAAAATTGGAACTTGGACGCATTGGATCTGATTTCGGGTTGGAAGAATCTCACAGTTATTCACTTGTGTGGAATACCAATAACAGATGGAAAGTTTCTGATCGATATCGGAAGAGAATGTAAAAACCTTCATGAAGTTACGCTGCACCATCTGTGTGCCGATAAATATCGCAGCTACGATAGCCAACTGTTGGAAATGCTACAACACTGTAAAAATTTGAGGAAACTTTCAATTCAGGGCATGATCTTGGAGCATTTATCTGAGATGCTCAACATACTTTCCAACTGTTCAAGACTTGCAGCTCTTTCTTTAGGGACTATTACCAAAGAGTCTGATTTTCTTGAACTGAAGTCATCTGTTAATAAAATGGTTCCCCAATGTCAAGAATTGAAACGATTCACGATTGATATTGAACCTGATCATTTTCGTCGGTGGCTGAGGTTTACTGTAAAAATGTAAAAATGTTTTTTTTTTTTTTTTATTCATCAAAGCGTTGACTAAGGATTCTAAAGACAGCTCACCCTGGGTTATTCCGTGAGCCGACCAAGTGGGCTTGAAGTGGGCTTGAAGTGGGCTTGGGGATTGAAGACTGAAGAGTGCCCGAAGTTACCGACCGAACTACCATTGCAGTATATCTGTATATATTCACACACTATAGATATACTGCAACGCTATTTCAATCAGTAACTTCGGGCACTCTTCAATACCCAAGCCCACTTCAAGCCCACTTTCAAGTGCTCACGCTTTCCCATGAGGGGAACCGTCTTTAGAATACTCAGTCAACGATCAAAGGCATTGATTGACGTTAAGCAGCCATTAGACGTGCAAATCAACAAATCTTCATCAATATTATTATTTTACAGAATCATCAGAAAACTGAATCGTTCGGACTTACGATTCAGCGCAGTTGATCCGCCTTTCTGACCAACGATTCGCATCTTTTATATGGCAATCAACTTGGAGCTAACTAAGATTCCAAACTCCTAAAGCGAACTCGGTATCATGATTTTCAACCAAGTTATGAGTCTTTTTATTTTTTACAATAAAACCTTGTATGGGATATGAAAGCCTTCCCTTTGAGAGATTGCGCAAAATTCATGTACCAGACTTTTTTTCTTTAAGAGCCAAGAAGCTCTTTCACATGAAAATATCTGTTATTTCGAGTATCAGCTTTATTATGACTCTCTTCACAATATTTAATATAACATAAGTGAAAAAATACTTTTATCAAAAAGAATATGAGCAAAAAAATCAATAATTACAAACTTGTATTTCTCATATCGATTGTGCCTGTATAGTTGAATAAAAAGAAAGACAAATGAAAACATTAAGGCTGTGTTCCAACTTGTAAGGTTGTACACTTACACTTATAGCGTTTTCGGCTGGGGCTACACCGAGCTACATTGGTGTAGTGTAGCCATCTTTGTCTCTCTCTTCCTCATAGAAAATAAAAGGATGAAGATAGCTACACTACACCAGAGTAGCTCAGTGTAGCACCAGCCGAAAACGCTATTACACTTACCCTTTGCCTGCGCGCCAAGCGTATGCCTGCGTCAATGGTTGCGCATTTTAGCGAGCTCTGGCGGAGATGTACTTAACTAGGGTTAATTTGAAATTCGGACGATTCAATTCGCTAATGATTCTGTGAAGCAATAATATTGTTGAAGATTCGTTGATTTGGAGGTCTAATGATTGCTTAACGTCAATCAATACCTTTGATTAATAAAAAAACATCATTTTTGGTATCATAGCCGTAAAATTCGATTTTACGGCCCGTTTTCAGTCCGTAATAGTACATTACGATACAAGTGCGGTAAAACTTTTTCTGACGAGTGTGAGGTTGCAGCACGAGCCGAAGGTGAGTGTTGCAATCACACGAGATCAGAAGAAGTTTTTCCGTCGAGTATAGTACAAAATTTTACTTCGTAAGGTCTGAAAATGGGGATTTTACCCACGCGAAGCGTGGGTAAAACCCCAATTTTCACACCTGAAGTAAAATTTTGTACAATACGAGTCCGGTAAAACTTCTTCTGATCTCGTGTGATTGCAGAACTCGCCTTCGGCTCGTGCTGCAACCTCACACTCGTCAGAAAAAGTTTTACCGGACTCGTATTGTAATGTACTATTTCACGGACGTAGGTCCGTGAAATAATTATTTTACGTACGTAGATCCATAGAATGAACAATTTCTAAAATCAGCCATTTTTCAATGATAAATTATTTATCTCGGTTATTTTTCAATAACAAAACTTTTTCCATCAGTTGACAACACTAATAAAAAACATTTAGTTTGGATTCACGTGTATTTTTTATTCATTTATGCATCTATTCTTTCCTTTATTTTTTTCTTTTTTTTTCTTTATTTATTCTTTCCAATGCGCAACCATTGGCGCAGGCATACGCTCGGCGCGCACGCAAAGGGTAAGTGTAAGTGTAAGTGTACAACTTTACAAGTTGGAACACAGCCTAAGTATCAAGTAACGCATTTAAAATTCGTATTATTATCATTATTACGATGCCCCCCATAGTTCGGTTCGAAATAATTTAAAAAAAACTGGGCAAAACTTGGGCTTTCTAGCTTAAGGTGCCACGGTACTATTATATTTCAGTGATATAAGTTCCATGGTTTGCGCCTAATGTAAACCAGGCTTTAAGCCAGCGACGCGGTATTTGATGAAAGCTTGAATGAACTATACAATTTCGTCTTTTACGTAAAGATATTTGAAATCAATATTGTTATTGTAATCATAAATAATGCTATTTATAAACATGAAATATGAAAATAAACAAGAAATTACACTAGATGCATGATAATACATGATATGCGATTGTAGTCCCTATGTAATAAAAAATTTATAAAACGGCAACTATATATTCAAGCAGCCATTCATTTCTTACCGATAAGCTTGAACAGACTATGCATTTTATAACTAATACACAAACACAACCCCGTTCGCAGAAATATCTTGATATAAATAACCTATATTACACCCTCGGAAGTTTGATTAAATAAATATCTGAAATGAAACTTGGTATTTCGAATTGTAATATCAGTCGAGTTACTCAATAAACAAAAATTTTAATTCTGTTTCAAAAACAAACCATCGAACAAAGTAGAGGTGAAGAATAAATTTTAACAAAAGAGGTTACAAAAACTGGTCGATAGAAGGCAATGCGATACTCTTCTATCAGTTTCGCGCTGTCAAATTTTATAGGTTAATTTTAGCAGCTCAGTTTTAAAAAATGTTTAATGACGTTACGCGTTGATTAAATGTGTACATATTTCCATTTTCCATATCAAATAAATCGTAACATAAATGTCACAATCGAGGTGAATAAAAAAAAAAAAGTAAAATAATAAAATAAAAATAAAAAAACAAAAGAAGACAAGACAAAAAAAAAAAAAAAAAAAGCAGAAGAAAATAAGATAAAATCTTGAGGAGATTACAAGCAACGGGTTACTATTTACGAAAGATACATCTAATCTAAAAATAGGGTTCGTCATTCAAGCGAAACCCAAAACAAAGAAATAAAAACCGTTAAAATACAACCGCGCGATATGTACGGGAGATTGCGCTGATACTTTCGTCCCATTACCCGTTTCTTCTACGGAGGTAAAATACCATTTTCTTTAAATAACTTTTAGGTAGACATAAATCAATCGTTTATTCAATAGTTATTATAACCTCTCTGTCTTATTATTTTCACATCACTACACGACGCCGTTCTTTTTTTTCTCATCGATAAATCTAACCTCAAATAAAAAAAAAATCTCATCATTTTATCATTTTATCACATATAGTTATATTCATTCAATATGAATTCATGTTTTATCCATAAGTATAGTATAAAAGCGTTTATTCTAGTATAATCATTTCACAAATTCATAGATCTATGTGTAAAATTGCTTTGCGATTGTCATTTTGTTTTTGTTGGTTTTCTATATGAATTCTTGAACTGTGTGTCGCGTGACTAAAAGCAAAACTGGGTACATGTTTATGTACCGCTACCCGTACAATGAATAACAAACTTTGCAACCATTAAGGGCGTATGTATCGTTTAGTCAAAACCGAAAAGTCGTACGCGATGTAGATACGCCTTCAAAAACTCAATACATTAATATCAAATAGACATATCGCCAATTTTTTTGGCGCATACGCCCTTATGATTTCAGTCACGGTATTATCAATACCAACAAGACGATAGATCTTGGATACAGGGTGAGTTCCTAACGTCCGAAC
This sequence comes from Tenthredo mesomela, assembly GCA_943736025.1. NCBI lineage: Eukaryota > Metazoa > Arthropoda > Insecta > Hymenoptera > Tenthredinidae > Tenthredo > Tenthredo mesomela. The sequence goes on along the minus strand of OX031021.1, from coordinate 13,232,425 downwards.
ACTTGGAGTAGTGTTGAGGTGGCTAAGAAGCCAGCGCCGGCAATTGTTTCCTAATTTCAACGAATAAGGAAGCCTGAAATCAATATAACAATTGACAATTCTGATTTGTGGCCACCTCAACGCTGTTCCGAGTGTTCAGACGTTAGGAATTCTCCCTGTATATGCCAGTATATCACTTTCGCACGTTTTTCTATGTGATTAGGTTGGGAGGTTGAAGTTTGTAACGTTAATGCAATAAAATATTTGCCAAAAATCCTCAAATTCAAGGCTCGAACGTTTCAAATGGATCAAAAACGGTGCATAATTCCTGAAATTGTGTGAAACATGTTTATCTCGCATATTTTATGATTCTAACAACATTTGAATCACGAAATATTGCATATCTTCAACGAATATTCTGTTACGTTAACGTTACCAACTTCAACCTCATATTAGGTTGGCGTACGCCCTTTTGTTATCAAGCCCAACGTTTTTACACATACGTCCTTGCTGCGTCAGGCACATTATCGTCGAGACCAGAAAGGCATGTGGATCTGCATACACGCCTTTTTACTCCTCAGCTACTTTATATGTGATAAAGGGCATTCGCCCTTTTCTTATGGTACCACACTCTTTGGCACATCCTCCTTTCGGCTTTCAGTCACGCGATACATGTATCGTATGTGTTTACTAGTTAGAAAAGTACCTCATGTAATCAGAATTGTTATTGTATATCCTACCGTGATTGTTACGCACCCATTGTCGTCAAAAGTCAAGGGAATTTCTTTAGATACCTTAAGGGGAAATGAAAGCTGATTCCGCGCGACGGGGTGCCATCTATCGGATTGGAATTTTCGGGAGCCCGTTTCTCAGCTAAAACACATCCGATCGATGTGAAATTGATATCAATGAAGCAGAAGAAGTGTACGGAGGGCATGACTCTCTTGGATTTCCAAAAAACGAAAAGGAACGAAAACGAAAATTTCAATCCGATAGATGGCACCCCGTCGCGCAACAATCAGCTTTCATTTCCCCTTAAATGTTTCGTATGAAGTACAAAAGTAGACATACAGGGCGACCCAGAACTCCCGCACCGAACTGAACAGGCGGATTCCTTGTCGAATTCTAAGACGAAAATCCCTTTGCGAAAAATTCCGCTGATCAACGGTGTCCGAGTTATCGAATTTCCAAGTTGGCCATTCAGAGAGCCCAACACTGGCCGAGATAGTGCCGGCTCAAAAGTCAACAATTGGGGCAGTGCCCGCCGTCGCATGTCTGATAATTTGGCTAGAAAATCTCATTTTTATTAATACGTAACGGATAACGGGTGGACTTTTTACTTTGACACTTCCGCTTTTCAGTCTTTGACAGCCAGGTCGTCTGCTCCTTAGTTATTGGCCGTCCAGGTTGACCGCTCCATAGTTTTCTGCAGCCAGGTCATTCGCTCCATAGTTTCAGCGGTCTAGGTCATTCGCTTCATAGTTCCCGGCCGACTAGGTCGACCGCTCCATAGTTTTAGCGATCCAGGTCATTTACTCCATAGTTTCAGCGGTCCAGGTCATTTGCTCCATAGTTTTAGCGGTCCAGGTCATTTACTCCATAGTTTTAGCGGTCCAGGTCATGTACCCCATAGTTCTCGGCCGTCTAGGTCGACCACTCCATAGTTTTAGCGGTCCAGGTCATTCACTCCATAGTTCTCGGCCGTCTAGGTGAACCGCTCCCTAGTTTTAGCGATCCAGGTCATTTTCTAAAACTAAACTATGGAGCAAATGACCTGGATCGCTAAAACTAGGGAGCGGTCTACCTAGACGGCCGAGAACTATGGAGTGAATGACCTGGACCGCTAAAACTATGGAGCGGTCGACCTAGACGGCCAAAAACTATGAAGAAAATGACCTGGATCGCTAAAAGTATGGAGCGGTTGTCCTAGACGGCCGAGAACTATGGAGTGAATGACCTGGACCGCTAAAACTATGGAGCGGTCGACCTAGACGGCCGAGAACTATGGGGCAAATTACCTGGACCGCTAAAACTATGGAGTTAATGACCTGGACCGCTAAAACTATGGAGCAAATCACCTGGACCGCTGAAACTATAGAGTAAATGACCTGGATCGCTAAAACTATGGAGCGATCGACCTAGACGCCCAAGAACTATGGAGAGAATGACCTGGATCGCTAAAACTATGAAGCGGTCGACCTAGTCGACTGAGAACTATGGAGCGAACGACCTAGACCGCTGAAACTATGGAGCGAATGACCTGGCTGCAGAAAACTATGGAGCGGTCAACCTTGACGGCCGATAACTAAGGAGCAGACGACCTGGCTGTCAAAAACTGAAAAGCGGAAGTGTCAAAGTAAAAAGTCCACCAAGTTATCCGCTACGTATTAATAAAAATGAGATTTTCTAGCCAAATTATTAGACATGCGACGGCGGGCACTGCCCCAATTGTTGACTTTTGAGCCGGCACTATCTCGGCCAGTGTTGGGCTCTCTGAATGGCCAACTTGGAAATTCGATAACTCGGACACCGTTGATCAGCGGAATTTTTCGCAAAGGGATTTTCGTCTTAGAATTCGACAAGGAATCCGCCTGTTCAGTTCGGTGCGGGAGTTCTGGGTCGCCCTGTATAGTTTGTGAAGAACTATTCAAATATTCCGTCTAATTAGTCGTTACTGTAGCCAGCATAGAGAATACGTTCGATTTTTATCATATCATGATCACCGATCGACGTAGTATTTCCTCAGAATTCAAAGACAGGATCTATTATTTTATAATCAATTAAAAACTGTTTTTATTTATAATGTAAAGGTTTTTTTTCGTCACATGTTTTTTTTTTTTTTTGTTTAATAAAAGATCATTAATTGCCTTGGATAAGTATACACTATACATACATTGTCTAGAAAACATAGAAAAGTTAGGGGAATCCCCCCTCTTCCCCCTCGAGAAAATGGATACAATTGTACCGCGATGAAATTTCATCGGTTTCCTTTTTTTTCCCCTAGATTATCAAATCCCTGGATCAAATCTTTTCTTTTTCAAATATCATTACACGATATACCATACCTTGGAATTTATTCGTCGTTAATTTTCCTATTTGTATTGAAGAAAAAAAAACTCAATGAAAAAACATGAAGTTGAAGTATGTAATGTTAATGTAACAGAATTTTCAGAAAAATTCACTATTTCATGGCTCAAATGTTGTTAGATTTGCTAGGTAGACGAGGTATGAGGGATGTTTTTACTTGAACCGAGAAATGATGCACGTGTTTTGCTATTTTTTTAACTTCAAGTCATGAAATTAAGAATTTTGTCCCATTAGATTGTTGCCTTAACGTTACAAACTTCAACCTCATGAAAAAGCAAATAAACTATAGATCTGAAGTTAAGATAATATAACGTCAATCCTTTAAAATTGAATAGTTCATTCAGTTTCTCACTTTCTAGGGAAATTTAAATTATGTATTTCCTGTATTTGTATGTGGCTAAGGATACATGTGTGTCATAATAATAAACGTTTGTTAATGTAAAATTGGTAAACACCTGTTAGGTATCAAGATTGTACAATAGCGGGTCAAAAAAAAATAAAATAGTAACACAATTTTGATACAACTGGTCGCTCATCCATAGTTCTTAGTTCTTCTTAACTAAAAATCACAGGCTACACAGTGGGTCCCCTATTTCCCTAAAAGTCCCCCTTTTTTTTTTCCTCCCCTAAAAACACCCTAAATTTGAGGATTTCCCCTAAATGTCCACTAAAGCACACCATTTCCCCCTAAAACCACCCTATTTCTGGCCGACAGCTATGTTATTTCAAGTTCGGTTTCTAAATTTCGCGTTCCTACTCCTAATCATCGAACTGGTTACATTCGCGATGATGTAAACATTGAACAATTAGTTGGTAAATACTTCGTTGAGTAGTGAGTTAACTAATTTTAAGTTGTCAAAAAATATAAATACTTCTCAACAAAGTCTTTATGAAGCCTGTGCATCCAATTTTCTTTTATTTTGTCGTATCAATGTCGAAATGTGAGGACCCTAGAACCCCCCTATTTTTGCCTAAACTGTCCCCTATTTCCCCTAAAATTTGACGGAGTGATCGCTGTGAAGCCTGAAATCAGTTCTGGGGCTTGAAAATGCCCTGTACAATAATCTTTAGCATTGCTTCATCGATGATAACTCAAAAACTGCAGAAGTAATGTTCTTAAAAAATTCAGATATACTGCTGCTCATCGAATACTCTCTTCCTTTTTACAACGGACATATGCCAGAACATTATCGAGCAATAATGTATCTCAAAATTGCCTTTTTTTTTCAAACTTCAAAACAGTTGAGATCAGCAAAGCAGAATCAAGGAATGTCTCACAGAGCTTGGATTCAGCATAATGTATTTTTACGCAAAACTTAAGAGAGTGCAACAGTGTATCTGAATTTTTGATAATACGACTTTTCGACTTTGGAAAATTTCTGAATATTGTACCACTGATCTTTACTTTGACAAAACCCATGGATCCATTATCCTCCTGGATAAAGAAACTAGCATTTCTATGAACAGTCAAATCCATGAGCATAAAAATAGTCCAAAGTAGCGGTTCAGCGCAAAATTCATCATGGATGCAACTTATCTCACAAGATACAGCATCTGGATAAGAATTCGATCTGTTACAAAGAAGAACGCTATGAATGAGCAACTAGTTATCTCAAAACGGTGTCTTGTTTCGATCACCCTATTGTATAGTACATGTGTATGTAATTAGTGTGCGTTAGTTTATGAATTTTCTGTAGACTGTGTAATTGTTGAATAGAATTTGTATCTGCTTGCTAGGTGAGCTGGAAGTTAGGTAGCGCGACTTGGCATAGAAGTATCTTTCTATGATGTTTCCGTCAGGTCTTGGCTGTAATCTCTCATTCCCAAGCTGTCTGGGCTATCCTAGAGACAGCGAAGAATTAATACCAAAGATGGCGCGCGAGCCGATCATTCTAAACGTTTATGATATGGTGAGTGCCAGCGGGTGTTCAAAACGGCAAAATCAAAAACCATATTATATTTCAATTTCAATTCCAATCATTCTTCACTTCGATTTTCAGTATTGGATCAACGAATACACGACCCCAATTGGCTTGGGGGTATTTCATTCTGGTGTAGAAATATACGGCACAGGTAATACCACCAATATCAATCTCTTTAGCAATTGAAACCAAGTTTCATTCAATTTTAGTCATGAATTCGGTGAATTCAAGACTTGGGTTTAACGATACTTGATGAAAATTGATAGCAAGTCAAAAGCAAATGTCATTGAACATTTTCAATTCCAAACTGGTCAGACGTGTATTGAAATAGCTTTTTATTAAAGCCTTTTGAATTCTAAGACCTTTTGTTATGTTTGAAAACACGTATAAATTGTTTCATTTGAACCCAACGCACATAGAATGGGCTTACGGCGGACACACACTGCCAATATCTGGTATATTCGACATCAGACCAAGAGCGGCCGAGGAACTAGGCGAACAATTTAGATTTAGGTGAGAACAGAGTGTTGGATAGTTGAAGAATAACTGAATCTTGATATCAGGATACTAATTAGTTAAATAAATTTCACAACGCAGACAATCCGTGCAAATTGGCTACACGGATTTCACAGAAGAAGATGTATCCAGGATCATAGCTGAATTGGGAAAAGATTTTCGCGGCGATCGTTATCACCTTATGAATAAAAACTGCAATCATTTCAGCAGTCAATTAACACAGGTAGTTTTCCTTATTCACAAAATTCAAGTTAAAGTTGAATAAAAATTTTACCAATCGATCGATTGATCAATCTTTGTCTGAAAAATCTCATAAGATTTGTAAAATTAGATGAAATTTCTTCAATAATTAAGATTCTTGACTCTTTCTTGACTGAGAAAAAAAACTATGATTGAGTTTAAAAAAACAATTTCAGATACTCTGTGGCCTGGAAATTCCTGGTTGGGTAAATCGACTGGCTTATTTTAGTTCCTGCGTACCATTTCTTCAACGTTGTTTACCTAAGGAATGGCTGACTCCAGTAGCGCTACAACATTCTCTGAGTCACGTCAGCCATCACGAGAGTACTCCGCCGTCCGATACCTCGTTGTAACATTTAGCGAACGACGTTGACAGCGATGCTAATGTATTAAAGTGTCGTAGAAGTCACACGTTTTAATAATTAAAGTGCCGACTGAAAAACAAAAAAAAAATAAAAAAAATATATAGACAGAAAATAACAAGAAACAGAAAAAATAGGAAGCGAAGCGAATTAGAAAAAGTAAAAAAATAAATAAATAAAATTACTACACCAACGTTTTCCAAAATCTCTGGTATAATAACATTAAGTTAAGTTGAGACGAGATTATTGGAAATATAAGAAGAAAATTTCGTGAAATTTAATCATCAATGATAACGTTTAAATTTGATAGAAAAAATAAATGAAAATAAAAACCAAAAAAAAAAAAAAAAAACAAATTAGTATATATCTAAATGGAAAATAAATGAAATAAATGAATTAATGAGAGAAAAAAAAAAAAAAAATGGAAAAATAGAAAAAGATATAAGAATAAAGAAAAGGATAAACAAAAACAAAATTCAAAGGATAAACAAACAAAGAAACCCCTTGATATTTTCAATCAGGAGATATATAAGTAATAACAATGTAATCGAATATGATATACCAGATTTTTTACAAATATTTTTAAGCGATATAAGCTAAGCGCCTCTATTATCCAGATGACGATGAAATTTGGTGACTGACTGACTGTTTATTGTTGAAAAAAAGAAAAAACAAAAAAAAGAAAAGAAAAAGAAATCTCTAAACAATCTTCAATATCAAACAGGCATCTCCGAGCCATGTCGAATACGTGAAATGAAATGAAATGAAATGAAACGAAACGAAACGAAATGAAATACGTTAGTTATTATACTATAGTATACCATCTTTACATCTCAGACTAAGCGTTCGTAATCGTTGTTCAAATTGGAAAATACCCCGTTGATATAAATGAACAAATTACCAATTAATTTTATTCGTTAGATCACAAAAATTCGAGAAAATTTACACCATCCATTATTATTATTTTTTTTTTTTTACTTAAGTATAATATAGTTATAGTTTATGAAGTTTCGCTGCACGCAAACAAAAAAAAAAAAAAAAAAAAAAAAAAATCGTCTTTTATTCTACATAATTATTTATTTTATAAATTATTAATCATTTTATTATTATTATAATTATTATTATTATTATTATTATTATTTCAGTTAGTCGCCCGAATTTAGCTTGGATTTGGCAGCTGTAACAGAATATGGGCTAGATTTATAACTAGTTGATATTATTGCTGTTAAATGCATTGTACTGTGCCTCGTCATAAAATTAGATAAAATTTGGATATTTAATGTATAAATAAATTCCTATTATACTATTATACATATATAATAATAATATATCGGTATAAGATAGTGAAATAATTGTTTTTTTTTTTTTTTTTTTTTTTTTCATATATACTATAAGACTAAATACCAATTACCTTTGATATTTTTTAATCTTTCTTATTTTCTAATCTTTAATTCATTAATTATTATAATATTATTAAAATTTAATAACCAGGTCAAGTATAGTTAGTTCGTATTAATATTATGATGAATCTTATTTTATTTATTTATTTATTTTTTTTTCTGTTTTCTATCTAAACTCATTCATACTTTTTACAAGTTTGGCTATGGGATACGATGTACATAGAAAACTTTAGATATTAGGTGATATAGGTAATATTTTTTTTTTTTTTTTTTTTTTTTAATTTTATAATATAAATTAAAAACCATAGACTATTACGTGTGCATCCATCCTTATATAAATTATTTTTTCCTATTCATTCAGCCATGAATCTAATCTAATCAATTTTTATTTTTTTTTTCATTTCAAAAAGACATTTATTCTGAATTACTATCACAAATACCAAACTTTTAATTATATTACGATTTCTTGTTTCTTGTTTTTTTTTTTTTTTTTTTTTTTTTTTTATCAATTTATTTTTATTCTATCTTTTTAATATACCATATAGCGCTGCTTCAATTTTTTTAATTGAAATATTTTTAATATCGTTAATTTAATTAATACCATATAGACTGTTCACCTATTATTAAACGTATAGGATATAATCGTAAAACTTCGAGACTAATATTTCTGCACAAATATATAGAAGAAGAGGACGAAGAAAAGAATACAAGTGTTTACAAGACTAAGAAAAAGAGAAAGAAGCAAAATTAGTCATTTCCAATCTTGTCAGCAATTAATTGACAACAATTACTTCTTTTCTAAAACGCTATGCGTAAAATCCAATCTTTCATGCTGATTTTGCATGTGCAAAGTGCCCGTCTCCCGCACTAGTGCGCAAAGTAATTACTTCTTGCCCTAGTGCGAGAAACTGGCACTTTGCACATGCGCAAGGCACAAAAAGTCGAATTTTTCGCACTGTTTCAAAAAATAGTATGAGCAGCTTGTGCCGGAATCACCAACTTTATGCACTAGTTGCACAATGTACCATTTTTTTTTTCTTTTATTCTTTATTTTCTACTATTTAACGCGTAGGATGTGGATTCAACTGAATAATGTTACATTAATTTGATTTAATTTAATTCTATTTTATTTTGATATCATTACTTTTTGAAATATTTATCTAGCTTAGAGGTAATATTTAATTGAATAAAATTAATATCTGATATATATGAACATGTTCTTGAATGAAATACTTTGTTGGTTTGATATTAGTGATCGCTGGATCGAATCGATAACAAGTTGATCCGGTGATATGGTATTTGAGAATAGAATAACAATAGAATAACAAAGCTCTGGTGTATGACGCATACCGTAATGAAGTATGTAAGTTGGGATATTATTAAAATCCCATCGCCGCATTGTATAATAGAAATACAAAATAGGAAATTAAATCAAATTATGATAACAGTTTAAATTTGACTTCTCCTTGACATATTTACTGTACAGGGTGTAAATTCTCCGGGGTCTGATCTGGGAGGAGCTTCGACGTGCTGAAGCTCCGCCTTCTTCTATTCACACTCGTTCGCTTCAGAATGATAGTGTGTGATTATCAAGCAGATACCCTCATCTCCAAATTTGTTTACATTCACACGTTTAGTAAACGAATAGAAGAAGGCGGAGCTTCGGTACGTCAAAGCTCCTCCCAAATCAGACTCCGGAGAATTTACACCCTGTATAACCAGCCGGGGTGTGTTGGGGGTCGATTGAATTAGATGAATACATAGATACCTAATATTGTATATGTATAATAAATGAATCGTCGCATTTATTAGTCTATAAACACTATATAAGGATATTGACAACCACGAGTTGTCATTCAAGTCATTCAAGTCATTATTCCATAATGAATGAAATATGTCGGTTCTCCAAATAATGATTTCTAGTCTTATTTTCGAAAATCATTTGAAACAATGACTCGGGTGACTGGTGAGTAATGTTACGTCCATCGATTGATATACATACACACACACACACAGACACGCCTATATACTCATTTCCAAGGGTATTATCCCTTGGTATTAATTAATAAGTTGTGAATTGGGTAGAAGGGGATACCGATGGTAACAACTATCTGAATTTTTTCGTCTTATAGGTCCCTTGTAGAAACAGTGAGGAAAGAAAGTTATTAAATATACCTATAATATGATATATAGCGAAGATACGAAGTCGTTATAGAATTTGAGGAAACTTGTCCGTAGAATAATTTCAAACTTCAATATAGATTAGATTAATTTTTTTTTCATAGAAACTTTAATAAAAAAAACTTCCCAAACTGTATAGCGATGATATAGTTGTGTAACACCTAATAGGACGCGTATAGAGTTCTTAGTAATTTTGTCTTCTGGAAAACGTTTGAGTTTTCCGCATATTCTGATTGAATAAATATTATGTACTATGTATGAAATTTTTTCACACAAGAGTATATAGAAATAACAACAAGAGTGCATGAATAATTCATATTTATATGCGATAATGATTAAATAATTGGAGAATTTAATTGAAGATAGAGAAGAAAGAGAGATATGAAATTAAAAGTTTAAGAATTAATTCGAATTAAGCAATCTAATGTATCAATACTAAACGAAAGTTGAGAAGAAGAGTAACTTTTATTGATATCTAGATAGTATTTCAGATAAGTCATTGATTCGCAGACTTGATAATGCATAAAATATAATATAAGCAAATATGTCTACAAATATATGGGGCATTTCATACCGAATCGATCTCTCGGATTCTACTCTCTAGAAATGACTTGGATTTGTTTTTCAAAATTTTTTTACAAAAAGTTGTCCGATTTACTTGTGATTTTTGAAAATGAACAAATCGTTGGCCATAATTCTAAAATCTAGATCAAATCGGCATGTAATACCCTGTATATGTATATATACAGGGTGAGTCTTTCCTGGTATCGAATGAGGGAGGGGCTTATCAGTGCAAACGCTCCGCCCCTTTCCATTAATACTCGTTGAAATCATCAGCGTGAAAATAAAAGTGGGGTTTCTCGATACATACGACGATGAGTGTGAATAGAACGGGGCAGAGTGTTTGCGCTGATAAGCCCCTCCCTCATTCAATACCAAGGAAGACTCAGGCTGTATATAAATAAATAATATATTGAATAGAGTTGTAAAAATATTTTCCAATACGAAGCTCTCTTTGAATTTAACGCGTAGGTATATATAATGAATAAGAGGAGTTTGAGAGAATCGGTAATAATATGAATGCGAATCTAATATTGTATATTGAATATATGACCGTGTTGTTCTACGTAATATTAATAATAATAATTGTTTGAAAGGAGAGACTCCAAGGAGGAAAATTTATCGATATATTATATTATATTATATTATATTATATTATATTATACAATCTATGATTAAGGTGTTATAAATAAAACGACTTTTTTTCATTAATAAAAATAAAACTAAAAGAATCAAGTTGTGTCTCCTTAATCGATTAGAGTTGAAACTCCTCGCCCCTCAACCTGCTCTCTTCCTTCCTTCCGTAATCGAAACTTGATCTTGAATCATGATCTTCTCATTCGATTCAATTATTATTATAGTAATTTGGAAAATAGTTTTCATTACCTATCTAATAAATTTTATACTATCAAACTATTGATATTATATTAAATCAGGGTATCGGAATTTAATCAACATAATCTGATTTCAGGACAACTTTATACACAGCAAATAATTGTTATAATCAATTTAATACCATATATAGAGTAGAAACAGCTAGTTTCCTATTCCTTGGTAATGTACAAGAAAATACATTGCTTGGCTAATTAATTAATTAATTAATTAATTAATAATTGATAATTAATAATCAATAACTATTATTATTATTATTATTATTATTATGAATTATTATGAATTATTTATAGTTCTGTATATATTTTTGTTTTTTTTCTTTTTTCGTTTTTTCTTCAATTTCTTTTTTCCCAAATTTCATTTTATTTCATTTTATTTTTAATAAATACTTTTTAAAAACAATGCACAAATGTTATTATATTGTATATATATATATATATATATATATATATATATATATAAATATGATAATAATATTAATAGCGACTAAACTAAAAGTATATTTAATAATATACACTATACTATATTTTATTTTATATTATATATAAATCCTAAGAAATTGTTTTTTTTTTTTTTTTTTTTCTCCTCTCTTTCCTTCGATAACATTCTTTTTCTTTAGATATATAGGTGTTTTTTATTATTGTTATTATTATTATTATTATTATTATTATTATTATTATTATTATTATTATTATGTATTCGTGTTATTATATGGGTATAAATGTTGTATATGGGCAATCGTCAGCCTATCGCTTATAATTACAGACGTTGCTTTTGTTCGAATAATTAAATTAATCTCATAATATAAACTTATTATTTGATTCTATCAATCATACTAATAATATAATACTATACTATTTACTATAATAAGACTTCATAGATTTTCTTTAATTATTATCAATCGAATGATATATATACTATATTATATATATTTTCTATTTATTTTCTCTTTCTCAAACGATCGATGATTGAATAATAATTTTGTTCGAAATATTGATCAATCTGTTATTAGGTATTTAATAAATAAGAAAGATTAAATTAGACGACTACACATCCGAGCTGCTGTTAGTCGATTATACAATATCAAAATATAATAATAAGAGATTGAAAAATCAATAAAAAAAAAAAGAAAACTCTTTTTATAGAATCAACGATGAACTCTACACGTCTATGGTAATATATAATTTATATTGACATTATCTCAGTTTTATAAATAACGTATAGTAGTATGGTATAATGATAATAATGGTATGTTTCGGTCTATTAAAACGTTACATTAATTTATCAATTTTTTTTATTTTTCATTTTTTGTTTCGTTTTCATCAACGGCCCTCGAAACAATCTAAATCTATTTTAAATATATATAAGAGTGTTAAAATCTAATATAATTTATTATGTATATTTTGTTATTATATAATTTATCTAATATACCTAATAACGTTGTTATACCATATTATATTCATTTATCTTTATCGCAGGGTGTTGGTACAGGGGGTACATTAATCAATGCGCTTAATAAACTCTAGTTACCAGTTATCCAAGTTTATCCTATCACCCCCCCCTAAACTTTACGCACGTAGTTTTAATATAACGTGAATTAGTCATCGCAGACATTTGATATCAAATAGGAGCTTGTATAAAATTTAAACAAAGCATATTCTTCTAAATGAAACCCTGCCCCCCCCCCCTCCCTTCCCCCTATATCCCTCGTAAGATTCTTTTGTGGTATACATATACGAGTACACCCGGGTATATTATCTAGGTAAAACAGGAGTGTGCATATCGCATAGATATTTCAATGAAATTGAAATTAAAATTCAATTAGAATTGAATGAAATTTTTCCGATCAATTTGAACTCAACTGAATGAAAAGTATCTACATCTATCTACAGGGTGGTCGTTAGAGAGAAAATTTCCTGGCCGCCCCCCCAAATCGACTCCAAATAAATCAAAATTCATCCTGTAATTTTTTCAGATTTTTATTTCAACGCTTGACCCTTGTCCACAGAGGCTGAAACTTCTCCATCTGAAATACACGGGGTTTCATAGTCTTTTCAGTTATTATTTCACTGTGGGTCTAATTATGGATATAAAAATCTGAAATTCTCACAGTATGGTCTACGGAAATGCTGCTATGTGAAAAAAAATCGCCACCTCCCCTGCCTTCCTAATTTAGTATAAGTCATCCTATGCCAATGTGATGATTTTTAATTTTCCAATTTTATCGAATGTTGCTCGAGGACATCGGAAAACATATATTTCCAATGTTTTGGATTAACATTCGATGAAATTGGGGAAAAAAAAAACCATCACATTGGCATGGGATGACCCATAAACAATTTTGAGGGCAGGGTGGTAGCGATTTTTTTTCCACAGAGCTGCAGCATTTCCGTAGACCAATTAGTGAGAATTTCAGATTTTTATGTCCACAATGAAATGATAACTGAAAAGACCGCGAAACCCGGTGTAGTATTTCAAATGGAGAAGTTCATCCTCTGTGGTCAAGGGTCAAGCGTTAAAATAAAAATCTGAAAAAATTACAGGATGAGTTTTGATTTATTTGGAGTCGATTCGGGGGGCGGCCCGGGAAATTTATGTTTATTCTCATTTTAACGGCCACCCTAATCTACATAGTATATCAGTTCTCTTTTATATCTTGTATCGTCGAAACATAGAATATTAGTACATTACAATACGAGTCTTCAAAAATCACCGTCACCACTTTTCAAAAATCATAGTAATTCTAATAGTCGTATTTAATAATAATTAATAACGCGACGATTTTTTAAACGTGCAAAGTAGTGTTATTCGTTTATATTCACCGATGATCCCAGATTTTAAATTTCGAATATTGACAATTGATAATTGAAATATTGCACACCCCATTGATTAGTGAATTTTTTTCTTCAATATTTTCAATGTTTTCGATTTTCTAAATTTCTAGTTTTCGAATAGATAATAATACCTTATATGGTGCGTGACTCATATCAAATTTTTATATATACTATGTATGTATAAAATGGAATCTATTGATTCGTTACTATTTTTTTTTTTTTTTTTTTTTTTTTTCTTCTGCTTTCGCATAGATTCGCGATTTTTCTTTCTTTCATTATGCAATTCATATAAATCGTTATGCTAATTAAATAATTAATAATGACTAAAGATCGATAGTCGCTCGATGAATTATTATTAATATTATTATTTTTATTTTTATTTTTTTCCGTTTTTCTTTAAATACAATTTATTAATCGATTGGGTTTTGAGTATAGACTGAAGATAAAACCCACGTTGTAAATAATGATGAGAAGAAAAAGAAAAAAAATTAAACCAACACACACACACACGCGTGCGCTTGCAAAAATTGTTAAAGCACACGTGTTGGTTTATTTGTTTGTTTTTTTCTTTTTTTCTTTTTTCTGTCTATTAAAACACAAACAAACAATTATAAATATTGACGAAATGCGATATTTGTTTTTATTTTTTTTTTTTAATAAAAATGTGGAGATTTCGAATTGAATGAAATCAATTTAAAAAATAAAAAAAAATAAATAAATAAAGTCCAATGATTATGATTCGTTATACTATATTATAGTATACTAATATACATTCGTTTCTTGTTTTCTTGTTGAATGAAATATAGCTAAACCACGCATTACACCGACTTCGGGCCTGATGATTTTGGCAAAGATTGAAAAAAAATATTTGAAACTATCAATCGATTTCAACATTGGTTTTATAACGTTGAATATTACTTGACCAAAGAGAAAAAAAAAAAAAAGAGAAAAAAAAAAAAAGAGAAAAAAAAAAAAAGATAAAATCTTTGGTATCCAGCACCAAGGGAGTTTGGAGAAAATATTCATTCGTCATAATAATACATAATTTGATGATTCAATTATTTTGATGAATAAATACTAGTCGCCTTTCCTTTATATTATATAATATTCACTATAACTTCTCCCTGATACTTTTAGGTCATTGAGTAGTAGTAGTTATTTTTGTTTTATGTTACGGAATCAACTTTTTGTTTCTTTCTTTCTTTCTTTCTTTCTTTCTTTCTTTCCTTTCTTTATTTATTTCTTTATTTATTAAAACTCTATACGAAAGCGGACCTTAATTAATTATTATCATCTCGCATTTGTTAGTGATTATTAGAAGTATTATGTATGTGTGTATGTATGTATGTATTAGACCGGTTCAAAAAAATCGACTATTCTTTTTCTTTCAATTTTCGCATTGAAATACTTTCGGGGGGCTGAAAAAGATGCCTGCTAAAAGCGGAGCTCTTAATATTAAGATTTAGAGGTCGCTCATCGCGGATTTCTATTTTCCATTTGAATAGCATAGGAAATTTTTTTTTTTTTTTTTATATAATTTTGTAGCTCACAAACCAATGAACAAATCCAAATGACTCAGACATATTTTCATAGGAAATTGAACACTCTACAAAAAGCTTCTCTTATCATTTTTTGATAAATTGACTCCTTCCAAAGTTATTGGAGCTCAAATTTCAATTTATAGTTGAGTAAACTATTTTTTTTTTTTTGTGATTTTTTTTCCACAATGATAGATACATTTTTTAGAGTGTTCAATCCCCTATCAAAATATGTAAGAGTCATTTGGATTTGTTCATTGGTTTGTGAGCTGCGAAATTCTGAAGAAAAAAAAATAAATAAAATTCCTATGCTATTTAAATGGAAAATAGAAATCCGCGATGAGCGACCTCTAAATCTTAATATTAAGAGCTCCGCTTTCAACAGGCATCTTTTTTCACCCCCCTCGAAAGTATTTCAATGCGAAAATTGAAAAAAAAAGAATAGTCGATTTTTTTGAACCGGTCTAGTATGTATGTATATCCCTAATATTCACACGTTAATATTATATATTATATATAATATAAATATTTCAAGTATGTTTACCGTCATTTATTTATTTATTTGATTTATTTGATTTAATTTATTTATATTTTAGATAATGAACATTTCAACTATCAACCTGTTTAAATAACAATGATTAAATAAGTTTTCGCATATATAGGTATATTGTGATTTTTTACTTTTCTTTTCTTTTCTTTTCTTTTCTTTTCTTTTTTTATATAATGAGAAAATTTAATCATTTTCAACATCTACATAGTATATATATATATATATATATAGTAGTACTAGATTTAGAAGCGGACGATCACTATATAATAAATAGTCATCCAAATATTATTGCTAAATAATTTGACTGAGATTCCTTTCGTTAATAAGATTATCTAATAATATGTATATCTATCTAAATATATTATATTGTGAATTTAAAGTAAAAATGTAAATTATTATTATTATTATTTTTTTTTTTTTTTTTTTGTTTGTTTCATACCTAACATATAAAAGTTGAACATTTTTAAAATTAGTATGTATTTTTAAATATAAATGCGTAAAATTTTTTTCCTCGATCAACAAAAAAAAAACTTCACCACTGCCGCCGCTTATCAAATCATTGTTTATAATCAATTAGCAATGTATTGAACGATTGTGTTTGCGGTATGAACATTACAAAACATGTATAATGGATGGAGAGAGAGAGAGAGAGAGAGAGAGAGAGAAAGTGTAAAATAGAAAAAAGAGAGAGAAAGTGAGATATTCTAGTATTTTATAATATGTACAATAATAATTTATAGTCACGATATGAACAAAAAAAATAAAAATAAAAAAGAGAAATTACTATTTTGTACAAGCTCTGTAGTAGCCAAAATGTTGTCATGTTTTTTTCTATTTTTCATATATTTATATATATATAATATACCAAATTAATAAGTTAAAAGTTTTCATTATTTGAAATAAATATAATATATTTTTTCGTTTCAATTATAATTTTTTTTTTTTTTTTTTTTTTTTCTATGCAATTCGTTTATTACCGATTTTTGATATATGTAAAAAGTATAAATATGTACCTATTATTATATCTATTGTGTATGTTAAGTAGAGTTTCTTTATTATGCAACAAGTATACCTATTAGACTGTATCAAAAAAAAAAAAAAAAACGACATCTTCTTTTTGTTCGGGCCCTTTCGAAAATAGTTAGTGCTTAATGTATAAAGAAAATTGTCCCCAAAGCTTAGCTATGTAGCTCGAACACAGAATTAGCGCATTTGAAAATAAGATTTCCCATGTATTTCAAATGGCAAAATTTGTTTATCTTAGTTTTATTTTTATAATTCTCTTTATTCAACTGATAAGAATAAAGTAGATATACGGTTTTGAAGGGAAAAAAATTTCTGAGAAAATGCATGCAAAAAAAATTTTTTAATTAATTTGTCGAAAAGTAAGTAGTAATCAAATATACATAATGACTTTTAAACCACTGTAACTCGTTAACGGTTCAATCGAGCAACTTGGGCCAAAGGACTATTTTTGTAGATCATAAAATTCTCTACAAAACCGTATATCTACTTTATTCTTATCAGTTGAATAAAGAGAGTTATAAAAATAAAACTAGGATAAACAAATTTTGCCATTTGAAATACATGGGAAATCTTATTTTCAAATGCGCTAATTCTGTGTTCAAGCTACATAGCTGAGCTTTGGGGACAATTTTCTTAATATTAAGCACTAACTATTTTCGAAAGGGCACGAACAAAAAGATGTCGATTTTTTTTTTTTTTTTGACACAGTCTAATACCTATATAAGGGTATATTATTATATCTCAGATTGATTTTCTATTCATTTATGCCAAGAGAGAACACAGGGATCACAAAGCTCTTTACTATATTTTTACCAAAATTTGTAAATTATTATTTTAACATTTGCCAATTTGTAGTATCTCGATTGTAATGTTTAAAGAGCGAATAAAAAAAAAAAAAATCTCATTTTGTGCAATAAAATTGTGTAAAAAATAAAAAAAATAAAAATAAAAAATAAAATCGTTTAAAATAAATATATATAATAATATTCATTAATATTGTATGTAGTACGATATTTATGACTACTATATTATATTATATAGGTATAGGTATATATAATTAATTCCTAACTATAAATAATAATAATAATAATAATAATAATAATAATAATAATAATAATAAACGAAATCTTATCATTCTTTTTGATATTCGATTAAATATTAATAATATCAACGATTGATTTAAACGTTAATAAATAATAAATTATACATAGTAAATTAATATAATAATCAATCGATAAATAAATCAATTGTAATAAAAGTAAAAATTTCGTATTACAGTTGAAAATACATATTTCATTAATCAAATTTTCTAATACTTTTTTCTTTCACTGTATGTAGATAACAGTGATATTTAATTAATTATTAATAAAAGAAAAAAAAGAAAAAAAAAAACCATTTAATCTTTGATCAGTTTTAAGTAGACGACGGCGTTTGCGAATAGTATGCGTATAGGATATAGGTAAGTAAAATAGCGATGAATAAAAACTGACTAATTATAATTAATTTATATTAAAAATTCTAATCACGGTTCTCTTATTGTTATTGAAGTAGAATTTTTTTTCAAATAAATAAATTCAATTCATGCTTTTTAAATATGCAACGAAAAGTCGAACTTTTCACACTGTTTCGGAAGAAAGAAAGAAAAAAATAAAAATAAAAATAGTATGAGCAACTTTATGCGCACTAGTTGCGCACAATGTACTAATTATATTACCATCAATTTTTATTACCCTTGTATATCACTGGGTCACTTTTGTCTCTCTCTCTCTCTCTGTCTGTCTATTTCTCCTTTTTTCTCGACCAAGAGGTAATACATAAATTATAAATGTATGTATATCGGTATGCGTAGCGTTTGTAATCAATTGGTTAGTTAGTTGGTTAGTTAGTTAGTTAGTTAATTAGTTAGTCAATTATTTATTTAATCTATTACCAAACTGTTTATATTATAATTTAATCTATTCAATTAATTGACTGCCCTTAATAATACTATTTCTTTTTCTTTCATAATATCCATTATATCTTGGACATTGATAATAATAATGATAATGATAATAATGATAATAATAATAATAATAATGATAATGAGACAGTATTCATTCAATTTCCGGCTAGCCGCAGCAGAAAGAAAAAAGAAATTCTTATTTTTAATGGCTTCAAGAATCTTGCTAGAAACAGATTTATTTTCTTCTTCTTCTCTATCCAATATGTATGTATGTATGTAATACCTATTATAATCCTATATAGAAATAGAATTTCGAAAATCGACGATAGATGGAGAAAAAAAAAAAAATTGTTGACGAATAAAATCTCTAAACCGAGGTATTATAGCGTACCTAGGTATAATACTACTACAGCCCCTCCCTTAAAAAATTCTTTTAAAAAAGAAAAAAAAAAAAAAAAAACCATACGTAGAAAACAAACATACACATGTGGTCACACGACTCACTTTTTTCAACCGGTCACAAGTTTTATAATCATCAAGTTTTATATTTTTGTGTGTTTTTGTTTTTTGTTTTTTTTTTTTGTTGGGATCAACTAAAAGCGCGATTATACGACGATTATTTATTATTATAATACCTAGGAATCGTACGACGATGATCCGTGATCGTGGGCAGGGCTTGGTGGGGTAGACGGATTTGAACTATTGTTCGACGCTATTGAATGTCGAGGACTTCCGCCAGACGTGTGCTCCTGGAATATGAAAAAAATTCAAGGATTAAAACTAGTTGCGCAATGTAACATTTTTGAAACGCTGTGCCTAAAATTCGACTTTTCGTACCGGTTTCACGTGTGGAAAAGTGCCCATTTCTCGCACTAGTAGAGTGCGCAAAGTAATTACCTTGCGCACGCAAAAGGCACAAAAAAAAAAGTCGAATTTTTCGCACAGTTTTTGAAAAAGTGGTACGAGTAACTAGTGCGCATTCGTGATTCTGGAAAAATCATAAACTCTGCGCATAGAAAAAATAAAAGGATCAAAACTAGCTGCGCAATGTCACATTTTTGAAATGCTGTGCCTAAAATTTGACTTTTCGTACCTGTTTCGCGTGTAGAAAGTGCCCATTTCTCGCACTAGTAGAGTGCGCAAAGTAATTACCTAGCGCACGCAAAAGGCACAAGAAAAAGAAAGTCGAGTTTTTCGCACAGTTTTTGAAAAAGTGGTACGAGCCAACTAGTGCGCATTCGTGATTCTGGCAGAATCATAAACTCTGCGCACTAGTTGCACAATGTACAATTTAGATACCTTTCAAAAGAATTTTCCACACTGCGTGCGTAAAGTTCGATTTTGCGCAGGCTTCATGTGCATGAAATTCAACTTAACGCGCGTTGTGTTAAAAAATAAAGTTCGATACACGTTCGAAAGATGATTCTTGACCCGTGCGACTATCACCTTCGCTTTGCTCAGGCGAAAAACTTTACACTTGTCTGAGAACCAACACTTGCGCACTAGTATCGAAAAGTACTATTCTCTAGAGAAAAAAGCTCGTCTCTACTGATACTAAAGTAACGATAACGTGAAACGAAGGCTATATTCTACTAATGAAAAATCATAAATGTTGTAAATCAGTGATAAACGATGAAGAAAAAATGCTCATTACCTTATCGTGTAACGACGCGATACTACCAAGCGACAACGGCGTATGCGATCTTAGATGTAATGATTCTGAGTCGACTTGGTCTACCGGAGTCCTCGGCAATGACGGAGGTGTGGCAGTGGGTCTAGGAGGGGCCGGACCTCTCCGAGATGAAGTGGAACCTGATAATATAAAATATAGAATAGTTAAACCGATCGAATACCTTGAATAACGATGGAGAAAATTATCGAAGAGACACACGACGAAATAAAATTCACATTTTTTTCTATCAATAATAGAACAATTTGTTTACCATTATGTGGTGAATATCCCGAATTTCTAGTCATGTGTGAACTCAGCCGGCGTGTATCTGACGGAGGATGTCTAGGCGGTAAAGGCGCTGGTTTATTAGGCGCCGATATACCAGAACCGTACAACTATCAATAAAATAGATATTATTCAGTGTTTGAAGATGACAACACAACTTTGTATGAAATAATTTTTTATGAAATTTATAATAATTACTCGTTGTTGACTGCCGTGAAGATGAGTACCGGACGGTGGTCCGGTGTACTGTTGTTGATCCGCCGTCTCCAGAGTAGTTGGTAAATCTAATAATCGTTGAATCTGTGATGACGAAGAAAAAAAAAAACATTAAACTCTGCCGTTTATCAATTTCCTTGATGCTTGAATTAAATTCTTGCTCCCCTGGTCTCACCTGTATGCCATTTCCCGGTCCCATATGACTGATATGATTAAAATTAGTCGGAGCAGATATCATTTTAGATCGTCTATCCGTAGGTCGAGCTGCTCGATTTCCCTCGCGCAAAGAGAACCTTCTTCTCGGTCTGGCCATTTGTCTGCCACTAGCGTCAACCGTTGCCAGATTCAACAATTCCCCTGTAAGAAAGGAAAAAACAGAAGAAAAATGTACATTTTTATTTTTTTGCGCAATGAATTTGGCCTTTTTCTTCAACAAACACACTTACGTTGATGTAAATTACTCAAATATATGACGTGTGGCATGTCATTGATTGTACAAGAGCTCAACGATCCCGAAGAATTCAAAGGACGAGCTCTTTTAACGTTCAAAGTCTGGAGCCAGTCTCCGGTCGTACAGTCAAAAGCGTCGACGTGAGTTTCGCTGTAGACTAGAAGATAGCCTTCGCAGTAGCCTGTGGATACGAAAAGGATAAGAGGATTTAATTAGCTGCGATAATATCCCCCGATACGAGGATTTATAATTATTTATACTCACTGACTGCGATCGGCACAGCAGGATACATGATCTCTCGATCTCTGCTCTTCCTCCCTTGACTATCAACGTAAACAGCTAATGTGTGAAAAACTAGTAAAAATTCACCCCGGGGAAGTTCTATGCAACGCAAAGCGTCCACCGCGCTGTAAGTGAGAAAACCTAGTAGGGTGTTCTCCGGATGAACTAGCGCTGTAAATAATACATCGGTTTTATAATATATTTCATCATAGATTGTGGTAATGATCAATTATATACAATATTATCTTACAAATCGGTGAATGATCTCCTAGAATGCTGTAGATTGAGAAACCGGATGGATATCCAACGCACAGTCTACCTTCGGTTAGTACTTGCAGCGTTTGAGCATGACAGGGTAACATAACTTCGCGAATTCTCTTATGCCTTGTTTTCGTACGAGTTATTTCGTATATTATAACTTGGGAAGAGTTCTGTAACGAAATAATCAGCGTTGAAATAATGAAAGTTGACCAATCTTTCTTAACTTTTATTCAGCAAATTTTTTTCAATTTTTTTTTTTACCTGTCTCTTAATCGCTACGCATAAGCAATAAGTCAATGGATTACGACGCATTATTCCTGTCGTTAAAGTAATGCAACCCTTTGTCTCGGCTACTTTAATCCATTCAACTTCGTCCCCGTCCAATGCTCTCACAGGTACAAGTCTTACGTGCCGTTGTTTGCCGCTAAGTACAACTATCAATTGTTCTTCGGTCACATATTCTAGCAGGTATATCTTCTTTCCTTCTCCAACTCGCGCAATTTCTGAACACATAATTGTTTTTTTTTTTTTTTTTAGTGAAAGCAATGTGCGGAAGATATTAGAAAACCGAGTTTTGACGGGATGGATATTCTTTACTCACCACTACGATCTAAATCTAAACAGAATAGGCCCTCCTCAGTGCCAATGACTAGACGATCAGGGTCAATTATTGTTCCTGACATAACGTTCTTGATAAGTGCTAGAGTGTTGTCTAGCAGCTCTTTCACTCGGAATATCTAAATTATCGGATCGCATAAGTTGAGTTAAATAGAATCATGATCGAAACGATATTGTCTTCAATGAATGAAACAGGCAAAACCCATACCGTGGTGTTTGGAAGATTGTTGCGCTTCAAAATACGATGAAGTTCACTCAATGCCACAACCCATTTAGTCTTTTCACTCTCCGTATCAGCCAGCATCAATGTGATGTTCCTCAGGCCTGGCGGTTCCATCAAAGACGTTGTTATCTGTTGTTAGTGAATAATGTCAAAGATCAACGCGTGTCCTTTGCTGGGTATAATTATTGGAAAACATCATATACTCACTCTAAATATACATGGAATGTCTTTTTTAGTTGCATGTATCACATCGGAATCGCGCACGGAACTAACGCTGAATTCCTCGTCTCTCATGTCCAATACTTGAGAGACGTAAACAGAAGGCAAAGCGTTGCGATCCGGTGATATATCGTAAAGAAATAATTTAAAGTCACAAACAACGACGAACTGTCTGACCCATCCCTTTTTGACGCCGCCCATCTTTGGCACTTTTACATATCCCTCATAAGCCGTTCCAATTCCTCTGGTAGGGTCAATGCCCAGCGGTCGTTTGGCTGTAATATATCCATGAAATAAGACAAAACGGTTCCCAAACGATGACCACTAAATTTTACGGACATTTTATCTACTCACTTTGATCAGGAGGCACAGGGCAGATGGAGGGAACCTTGTCGCAGCAAGACATGTGGCAGGCAAAGCCACACACCTCGCAAACTACACCTTGCCTGGTCAGACCGACCATCAGCGATGTACAATGGTTGCATTTTGTCGGTGCGGAAAAAGTGCGGACTAAAAATTGGTGGGATTTTGGTTTTGGCTGTAAGCTAAGCTGCCCGTGCGGTATGGATGATTTATTCAATAACTCGTGAGATAATGGAGAGGTGGGATCCTGCAATTGCATAAAATTAATTTTAGGATATCATCCATTGATAACGACTAGTCAAAATACTCACGATGCTCTGTTCTGACAAATTGCTCTTGCTGCTTGATATACTAGGCGCACGGTTGTCCTCTATATCACCTTCGACACTATCTACACTACCGTGACGTGTACTGCCCGCAGTTTCCTTGAGGAAGTGTTCGAGGTACGACATTTGGGATGTGGGACGTTCTAGGACTGAAATTTACGTTTAAAAGTTAATGAAATATGATGCCCATAGGTATGCGGCAGCTTTGTTCATCTCTCTATACGTCAGTTTAACCATTGCGTTCAAAATTATGGATATATATAAATTTAGTTATTTCAAAAATTTGTTGATGCATGAAAACTGCAGAAATTTGAATATATCTCGTGAATTTTGCTACCAGAAATGAAAGTAAAAATGCTACAAAGACTAAAATGATGTAGGATAAAGAGATGATATTGAAAAAGCTTAATATCTAAGGACAGAAATTTTCCACATATTAATAACTGATATACAGGGTGAGTTTTCTCTGGTATAGCATGAGGGAGGGGCTTATCATCGCAACTGCTCCGCCCCTTTCTATTCATACTTATTATCGTTGTATCGAGAAATCCTTCTTTTATTTTCACGTGTCGTCAAAACTGATGATTTCAACAAGCATGCATAGAAAGGGGAGGAGCGTTTTCGACGATAAGCCCCTCCCTCATGCGATGCGAGAGGAAACTCACCCTGTATACGATTAATAAAATTCAATTTGTAAAATGATATAATATTCGATAATTTCCTCCGCAATATATTTCATCGTTATTAAATAAATATCGTTTGTATTGTAAAACGAAATGTAAGATAAGAATCCGGTTCGAATTTAAAAAATCTACGGACAATAAAACTAAGGAGAAAATTATCGATATTTATTGCGCTTTAAATCCATAAAGCGTTATACACACACGAGCTTGTTATATTGTCAGTCTCAAAGTTTTAGAATCAATATAATAATAGATATTGTCATTTAGGAAAAAGCGATTTGATTATTTCTTCTTCTTCTTCTCCTTCTCTTATATACCGAAAAATCATTTTGCTTTTTTTGATATTGTAACAAGCTATAACATAAACTAATAACGTAGTCTGAAAAAAAGGAGAGAACAACAGAGAATAACAAAACCATTACATTATATATGTAAAAAATAAAAAATAAAAAAAAATAAAAATAAGGAAAACAGAAAATGCAGCCATCACCTAAATATTTCATACGTAGATAATATAGATACGTATACACAGATTTATGTACGATAATATGGTAACGATGAAAAATGAACAACTTGCGAGAGACATATCTGACAAATTTCCCATAAAACTTTCAAAAATGATATTATAAAAAAAATAACAAAAAACAAGAAGTAAATTCTAAATCAGACGAGACAGGACAACCACCCCACAGATAGGATTAACGATGGTTAGATTTGTTTTAAACGCTTGCACCTAGTCAATTTTGGTGCAAATTATTCGTTTTAATATAATAAACTCAAAAACAAACTCTTCAATTTCTTCAAACAATGCAACGGCTGTTAATTTTTATCACGGACGTAAGCTCAGGCATTGAGTGTAACTTTGAATTCCTAATAAGTTATATTTCATTTCTTCGTTCCATAAATTTTCACAATAATTTCTCCCCATTAGTAAATACCAAGTGAACTTCTATCAATAAATAAGAAAATAAACGTTTCAGGGTATCCTGCTTAGATTTTATACATCGGAAATCAGTTTTTCACTTTTAAATTTGTTTTTTTGAAAAACTAGAAACCCTAATATCTGAAACCAAAGCAGTGGTTCATCCGAGACCTTGTAGTTAGCGCTTTGACTTAGATTGCAGCCAACTATCAAACCGGATAACCGACGAGTCCTAACGATAAGTTGGATATTGCTTGATAAGATCAGCAAACATCTGTGATAAACCTGTATGATAGAAAAATAGAGTTCCTTGCTTCATTTTATCTTTAGAATCTTTAGTTACTAATCAAAGTTACACGATAACCGAAGCCTGAGTACCGTGGTTTTGATTAATAGCGATTTCAAATTTAATCAGCCAATAACGAATGTAGTATTGCGATATAGTTTTTTTTTTTTTTCTTTTCTATTTGTTTTTTTTTTTTTGTGTTTTTTTCTACATAGTTTACCAGACGAAGATAAGACGGTATCCGCGTAACGATTGACGATTGAGTACGAGGCACGAGGAAATCTAGTTAATAAGCAGGACGTAGTGATGCGAGGAGCACTTTGGGCTGGCAGGGGCGTCGTCAACTTGTGTACGATGATGCGCTGGGGATTTGTTGTAACGACGATAGATGATGATTTGCTTGACGATTTTGTTGGCGGGAAGAAGGCTGTCACAAATACAGTTTGATGATGAGCAACACGAGGCCCCATACACAGCTGGTTACGCCAATAAACAGAGGCACTTTGTTGTCTAGAAATGAAAATTTCATTGCGTACCGGATATAATGGGTTGGTTATTACGCTCAACAGACATCCCCCAACAGCGACAAGACTATACAATTTTCTGCCTTATACAATGATATCGCATTCTATCTATCCAATATACAATTTTTCATTCAATTATATTTTATTTAATACAACGAACACCCTGACTATTAATTCTATTATTCACTCGCATCATTTTAGTTCACGTACTCGTAATAAAAATAGGAAAAAAAAAAAAGACTTTCTTCAAACTCTACAAATCATCACCTAATCAGACTTTACGGACTACACTTCGTGCAGTTAGAATTTCAAACCTCAGGGAATATAAGGAGGGATACACACACCTTGAAAATATACAGGGTGAATTCTCCCTGGTAATGCATTAGGGAGGAGCTTATCATCGCAAACGCCCTTCTCTATTCATACTTGTTATCGTCGTATTGAGAAAACCCACTTTTATTTTCACGTGCCGTCAAAACCATCAGACACCCCACTCTGATAATTTTTAATTACAGTAGAGCATCGATTATCCGAGTCAATAAGGACCCGGCACCTTTCGAATATTCGAAAATTCGGATAACCGAACAGCAATATTCCGTGGGTGAAAAATACGCTGAAACGTTCAATTTTGGATAATTGACTTTTCGGATAACCAAATCGTCATTCGGATAACCAAATCTTCATTCGGATAACCAAATCTTCATTCGGATAACCAAATCTTCATTCGGATAACCAAATCTTCATTCGGATAACCAAATTGTTATTTGGATAATTGACGCTACGGACAACTGACGTTCGGATAATTGACGCTACGGATAACTGACGTTCGGATAATTGATGCTACGGATAACTGACGTTCGGATAATTGATGCTACGGATAACTGACTTTCGGATAATTGACACTAAGGATAACTGACGCTCGGATAATTGACGTTACCGATAACTGACGTTCGGATAATCAACGCTCTGTATGTCTAAAAATGGAATAACTGAGTGAATAGAAAAGAAATTTCTTTCCAAGGTGTGTGTGATCCCGTCAACGAACTACCCTCGAACGATTTGGATTAGCATAGTATTGCAACAGAGATGTTAAACATGTTTTAATCTACTCTTCACAGTCCGCTAGAAATTTCTGTATCAAAGTATTTATACCGATTTTGATAAGCTTCAATTAATCTCCATGTTCATATTAGCTTTGAAGATTCTGATGACTAAACTGTGATATAAACTTTCTTTGATATATATCGCAATCGTCGATGTGAACATTAACTGACTACATATGGGGCATTCCATAATGAATTTTCTTTGATATCCAGACGCCGAAGCCTCATTCTTTAACTAATTGCTCTTTTCGGATTGATTCTAATCTCTTTTTCAGTCGTCATGTAGATAGTTTCGTAATTTTATATCTTGACTAGCTATAGCTGAGATCTTTTCTTTTAAATTATATTTTTTTCTGGTATTGTGTGAATATTGAAAAGTTTTGCGTCGTTCAAAAGCTATATCATTGAATTAGGCCTTAATAAAAGCAGACCATGTCTAAAAGAAAGCTTGAAATTATTATTATTATTGTTTTTAAAGGCATGTACGTGTAAGTAGTGTGAGATAGAATTTTTGTTTTCCGCACTACACAAAACATATCTTTATTCTATTTTCCTTCTATATAAGTATGATTGTGTGATTGGCGGATGGTTATATTATATTAAACGCAAAACAATAATATTTCAGATAAAATTATTGAAATTTTTCGACGTACACTGATTCACGTCCACTGTGGCTGTCAGTTGGTTTATTCCATTGGACTGCTCGGTCATTAACATGTTGAATTTGTCTCAAATTGAAAATTCACCGGATGCTCAACGACATAAAACCGCCGGCATAATCTCGACGTAAACTCAGGGGACTCTTAACCATTAGCGTTTCAACGCTATGGCAACGATTTAGATACTTGGGTGAAAAAGTCTAACATTTCAGTCCATCGTTCTCCCTGGTGAATGAATGCCTCTTAAATGTACATACCTGAGCCTATAATCAACCCAATTCATTATATTATGTACCATTTATTCATACGCATTAGGTACTAATCTCAAGGAGCCATATGCAGCTGAGAAATTAGATTTTCGAAACGCGGTGTGCAAAATTCGACTTGTTGTGCCTATTTTGCGTGTGCAAAGTGCCCGTTTCTCGCACCAATGTGCGAAGTAATTACTTTTCGCACTAGTGCGAGATATGGGCACTTTGCGCTAGCAAAATAGAGACAAAAAGTCGAATTTTTCGCACCGTTTGAAAAAATAATATGAGCAACTAGTGCCAGAATTAACAACTTTGTGCACTAGTTGCGCATAGTACAATTTTGAAACATCTGGTACACTTTGAAGAAATATTCTGTAGACTCAGGTTTGTGGCCAAAGATTTATTGTACTTTCAAAAATAATTTAAAAACTCTTTTAGATCCACGGGGAATATTTTTAAATTATGTGGGTCTTCTATTGCTCTGAGTTTTTTTTAACGACGTTGACAAAAAGAGTAGCTTGAAAATAAAAAAAAATGTAATTCATTCAATACCGTTTGTTTTTTTTCCCGAAATTAGATCGGTGTACAATGTTTCAACCAAATTTGGAGAAATTTTGATAAATGATGCACGACCTGTATCACATCAAAACCATAAAGTGTAAGATAATTTCTAAAAAACCGAGTCAGTAGAATATTTCTTCACGTTGTAAAAACGATTTTAACGAAAAATTATATCCTCCTTCGGATACGTTCGTTGTCTGATATCGAAGCAAAAAAAAAAATATTGAGGAAATAAACTCGTCGTCACCTCTCAGAATCTTCTACTTTCTCAATGAGAATATGAATACATAATATCTGTGTATATTATATACAATATAATAAAGTGTAAATAAACAATAAATATGCCTGAATATTCCGTTCGAACAATATAGTAGGTATATCTAAAAAAAATGGTTGAATCTAGGAAAACTTATAGTATCACAATTCCATAATTTCATGGAAAATTCATCAGTCAATCTCTGTGTGTGTGGGCATTGAAAATGATACAATATAATCGTTTCGATTATTTCATTTGTTAATTTTATATGAAATTATAATCTCTGGTTAAACTTGCGTCAGGTGATTTATGAATATTGAAATTTTTTAAATGGCCTTGACGTCGTTAGATAAGAACCCATCGCTAAATTACGCAAAACTATACCGTATGCCCATTGTTATTCAATTAATATATAGAAATGCAAATTTCCTGAAAAAATTCTGTACCTAATACCACCAAGAGTTTATTACATGGCTAAAGCGTTGCCTCCGAGAGAACTGTGGCTAAAACTTTCTCTCTAAATCTTGTGAATAACAGGAAAAAAGTGAGATACAGAGCGGATTTGGTGGCAAAAATTTTAGTTACACTACTTTCGAGGCAACGCTTTGAATCTCAAAGTTACGCCAGATTCTGGCCTGCTCTCCAGCTCAATATCCATGCGAGAAGAGACTGTATATGGGGCATTCCATAACGAATCGAATATGGAATGCCCGATATGTTTATTTGTAACTTTGTTACAGATTGAAGATTCTCGTTCCTAGATAGCAGGCGAGAGCTGGATACTCGATCTGAGATATTCATTAATATATAATAAAGAGGATCCGATCAGCTGGGAATATCGAAAGTGAATAAAAAGAGAGAACAGACTATAGTGAAAGAGGCACGTTGCCTTGTAACAAGATTGATAAAAATTTATTGGCGAAAGAATGTGTCCGGTGTAGAATTAAAAGTATATTAAAGCACCCCAGTCGGTGGAGTTGGTCGATAAAGAGTATCGCTACGTTTGGAAGAAAAATAATAATAAGCAAATAGTTAAAAGTACTTGTTTCTATTTTCCAAATCTAGGTAAGCCCGTTTCAAATATGTAAACGTTACTACTTAAGTCGGCGTAAATAGCGTGCAAAGTTGCCGTCTTGAACAACGACTAAGGGTATAAATTTATTGAATAAACAATTTTGCTGAATATTCGAATAGGAGATGGAGGCCGTTTCATTTGTCTTTGAATTGATTGATGTGTACTTACAACCATCGCCAGTATCCAGACGCCCTTGTAGCTCCTTTATCTGCATTTCTTTTCTCTTAGCTTCGTGAGACATCGCGTCGAGCCTCTGTCTGAAGTCCCTAAGTTCTCTGTGTGTGTGAAAAATAAAAGCGATTTAATACCACCGAATACTTTTTCCTCCCTCTTTGGATTTTACCGTTGAAGAAAAATACTCACTTCTGTGCAGCGATGAGGTCTGATCGTGTTTTGGTAAGTTCTTCTGAGATTGCTTGTTTGGCTTGAATTTCGCTCTGCAATGAACTCTGGAGGTTCAATAATTCCATTTTGTCTAACTTCTGGGATCTACGATTTCTCCAGTTCTTATCAGTCATTGTAGAACCACCGACAACTCCGCCAACTCCGCCAGAGTGTTTTAAGAATTCGAGTTCTTCTGTCATCTTCGTCGCCAACGCCTAGATTTCGCATATAATAGAAAAAGATTTAACGTCAACCGATTCGAAACATAACAAGCCGGTTTGGGCTCATTGCAAACTGAAGTAATAATGGTAGTGGCAATGACGATGACGATGAGAATGACGATGAGAGTGACGATGACAATGATGATGACGATGAACATGACGATGACTATGAACATGACGATGACAATGACGATGAACATAACGATGACAATGACAATGAACATGACGATGATAATGACAATGAACATGACGATGACGATGACAATGACGATGAACATAACAATGACAATGACGATGACAATAATAATAATGATGTCATTATCTTATTCGAATATCTCGAAACGATGTCAAATTCGTGATCAGCGATCCAAAAAACCTAGTAGTGTCAAATTTCATTCGTGTCCGTTCATTCGTTCTCAAGATATCATCATTCCAATTTTATTGTTTAGAATATTGTTATTTAAATAATTTGAAAAGTACTGAACCGATCAAGGCGAAAATCTGATCGGTTCTGCGTTTTGAAAAACCGAAATATCGTTAGATCAAAAAAATTGATCACACACTGCATGCATGCATACGTAAATACTACAGACTTCCACCTGAAAATGATTGGAGGTGATTTTCTAGACCTCAAAACGTGGAGAGTGGAGACCTAGTGAAAACTAAACTTTTCATTTTCGGGGTGATTGCAATAAAATTCGACTTTTCGTACCTATTTTGCGTGTGCAAAATACCCGTTTCTCGCACTAGTGCGCAAAGTAATTACAAAAGGCAGGAAAAGTCGAGTTTTTCGCACTGTTTTAAAAAATAGTATGAGCCACTCGTACCAGTATCATCAACTTTGCGCACTAGTTACACAATGTACTATTTTCTATGGAAACATGGATATAGTAATTTAAAAATGGCAAAGAGCAGATCCCAATCCCTCGAATTCCCGACTCCTGAATGTATATTACCTGTAAATATCCTCTGGCGTCCTTTTCGTCTGAAACCCATTGTATAATTTCATTAATCTGAGCTTCCCACTGGGCAATGGCTTCCTTCTTGTTTCTCAACTCTTCGTATTCTTCTTCGAGCGCTCTTCGCTCGCCTTGGATTCTTCCCACGCTATCGGTAACGGCCTCAAGATCGAGTATAAGCTTTTTGTTCTCTTCGACTAGCATCTTTTTCTCTCTCTCGTACCTCCGGCTTAATTCATTTATTGTTTCCTCGCTATCGGTGAGGTTCTCTAATCTAGCGGCGTCTAATTTTTCCCTAGCCGATTGCACCTCGCGCTCTAATATCTCCCGCCTATTTTCAGCCTCGTGTAACTGATCTTGTAGACTTCTGATCTCTAATGTAAACCTACTCTGTTGTTGGTTCAAGTTTTCATTATACTGAACCTCGAGCTTTTCAACCTCCGCTTTCAACCTGTGAATCTCTTGCGTAGCCAACGCCTGATTAGCGCTGCTATCATTACCCACAGATCTTTGTCTAATCTTTTCTGTTTCTTCTTGCATCTGTTTACAATACTCTTCGCTTCTTTCTCTCAACTTTCTCTCCTTGCTAGTCTCAGCCATAGCTTCCTCGACCCTATTTTCTAACTCCCGTCTCAATTTCTCAGCTTTTCTAATATCGTGTCGCAGGCTATCAACCTTTTGCATAACAACTTCAAGCTCTTCTTCCTTGTCCCTCACTTGTCTGGATAATTTCTGTTTCTGTTGCCTAAGCTCGGATAATTTATCGGTCACCTCTGTGTACTCGGTCATAGCAAGTTTACGCTGTGTCAGAGCATCTTTTAGCTCTTTATCTTGTAGTTTGAGCTTCTCTTGAGCATCAAGCTTGTCTTTTACAGCCTCTTCCTTCTCCATCCTCAGACTTCGCACAAGTTTTTCAAGCTCTCTTATTTTTGTCGACTCGCCGTTATCCAGGGCGCACAAATCCCGCGGTAATTCCATAGACTTTAACTGCGTTTC
Source organism: Tenthredo mesomela (assembly GCA_943736025.1). NCBI lineage: Eukaryota > Metazoa > Arthropoda > Insecta > Hymenoptera > Tenthredinidae > Tenthredo > Tenthredo mesomela. Next base: position 13,199,600 of record OX031021.1, on the reverse strand, counting down.
AAGTTCTGAAATTGATAAAAAAAAAAAAAAAAAACAGTTTTAAAAATCAAGTCGATTCAGTAAAACGAATTCAAATGGTAAAAAAAAAACAAGACCCTCACCGCCGTTTCTTTTAGTAAGCGTGTTGATCTCGTCCTGAAGTTTTCTCGTCGCGTTATTAGAGTCGGGAGATGTAGTGGGAGAAAAATGACCGACTCCAACTTGGTTCCTTAAATCAGCTACTGTAAGAGTTAGCTGAGCGTTTTCCTCCTCTAACATCTTCATGCTTTTATCCTTTTGGCATATAGCGGGAAGAGAACCGAGATCTGATATCCGGCTAGAATATTGTCAACAAATATTTAGTAAAGGCATAAGTTAAGTATGTAAGTCAATTATTGTCATCGATAGTTACCTTCCTTGCGTAAAGCTAAATCCTACAAAAGGTAAGTGTAAAGCAGCGAACGCAGAGTTAGCTGCTGGAGGAACCGCGTCCGAACTTCTTACATCAGTGTCGTCGACGTCAAAGTTAGACGTATCTGTCGGAGAAGATACTTCAGGGATGTAAGGGGCTGTGTTGTCTCTTAGAATTTCCCAGTTCACACCTTCGAACCATGGATGTTTCTGTTCGGCAGAAACAATGAATGAAAATTATGTACATAGCTTCTTATTGCAATTAATGGATTTGTACAAGATCGTTTGTGCACAAATCATGTTAAACAAACCAAGTTTAACATGAATATTTCAGACACGTATGTCTACAGTGTGAACTACGGAAATTCCACTACATTCATTGTAAGTATTTGTTTTCCGAAAATTAGCTTCATTTTTCATGATTATTACGTTTACTAATATCATTTTAGCATCTATCGCTATAGTATAACGACAGATTTCAATATCCGTAGTTCACACTGTGCTAAAACGTATACTGAACGAGTACGTAGAACCCGGAAGACCGTAGATGCAATAGTTGTCGTGTAATCTTGTACACGGTGTCGTAAAATCGATTATACCTTGAAATCGTCGATACCATTTTGTCCCAATCTAAATTCTGAACTGCATATTAGTTTCCTCATAAGATCTTTGGCCTCTTCAGAAACTTCGTAAGCGTCTTCGATCGGAAAGTCGAAACAGTTCTGAAAGATGTTATAAAAAAACAAATGTATTCTGTATACGATATGGTAAAAGGAAAAATACTTGAATCAACGAATTATACAACTATGATTTTTAATCACCTTGTGATTCATGATCTTGCCGTAAGTTTCTACCAGAGATTCGGCGTAGAAAGGAGTTTCACCGTACAGCATTTCGTACATACAAACTCCAAGAGACCACCAATCGCATTCAGGCCCGTACCTTCCCTGACCGTCTTCCATAGCCTGTGATTAAACGAGGATAAAAATTTATCGGATCTAAAAGATTCAATTGGGCAAAATTTGATACCGGGATTAAAATTACCCTCAGAATTTCAGGCGAAATATAATCCGGAGTACCGACTGCAACGTTACTCTGAACTGTTCCATCCTCGAAGAGTCTTAAACAGGAACCAAAATCAGCTAATCTTATGTGACCATTGGCGTCGAGTAATACATTGTCCGGTTTGATGTCTCTATGAACGTATCGCAAGTCGTGTATAGAACCGATGGCTAATACCATTTCGGCTATGTAAAACCTGGCCATATCTTCGGGTAGACGATCTTCAAATTTACTTAACAACGTCAGTAGGTCTCCTCCGCAATAATAATCCATTACAAGGTACTGCGGAAAGGAAAGTAAAAAGTTCATAGTCGTTAGTTTCTTTTTTGATAATCTTCGATATCTGATGTAACAGAAATAGGGCGAATCTCACCAGATTATTATCGTCCTGAAATGCGTAGTGAAGGTTCGTTATCCACCTCCGATCTCCGTATACCAAGACGTCTCGTTCTTCTCTAAAACACGCGGTCTCCGCCCTCTTCAGCATCTCCCATTTGTTCAATATTTTCATAGCGAATACTTTGTCGGAACCTCGCATTCTGACAACGCAAACTTCCCCGAAAGCACCACGACCAATAACTTTAACTATTTCAAAATCTTCTCTAGCTAATTGTAGGCTTTTTATACAGGAGGCGACCGGCTTTACTAGAAATTTTAACACACACATATTATCTTACTCTCCAAATTTGTTAGTTTCATATATTTTTTCAGAATTTTCAAACCGTCGATACGACCTGAAGAAATAAATTTTCTAAAAATTGAATATTTTCTTCAAGGCGTGTCGGCGAATTTGAAAAAAAAAAAAAAATGATCATTTCTAAACATCAAACTCACTAAATTCAATAAAATCTGATACTGTTTTTTCCCTCCGCAGCGAAGAGTTACAACACTCGTCGTAAAGTACGAGTAATATATCGATCAGAGTTTCGATAGAAAATGTGTGACCGGCTCGTCCTCCCTGAACCGGACCGCCGACAAAGAGCGCCTCGAGCTGCCGCAGTCTTCCACCAACTCCTAAACCAAATATTTTAAGTTCAATTTTTATTGTGATAATATTTTGATTCGATTAGAGACTTTTTGTAAATTTTGAGACTCTGTGTGGTTGAAGATAGGCTTGTTATTTATATTACCATTGATAGCAAGACCTTTGGGCATCATTTCAGATGGAGGAAGATTGTAATGATGTTGTGGTAGTTCGGACATGGCTGCTGCTCTTTGCTGTAACAATTCCTTACCACGTTCGTTCGACGCTACTTCCGTCATAGTTAAAGTAGTTTATTAACTCTGTACTCCACCGCCTCATTACTAAAGTAGAAGCGCACTGTAATAAAGATTATTATTTGATTTAATGAAGAAGAAGAAGAAGAAACAAGAGAAAATAGTCTACCTAATGAAGTGAGAGTTTAGATTCTATAATGTGTTGAAAAGAAAAAAAGAAATTAAGTACTCTGATTATATTCTATATTAGGGTGCTTTTTTTGAAACGACTATTTTTTTTTTTTTTTTTGCAACTCCCCTTTGAAAATCTTGTTGTAGACGTCGCAAAAAGGGAATCCTGTCCAATTTTTAGCTCTTTATTCCAATTACAGCACTCGCGCTTTTCTTTTTGAGTTTTCCCATGCTAAAAGCATGTAAACTTTACGACTTTTTCTTTCGCCTCGCAAAACTCAGCCGCATTTCAATGGATTGTTCTCATCCTAAACTCATTTGACAGAGAATTTAGTGTTCTTAAAAAGTGCCCAAGATAGTTTGACTGACTTGAAAATATTGAACTTGACATTTTGTTGGAATTTTATATTTTAAAAAATCAAAGTCCTTATATCTTTTGAAATACTGGTTTCAGAGACTTTATGTACTGGACTTTTTTTGTAGAGAAATAAATTTCCTGCAAAATTGTTCTGAAGTTTTTTTCTCCAAGTCCAACTGTTTATTCGCCCACAGCGAGAAAGAAGAATTATGCATAAAATCGACTTTGAAGGCTCACACAAGTGCGGCGGTTGAAACCACAGCCAAACTACCTATGGCACTTTTGAAGAACACTAAATTCTCTGTAAAATGAATCTTGGATGAGAACAATCGATTGAAATGCGGCTGAGTTTTGCGCGGCGAAAGAAAAAGTCGTAATGTTTACATGCTTTTAGCATGGGAAAACTTAAAAAGAAAAGCGCGTGTGCTGGAATTGGAATGAAGAGCTAAAAATTGGACAGGATTCCCTTTTCGACGTCTACAACAAGATTTTCGAAGGGGAGTAGCAAAAAAAAAATAGTCGTTTCAAAAAAAGCACCCTATTCTATATACATGAATATGAATCGTTGATTTAAAGGTTATAGAGAGAAACAGTGACTTAGAAAAATAGTGATGCGATTGTCTTTTTTTTTTTTTTTTTTTTTTATCTTGTTCTTTTTTTTGATATCATAGAAGGAGAATAAGTAGAAGAAGAAGAAGACAACAACAACAACAGCAACAACAACCACGACAATGACAATGAGAATTGTTGATAGAAATGAGAGGAAATGATCGAAAGAAAAGAATAGAAAGAATTTTTTAGATCAATAATCTGCCGAAAAATCGTGTATACCATACGCACGCACGCGGTTATAAAACACACTGTATGTTTGATATCGAGCTTACGACTCACTGTGTGTTTCACATCTATGTATGCATGTGTCTGTGTATGGGGTTGTTTTTTTTTTTTTTCTTTTTTTTTCAATAATGTTTAACATCGGGAAAAATCAGCTGCTGCTGTGTGTGTGTTTTAAAAGATACTATTAGGTTATATATATATATCTCTGAAGTTGTTCCCGGTTAACGAGAATATTACGTAACGATTATAGTGTATAGCTAGTATTTAAGTAGTATAGTATAGTATAGTATATAATATATATAATATAGAAAAATAATTGAAGACAGGGTGGTAAAAGTAAAGAAAATAAAAGATAGAAAATTAATAAATAGAAGAAAAACCGAGAAGACAAAAAAGAGAAAGAGTGAAGAAAACTACCCTAACGGATAAACAAAACAAAACAAAGAAGCTACGAATGTTGATCAGACTGTTTTCTTGTTATCTATAGAGAGTTTCTATGGTTTATTAGGTTATATAGTTTAAAGATTTCATTAATGATATAGAAACTATGTATATAATGTAAATATAGGTATAAATACGAATGTATTATCGAATCGAATGAGTTTTAGGGCAGAGATTCGTAAATCTAGTATATATAAATATTTGTCTTTTTTTTTTTTCTATCTTTGCTTGTGATTATATTACTATTATACACATACTATAGTATGTACCCATGTTTCTGAACTTTTTATTATTATCTATAAATTGGGCAGTCGCATACTGATGGTATGCTACCAACAATAATAACAACAATGACAATTCGACAATGATGATATTAATATGATGTATGAAAATAATAAATGAATATTATAGTATAGAGTTGCGGATAAATGATAGAACAACGATTCGTGATGTTTTTTTTTTTTTTTTTTTTTTTTTTTTTCTTTTTTTCTACGCGAATGCAATACGACTATATTAAGCGATATTGTGAACAACGTCGTATGTAATATATACTATATGCACTATATAATACACACACCCGTAGTATATTCAGAGGAGAATAATAATAATAATAATAATAATAATAATAAGAAGAAGACGAAAAATAAGAATAGTACTATAATAAATGAAATATTGGGATTGGAAAATAATAAACAAATGAATCGGACTCGAAATCGTGTCATCACACTCCATACTCTATATGATTATTATATATTGTTATTATTAGATTTTAACATTGAATTTTATTTTTATAACCTATATTGTTATCTGCATCATCGTCATTCTTATATATGTTCCTTTAATAAACGCGTTTCCGTACTTGTGTCGATGTATGTATGTATGTATGTATGTACAATCCCGCACCGTATGACGCAAATAGGATAAAACTGAACTTGATGTTAAAATGTAATAAGTAATGATATGTTATGGGTGTAGGTAGATTGTTTTTAACAGATATTATCTTTCTCCAAAGTTTCACACGAAGGGCGAAACAAGGTATATTTAGGTTGATTAGAAAATTCGCAATTCACATATGTAGTAATATAAAATCTGTCGCTTGTATTTAATAAAAGTTTCGTTTTTCCCAAGTCTCTCTACCTATATATGTGTAATATATGTAGTGAAGGTAAAGATTTAAGTTAGTTAAAATATTTTCTATATAATGTGTATATATATGTGTATCTATATTCTATTCACCTGCCGCGAGGCAGCAGCAGCTCCCCTTTTGTCTTTATATATATATATATTTTTTTTTGCTGTTCTTCTTTTTAATTATTCCTTGTTCGATTTCTCTCTCTCTCTCTCTCTCTCTCTCTCTCTCTCTTTGTGTGTGTGTGTTACAAACTTACGTACACTAACTATTAATTTATTTTGTTTATTTATATATTATATATTATATATTACTTAATTATTATCACGATACATTTTACTTTACTATATCCCGACACTTCACCACCTCCACTATTTTCCCCACCCCCTCTTCAATCTTCTCACTCTATATCCCACTCTCTCTCTCTCTCTCTCTCTCTCTCTCACACACTATCTCACTATATCTATCTATCTATGTGTTTGTTGTGTTCTATGTTCGGTATTATACGATTTTTGCTTCAGTCCCCCTGCACACAGTCACTGTCTATCTGTCTCTCTTTAATACTCCCCTATATTTCAGCACTAAGCTTTTACCCCCTGGCTAGGGCTACCCGTATTTAATTTCCCCCTTAACTCCCGGACCCGTGCCCGTGCGTTACCGCAGACCTTCCGTCCACACTAACTCAACTTCCCTACTCTTTCTCAATTTTACTTTGGATTTTTGTATGCGGATGCGCGCTGTGTTTGCATGTGTATGTCTCTCTATGTGTTTTTTGTAGTTTTCTTTTTTTTTCTTTCTTTCTTTTTGTCTTTTTTTTTTTTTCTTTCTACTACTTCTTCCTTACCCATAGAGAAAAATATCACAACTCTCTCTCTCTCTCTCTCTTTCTCTCTCTCGCAGGTTATAAAATATAGTAGTATGGAATCTAGATGTAGAATACCGAACTTAGTACTCCCCTCCCATCAAAAACGTCCCTGTTTTTGGCGCACGTGTCCTATATAGGTGTAAAATGGCCCAATGCAAACCTAGCCAATCATACGCCACGCCTCTGGTGGCAATGAGCGACAACTATCGTAGCGAAGTCATTACGGAACGGCGGAATTGTTTTTACCGCGCTTTTATTCGAACCCGATAATACATCCTAAAATATCAGACTAGTCATATTATGCTCATAGTCCAGGATTTTTAGACATTCGCTCCGCAAAAAATCCTGATAATTGATTTTTCGATTGGATTATGTCAGAGAGTGTCCCCTAAGTATAAAACCAAGTTTGTGTCGTCCGAAACCGCGAGCGTTAGCCGCTATCTGGAAAAACGCCTTTTTGCAAATATCTCGGAAACGGTGCGTTTTACGTTAAAAATTGTGAGAACCTTTTTTGTAGAGGATAAAATTCCCTATATTTTTTATTCAAAACTTTTTTCTCTATTGTTAATATTTGCCGAGATATAGTCGATCGAAAAAACCAATTTTTACATTTTTTTTTCGAATTTCCACAAATTATCGAGATATTTTCCAAAAACAAAAATTTGGTTTTTTTAATCGACTATATCTAGGCAAATATTAACAATAGAGAAAAAAGTTTCAAATAAAAAAGATGGAAAATTTTATCTTCTACAAAAAAGGTCGTCACAATTTTTAACGTAAAATTCACCGTTTCAGAGATATTTGCAAAAAGGCGTTTTTCAAGATGGCGGCTAACGCTCGCGGTTTCGGATGACACAAACTTGGTTTTACACTTAGGGGACACCCTCTAACATAATCCAATCGAAAAATCAATTATCAGAATTTTTTGCGGAGCGAACCCATTTTCGGGGCTAAAATTCCTGGACTATCAGTTCTCCCGAAATTCCGAGATGTAGACGATAATATTTCGCTTCTTTTAATTATAAACGAAGGAGTGGTGAATTGGAGCAGATCTTTTCAGTCATACAAGTTTTATTTCATGTCACATATTTCATTTATAATATATAATCTATCAGGGTGGTCCTTGATTCGGTCGTATTCGAATTGCAATAATCCCATGAGCCTAAATTTAGAGAGCGATTCTCTGGAAAGTAACGCGCCTCGCCGGCATACAGGCAACCCAAACAACAGGCGCGTTACTTTACAGAGAATCGCTCTGTATACAAAAAAAATGTAGCCAAAAACTTGGGAATGTTGGCTACATTTTTCTGTATATGTATTTAGAGACGTCCTGGCTCATGGGAGCATCGAAATTCGAAAATTATGATCAAATCAAAGACCACCCTGATACCTATAACATGAAGAATAATAATTGCAATTGCCTACTTAGGTTTATATTATCGTCGATAATCTGATCGTGACAGAGTTTGCATATTAGGGTATTTAGTCGTCGTATTAGAGGTCTAAACGAATTTTCATCAAAGATTCGTTATGTATTTGAATCGATACATATCTAAATCGAGTTATTACTGAATAATAATTTAATCAGTATAATAATATTTTGAATAATCATTAATTTAGTTAAAATATCCTTAATCTAAGTAATTTCAGAAACAATATTGTAATAAAGAAACGGAGGGATTTCCCCGATTTACATATAAACAAGGGGGAAAAAAAAAAAAAAAAGCACTCTGTGGTTTTGAAATGAGATATAACCGAGATTGAAATTGATGAGGATGTATTAGAAATGGGAATAATACATAGCATTTATTAATTGAAATAGTAACAATCCTCGTTTCTCTTACTGTTCTTATAACTTGAGCAGAATTTACCGAATTTTTTTAGTTAACGTAAAGAAGCGGTATGTATGAACATGTGAAGAGAGAGAAACTTTCGCAAAGACTCGATTATAGTTTATTGAAATTAATATACCTAGAATACTTATTGCGTTTTTAACACATACGATCTTCTGAATAAACTGGAGACTGAGTTTGTTACGGGTTTTGAACTCTCAAGGTACTATTTCATTGGCAGTAAGCAGCACTAGCAGTTTAGTAACTTACGAGATGCTTCTAGTAGAATTACTAGAAATCGCCTAAAAATCACTAGAAATCTAGTGATTTTTTTGTGATTTTACTAGAAACATCTAGTGATTTACTAAACTGCTGCTACTGCTTACTGCCCATGAAATAGCATCTTCATGCCTATGTTACATGCAGATTATCTTATTCTTCTTCTCATTCGAAAAGAAGAAAATAACGAAAACGAAAGAAAAAGGAAATAAAGAAATCCAACGACGTCGTCGTTGTTTCATAAAGTCATTTTACGTCCTTCGATAGATATGTCCACAGCTCTCCTAGGTTTTTTCAATCTTTTACCATCGATGTAATTTTTCATATGTTTTTCAAAACGATTCATTTGCTTTTTCGAAGTCTGAAAAATTGAATAAAATAGAATCATTAGATTAGAAAAAAAAAAAAATAAAGAAAAAAAACTTGTCCCAAGTATCAATCGCACTAGACTTACTCGGCTGATGTCTACGTCAGATTTCCAATCGGGACGTACAACGTAATCTTTGTTAGATGGGATAGGAACTCTTGCTCTGCCAATCCAGCCCTTATCTCCAGGCCTCAAAGGTCTAAGAAACGAGAATAGTTTGTTTTTTTAATTAAATAAAAAACTTATCTTGTATAGTTCAAAGTCTTACTTGGCATCTCCTTTAAACGCTTTGTTGATGTCTTGTGATTTCTGTGAGGATTCACCGTCGTCATTTTTCCGCCTTTTTTGTGGCGTTTGTTCCATGTCTCTCTGCAGTCTCTCCTCTCTAGACATTGCTTTGAAGTCGGCTGATAGATTGAAAATCGGACGAGCCCATTCGTTGATCAGTTTACCAGCCCGCTCTTTGTTGTCCTTAGTTTCTCTCGGATGTTTGTACAGATACATTACTGCCTTTCCAATCCCCGAGTGTTTCAACGACGATTGATCTATCCTCGGGAACTGCGGAGAGACAATAATTAATTTATCAGTAAAATTCATTTTTTGAATCTCAACGTGTATGTAAGCTTTTAAGCCTGTGCTTACCTCCCCCAATAACTGTAGTATACTTTCTCTAATTCTCAAAGATGGTAGAGAACGATCGGGCATAGGAGCTAGCCAATCTGTGAGAATGTTTAGCACATTGTGTTCTAGAAAGGCTAATTGTAAATCGTGTTTCTTTAATTGAGACAAGACTTTGGGTAGCATAGCGATCTTGTTTGTAGCTGGTTTATTCTGTTGATTGAATCTTCTATCCTCTTCAGAGGCACCTCTCATGTCTGTTAAAAGCTGAGCGATGATGTCGTCGTTGTCGTTTATAATTGTAATGTCTTTTCTCTTTCTACGTCGAGTCTGCTCCTCTTTTTTTCTCGCAAGCATACGATCGAAGTCTGACATACCGTCGTCACTGCAAATGATTAATCATCATAGTTAGTATTTATTTACAAGGGAAGGTTGATCATTCAGCGTTACACTGCCTCCCAACTTTCGTTCGTATCTCTGTTAGTGATAATACTTACATGTATCCGCCAGAGCTGACAATAAGCAGCAAAAATAAAATAAACGATTACTTCGATTACCAAAAGTCTCGGTATATTCCCAAATCAAGAATTGTAACAAAATTTCAGATAGCATAGAATCAAACATTAAAGAACACGGGTCGATCATTAGATACTTACTCTCCGCCACCAGGGCGTATCCCATCATCGGAATCTTCATTCTCTGGATCCTGTATAGCGGGAGTATCTTCCTCGTTTGTTTTCTCCTCTGTGCCTTCCTGGTTTTCGTTTCCCTCTGGTTCTCCCTCCTCGTCTGATCCCCTAGTCTTTTTCTTTGCCGGTCCGTCCTCGTCCTCGTTTTCTGAATCCGATATCTGGTGCTTGGTTCTCTTCTTGGTCTTTACTTCTCCGTCTTCTCCTTCTGAGTCAGACAACAATTTATTCCGACCCCTGGCAACACCTTCGGAATCTCTACTCCTACTCCTAGACTTTCTAGACTTTGAGACGGAGCGAGATCTGGACCTCGATCCCGCTCTCGAACCCGATCCTGATCTCGATCTTGATTTTGATCTGGAACGAGACTTCCTCGATCCTGAACGAGACTTCCTTGATCCTGAACGAGACCTCGATCTTGATCCGGACCTTGATCTTGACCTTGATCTTGATCTAGATCTCGATTTCCTAGAGCCTGATCCCGATCTCGACCTGGACCTGGATCTGGACCTGGATCCTGATCGGGACCTCGATCTAGATCCAGCTTTTACCGACCCGCTCCTTGACCTAGAGCGAGAACCCCTCCGTGACCTTGACCTAGACCTGGATCTTCTGGACTTTGGCGAGTTTGATCTGGACCTTGATCTGGATCTGGATCTGGATCCTGATTTCCTTGATCCCGATCGCGATCGCGACCTGGACCGGGATCCTTTCCTTGACCCAGACGGTGATCGGGAAGCTTTTCTAGATCCCGAACCGGACCTCGATCTTGAACGAGACGTTGCTTTTCTATCCGGAGATGGAGACCTCGATCTAGAACGTTTTCCCTTTGACAAACTGGCCGGGGACCCTTTAGGGGATAGCGATGCCTTTCTAGAGCCTGAAATAGACCTGGATCTCGATCTTGAAGCAGCTTTTCTATCCCCGGAGGGAGATCTTGATCTGGATCTGGACCTTGAGCCTTTTCTTGATCCGGAAACAGAGCCTTTTCTTGAACCGGAGGGAGAGGCGGATTTTCGAGAACCAGATTTTGATCTGGAACGTGATTTTCTGGCTCCAATAGGCGAGCTTTTGCGAGAATTTGATCGGGAGCGGGAACCCTTTCGAGAATCTAACTGAGACTTGGATCTAGATCTGGATCTGGATCTTGACCTTGATGCCCTTTTGGCATCTCGCGATATTGATCTGGATCTTGATTTGCTCCTCGAACCTCGGCTGGATCTGGACCGCGAACGAGACCTCGAAGCTGCTTTCGGAGAGCGGATCTTTGGGGAAGCAGATTTCGACCTGGATCTTGATCTTGATCTCGATCTCGATCTTGATCTAGATTTTGCTGAAGCTACGGGCGAGCCTTTGCGCGAACCGGACGGTGACCTCGAACCCTTTCTTGACCCGGAAGGAGATCTCGATGCTTTTCTTGACCCGGAAGGAGATCTCGATGCTTTTCGCGACCCAGAAGGAGATCTGGAGTCTCTTCTAGAGCCAGCTGGAGATCTCGATCCTTTTCTTGACCCGGATGGGGACCTGGATCCTTTTCTTGACCGAGAAGGTGATCTGGAACCTTTTCTAGACCCAGAAGGGGATCTCGAACCTTTTCTCGAACCGTTAGGAGATTTTTTAACAACCGCTGCAGCCTCTGCCGATACGCTCCTCGATCGAGAACGAGAGCCGCTTTTTCTGGAACCTGATCTTGATCTGGATCTGGATCTAGATGTCCGGTTGAAATCTGTTTTCGGTGATGTCGGCGAAGCCGAACCATCCTGTGATGGACTTCGCGATCTGGAGCGAGAACGAGACTTCTTTGAACTCGCGATCGATCGCGCAGATTGAGAATTAGCTGGTGATGCTGGGGTGGACCTGAAACGAAACTTCATCATTACAGGGAAGGTCTTGATTTTCTAGGGTAGAAACTAAAAGGACAATTTGTTTCTGACGGAGATTAAGTTCTTGAGATTTTTACACAAAGACAAGAAATTACCTCAGTCATGATTTCAGGGTTTCCGTGCAAACAAGCCTTGGATATCATAACTTTAGTAACGCTTTTCATTTTTTCTTAATTATCAAACAGCTTGAAACTATCGAACGGAAGAGTGTAGTCGTACCTTTCAAGAGAGCTCTTTCTGCTCCCAGATTTTGACCTGGATCTACTCCTGGCCGATCTATCTGGGCTAACAGATCTATGAGATCTTTGAGAATGTGGTGACCCGGATCTTGACCTGTTACCCGAAGGTGATCGAGATCTTGACTGAGACCTTGACGCCTGTGAATGTGATCGGGATCTCTCCATCTCATCTTCGGAGCCACTTTTGTTACTCTCTATAATAATACAAGTCTCTATGTCTCTTAATATCGAAATAAATCTATAATAGGATTGAGAAGGCAAACTCTGTGTGTTGTTATTCTTTAAAATCCTAAAAGGACTGAAAATAGGTGGGAATTTATAAAAAGAAAGCTTGACCTTCCTATGTTCTTATTAATTGGAAAATCGTCGTTCCTCAGCAAAAAAGAAAAGTGTTTCCATTACTGATCTAGACTTTCGGACTCACAAGGCTTTCTCTTAGTTATGGAGAACAAGAAAAAATGCTAAATTTGGTAAAAGGAATCTGAACTGAGTTTGATAATATGATTTCCAACACAATGTGTGATAAGCTCTTTCAATCTTTCGTATTTGAACATTGACAAGAATCCAATTATCCTCTATAATATATCAAGAATGAGCTAATATATTGATTAACGCTTAGTTATCTATTATATTATGTATGATTTGAAGTTTGGACTAAGAACATCCAATGCGTTTGAATTGTGATAAGGAAAGTGTAAATTTGAAGACGTTCTGGCCTATGGGAGTGTTGAAATTTGAATATGATCAAATCAAGGAACACCTTGATATTTACAGCTGATAAAAAAAGTTCAGGAATCATATTCAACCTCGTAATGCTATCGATTACCATTGATATGCGTTTGTGGTAAAGTAAAGTGAAAGTAAGGTAGGAAAACAAAAGCAAATAAAGATGCTAGAGTTCATTTGACCACATTTTGAGGTTATGAAGATATTTTTTTGCTTATGAAGACAGGATGCAGTGTTCATTCGGTACGTATGCCAGTTGTTTTTTCTCCATACATGTATGTAACAGTGAAGATAAACGGACTAGCATTGAGTGAAAGAGAAGAACGGTTGTAAATGAGATGTTGAATTAACGAATTACGAATACATAGCAGCAGGTGGACACCGACTGTAAATGTTTGTTGAATTATTTTTTTAGATTAAAGCTTACCTTCGTAGTCCATAAGGATGCCTTCTTCAAACGATAAGTATTATTGTTAGTTTATATTATTTAAGAAACTGCGCGCAGTGCTTGTCTAGATTTTTTGTTATTTATTAGGGGTTTTTCGAAAGTCTATACATTCGACTTCACCACACTGATTATCTATTCGTTCGTAAACCCATGTCAAATATATTCAACTTTCAAGGGAGTTAGGGAAACTTGGGAGATGCGCGACGTGTGGCGTATTTTCTTCAAAACAATTCACGTGGCGCCCTCTATCGAAACAGCACACGATCGTTGACTAAGGCTGCCGTCCCATGGTCCGGAATTTGTTCCGTCTCTACGAATCCGGAATCTAGTTACTTTTCAAGCGCCAATCAGAGGCGTTCTGGACATTCCGTTCCGCGTGCGCTACCAGTATTTGCGGACTGTCAAACAAATTTCCAGTGTATCTGTGTGTGTGTGTAACTCAGAATTTTCAACCACACAGCTGCGATGGTTTACAAAACGGTTTCGGCATCCATGGTACTTTTATGATCTTCAGGATTTGTTTTCTATACCTGGCGAAGACGAAGATACTGCTGGCACCATACGTTTATCTTTTTCGTAGGTTAGAGATGCCACCACATACATGCCTTGATGCTTGTGTATGGGTGACACGAATCCGTCCCTGTCAGTATCCCGTGTCCCATGATCCGGAATTTACCGACACGGAACCGCTGGCACCCAATCGCAGCCGCGAATTCCGAACTTGGCGCCAAAAGGAACGGTCGCAATTCGCCGGCGATCGTTGGGTCCGTATTAATTCCGCCTCATGGGACAGTAGGAGAAAAACATCCCGCAAGCCAGTGAGGGCGGAACGCCTGTGATTGGCGCTTCGAAAAGTGACTAAATTCCGGATCCGTTCCGGATCCGCGATTTCCGTACCATGGGACGGCAGCCTAAGGCTGGCGTCCCATGGTCCGGAATATATCCGGACGGAACGCTCGGGAGCCAATCATCAATGACGGATCCAACAGAAAATCGTTAGCCATTGGCTACCGAGCGTTCCGTCCGGACATCTTCCGGACCATGGGACGCCGGCCTTAATTTAACATAATTTAAGGATTGACCAATCAGGAGGCTCGATTTACCTGGCGCGTGGCTAAAGCAATCTGCCGATTGGCCAATCTTCAGGCTGCCGTCCCATGTAGGCCCGGATCGCCGGAATCCGGAATCACGGAACGGAATGGGCGGAAAAGTCACTAGAATCCGTGTTCCGCTAATATCATTCCGTCGTATTTTTACGGAATGGTGGATTCGTCCGGTATCCGTAAATTATAGTCGTAAATAATTTTGCTTTGAGAAATTGATGCACTTTTGAAAGCCTTGAATAACTGAATCATCATTAATAGACACATTTGAGGATTCATGATCAAATTTGTATGTACAAACGAGTCTTTCTACAATTTGCAGGGTTATGTTCATGTAGATGTATACACAAGTTCCGTGTTCCGTTCTGTCCATTTGCATCTCCTTGTGTCCCATGTACCAAAATGCCGGAACGGATTGCCGGAACGTCAACTTTTAATTGATGAAATAATCAATTATAGTTACAGAATTTAATATTACACAGAAGCTAATTATAGTACATTAGGCAACTAGGGAATAAAGTCGAAGATTATTCCCGAGGGTGGGTTTACTGCCTGAGTGAAGCGATAGAAGTAAAGGTTCCGTATAGAAGCTGATAGAAAAAATGGAATTCAATCAAGAAAGATGACGGGAACAAGAACAACAAAATCGTAAAGAAGGACGAGGAACGTTCAAAATACTTCTGCATTTATTACTTTCATTTTCTAGAAGTTCTAGTATTTCCAGTATTTCCAATATTTCTAATATTTATTTACCAGTTTGCAAATTACATAGATATCATAGAAATAGTGCAGGGTACAACATATATACAATAGTACATCGCAGAGATGCACATAGGCGTCTGCATCGTGGTGTGAGTATAGATGGTGTGCCTAGGAGTGCAGCTTCTCTCTCTAAAAAAGTTTCTCTCTCGTCTGGCGATGGACTTAAGTATCAAAGTGTACCAACCGTTGAAATTCCCTAGAATCGTTAGGGATTTGTTTTGCTAATGTTGGATTTCTCTGGGGAATTCACGAGCGGGTGTTTTAAATATTGCGAAATTATAAAATCTACAAAAATTTGATGTCAACTCAGAAATTTAATTTGTAGATATAATAAAAAATAGTAGATAGGTAATTGTCAATTTTATTGGTAGGGCATAAAATAAAGTATGCAAATTTGGTATAATGCAATGCGCACAATGTCACGCGACTGTATTTTATATATTTAAAAAAACTTGTAAGCAATAATATAATTCAGTGGAACAACATTAGCAGTATTAAAATAACACATCAGTGAGCAATATACAATACAGTGGTACAACGTAAAAGTTAACAACGTAAAGATATCTTATGATTAATATAATAATGAGATTACGAATCTCATAAAATTTACAGTACAAACTTACATTTTTTTTGTATTTAATTTAATTTATATTATTATTCTGACAATGGGAAATGATGAAAAATCATTATATTTATAATAATACTGAATTTAGTTGTTTGATGTGTATGACATTGAAGTTTGCATCGTTGGAACGCAACGAAATTCAACGTGAATTTAAAAAAAATATACATAGCATAAAAATGATCCTACTAGGTTTATTAACATTTTCAAGTTATTTCTAGCCTTTTTTAATTTTTAAACATAGCAGGATCATTTTTGGTAAATTGATATATTTAAATTATTTTTTTTCGGAGTTCGTTGCGTTCCAAGTTCCAACGATGCAGACTTCAATGTCATTGATGTGTCCAGGTTATGAATTTCTCGGTCAGCCGAGAAATAAGGTCGGTCTTTTTTCGGAGTCAAAGTTTTCACTGCATGATGGAAGTAAAACTTGTTTTCGGTAATATGGAATGCTTATTTCTTTTCTTATTGGTTGTATGCTCTTCGGCCCGAACATATTCTAACTGAAAGAATAAGACAAAAATTATTATAATTGAACGAGGTATGGTAAGCAATAATTAGTAGACAATTCACAGACAATTTCCCAGGAATATGGTCTACGATCTTAATCCTTTGCGGTCACACGTTTCTACATTTACCGGACGGTCACATGGGGTCGAAGGGACCCCAGCTGATCTCAAACGCTTGCCATATGAAAATTACCTGTCCCTTCGGAACCAAAAAATTATGGAACGTACTGTGAACCTTGTAGAATATGTAGCAAAAGTTAATATATAAGAAACTAAATGACAACATACGTTGAAAAAATGTGGAAAATGCTTGAAAGTTGAACTGTGAACTTTGACAAAAACGACGAAAAACACCGGAGTCGTATTAACCCCGGGTGACCGCGAAGGGTAAAATAACTGATTACATTTATACCGATAATTGATACTCACCATTCTCAAAGATTGCCGGAATTTTCACCTGCTCAATCCTCTTCAACCAACCCTCACGCATCACACCGGATTGTGGTAAACGAAAAAAGCTTATGTATTCGTTAGATTTCCGAACGTTTGTACGATTATTTTTGCAGCCTTCTACAATACACGCATACGCCATTTCAGCAATCGTAACTCACACTAGAAACTTCCAGCACTCTTGCATGCAAACAACGAGAGAGAAATACACAATTTATTTTACAACAAATTGGCGGTTATTGGTCAACACCACGAGCGTGGCGTGTATTCCATGCGCTGTGACGTCACCAAAAAGTAGTGCCATAGTTGAATAAAAAATTATTCCCCAGCAATATAGGGTTTTCTTAGACAGTTGGTACGCTCTGATACTTAAGTCTGTTTTGTTTTGAAAAGTGGGCGTGTCAGGGTAGTTCTAGGCACACCATCTAATGGTGAATTCGACTCACTGCCCTGGGGTGCACTTAGTGCACTTTTATCCTCTTCTATTTCCCATAGTAGAGTGCGACGAAAATACACTCAGTGCACCACGGGGCAGTGAGTCGAATTCACCATAATATTCACACCACGGTCTGCATGCGATCCGGCAGTCTTAAGGTGAAGTGAAACGTTTGTCAGAACCTCAAAAACGGGAATCGTGAATTCTCCGGAACTACTGAATCAATCGCGATGAAACTTTGAGGGATCACGCATAATTGTGGCAGAAAGTGGCTGATTATTTCACTTTTCCAAGATTTGACAAAAATTTTCACAGATTGACGTACCGACCACATAAATCGCGAGATTATTCACTGTAGACGTAGATAATTGCATTTTCCCGATAATTAGCAACTCCACAATGAAAAACTACACACTTTGAGCCTAATCTCGTGTCATTTGATGGAGAAATGGCTGAGAATTGACGATTCTCCGTTACTCATAACTAAAAAACCGACATTCAGTTGAGATCACAACCCGTATCGACATTTAGTCGAGATCACAGCCTGTACCGAAATTGCAGCCAGTATACTTGCAAATAATCTAGCGGTGGACAGAGGTACCAAACGTTCGGTAGTTCTGTTTTACCGCGGTGCAAGGCACCCGGCCGTGGCCTTGAAACTTTAAGGTGAAGTGAAACGTTTTTCATAAAAATGGCTGAGGAACTTTTGTTCCCAATTTTGACAAGAACTAAACGCTCAAGAGATTCGTCACGAATTCTGAATCACCCTGTATATTGAGTGAGATATCATTAGACCTAATCATAATATACAGGGTGTTACCACTAACTATGTCACCCCGACGGGTGGTGATAGGGGGGACCTTAACTAACATTTTTGATATAGGAACCCATGTCCGGAAAGTTGACGTTACCTTGATGAGAGGGATTCAAAATTTTCGGTGAACGCCTGCAACGCTTGCTCACAGGCGCGGCGAAATCGTCGAGGATTTAGAAATAATCTAAGTCTAATGCAACTATTTATTAACAACATAATGAATCTAACTCAGTGTTCCAAATATCACAGCGAAGAAAATTTTTCAACAAAACCTGTCGAGTCCCCCCTTAACGACGAAAATACCTATTTTCTGTGATATTTGGAACACTGTGTTAGATTCATTATGTTGTTAATAAATAGTTGAATTAGACACAGATTATTTCTAAATCCTCGATGATTTCGCCGCGCCTGTGAGCAAGCATTGCAGGCGTTCACCGAAAATTTTGAATCCCTCTCATCAAGGTAACGTCAACTTTCCGGACATGGGTTCCTATGTCGAAAATGTTAGTTGAGGTCCCCCCTATTACCACCCGTCGGGGTGACATACTTAGTGGTAACACCCTGTATACAACTATGTAAGGATTCGAACACAATAGGTTTCATAATAATCAGGTCTGATCCGATCTGATCATATATAGACCTATATATAACTATATATTAGTACTTTTCGATACTAGGGCGAAAGTGTTGATTCTCGGACGAGTGTGAAGTTTTTCGCCCGAGCGAAGCGAGGGTGACAATCACACGAGTCGAGAATCAACTTTCGCACGTGTATCGAACTTCATTTTTCCTAACTCAGTGTGCAAAATTCGATTTTGCGCACGCAAATGAGTGTGCAAAATAGTACTTTCCCGCACTAGTGCGCAAAATAAATATAATTGAAACACAACACCTTTTCTTTGTGTATTGTAACGTTGAATGAAAGAGAGAGAATTCAAGGTGCGGGGAGATAGAGCTGGTAAACGTAAATAAACAGGATCGGCATCGTTACCAATTCTTTTAAGCGGACACTTCATCCATCTTATATACAATAATTTGTATATACTTGAAAATTCAATATTTCATACAAGATACCAATGTTGTAGAATTTTGCGTAGCTCGTTAGGAAAAATAGTATACGTAACTAGTGCGCATAGGTGTCTCCCGCACTCGTCTCTTTTGTCGCCCTCGCTACGCTCGGGCGACAAATCCGACTCGTGCGGGATTCACCTATTTTGCGCACTAGTTACGTAATCTACTATTTCCTAACTCAGTGTGCAAAATTCGATTTTGCGCACGCAAATGAGTGTGCAAAATAGTACTTTCCCGCACTAGTGCGCAAAATAAATATAATTGAAACACAACACCTTTTCTTTGTGTATTGTAACGTTGAATGAAAGAGAGAGAATTCAAGGTGCGGGGAGATAGAGCTGGTAAACGTAAATAAACAGGATCGGCATCGTTACCAATTCTTTTAAGCGGACACTTCATCCATCTTATATACAATAATTTGTATATACTTGAAAATTCAATATTTCATACAAGATACCAATGTTGTAGAATTTTGCGTAGCTCGTTAGGAAAAATAGTATACGTAACTAGTGCGCATAGGTGTCTCCCGCACTCGTCTCTTTTGTCGCCCTCGCTACGCTCGGGCGACAAATCCGACTCGTGCGGGATTCACCTATTTTGCGCACTAGTTACGTAATCTACTATTTCAACACAGCGCGCGTTAAGTTGAATTTTATGCACGCGAAGCGTGCGCAAAATCGAACTTTGCGCACGCCGTGTGGAAAAGGATTATATCAGCCGGGTCTGATCAGATTCAATCATATATAGACCTATATATTGTTACGCCGGGTGAAACGCCCTATAGCTATTAAATCACCAATATGTAATTTGTCAGATCATCTAGTAGCTATGAGATAAATGAGGTACCTCTTAAAACATAGGAGCTAGGTTTCTACATCAACAACTATTATTGTAAAACCAATTAGTCTTGCTCCAGACCTTAAACTGAGCACTTGTATTTCCAAATATAACTAATTCGTAGAAATCAATTTATTAGTGTCCTAAAAGTCTCCTTATTTCGCTCGAGGACTCACGATTCCCTTTTCTCGTTGCTCATCCAGTAACAATATAATTATATATAGGATTATATCAGCCGGGTCTGATCAGATTAA
This sequence comes from Tenthredo mesomela, assembly GCA_943736025.1. Classification (NCBI taxonomy): domain Eukaryota; kingdom Metazoa; phylum Arthropoda; class Insecta; order Hymenoptera; family Tenthredinidae; genus Tenthredo; species Tenthredo mesomela. Next base: position 13,179,190 of record OX031021.1, on the reverse strand, counting down.
ATCATATATAGACCTATATGGGGCATTCCACGATGTATCGATCAAGATCGGAAATCGATGTTTCCGATCTACTCCAAATTTTTTTGTGCGAAAGTACTGGTCAAAAAACAGAGCCCTCATTTATTTGAATTTTTTTCAATCATTCCTATCAGAGATATTGCTATTTCAAAACCGCGCGGACCCGCCACTTTCTGAAATCTGAAAAAAATCACAAAATTCCGGGAAAATATATTAAAATTTTTGAGCCATGTTCAAAGAATATGGAGATTTCATCATAGCAAAAGTTAGATTTGAAAAATCATTAAAATTTCGAAAATTATTCTCGGAATGCGTTTTTCATATGAAGATGAATAAGAAAGTTCCTAATAACATGGGTCGTAAAAGATATATTCACAAAGTTACGGAGAATGATGTGAAATACAGAGAATGGTGTGGATACAGGGTAATTCTGTTTGACCGGGCCGTATTGAATGGGCATATTCCTTGTCGAATTCTAAGACTAAAATTCCTTAGCGAAAAATTCTGGAGATCAACGGTATCCGAGTCATCTTATCTTATAGAATATCTTAGTTGAGCATTCAGAGATCCTTACACTGGGTAAACGGATAACGGGTGTTACTTTTCACTTTGACAATCCCGTTTTCCAATCTGTGGCAGCCAGGTCGTCCGCTTCATAGTTTTCGGCTGTCTAGGTCCACCGTTTCATAGTTTTCTTTTTTGTTTTTTTTTTTTTTTTCAATTTTTCGCTAAGGAATTTTAGTCTTAGAATTCGCAAGGAATATGAGCCATTTCACGTCAGACCGGACAAAATAAATCAAAAAATGACCTCGATGTTCCCGATTTCGCTATAATTTTTTTGACGGGTTCTATGGAACAAATAAATTCATCAAACAATTTTTTTTTTTTGGCCCCTATTTTCCAAGTTACACGGGGGTGAAATTCAGGAAAAAGAGCGAAAAATCGAAAACATACTCCTCTTCAAACGGTCATATCTTTGATTGTATTCATCCTAGAGACTTCATCCAAGAACCATTTCAGAGCTATTGAATGACACTATTATAATACATTTATTTAATTTCGCGGTAACAAACAATTCTATTTGTTATAAACAAACATATTATTCAAACGTGATTTTCAACGCAAATACCACGCGATAAAATTATCAGTAGTAATATCACAAGACCTTCAAAATTATCGGATATTTCCCGATTGTTTTGCTGCGTGGCATCGAGAGGGCTAAGTTTTGCAGATCTAAAATCACGAGCGCGCAGCGCGAGGGATTTTTGTGCAAAACTTGGCCCGTTCGTTGCCACGCAGGATCAAAACATGAGGGAAATAACCGATTCATTTTGAAGGTCGAGTGGTATTCGACGGATTATTTTTCGCATTCGGATTTGGCCAAGCAGAGCGGCAGGTTAGAGAAAATTAGAAATTATTCACGAAGTTCTCTGACTTTTATCACGGTATTTGACAGTTATGAAAACATTTGCAAAGCTAGAGGTAAATTATCAAAAGCTATGGGTAAATTATCAGTATAATAACGAATTGGGATGTCCTTCACATCATCAAATACCGCGCTCTGATTGGCCAGAATCCGACTGCTAAAAATAATCAAAAAAATATGAGCGTATTCCTTGATCAATTCTCTACGAAATCGTTAAGTCAATTTTATGGAGAACCGATGGGAACCATGTTGAAACGATTTATTTATAAGCGACGAGGCGCGCTGCCACCCAAAAACCCGTCTCAGGTACGTGTGGCTAGCATGAGAAAGCATCGGTGGGCATGTTCACGGTCATATCTTTGGTTGTTTTCATCTGAGAGACTTCTTCCTAGAACCATTTCAAAGCTATCGAATGCCACTATTTATATATATTTATTTAATTCTGCGGTAACAAACAATTCTATTTGTTATAAACAAATAGAATTGTCTGTTACCGCGAAATTAAACAAATATATTATAATAGAGTCATTCAATAGCTTTGAAATGGTTCTTGGATGAAGTCTCTAGGATGAATACAATCAAAGATATGACCGTTTGAAGAGGAGTATGTTTTCGATTTTTGGCTCTTCAGGGTGTATACTCGAATCTGAAAATAAATTTCCCTGACTTTTCCAGGTTTTCCAGTAAAAAAGTTTCATCTTTCCCGGTCCTTTATGCAACGATTATACAGATTTGAAGTGGTGTTTTTTAATTTTCTATACTCACATTTTCTTCATTGAACTTTTATATCAGGTACATAAATATGCGGCAGTGCAACGCAAGCTCTACACACTTCGCGATACAGAGAATTTCCCGCAACTATATACCATCTACATCACTATGTGAGGCATCACAAACGCATTTCTGGAAATTTCCCGGTTTTTTAAGACAATTCTCAAATTCCCTGACTTTTCCCTGACTTCCCGGTTTTCCAGGGTCAGTATACACCCTGCTCTTTTTCCTGAATTTCACCCCCGTGTAACTTGGAAAATAAGAGCCAAAAAAAAAAAATTGTTTGATGAATTTATTTGTTCCATAGAACCCGTAAAAAAAATGATAGCGAAATCGGTAACATCGAGGTCAGAAAGCTGTCCGGTCTGACGTGGAATTGCTCATATAAGACGGATGTACGAGCAAACGAGTACCAACTCTTCGAGTTGGTCTCATTATTAATAAATTTCCAAATAAATAGATCTCAAATGAAAGGTTTATTTAACAGAATTGAATTGAACGATAACGATAACAAATTTACTGGAATAATTATATTCTTTCAAAATTGATGGGAGAGACGTGTGAGTTCAGCGGACTTCAGATTTCTAAGCAACATCAACATTCTTCAGATCTTTTCAAAACATCCAGCCCAACAACGATAGTCCTTTTTCTGTTCAATTGACTATCGATACTATAACAGTCTCTTCCACCAAGGGTGTCCAGATATGACGCGCCGACTCGGCCATTCTGACTAGTCACACGTCCTCGTGTGCATTCAACATACAATCTGTCAAACAAAGAAATTTAAATATTTCAAATCGTTCGGCCTACCTGACCTTAGGTTTACAAAAATATTCAAAAGACATGACAACAACATAGAGTACACAGACTCGCCATGACAAATGTCCATAGCATTCCCAAATGTGACTTGCTACCAAAGCATTCACCAATCGCTCATACGACTCTCATCACCAATGTGATTTCTGGTCACCAATGTGATTTCTCATAACAATACCACACCATCAGCCGTTCCATTGCACCATCTCCGTCCACAAAGTGGGTTAGGGTTTTCATGACTTGCAACTAATAAGCATGATGAGTGTGTACCAAAAGAGAGTTTCACTCTCATCTCAGAATTACATTAATTCAGTAAACTCTCCGATATTCTACACTAATCTCAGAGCTACATCACAGTCAGCTCTTCGATACTCAATTTGCCAATTTCAAAATTCAACTCAAACCAAACTTAAAATTCACTCAGAATTTATTCAGAACCGTCAGCTCAATATTTATTCAGAACCGCCGACTCCGGCACCATCTGACACTTCTAAAACGTCATCATTAGAAACGTCTAATTCTACCGGAACAGAACAGTCAGGCATTGCTCGAAGACGATCGTGCGCATATTTGTAGGTTCGGTTACAATTCAAAGCTTTCAAAAGGTACCTGTCTCCAACTAACAGTTCTACAATTTTAAAAGGACCTCTGAATTTTGGATCCAGTTTCGTTTGATTTCGTTCGTGATTTTTAATTAGAACAAAATCTCCAACAGAAAATTTGTTAACCTTAGCTTTTCCTTTATCAAACCTAACCTTGTCTAATTGTGCACTATTTTCAATGAGATTAGCTGCATATTCTCTGATCTTTGGCAGATTTACCTCTCGTTCTTCTTCATCAATAGAAACCAATTTTAGTGGTCTCGCAACTCTACCAATCATTAATTCTAAAGGACTAGCCTTCGTCACTCTATTCTGCGTACAGTTAATTGCTAACTGAATATCATTCAAAGCATCTTGCCACGAGCGACGATTATCGGTTTCCACAGATGTAAGCATATGCTTAAGAGTACCCATAATACGCTCTACTTGGCCATTACCTCTGCTAGTACCTGTAGCTATTAGATGTAAATTGATATTATGAGTAACGCAAAACTCACGAAAATCTTTACTAGCAAAGCATCGTCCTTGATCGGCTATAAGACGAACTGGTGCACCAAATAAAGAAACCGACGACTTTAAAGCCTCAATAGCACTCAGCGCGTCAATATGCAGACAATGCCGAAGAAAAACGAATTTGGTAAACGCATCGATTATGACAAAGACATATTCTTTATCATTATTCTTTCCACTAAGCTTTCCAGTAGCATCCATATGAATGGTTCGCCAAGGAATACTTTCCTTTGGAATCGGATGCAATTCTACTTGGACTTTACCAGAATTGGATTTTGATACTCTACAAGTAACACAATTGTCCACAAATTTTCGAATGTATTTTGACATTTTCGGAAACCAATAATGTTCATAAGCCTTTTCCAACGTCTTGTTCCAGCCTAAATGCATTATCGATTCATGCAAATGATTGATAACAGACCATTGAAAAGCTTTCGGAATAATAGGTAAACAACACGTTCGATTATGTCTTTGTATTTTTCGATACAGAATACCAGACCTAAGTTCATACGTAGAAGAAATACTGTCTTCAAGTTGATTATCAGTCAATTTTGAAACAATATTAGTTATTTCCAAATCTTTTTGTTGTTCTGCAAGTATCCAATTATCAGATATTTCTGCAAAATGAATACATTTTTGAGAAACAGAACCAACAAAATGTTCATTCATTTTCTCAGGCAGAGGATTTCGTGAAAAGAAATCTGCGTGTGACATATGTTTCCCGTCTCGATACACAATGTCAAAATCAAAAGATTGAAGAAAGGCCCACCACCTATGAACTCTAGGCATCAAATCTACTTTTACACGAGAAGCTTTCAAAGAGTTACAATCCGTAACGACCTTGAAAGTTCTACCTTGAAGAAAGTGTCGAAAATGTTTGATAGCATTAACAACAGCTAAAGTTTCCAATTCATAAGAGTGATATCGTGATTCAACAGTAGTTGTCTTCTTACTAAAATAGGCTATCACGTGTAATTTACCATTTACATTCTGTATAAAGACCGCACCATACCCAATTGCACTAGCATCCGTATGCAATTCAATTGGATAGGTAGGATCGAAGATCATCAAAATAGGAGTAGTGGTCAAATGTGATATTATACATTGACGTATCTCTTCATACTGCGATTCCCAAACAATTTTTCCCTTACCAGAAGTTAACTTATGTAATGGAGCAGCGATCTGTGAAAACTTTGGTATGAACTGTCGAAAATACGAAGCCAAACCAATAAATTGTCTAAGTTGGGTAGTCGTTTCAGGAGGTGGCAAATCAGTTAAAGCTTTAATTTTTCGTGGATTAGGTCTAACTTCTCCCGAGGAAATTTCATATCCAAGATATTCTACCTTAGTTTTCAAAAATGAACACTTCTTTACATTCATTGAAAATCCAGCCTTTGTTAATGCACCCAAAACAATTCTCAATCTATCAATGCCTTCGGCAACAGAACGCGACGGAATTAATACATCATCTATATAGCAAATTGCATAGGTATATGCCAGATCACCGAGAGCCTTATTTATTGCACGCTGAAAAACCGAAGGTGCATTTCGTAACCCAAATGGCATCGAAAGATATTCATATTGCCCATCTGGCGTGATAAAAGCAGTGCGTTCAATCGAATTTTCATGGACCGGAATTTGGTGAAAACCGCTCGCCATATCTAAAGATGAAAAATAATGCGCGCCACCTAACCTTTCAATTTGGTCTGCAATAAGCGGTAAAGGATACCTGTCAGGAACTGTATTACTATTCAGTTCACGATAATCCACACACATGCGATCTGATCCATCTTTCTTTTTGACTAACAGAATCGGACTCGCAAAGGGAGAACAGCTTGGTCTAATGGTCCCTGCAGTAATTAATTCATTAACCTTATCACGTACTACTTGACGTTCAGTAGGACTCAATCGATACGGTCGTCTTTGCACAGTACGATTAGGGTCAATAAGACGAATGTCTAATTGTCCAGTAGATACATTACTATTAGGTGTACCCTCTACGAAAGAAGAAGAGAATTCTTCCAAAAGAGAAATGAGAATTTCTCTTTCCGCCGTAGAAATATCAGTCACCAAATTTTCAAAAGTTTGCAGTTTAAGTCCCACATCGCAAATATTTACCATTATTTCATTTCTTTTAAAAACCACACCCTTAGACGTTAACTCTACAGAATAACCATGTCCTAATACTTCGCGACCTACCAAAATACCACTCCTAAGGTAAGTATCAGGTACTACATGAAATAAAAGCTCTAAACAATAACCATCAATTACCACTTTAGACAAAATTTGACAAGTACTAAACACGTTGGTTTTGCCTATGCCTGATAAAGTAACTAAGGCATTCAAACGTTTCCCAGAAAATTTATCTGCAAAACTTTCCTTGATCAGAGAACACTCAGCCCCCGAATCAAAACAATACAGATACTGCTCACCGGAATGTAATAACTCTCCATGAGCTGGCTGTGTCGAACACATATCAATCCGGCGTTCCTTTTGAGTAGTCTGCATAGACTTGGAACAGCGAGGAGCAATGTGTCCAGGTTCTCCACATTTAAAACAGGTCACTGAAGACTTCTTATAGATTGGCTTCTTGGAAGTAGACTCCCCATCTGTCAACTGCTTACTTCGGCACTCAGCAATTTTATGACCCAGCTTCCCGCACCCAAAACACTTTATTGGTGAAGAAACTCTCCTTTTCTTTGATTCCGTACAGTCGTCATCCTTAGACTGCTTTGTTGAGGGAAAACTTCTCTTCTGGTACCCATAAGCCATCAATTCTTGCTGTAGCTTAGCTCGTGAATTGATTTCGGAAGTGAAGACAAGTTTTTGCAAACGAGGATCTACTTGAGCAGCATGAGCAAGTGCAACTGAAACCGCAATCTGTTCTACCGATAAAGATTGCCATCGAGTAATTAGGGAATTGACAATTTTTGAAGTATAGGCTGCCAGACATTGGCCTTCTTTCGGTTTTCCAGAGTTCAAACGCACTAAAGTTGCAGTTGGTGTTTCCACAGTCGCGTATTGAGCCAGAAGATTATCTTTAAATTGCTGCCAGGTCATCCCAGGATAGCTTACGCGAGGGAACCACGAAGCGGCTGTTCCTTTCACCGCTCGAGTTATAGCGTTTATTAGTGATCTTCCTTCAAGTATATCTCTGCCCATACTAAGATCCCCTGTCATGCACCACGCGTGTGCGTCAAAGTCTTCAGCTTCTGGATCCAGTTTTGGTAGCCAAACGGTACTAGTGGAAGGTAAATTTTCGGGTCTCCGAATAGCTTGAACCATTTCCATCATACTACGACTTTGAATTTCTAATAATTTCTCCCATCTGTCGTCTGTATTCGGTTGAGTATTTCGCTCAAAAGATGTAGACGCTCGAGGTTCTCCTTCTGGTATCAGTTGTCGTGATCGTGGTATTTGTTCAGGGCATCCCACTTCTGAAGACGGATGTACGAGCAAACGAGTACCAACTCTTCGAGTTGGTCTCATTATTAATAAATTTCCAAATAAATAGATCTCAAATGAAAGGTTTATTTAACAGAATTGAATTGAACGATAACGATAACAAATTTACTGGAATAATTATATTCTTTCAAAATTGATGGGAGAGACGTGTGAGTTCAGCGGACTTCAGATTTCTAAGCAACATCAACATTCTTCAGATCTTTTCAAAACATCCAGCCCAACAACGATAGTCCTTTTTCTGTTCAATTGACTATCGATACTATAACAGTCTCTTCCACCAAGGGTGTCCAGATATGACGCGCCGACTTATATATCTATCAAAAAAAAAAATGTATAAGATTTTTTTATTAAAAAAAAAAACCATTTTCTACTCTCAGGAGTGCTTATTCTATGTAAAAACTGTCATTCACGAAAAACTATTAAAGAGTGAATTTTCATTGATCTTCATTTAGCAATAACGGCACTATTTTATGATGTGAATAAAAAACCAAAATATCCTGTGAAAGATAGTTCATTTACTCAGTAATTAATGATAATTATAAAATTTTTAGCGATATATTAGGAAGAAAAAAAAATAGATTCAAAATTTTCATGAAAATCCCGTGTTATTCTTATGGCAAAAAACAACGGTCTTGGGGGGCGTTTTAGGATCGAGATAGAGAACTGCAATTTGGAGGGGATTTCTTTTTAATTATTTCGAATCTTTTGAGGGGGCGGCACGGACAAAATTCCACCGACCCCCAAATAAGGACCACCCTAATAATCATATATGATCATACAAAATCATTTTTCCCGGGATCGTTCTAGAGGCCCCAAATTTCACCATACATCTAGTCAGACTATATTCTCATGTTTTTGGGGCATGCTGAGAGTGAACGAAAAAATCGTCGTTACCTCAAATCAGTCTTATACATATCTTATGGAAGGTACCGAAACAGTCAAACATGCGATTCCTTGTGGTTCTGAATAAGTTGATACATTGAATCGCAGGTCACCCTCTCGTATTTTCTTCGCATTTTCTGTCATTGATTTCGTTACTATTTTATATATTTTTTTTTTTTTTTAATTTTAATATTTTGAATCTTTATCCCGCACTTTTGTTTATGATTTTGCTAGATTTATCATTAGTCTCACTTTATCTGCGCGTGTACTATGTGTCAAGCTTCTTCCGCTACGGGCCCTATCTAATATCGCCAAGAGTGACTAACTGCGTTATAGCTTTAAGAGCTTTGGACAATATTGGAGATGATAGCACGAAGATTGGAAAATATCACACGTCATCAATGGAAGGATTTTGTACAATTGATTTTTATCGCTGTACCATATCAAGAGGTGGAAACCGGTAGGGTCGCTCATACATGGAACTCAAGCTTTTTTGATTCATTGGGCTCGATATAATATGATCATAATCATGAATGTTAAGTACGTTACCACGTCCCATTGACTGGCGGAAACAGCCAGGCCTAAAGGCGTCAGGCCGAAAATCACTTGAGAATCGAGCTGTGCTCCCTTGTCAACGAGAGACTTTACTACGTCCAAGTTACCTGTCAGAGCAGCGAGGTGTAGCGGCGTGAAGCCATAGTTCATTTGACAATTGATATCAGCTCCATTCCTGCGTAAATACTCGACGACGTCCAGTTTACCTTCCAGAGCAGCCAGGTGTAGCGGCCTTCTGCCCTCGTTCTTTTGACAGATGATATCGGCTCTATTCCTGTGTAAATGCTCGACGACGTCAGTTTACCTTCTGCAGCAGCCAGGTGTAGCGGCATCCAGCCTTCGTTCGATTGACAATTGATATCGGCTCCATTTCTGTGTAAATACTCGACGATGTCCAGTTTACCTTTTCCAGCAGCCAGCTGTAGCGGCGTTGCGCCATCGTTCCCTTAATAATTGATATTGGCTCCATTCCTGTGTAAATACTCGACGACGTCCAGTCTACCTTCCCGAGCAGCCAGGTGTAGCGGCGTTACGCCATCGTTCGCTTGACAATTGATATCGGCTCCATTCCTGTGTAAATACTCGACGATGTCCAGTTTACCTTCCAGAGCGGCCAGGTGTAGCGGCGTTAAGCCATCGCTCGCTTGACAATTGATATCGGCTCCATTCCTGTGTAAATACTCGACGATGTCCAGTTTACCTTTCAGAGCAGTCGGGTGTAGCGGCGTTACGCCATCGTTCGTTGGACAATTGATATCGGCTCCATTCCTGTGTAAATACTCGACGATGTCCAGTTTACCTTCCAGACCAGCTAGGTGTAGCGGCGTTACGCCATCGTTCGCTTGACAATTGATGTCGGCTCCATTCCTGTGTAAATATTCGACGATGTCCAGTTTACCTTCCTGAGCAGCCAGGTGTAGCGGCGTCATACCATCGTTCCTTTGACAATTGATATCGGCTCCATTCCTGTGTAAATATTCGACGATGTCCAGTTTACCTTCCTGAGCAGCCAGGTGTAGCGGCGTCATACCATCGTTCCTTTGACAATTGATATCGGCTCCATTCCTGTGTAAATACTCGACGATGTCCAGTTTACCTTCCTGAGTAGCCAGGTGTAGCGGCGTTAAGCCATCGTTCGCTTGACAATTGATATCCGCTCCATTCCTGTGTAAATACTCGACGATGTCCAGTTTACCTTTGCCAGCAGCCAGGTGTAGCGGCGTCATGCCATCGTTCCTTTGACAATTGATATCGGCTCCATACCTGTGTAAATACTCGACGACGTCCTGTTTACCTTCTAGAGCAGCCAGGTGTAGCGGCGTTATGCCATCGTTCCTTTGACAATTGATATCGGCTCCATTTCTGTGTAAATACTCGACGATGTCCAGTTTACCTTTCAGAGCAGCCAGGTGTAGCAGCGTGTCACCATCGTTCCCTTGACAATTGATATCGGCTCCATTCCTGTGTAAATACTCAACGACGTCCAGTTTACCTTCCCGAGCAGCCAGGTGTAGCGGCGTTATGCCATCGTTCCTTTGACAATTGATATCGGCTCTATTCCTGTGTAAATACTCGACGACGTCCAGCTTACCTTCCAGAGCAGCTAGGTGTAGCGGCGTTATGCCATCGTTCCTGTGACAATTGATATCGGCTCCATTCCTGTGTAAATAGTCAACGATGTCCAGTTTACCTTCTGCAGCAGCCATGTGTAGCGGCATCGAGCCCTTGTTCAGTTGACAATTGATATCGGCTCCATTCCTGTGTAAATACTCAACGATGTCCAGTTTACCTTCTGCAGCAGCCAGGTGTAGCGGCGTTACGCCATCGTATGCTTGACAATTGATATCGGCTCCATTCCTGTGTAAATACTCGACGACGTCTAGTTTACCTTTATCAGCAGCCAGGTGTAGCGGCATCCAGCCATCGTTCGCTTGACAATTGATATCGGCTCCATTCCTGTGTAAATATTGGACTACATCCAGTTCACCTGTCAAAGCAGCCAGGTGTAGCGGCGTTCCGCCATCGTTCCTTTGACAATTGATATCGGCTCCATTCCTGTGTAAATACTCGACGACGTCTAGTTTACCTTCATCAGCAGCCAGGTGTAGCGGCATCCAGCCATCGCTTGTTCGACAATTGATAACGGCTCCCTTCCAAATCAAATACTTTATTATGTTGATATTGACTGTACTTGCAGCTTGGTGGAGTGGTGTGGCACCTAAAATATCTCGAGAATCAATTTCAACGTCCGTGTCTTCTAGCAGCAATTTTATGTTGTCCAAACATCCGTGTTCAACTGCCCAGTATACTGCTGTCACTCCAAACCTGTCCTGGCTCTGTATGAGGTCCCTTCGATCTTCAGCATCAAGGCAATCCAGAAATAGTCTCAAAATACGACCATTGCCCTCTACAGCCGCTACGTGGAAGATAGTTCCTTCCCACTTGGATCGATGCTCTTTCAACGAAAATGCCCAAAGCTCACCCTGTAGTACATGTTTGTCTGACAAAAGCCCATCTATGAAGGCACGCATAGTATTGAAATTTTCTCCAAGCAAAATATCTGCTACAAAGATTTTTCCCAATAGTTCGGTCTGCCGGTGCTTTTTCAAGGTTAACATATCTGAGAAAAACTTCGCGGCGAAATATTCCGCATACGTTCGGTGTTCGAACCGTGGTTGACCGTCGATGAATTGGGTAATGATGCCGTCCCGCTCTACAGGGATGTCAAGATCCGCTGTCTCATGTGACATGCCGCTGGCAAGGAGAAGCTCTGTTATCTCGTCCTTGTCAAATAGTGTATCCAAAGCCAGTCTCTGATGTTTTTCTATGAACCATTTATACTGCTGCCTTCTGTCCTGCATAATCGCTACGTCGGTGAGGTTGCTACCTCTTTTTTTGAAGAAAACGTCAAACTTCTTTTCCACGAAATTTTCGTACAAATAAATAAGATCAATTTTTTGCGGAAACCTCGGTTCATCGACCCCAGAGTCAACGAATTCTTTGCACGAATTTCCAAATATCTCCGCCACCAGCTGCGCCTGTAGTGGATTACCAGTAAATTTATCTCTCTGATCTTTGATCGAATCGGCTAGTTTATTTGTCAAGGCCCTTGTATACTTTTCTATACGGTCATCAGCTGTGTGAAATTCAACTTTCCAAAATTCGGTAAAAAATCTTTCTTGATCGTACTTTGAGAATGACTGAATTACGTAAGAAAAGGTGTTCAACTTAGTTTCCAATGTTTCTCGTGTATGTGGTCTAGTTGCGACTAACAATTTCTTAATGCCATAATCCACGAATGTTCGTAGTAAATCAATTACAGGACCCTCATACGTCGGACTTATTTCGTCAAATCCGTCAAATATCAGTGTCACTTTGTGTTTTTTCTCAATAATTCTCCTGAAAACCTTCCTTGCCAGGTCAGTTTCACTACTGAAGAGTTCCTTCACCAAGAATTGTATTGCTCTTTCGGCTCTAACAGCCAGATCGTTGACTGATTCCTTCTTCATCACTTCTGAGAGGGCGGTTGAATGGTCGTTCAAATCCACCTTGAGTACCAACATGTCGGGTTTCTTCTCTTTTATCTTACGTGCCAGATGAGTCAACATGGTAGATTTACCCATACCCGCCGTATCGGAAATAATCACGGGTTTGTCATGGTTTATGAGTTGGTCTTCACTCAACCGCGTCGCACCTGTTCTATCGTTACACTCGTCGTTCTCACTGGCATCCCGATGTTGGACTAACCACGCTATATCTCCTTGAGATTTCTTCCATATGTATCTTTCCTGCTTCTTTTGCAACCAATGAATGTTGCTGCCCTTGTTTTCTGCACACAAGTCGTTGAATTGTTTCTCCGCTTCAGAACTGTCTAAAGTAGTCAAATTTGCCAGTCGATTATCCATTGGTGGACTTTCCCCGAATTTCCCCGATTTACCCGAGGAATCTCTATCAATACCAATGTCAGGAAACAAATCTGTCCAAAAATTTCGCGTGATTGAAAAATTCTCTCCTATTTTCGGCCGTGCGCCCTGAAATACTGCATCATTGCCACTGATAGCGATCAAATCACGTATATTTTTGTCTTCGAGAATAGTTTCTTTAATAAATACCTCCCGACAGATTGTACGATTTATGTAGCGATGTTTGAGCGTATCTTTTTCATCCGAGTCATGGCCGAGCTCTAATTGGTCGCTACGAATAATCTCAACCAACGCATTCGCATTTATTATTTCTGAAAGATCTTCTAATTCGTCTGCACTGAGGTTATCGAATTCGCAGATGCCTAACAATTTCCCGAGGCTCGTTTTATTTTTATGTCCCTGAAACTTAGTGACCGGTTTCTCTAGCAGTTTCTTTTGCGTGGCGTTTGTAAGATTACGGAAATCAAGGTCCATGTCATCGTCACGATAAGTTCCATGGCCACCTGTCCGAGTGATGACAATCATTTTTTTGTGTGGGTTTTCTTCTGTGATTTTATACAATGAGTTCAACACTGTCTGTAAATTTTTATCCGTACCATTTGATTCACAGTCAACTATCAACAAATCGGGATACCGTAGCGAATAGAAAGTGTTTTTTATCCGATCCATTACCAAGGGTAATTTCAAGCTGTCCGCACGGGTAAGGATAAAACTATCCATCTTCTTGTATTTTTGTATCCGTCCGAGTATGTCGTAAACCCTCAGTGCAGTTAACAAGGTCTCTCCTGGAGCCACCAACTCCAAGATTCGGTTCGCAGTAGAATCAGATTGATCCTCAGTTAGGAAAGCCTTCACTCGCTGCATTTCCGATGTGAAGTGTACATCATATTCCTTCATCTGCTCGCAATATAACGAGTTCACACCTATGGTTATGAGAGAGCCGACCTTGTTGTTCATATCTTCAAAGAATTTCTCACCCACTTTGTATGAAAAGTATTCTTTGGTTTCGTTTTCTTTCTTGTCTTCGTCATTTTTCACAAACCAGTCCAGCATTTTTTTCTGAAAGGCATCGTCTAAAAGTTCAGTATTCAACAGATTAAACCCACTACTGGCATCTATTTTTTCCTTGAGTATCTTATCAAGTTCATCTTCGTTCGGTTGATTCACTGCCAGAGTGAACTCTTTCAGGAAATTTAAAATTTCCTCATCGTCTACGTACTCATCAGGCAAGTAGTATTCCGTGAGTGAATCAGTTGCGTTCTCAGGTGCTTTGCCAAAGTCTTTTCGAAACGCAAGTTTCTGGAGTCGTTGATGTATATCTTCCCATGTTGATTCTTCGGAGCAATCGGTGTCTGATGAGCCCGCCATGCTCCGGAATTCGGTGAGAAAAATCTCACGAAACTCTTCCACGTTTCGAGGTAAACTCATGTTGTGAATGAAATCCTCGTTAAATCTTTTCACCTTGGTATTGAATACGTACTTTTTCAGTGCCAGATGATGATCCCGAAAACTTTGATTTTCCAACCTCATAGGTTTCATATCATAAATATGCTGCGCCACTAGCTTTGCTAACCTACCAAGATCAAATGTCGCTTTCAATACGCGGTACAACTTTCCGTTAGATTCTTTATCTGTCAAAAGCTTGTACCAAGCTGTTTGTTTCTGGTTGCTTCTCAGTTCGAAGGTCGTGTCCGGATCCCCTGTGTTCTCGCAACAGATGTCATTTTTCGCCAAATCCTCCACATCAAGGCCTTTATTAGTACAGAGGATCATATTTCTGACCTCAATCTCACGGAATAGTTCGTTTTTCTTGAGTTTACGCCACGAGGCGAAGTAAGTTGGCACGCTAAAACCGCCACCTGCATCCAACAGTTCCTCAGCAGAAATCTTTTTGGGCTGGTTACTTGTGTACTTGATTTGTACGAAACGGCCTACTTGTTTTCCACTACCGTTTTTATACAATAGGACTACATCGTCTAATTTTTCCGCAGCTACCATTTCCGTGGCTAAAAAAAAATAGGGATCTCTCTGCTGCAATGCACAATGCAGAGTGAAGACCAAATGATTCAATTGGTATACGATTCCGGGCCACGAACGCATTAGGGTTGCACCCGCATGGTAGGTTTTTCGCTCCTCGGAGCCTGGAACGTCTTCGGCGTTTTCTGCATGCTCACTAGTATGGAGCTCTTCCCTTGGTCTAATAGTCTTAAGATCATCCCCAACTGTGGTAGGTTCTTGTTGATTCGCTTGATCACAGCCTCGCGATGAAGAAGGCTGCTCTTCCTTCGCTGCTGACATGGTATTATTCGCTCCTGCAGATATTCGGCTGAGTTCCGGTTTATTTCTTTGTTCAACGGCTTTCCGCAATATATTGACGATATCTTTTTCCTGCAAAGTTTCAGCTAACCCTATTGCCGTTTCACAGTTGTGATTATAAATATCAGTTTGCGCTCCTCTTTGTCGTAGGAATTCCACAATTCGCCGAAAACCCTTTCTGACTGCCACATGCAAGACTGTATCACCGTTTTCGTACTGTACATCAATGTTCGCTCCTTCATTCAAGTAAGTCTTTATCAAGCAAAGTCTGGTGCCCTCGGGATCTTCCTCCAATTTCCCGACTTTCAGACGAACAGCGCGCAGTAATTCCTCGTCCCAATTATTATCTTCATCCTCATCATTATAAGACGTTCGTACATCCTTCTCCAACGACCCTTCCGGATTGGACTTCCGCATTTTCGAAGTCTCCTCTAAAAATAAAATAAACTTTTAATTCGGTGAGTCTGTATATGGTACAGCATCAGCATTTGATTCTCGTTTCGTTTTCATTATTTTTATTCATTGATTATCGTGCGGTCTCCATATTAAGATTAAGGATGGAATTTGATAGGCGCGAATGGTTTCTCATTTGAAATGAAATGCTGAATTTTCATAAAACAGGAGAAAAGCGTATATAGTAAGATGGGATTTGCCTTCTTTGTACGAGCGATACTGGTACTATCAACATACCACTTCCGTAAGATAAATGAGTATTGTTGAAAAGGACGACACATAAAAGAATTTAAATAGTTGGCGCCTTCTGAGCGTGACGGACATGATACATGCGCTGTAGCGCCTGCGCGTAGCTCACTCTAGGATAACTAGGACATAAGACGATTGTTGTAACCAATGCTTTGTGATAATAGTACTGTAATAAATATCTACTTATAAATGAGCCATCCTGACATATTCTATGAATTAATTACCTCCAAACAACAAGTATACAGGGTGTCCCAGAACTAAGTGCAATAAATGATAGGGGTGATAGAGGGGGCCGAGCTGAGTAATGTGACCCAAAAAACATGTGGTCTCCGAGTCCGCGTTCGCGAGATACGACCGGTTAAAAAAACGCGTTGCGCGCCGGCATGTAGGCAACCGCGGACACAGCAGGCAGCGGTTAGCAGTCTTTTTGATAAGCGCGATCTTTCTAAAGCGAGTCATAACACTTTTGAATTCGAAAATTTCAAACAAAAATAATTTTGATATCAAATTTTAGTATGGAAATAAGAGTAATGTTGTTGTGTTTGGCGGAAAATCAATGTCGAAAGTGTTTCTGTTTTAAATTTTTCGAATTCAAAAGTGTTATGACTCGCATCAGAAAGATCGCGCTTATCAAAAAGACTGCTAACCGCTGGCTGCTGTGTCCGCGGTTGCCTACATGCCGGCGCCCAACGCGATTTTTTAACCGGTCGTATCTCGCGAACGCGGACTCGGAGACCACATGTTCTTTAGGTCAATTTACTCAGCTCGACCCCCTCTATCACCCCTATCATTTATTGCACTTAGTTCTGGGACACCCTGTATATTCAGTGGCGCAAAGCTACGGCTATGTGTTTTAGCAATTATATTATTCGGAAGAACTGTTTTCTACTCACTTGATATACTGCTATTTGACTTTAGTCTGGTGAGTTGCAAGGTGTGCAAGCAATTCCAAGCGACTGTGGGAAGCGGGTTGGTAGTTTCCACGGAAGAATTTTCACTGCAAGTTCATCCCTGGCATCGATTTCTCCAGAAAGTCCCGTTTGTGCTTCTAAATTTCAGACAAGAACAAAAAAAAATGAGAAAAAGATAATACAATGAATAAACATGCGCAATCAAAAAGATTAATCTTTTCATTCGCTACAATGTATAGATTTTATATTAATATAATTATACTTATATAGTTATAAATTCATTATCTACTATAGATCTCTCAAAGCAAAAAATCGCCCTATATAACTGTAATGCAACGAAAATTTAAAAACTAGTTCTACTACTAAGATAATCCTAGTAGGATTTAAGAAATGTAATATCATCACAGCTCATTGAGTCGAATCGAAATTTGAGCCGAAGTTTATCAAATAATCATCATTCAACCATACATTTTATAAATATATTGTAACGATTCAGGCAACCCAGGCCTGACCGTTAGCATTCAAACATCAGCCGTTGCGAACGTCGAGAACAGTCTAGAACGATCGACAGCAGCGACGAGCTGAGTGACGTCACGACTGGTATAAAAGTCGAGGCGCCGCTCAGCTCACTAGCTATTCTAGGGTAGATACCAGATAGACTCACAGTCACTTGTTGGTCATCTCGAGCATAGAGCTCCGATGAACCGTTAGAATCATCTATTAATTTCAATATAATTTATAAATTCATTTGCACACAGAAATTCAACTATCAAAATTTAAGAGCTTCGGCTACGACAGAATACTTTCAAGGAATATTGTTAAACAATTGTAGAAATATCAGAGATAAAACAACAGATAACTTGATTTATAAAAAATAGCAAAGACGTTATAACAGATTGTATTAACGTAAGTAACTCATAGGCAACGTGTAAATATAGAATAGGGTTGCAACCGTAGGTTAGAATAATTAAATAAATAGATTCTTGATCATTATAAAAAAGCAATTTAATCAGATGTCAAACCCCTTCCTCCGCCATTTCCAGGTTATAGTTTAAATCTTAACGGAAAGCTAGATACAGCCTTGGTGGATCTCCGATCTACCCAGGTCTGGCACAGCTATTATTTGGGAATAAATTAACTTCATTAAATTAATATTTAACAATTAAGAGGGTAGAGTGCAGCCTTAGTGCGTTGTCGTCATAGAACTTATATTCCTGGAAGGGGAATAGCCCATTTGCGCAATGAGCGGCAGACTGACGCCAACATGTTGAGACAGAGATATATCTCTCTCTCCATTCCTAACGTCCCGTCCCCTCTCCGCGCATACCCCTCGCCGTAATAATACCGTGCGAAGATTGATAGGTTAGGGTTAGCGCAAACTTGTAATCTATTATGTATTACAGAAATAGTTTCGTTATACAGTACTGAAAATGGTTCTAAATTCACATGCTATCACAATTTTCGGTTTGACATGACATAAGAAGTGACGATGAATTTAGCGATTTGGGTAAGTATACCGTGAACTATCAGGTAGGACGAAATTCATATATTCATTCTATCTCATACCATCTCATACCTCATAATATGAAAGAAAAAATGTATGGTTGTTTTTTATTTTCTGAACAGGATGGTCAAGAGGAATGAAGAATGAGGAAACGCTAGAACTGCTAATAGACTTTTACATATGAAGCCTGTCTTTATTGATGTTTAAAGTGTATAAGTTTTGTGTACTTATGTCTAATAAAATCTGTTTTATGTAGATTAAAAATTCTTATTTCAATAATCATAAAAATGTATACAACTTCGATACAAAAAAAAGTATCGTATGTATACAACACCCGAAAATCATAAAAGCAACAAACAATTAGGTTAGGAATCGCTACGACTACGGTGGTGCGCGGAGAGGGGACTGGACGTTAGGAATAGAGAGAGAGATATATCTCTGTCTCAACATGTTGGCGTCAGTGCGACAGCTCCTATTCCCCTTCCAGTAATATAAGTTCTATGGTTGTCGTACTCAGGTCTGTGGGGAGGCGGCTTGAGCTACACGGTAGCTCAAATCCGTAATAGGCACGGCTAATAATTAATAGTAGAAGTCTCAAATAAAAATATAAATCGAGTAAAGAAAACACAATAACCAACCGGCTCGCGTCACCTTCAGTGACGCTCACTATCCGAAAAGTTACAATATATATGGGCAAATCCACAGAACTTTTAACTTTGATAGATTTTTTTTTTTTTTCCATTTTGCGAGCACACATCTCAGGTTTGGTGTATGTTTTCGAATGACTCATGAGACAAATAATTTACGTCCGTTAACTATTTACAGGCAGGGGCGTGATAACTATGGTAGTAACATTGTAAAATAAAACGATTTTCACATGAAAATTTTTCTAAAATTTTTCTACCCCCGTTAGTGAGTAGAATCCTGGTCGAGATCTAAGACGAAAATTCATTTCCGAGAAATTCCGAAGATCAACGGTGTCCAAGTTATCGAATTAAAAAAAAAAAAAAAAAAATTCAATCCAAAAATTCAACACCTATGGGTGTCAAAAAATCTCAGACGGTGTGGGATTGACTTTCAGACTTTCAGATCGTATTAAATTGACACCAATGTGTGGTCTATACGAGTCCACGCCGAATTTTTTTGTACAGTGTATGTACCGTTCTAGGGCTGACGACTTCATATTCGATTCATACGCAGATTAGTGACGCCACTATTTTTTTCAGTTAATACGGATGACAAACTGTAGTTTACAATTGTGAAAATGTGAAACCAAGAAACATTTCTGACGTGCCGATGTAAAAACTGAATTTTATACACAGTTTACGTTTCTGATGATCATTTTCAAATTGTTACTGCATGGAAACTATTGATGACACAGTTATGCGACACCTCGCAAATAATGCCTCTTTTAATTGCAAATGTGTCAGCATTGCTCATTTATCGATACATCAGAGCGCGTACATGTGAAGGAATTAACTTTGCAGAAAAAATGAAAAAATTTAATTGATCCTCACATTTTTGTAGCTAAATAATTTTTTTTGCGAGAAGAGCACATCTAAGGCAGAGCGGGTGATGTTTTGGTGTATGATGAAGAAACTAAAAAACATTCAATTAAAATGAAAACTGGAAGGGCGCTCGTAGAATATCATTAAAGGTTCAAAATATTTCGCTAGCCTCGCATGCGATTTCGACATTTTCTTCTTTTTCAAAGTTTGCTGCAACTTCACTATATATATTTAAGTAGATTTAATTATGCAAATACGTGTCTAATACTATGTAGAACTAGGCTAAAAACCTACAAGTGCGAAGTATTGTTATCTTAACAAATATTCTTAATTTCATCGCGCCTCGCTGGGGGTTAAAAGTTCTGTGGATTTGCCCATATGACCATCTTCAAGATTATCGTGTGCTGAATCATATGACGTCAGATTTGATACCCTTTATAAGCTGCGTTCGGTATTATGATCCGAGCGCTCGATTGACTGGAAATACGTTCGGTATATACACAGCGTGGGCTCTGATAAAAATCTGAACGTTCGGTATTTCCAGCCGAGAGCCGTCCGAGCAATATAACTCAATCCACTCCGTCATTGCGAGCGGATTTCATTGAGCGATCGTAGAAAACTTCAGAGCTGCGTTCGGTATATGAGCAATTCCACGTCAGACCGGACAGCTTTCTGACCTGGATGTTACCGATTTCGCTATCATTTTTTTTACGGGTTCTATGGAACAAAAAAATTCATCAAACAATTTTTCGTTTTTTTTTTTTTGGCCCCTATTTTCCAAGTTACACGGGGGTGAAATTCAGGAAAAAGAGCCAAAAATCGAAAACATACTCCTCTTCAAACGGTCATATCTTTGATTGTATTCATCCTAGAGACTTCATCCAAGAACCATTTCAAAGTTATTGAATGACACTATTATAATATATTTATTTAATTTCGCGGTAACAAACAATTCTAATTGTTATAAACAAATATATTATTCAAACGTGATTTTCAACGCAAACCACGCAATCCTATTGACTTGACGATTTTGTAGAGAATTGATCAAGGAATACGCTCATATTTTTTTGAGAATGTTATCGCGTGGCCCTTGCTTTGAAAATCACGTTTGAATAATATATTTGTTTATAACAAATAGAATTGTTTGTTACCGCGAAATTAAATAAATATATTATAATAGTGTCATTCAATAGCTTTGAAATGGTTCTTGGATGAAGTCTCTAGGATGAATACAATCAAAGATATGACCGTTTGAAGAGGAGTATGTTTTCGATTTTTGGCTCTTTTTCCTGAATTTCACCCCCGTGTAACTTGGAAAATAGGGGCCAAAAAAAAAACGAAAAATTGTTTGATGAATTTTTTTTCATAACACGCGCACCGAAAGTGGGGTTTTTTTTGTCCTCATTTGAGAGCGGAAAATAAGTCTTTTTGAGTCAGGATCCAATTCGTTAATTTTTCAGGTCCTAGGACAAAAATGCTGGTCAAAAATGAAAATATTTGTCCTCCAGTTCCGAACGTTGCCACCATGCGGTGACGTCGATTTTGGTCGATCGGCTATCCAGTTAGAATATATATTAGTGGGTTACCTGAATCCTGACTCAAAGACTGATTTTCCGCTCTAAATGAGGACAAACCCCACTTTCTGTGCGCTTGTTATGAAAAGTATGGTATGCAGCATGGACAGATTGACAGTAATTTTTGACGCGGGCGAAGTTGGCTGTATTCGACTGTGGCTCGGGCTTCGCCCTCGCCTTCGTCTCGTTCAGCCAACTTCACCCTGGTCAAAAATCACTGTCGTTCGGTCCTTGCAGCATAATATACTACTGTTCCATAGATCCCGTAAAAAAAATGATAGCGAAATCGGTAACATCGAGGTAATTTTTTGATTTATTTTGTCCGGTCTGACGTGGAATGGCTCATATAGATATCTAGCGCGTATAATTTCAGAAAATGGAATCTTCGAGTGACAAATTTGACCAGGGCACAATCGTTTATTTTAAGGCTACCAGATCTGAACGAGTGCAATGCAGGACACCACCATTACCCCCCCCCCCCCAGTAATGCATGGACTCAATCATTTAGTTCCTTTGTTTTCTTATTTAACACAATAAAATGACTCTACAATTATAGATTAAGTTTTGCAAACAAGAAGACTTAAACAGTCGAATGAGTGATTTATCGCCTGGTTTACGCAGCGCCGTAACGTAACTTCATTTAAGGATTGACCAATCGGGAGGTTCGATTCACCTGGCGCGCAGGCGCGGATTTAGGGGGGGGGGGGGGGTCACAGGGGTCATGACCCCCCCCCCCCCCCTGCGTCCCAAATGAACGGAAAAAAAACTCAAATGTCCAATTCGATTCAAAATTTTCGGTGTGTTTTGACATTTTTTTTGTGCCTGAACTCCAGACGGAACCGTGACCCCCCCCCCCCCCCCCCCCCCCCCCCAAATCGAAAGTCTAGATCCGCGCCTGCTGGCGCGTGGCTAAACCAGCCTCCTGATTCGTCAATCCTTAAATTAAGTTGAGTTACGGCGCTGTGTCAACCAGGCATTATATGTTTTGAAACAAATTGAAACGAACCCGCACATAATTCAGGACAATGCAGGACAATTCTTATAAATACAGTACGAATTCGGGGTGTGAAAAAATCCAGGACACTTAGCTCAAATCCAGGACTGTCCTGCCTAATCCAGTACGTCTGGTAGCCTTAGTTTATTTATGTAATTTATGCCAAGCAAGTAGCGTATCAGAAACTGATATAACGGACCATATGAAGAAAGAGCATACTTTTACAAGTAAGTTCACAAAAGTACACTGTAAAAAATGATTGTGAATTTACAATACATTTACTGTACAAAAATCTTGCAAAATCACTAATTTCACGTGGGAAAGTCAATTACTATGCATATTTATTACATTCACAACAAAAAAATTAATTTTACTATACTCAGTACGAGAAATACGTAACATCATCTTAAATACACTAAACGTGTATAGTAATCTCATTTGTTTTGTAAATTCACTACACATTACTAGAAATTTACTGAGCAGTTTGCTGAATTCACTACAGACACGTTAAAGAAAATTGAGCTCAAGTATATTGAAATTACAAATGTGGCTAGTAAAGTAAATTCGGTAAGCATTTATTTCAATTTCAAAACCAAGTTTTCGATTTTACAAAACTGGACAGCAGAATCACCAAAACGTTTATGAATCTTACGTCAGTGCCACAGTGATTAGTACTGCCTTATACCGATAGATGCTTCAAAGCCTGCCTATCTCTCGCAAGTAAATCTATGCCCCGTTGACTAGAAGTATGCATCGCCAATTCACCCTGACACTCTCAGCTCCCGAGTCAGACCACATTTTTTACCGAATGTGTTTCTTTTGACCGACTTGATGACTGCAGCACATAATATCTTCAACCAGAATTGGAGATATCATGTTTTCAGCCAGAATTTGAGACATCATGATTTTTTACCACAATTTGAGATATCATAATTCTACGTTGAGGCGTCGCAATGTTCAGTAACTTGACTATGAGAGTACATTAAATTTAATGCATACATGCCTCGTACAATTGCGTGATCACTGTGACATATTCAAAATACATGCACATCAAAATTGATAGACAGATACATTTTAAATTTGCAAATCATGAGTTGATTTATAATACTCAGGTTTGCTAAAATTACTACACTATTGCTCAGTAACTTCGCTGTAAAAGTACAGTAAATTTAAGATGCAAGTATTTAAAATACCTTCACAAATATGTAGTAAATTTACAATACCGTATATGCATAAAACTTCCAATACAATATTAGTAAATTTACAACAAACATTTTTTACAGTGTACCTAACCTCAAGAATACCGGAGGATTGTCGTTAAGGATGAAGCTGAAGCTAGCAGCCGAAGTTAGCAGCCAGAACTGGAAAGCCAGGGACGAATCAGTGGCGGATCCAGGTTTCTCATTTGGGGGGGGGGGGGGGGGGGGGGGGGGCGATCCCGAGCGCCAAGGTGGTGTAACCAATAACTTAACCAACAAAAAATATTCGTCATATTGATTTGTGTTTTTTATCGTCACCGTTATAGTCATTCGCGCCTTGATGCGCGAGTGATCACCCTCGAGCTTAAAGGTTTTGGGGGGGGCCATCGCCCCCATGGCCCCCCCCCCCTTGTATCCGCGCCTGGGACGAATAGGGGTACCGGGGCCCCGGGTCTTAAAAATCGTTTAATTTCTGTAAAATGTTGTCTGCTGAGAGTTTTAAGAGGAAAATCATGGAATAGGTCAGTCAGCGCATATAAACAACAATCAAAGACGTGATATCTGTTCATTTGTTGCTAATTTGTTAATTAAACAAATAAAAGCGAGACGAACACGCATGCTCGGAAAAATATGAAAAAAATCACAGACGTTGTATTTCGAACCCAGAAAACGATCCCGTAAAGACTCTGGCGTTGCACGACTTGGTTCATTTGTTGTTAATTTGTTAATTAAACAAATAAAAGCGAGACGAACACGCATGCTCGGAAAAATTCGAAAAAAATCACAGACGTTGTATTTCGAACCCAGAAAACGATCCCGTAAAGACTTTGGCGTTGCACGGCCCGGTTTATTTGTTGCTAATTTGTTGCTAATTTGTTAATTAAACAAATAAAAGCGAGACGAACACGCATGCTCGGAAAAATATGAAAAAAATCACAGACGTTGTATTTTGAACCCAGAAAACGATCCCGTAAAAACTTTGGCGTTGCACGACTTGGTTCATTTGTTGTTAATTTGTTAATTAAACAAATGAACCGGGCCGTGCAACGCCAAAGTCTTTACGGGATCGTTTTCTGGGTTCGAAATACAACGTCTGTGATTTTTTTCGAATTTTTCCGAGCATGCGTGTTCGTCTCGCTTTTATTTGTTTAATTAACAAATTAACAACAAATGAACCAAGTCGTGCAACGCCAAAGTCTTTACGGGATCGTTTTCTGGGTTCGAAATACAACGTCTGTGATTTTTTTTTCATATTTTTCCGAGCATGCGTGTTCGTCTCGCTTTTATTTGTTTAATTAACAAATTAGCAACAAATGAACAGATATCACGTCTTTGATTGTTGTTTATATGCGCTGACTGACCTATTCCATGATTTTCCTCTTAAAACTCTCAGCAGACAACATTTACAGAAATTAAACGATTTTTAAGACCCGGGGCCCCGGTACCCCTATTCGTCCCTGGCTTTCCAGTTCTGGCTGCTTACTCCGGCTGCTAGCTTCAGCTTCATTCGTTAAGGGAAGACCCTATTTTGGCCACAATCGTTTAGAAATCGATTTTGTGTTTTTTCCTGAAGTATGCTTCAGGAGCCGGTCTTCGTGAGGATATATTTATGGCCATCTGTTTTTTTTTTAGTTCATGGGAAACTGATTTTATGGATAAAATTAATTGCAAGAAAAAAAAATCCTTTCTAAACCTTCTTTCCCTCTATCTCCTTTTAGTTTCGCCGATAACAGATAATACCACGCCTCCTCGTCCTTATCTCATTGTCTCCTTATGGATTCCTTTGCAGGTGTTTATTCAGCTCTAAGGAGTGTTTCATCTTATACAATCCCGGACAAGAGTAATGCTCATATCAGTAAAACTGTAGATACAGTTGAAAATATTGCAAATAATTCTAATGCGGCAAATACTATCGAAGATGTAGTACCTACTAAATCGATTCAGGACAGTGCAGAACAAAAATTATGGACACTAAACGCCACTTCTTCTTTGATAAGTCTGGTGAAAGAATATAATGATGACTTCCAATCTAAGAAGAAGAAGATTGTCTGGGAAAAAATAGCTCAGAAACTAAGTGCAGAATTAAATAAAAGTTTTACATGTACGCAATGTGATACGAAATGGAAAGGTTTGAATAAAATTTACAAGGACATCAAGACAAATAACGCGACATCTGGTAAATCACGTAAGCATTGGGATTTTTACAAACCCATTAATGAATTATTATATAAGAAGCCTGAGATTCAACCTGTAGCAACATGCAGCAACACGAAAGGTGTCATTAAACCTGTTGCACAAAAGTCAAATATACCAGATAAATGCAAAGACGAAATAGCTGGACCTCCCGGTACCCAAATCGACGAGACGAAGTCCTTTGAATCATCATTCGTGCGTAAACGCAAAAATATACAAAATCCTTCTGAAAGACGCCATCGTGAGAAGATGGCTCGGCTGGATAGATACCTAGACACGTTTGAAAAACTAGTGGACACAGTTTCAACCATGAAAAAATTTGATCCTCCGTCAGGCTCTGATTCAAACTGAGCTTGCTCTAAATTATAAACTATGTATTATCACTTTATCAGTATTGAGTTCAATTGAGGTAAGTCATCAAAAACTTTGTGATTAATTTAATTTATTTCAAATAAAAAATGTAGTTCAACACACGTGTAAAAATTATTTTTCAAAGCTGGTTGACAATATTGTTTCTCTTCGCAATTGCACAAGCTACTTCGTCAACATCATTTAAGACATCTTCAGTGACTTCTAAATTCATTTGCGACATTCTTTCGTGCTCCAGTTCTGCATTTATGTCAATATATTCTGGAATATCTTTACGTCGTAAGCAAACGTTGTGCAAAATACAAGCTGTTACGATCAGTAGCGAAATGCAGTCAAGTCTGATAGTTTCCAACATTTTCAGGCGACGGAATCTTCCCTTTAGCCATGCGAAGGCGTTTTCAATCACGACTCGTTGCTGAGAAAGCTTGAAATTATAGGTCTTCTGCTGTTCAGATAGATGACCAATATTTTTAAATCCAACCATAAGATATGGCGCTAATTTGTAAGCAAAATCACCAATCAGGTGGGTATTGTGCGGAAACTCTACTTCTCCTGTTTGAATTCTGTGAAACAAATCAGATTTTCTGAATAATCTTGCATCATGGATGGATCCTGGTTCTCCAGCATACACATCTATGAAACATTTCTCATGATCACAAACTCCTTTCAATAGAACTGACGCATAACTTTTCCGATTGATATATGAGTTGCCATCTTCTCTTGGTTTTTGGATGGGGATATGACTTCCGTCAATAGCCCCAATACTTCCTATAATATGATTCATTTAACGTAAATAATCACAGATACTTTTGACTTCTTATTCATATTGTGAGGATAAATTGTTATGTTCTACCAGGTAAACTATTGATCTGACGAAATCCATTCCCAATCTCCTCTACACGTGGAGCTGAGGGCCAACACAAAATGTTGTATTGACGATTTACTTTAAGCACTCGCTCACATGTACGATACAATACTTCCCAACAGGATGCTTTGCTGATGCCAAACCTATCAGCAACACCGCTGAAATACAAGTGACAACATTTTCATAGATTTATAGGTCATAATCAACCGAGGTACATCTATTTGTCGCACTCACCGAAAGGACTCTACATTTCCGAGGCACCAAATTAGGATCATTGCCTGTTTTTCTAGAGGCAATTCTGGATGACCTTTGTGAACTTCGTGGGAGATTATGGGGTGTAATTGTCATAAGAAATGTTCGAATGTTGTTGGATTCATTCTGAAATGTCCTTGAAATTGTCTATCCGTACACGGAGAGACTTTTCATGGCAAAAAGTCCAATAGTTGCTGGTAATTCACGGACATGTCGGCGTGTTCGGTAGTATTTCCCACGATAATAGAGAAAACTAATATCTTGAATGAAACATTTTACTATTCGGAAGAGCAACAAGTAAGAAGCGGGTATTAAGGATTGCTAACCTGCAAATAGTAGAAACGAGAGTGGCAGTAAATGACATCCATAATAGTAAGAGATGCCAAAACTGTTTTACTGTTTCCGATTGATCCTAACACAAGTTGAGAACTTATATTACGAAAATTACTAGCGAGAATAGTAAAACTGAGCCCAGAACGTCCTGCGTCACAGAGCCCGGCGTCACAGAGATTTGCGTCTCGTGAGTTTGTCGATAGGTGGCTCCCATGGTGGTGATTTTTCTCACCCCTGGCGGCTTCTGTGACACGCTTGATATACCGTAGATATATCGTCTGTTCATCGTTTTATCACCGTTGTAATACGTATCAACATGGAGTAAATACGGTAGATTTGCGCCGAAAATGAACAAAGTTTATACCGTATGTATGGGTACTTAAGACTCTCAACATACGGTTTGAATACCGTGTACATACCGTCCATCCGCCTGTACAATATGCGACCTTTTGTGGTCCCTCCAAAATATACATGAAGATACGATATCTATACCGCGGTCATACGGTATCAGTACTTCACTGTATCGTATCCATACCGCATTCATACCATAATCATACCGCATTCACACCACAATCATACCGCATTGAGAACGAACCGTACCGCGATGAAAAAAAAAACTTATCTTAAATTTCAGCATAGGTATTAATAGCGACGCCTCAGTGAAATAACATACATAGAGTTTTATTAAAAAATCATGCTGTTTCATATATCTTCATCGGACGAGACAGCATAATTTTAGAATTAAATTCGATATATGTTTTTTCGCTGAGGCGTCGCTATATTCTCATATTAGTAAAAGGCACATATTGAAATTTCAGCGAAATATGTATTTTATTCGCTGCGTAGCGATATCCATACGTGATACATATACAGGTGATATATTACAATTAAATTCGGCCCAACACGGTCATTCGCATTCAGCATTCAATAAGAATTCAAATAACTATGCGGAAGTGTGTGATTCATAAGTGACGTTTAATGGACGACAAAATCTGACTTGATACATACCGTATAAATGTGGTATTATATACGTCGTGGTTGCTGACCTTATACCCTTTCCATCCGTACTTTATACGTACTTTATCCGTACTTCAACTGAAGCACATACGGTTTTCATATCGTATAATCACGTATATATACGGTACAAACTTTGTTCATTTTGGGCGCAAATCTACCGTATTTATTCGGTACAACAACGTTTAGATGCGGTCGTGCTACCGTCATCATACTCATACCGTATTTACCCGGTACATACAGCGTATATTCTACGCAAACCAAAAGCCGCCAGGGACTAGTTGTCAAAAGCATCTTCGCGCGGTATATAAGGACTAGAATCTGCCTACATATATATGTATTATGTATACATGTGTCTGCGATGCGTCCGGAGTTGCGAGCGTATAGTCGATATAAGTGGAAATAGGCTTAGGTTAGGTTAGGTTAATGTTAAGTTGAGGAGCGGCGGCGAAACATAAATGTAAACCCTGTGACTGTATTAACCTGAAAGTAAATAATACAACAATAATAATGTGTAATAATAATACAATCGAACAAGCTCTCCCCTAGTAAAAAATTTAAAAAATTCATCTGTATATTTTTCCTACCGTGAATAGTAAAACTTGCAAAAATTATACTATACTCTCCAAAGCAGTATGGTAATTCTGACGATTGGAAATGATACCTTCATCGCTGTTTATTTTACCATACTCGCTGGTAAAGTTTACGACACCTCTAGGAACTAGCACTGGCCTCTATTGGTTAAATTCTTATTACAGCTAGTAATTTTGGGAATCAATACACAATCTAGGAATTCCTGCAACACTGCAGACATGTCCGGAGAATGGCAGAGAAAATGGTAATATCTGGTAGGAATTTTAAGAAAATTTGCCATCAAAAGTCTCTCCGTGTATATCTCAGAACGGTTGTTTCGGCGTATCCGACAATTTTCTCCAAAATGCCGTTGACTTCCTCGTCTTCATCGTCGAACAATATTAATTTTGCACCGAATACGGCATATGCTAATATTCGATGCACATCCGCATCCACCATTTTGGGTTGTTCTTCACAAGTTTACAACGTGCTTCGCGACATAAACTCTCGATTACCTTAGAAACAGTTCGGCAACAACATGGTAGCGCTGATCAAAATGAGCTATTACCGTACCACGTGATCTAAATCTCGATTCGCTCAACTCTCGATGGTAAGCTAAACTCCGAACGCAGCTATAGGTAGTTATTGTCTTATCGAAGATAAAGATATTGTTGAAGAATTTCTGACGGCCCTTGCTGTATAGTTACAATAGTATATTATGCACCTAGGGAATAAAGTGTTCTTTTTGACGAGTGTGAGGTTTGTCGCCCGAGCGAAGCGAGGGTGACCTTCACACTCGTCTAGAAGAACACTTTACACCATGGTGCATACGATATTTTATGCATCCAAGGGCAGAAAGCGCGTTCTTTATGCGCGCAGCCGGGAATAAAGTACGCACTTTCTTCCCTCGGTGCATAAAACCTGTTATCAATTTACGCTCCAATATGGGAAGCTGTGGGAAGCATTATCCCCCCCTACTCTATTGTGACGTCGGGACTTTTACTTTGCCCGACGGTGGTTTTTAATTTATATCTTTTGCTGTTGCGCTGTCACCTTATATTAATTAATTAAACATGGAAATTCTTATTCATTTTTACAGTAGTAGGTATATATTGTTGCTAAGGGCGAGTTTGTATTTAAAGTTCGATTATTATTAACGTTTGCAATTTTCTTGATGATGTTGATGAATTAATATAGTTGGGATTGATTTTAGAATATTGAAGAGTTTGTAGGAGACGCGGGGAGAGATGGATAGAAGGTTGGAGAGTTGGCTTGGAAGTGATGTACAATTAGTACAGAATAATAAGGAATGCTTGTTTCTGACCAAGGTGGGTAGGCAAAAGTGCGGAGGTAAGCATACAGGGAATGATGAGGAGCCGTGGGAAAGGAGTGGCTATACCAGGACGTGACACCATATTGCCTTTGCGGTAGAAGAGACTCGGTCAATCTCGCGCCGCACTTGGAAAAAGTTTTCTACAATTTTCATGTGCAATCGATTTTCGATCGTTTGTTTGAAATCGGCCGCGGCGGCATGTTAGCAATCAAGGGGGGGTCCATTTTTGCTGGATTTTTAGTTGAAAAAAATGGTATAAGCTCGTATGCGCCTAAAAGGCGAGTTTGGTGGTAACCCGGGTAGAAATTATTCCAGGCTGCCCTGGATAATTGCAAGGCCCTTAAGTGGCAAGTCCCGTCGGTCGGGAATCTGTCTAGCGGGAAATGCCCTTTCATGGCCCTTTTACGTCTGACGTGACTATTTCTAAATTCCAGGCCTTCACGGAAGGGCCCTGTAAAGCCCTTTCCAGACAGAAGTGAAGCTGCAACGAACCGAATTTGCGCGATTGCGAATGAAAAAATTTCGAGCTATTTAAAATGCGATAAGAGAACTCGTGTATACTGATAGAAGAATTTTTCGACTTAATAAATACGTTAATAAATACATTTATTTGTAAACAATTTTTCAATTTTTCAAATATAATTGAATATTTTATAACATTCAACAAATCAATCTTGTTTACAACAAATATTCATTTGTGAAAAATCTACAATTTTAACAGTTAATAAATATTTATTGCATCCAACAGTTTCGTGAAGACCGCTCATAAATACACGCCATAACCTCAAACACCAATAATAGGTTAAAATAGACGTATACCTCCAAACTGGTGTTATTCCATGATGTAATCATAATACTATTGAGTAAATTGTTTTTTTTTTTTTTTTTTCACGATCAGAGTAATATTGAGTCTACAGATAATAATTATTTGAGGTTCTAAAATCCTTATTAATTAAATTTACTTTAAACGTTGAATTAATTATAACTAGCAAAAATTAGCAACACCGAAAATCTGAACACCAGACACCGCATAGGCACACTACAGCTTTTTTTACAGTGCTTTATTATTGATTATTATGATTGTTTGACTTTTTTTGTAATGAAAGTATAAATATAATATTCGAGGTTATGAAAACTGTCAATCGTAGAATTTCTGCATTCACTTTTTGTTTTCCAGACGTCTGAATAAATATTTGTTAACTATTGACAAATATTTATCAACAGTTATTTTTACGGTCAATTCAACACTGTTTGAGTTCATAGGACAAAAGAATTTGACAAGTAGGAGAGTGTTTGGTTGTGTGTCATATTGTAGTTTAGCGTAGTGGTTAGGGCGTGCGACTGGTAACCGAGCGGACGTGGGTTCAAGTCCCGGCGGGGACGATAAATGCGGCGGTTTTTTCAGTGAATGTATAATATAATTTCATCGATATGATAGGGTTAACTGACGAAAAAATATGTCAATTTCCTTTTTTTTTCTCTCTCTACCATAATTACTTTTTAATTTCATGAAAATAAATTAGTAAAATACCTTCCAAACCCGTGTGTGGGCATTGGCAGGTTTCTCTGGTCTTATCGGGAGGGCCACGCAAGAACCTCGAAAGGCCCCCAGAACAGGGCCATCAATGCATGAGCGTTACATGCCGGAACGGCTCTTGCTAGACTGCCCTAGAAGGCCCGGCAAAACAAGCGTGGCAATCTAGCGAGGGCCGTGAATGTCCCCTGGAATAATTTCTACCCGGGAAAAGGTCGGATATTTTTTTTTTTTCGCGGTGTTTACTGTAAAAGTACTCAAGAGACAATTTTGTTAGATTGAAAAAAAAAAAAAATTCCTACTTTCCTGAAATGAAGGGTGGCACGGCAAAACGGTGTAAGTGCCAACGAATCAAAAATACGTTTTTTTTTATGAAAAATAAAAAAAAAATCCATACGCACGTCCTTGCAAAACGATATGGCTGACAAAAATTTATTTGCAAAGTTATCAGAAGTTGGCAGGGCAAAACGGTCTGAGTGCCATCATTATAATTTTACATTTTTCAAGTTAGAAGACTTAAAAATTCTTGACGAGAAAAATTTATCCGGCGTCCCGGGAATCGAACCCGAGCCTACTGGCTGCCAATCCGGGGGCTTATACCCACTAGACCACCTGGCCGCCTTCAAATTTAACTCGTCAATTTTCAAGTCTACACTGTTAGAAAAGTAGCGGTGTAAAACGGCCCGGTGTTCGTAGTCAAAAGATTCGGTGTTGATTATAACACCACTTCAGGGGTAAAAAGAACCCTGACCATGTGGTCGATCCAAAAACTGGTGTTACTTCTGACCTTGTGACTCAATTTATGAAACTTAACACCATTTGGAATCAAAGTCACACCGGAGGCAATATTTTTCAAGATGTACACCGTTGTGGGACTCAGATTCAAAATTGTCATCGAGTGCGGTGTTACCTTGGCCCCACATGATTCAAATATGTACACCGTTTCAGGTGCAATAGAAATTGTCATTGACTTTGGTGTAAACTTGGAGTTGAACGGTGTTAGCACAAACCCTTAGCAGGGTGAAACAACGCTCAGTTAGCAGTTTTCATTCGGCCAACATGGCAGAAGTCCCGCTCGTGCAGGATCCACAGTCGTGGATTTGCAATTGCAACAAACTGAACAAGCGCAACCTATTTGCCATCAGTGTTTGAATTACGACGAGTAAAATTCATCGGTGAAACGAAATTGATAAAAGTGTTTAAAAGTGGCAACGCAATTCAGTAAAAAGTATTAAAGTGTTCGTATTTATATCTATGTATTTATTTGCCGAAATCGACAAAGATGTGCACTATATCGAGTCTATCTTATTCATGTTAATTATTATTATTATCATATGTATGTGCAATGTAATGAGCAATGAGCAATGCGCGATGAATAAAATTTATATTGCGTAAATATCTCGACTTATTCATACATACATACAAACAAACCTAGTAACGAATAGTACTACTAACGGTGTATTATTCTAACACTTTTTGGTGTAGAGTATAAGGAATGATGCATTCTTATGCCACCGTTCGGTGCATAGCACGATCTTTGTTTCAACACCGCTTGGTGTACATTACCCTCGCAGTTTTGACTCCGCCGTTTTTGCATTATTGAATGTTATTGGTGTCGGTTATAATCAACACTGTTCCGTGTTAAAACACACGAACCATCTCGGTGTTGAGCCACAGTGTCATCTATTAACACTGGGACTTTGACAACACGTGTTTACACCAAAATCGGTGTGGACTTCTATAGAATACGGAGCGGTGTTAAATCGGTGTCAATTTTGACACCACTTTTCTAACAGTGTATCGTGTGCTTTGATTGTATATATGTTATGAATTTCGCGGCGAGAGCACATGTTTGACTTTTGAATATTAATGAGTGAGCGCCCAGGCTCACCAACACTTTCTTAGGTAAGACTTGCGTCTTTGATACCTATTTTAGGTATAATAGGTATCAAAGACGCAAGTCTATTTTAGGTATAATAGGTATCAAAGACGCAAGTCTTACCTAAGAAAGTGTTGGTGAGCCTGGGCGCTCACTCACTAATATTCAAAAGTCAAACATGTGCTCTCGCCGCGAAATTCATAACATACATAATTTTACAGGAGAGCAAAAAACTGTCCCAAAATTTGATGAATCAATTTTTTTTCAAATGGAAAAGTAAGGTAAACGCACCAATATATCTGTCAAACATTAGAATCAAAAGTGCACGGAAAGAAATCGTATGAAGCTCTCAACTATATGATTCTGATTGGCAATTTAGTGGTAATGCAAGCCGATTTTATTTATGGCATAACAAAGTCATTTGCTGCGTGAACAAAATGACATTATAACCTTGACTATACAAATATTGCTAAGCCAATATCGTTACTCTAATCATACGATATGAGGTATAAGCTAACGTATGCGTCGTTACATTAGCGTAAGTAGCTCTGATTTGATCAAGTTTTGTTTCGCTAATTTTGAAATCTGAACGTTACTAAAGCCATCAACATTTTCTCTTAATACGAATATGGAATATAACAGCGTTAGCCATACGTTTGGTTGTGGAAGCAATCAGTTGCAATCAGTTGCAATCTTACGGTATGCTCAATCTGGCTATACGATATGACTGGTATAGTCCGCGCAAAAATCTCTGCGAACAAATAAGTTGTGGCGCTGCAGGCGTTTAGCGACCCGCGCTCCGTGGCAGGCTGCCGGCCGGACTTACGCGTGACGCCACAGCGCGGCGCCAAGTCAATCTCGGCTCTCGCGATAACATTGCTACCAGCGCTGAATATAGACCCCGGCATCCGGCCACTAGACACCGCACTTCGTCCATCGATCTCGATCGGTCGAACTCCATCTTCGTCGCCACCCGACAAGGCACAATACAAATGTACGGTTCTACCTGAATAAACAGCTCTGTTTAACGACCAACCGTTGATCTTTCTACTGGTCATACCTATACCCCAGGGTACATGCCACCCCTACTCCCGACTCCCCTCCCCGCAGAGCGGCAGACGCCAGAACGAGACATAAAACAAAAAAAAAAAAAAAAAACATGAAAGAAAAAAAAAAATATCACTATTGTTGAGATCCATCGAGAATGGTGGCAAACGGCAGCTCATACAGTATGGTAGTATCAACCATACTGCATTTTCTTCGTACACATCAGGATCAATCAGACTTGACTAAACATGTGACTTGAACGTACTAAGGAAAATGCTTACGATAGGCATTCTCAACCAACCAGATTCGTATAGTTGGAGTAATAATACGGTATGCTAGTTGCTATTTCAACCATGAAATATAGTTACATCCAGCATAATTATGCCTGAATCCCCTGAACATTTTTTTCCGTGTGAATATAATATAATTATACGCACCAATATATCTGTCAAACATTAGAATCAAAAGTGAATATAATATACACTGTTAAAAATTATTGTAAATTTACCAATACATTTACTACACAAAAGGTTGTAAAATTACAAATGTGGTGTAGTAAAGTGAATTTACAGATAAATTTCTTGATTTTACTGAACTTTCATAGGAAAAACACAAAATTTTATTTGAATTCGCTAAATTTTTTAGTAAATTTGAAGTATTTGTAAATTAATTTTAAGGAAATGTCTTGTAAATTTACTACCATGTATATGCATCGCAACTTCCTACAAAATGTAGGAAGTTCCACTTAGAAATTTTTAACAGTGTAATTATACCTTATTATACCTGCCGCACTCTGCTTGGCCAGATCCGAATGCGAAAAATAATCAGTAGTAATATCACAAGACCTTCAAAATTATCGGATATTTCCCGATTGTTTTGCTGCGTGGCATCGTGCAGATCAAAAATCACGAGCGCGCAGCGCGAGGGATTTTTGTGCAAAACTTGGCCCGTTCGTTACCACGCAGGATCAAAACATCCGATAATTTTGAAGGTCTCGGGGTATTACTACAGATAATTTACCTATAGCTTTTGATAATTTACCTCTAGCTTTGCAAATGTTTTTATAGCTGTCAAATACCGTGATAAAAGTCAGAGAACATTGCATCGTGAATGATTTCTAATTTTTTCTGACCTGCCGCTCTCTGCTTGGCCAAACCCGTGTAGAAATTTACTGTGGCATGCCCTAATATCAACATGGGCCACATCAGGCGAATTTATGGCTTGCCAGACTTGCAACAAGGCTCAGGCCCTGAAGTGGCCCCGTTTTGGCTTGCCTTATTATCAAAATAGGCAATACCAGGCAGATGTGTGGCTTGCCAGACTTGCAATACTGCCCAGGCCCTAAAGTGGCGCTAGTATCACTGTGCGAAGAACCGAGTTCGATTAATCGATTTCAAGTCGTGAAACGGCTACCTGCAGTTCAGCTGTTGCGTTCCATCGATGTACATGTTGATTCAAGGTTAGGATACCGGTATTCATTAAAACAGAACGTTATCGTTCTTTATAAAGTTCAAAGTTATATATCAGTGGTGAAAATTTAGTTTTGATACGAGCACCTCTAAAGTCTTTATACGGCAGTCTGGTGGCGCCGTTCAAAATGCGCGACAGATCGCGCCATAACCTCACTCTTCGTTGGATCAAGTGCGAATCTCAACTGGCGTCAAAGTGACTTTTCATGCCTGTGCCGAAAAAAAAAAAAAAAAAAAAAATGGTATGGGGCGCGCCCGTAAACTGTTTTTGACTCGAATAATGATTTCAGAACTCGCTTGAAAAACACTTGGTTTACGGGCATGCCACATAATATACTAGAACTCGTATCATGAAATAATGATCTCGCCCGTATCATAAAATAATTCATCTCGCCTTGACATTGACCAATCAAGATACTGATTGGTGAGATTGAAATGTCTTTTAACTCTAATTCGGCACCTTGATCATCATTGGCGTAACTAGGACTTTTCTCTGGGGGGGGCCTGGCCCCATCCTTCACTTCGCTTTACCCGAATTTATATATCCGAAATTCACAATTTCGTTTTTTTTCATCTTTCTGGGGTGGGCACTCAACATTCTAGGGGGGGCCGTGCCCCCCCCCCCCCCCGCCCCCCCCCCCCCCCCGTGGTTACGCCAATGTTGATCATAAGTTTCAACAAATAAAAAGATATTATACCGATTATCATAAGGTAGTTTGGCGTAGTAGGTAGAGCGTGCGATTAGTAATACAGCGAATGCGAGCGGACTTGGGTTCAAATCCCGATGGGATAAAAAAAAAAAAAAAAGTCACTTGATGATCATTCACTTTTTTAAATTTTTATGTAATATTATCGATATCTCAAAGTGATAAATGATTTAAAAACGGGAAATTGATATTCAGCATATAAATCACACCCAGATTTGTATATGAATATACGCAGTTTAGGCACAGCCGTGGCAGAAATTATGGCGCGAGTAGGGTGCGATCATTGCTAGCCTAGTCAGTCGCCGATCAGGCACTGTATCTAAAACGGGGACATCTAGCCAGAACCCTAATACGCTGCCACAGCTCAGCCAAATCTGGGCCCTATCTGTATTCCGGCAAACATTTACGGAGCCCGGCTTGGGCCACGGTACAATTTCTACACGGGAATCCGAATGCGAAAAATAATCCGTCGAATACCACTCGACCTTCAAAATGAATCGGTTATTTCCCTCATGTTTTGATCCTGCGTTTCAACGAATGGGCCAAGTTTTGCACGAAAATCCCTCGCGCTGCGCGCTCGTGATTTTAGATCTGCAAAACTTGGCCCTCTCGATGCTACGCAGCAAAACAATCGGGATATATCCGATAATTTTGAAGGTCTTGTGATATTACTACTGATAATTGTCGATATCAAATGACGTAATTATTTTTGTCGCTGGCTCTTAGACTCAATAGGCTTAAAGTAGCTCATCAGCTCCATAAAATTTAAAGATTTATGAAAACTACAAAGAATCGCCGGATAATATTATTAGTTTTTTAAACTTCATTTTTCCCTCGATTTAATGACCGTTTTAGTTTTTCAAAAAATCAATTTTGAAAAATCAGGATTTATACGTGAAAATCCATAACTTTTTTGTAACTTTGTTGTGAATAAAGATTAAAATCTGAATTTTTGACTCAAAATATGAACAAAAATAATAAAAAATATCGCTACTCATTTCATGACGAATCACCGTACAGTTTCGTTCATATTAACAATAATCAGTAAAAATTGACGAGAAACAGAAACCAAAATCGACATGGCAACGTCTGCTCGATCAGCTGTTACTGGAAAATCTTATAATTCTTATATTGATGACCTCTATAATTCATATTAATAATTTAGAAATAAAAACAATAATTTTTAGGAATTGTTTGATTTTTATACACTCAACGACTTCAGCGGTAGCTGATGAGCTACCTTAATCAGCGTTGGATTTACACTCGGGGCACTAGGGACTAGAGCCCAGGGCGGCAAATTTTCAGCGGCGGGAAAATTTGGAACGTAAGAAAAAAAAGTTTCGCGTTATAGAATTTTCTTCGAAAAGTATATGATCGTGTTGAAAACATTCAGATATTAGAATTAATAAAATACTTTTTCTCATCATTAGGAATATATGTATACTGTATAATAGGGTGCTTCAAAAAAAAATTTTAATTTTTTTTTTCAACTCTTACCCTCCCGAATGCTTGAGGTGGATGAGAAAAAAGTCCTCCCGAAAGTCGGTCGCTGTAGCTCAACTCTAAGAGGTCGCTATTTTCATTTTAGTTTCCTATTCATTTAAC
Source organism: Tenthredo mesomela (assembly GCA_943736025.1). NCBI lineage: Eukaryota > Metazoa > Arthropoda > Insecta > Hymenoptera > Tenthredinidae > Tenthredo > Tenthredo mesomela. The sequence goes on along the minus strand of OX031021.1, from coordinate 13,140,341 downwards.
ATGGGAATTTTCGTTGTTGTATTTAAACTGAAATTACACCTATTCATTTTAATTTTTTTTTAATAACCATTGTATATTCTGCAAGCTGGTTTGTCAAGCTTTCCAAATCCATATAATAAAAGTCGATTACCGATTATATTATAATAAAATGTAGTCGATTATTATTATATTATAATCAAATCTCTAGATTTCAAATGACTTTATTTAATCTTCTGATTAAGGTAATCGACTTTTATTATATAGGTTTGGAAAGCTTAAAAAAACAGCTTTCTGAATATACAATGCTTATTCAAAAAAAATTTAAATAAATAGGTGTAATTTCAGTTTAAATAAAAAAACGAAAATTCCCATGTTAAATGAATAGGAAACTAGAATGAAAATAGCGACCTCCTAGAGTTGAGCTACAGCGACAGACTTTCGGGAGGACTTTTTTCTTATCCACCTCAAGCATTTGGGAGGGTAAGAGTTGAAAAAAAAAATTCAAGTTTTTTTTTTGAAGCACCCTACTGTATAATTATAAACACTGCAGTTTTATTTACAAAATTGTGAAAAAAGCTTTAGTGTCTTTGTTGTACTGTTTAGTGTACATTGTACACACATTTTTATAGTAAAGAAAATATAAGTATCTTTGTTATTCACAATTTTTGAAAGTTTTCGTTTTTATTTTATTTATTTGAAAATTGTATACCGAACCTTTACCCATTTTATGTATAGGCTTTAGGTAATGGGGCGGCATTTTTTACGGTGTCCCAGGGCGGCACTTGGGGTAAATTCGGCCCTGGGCTTAATCGTACCGAACGCTTTCTTATTCTAATTTTTGATTCGAAGCTTTGATATTCTTCCCGAATTCTTCCGAAAATAATGATTTTTTTTCGATATAAGTTCGGTAGACATACTAAAACTTCAATGTTTCTGTCTTTTCCTTCTTTTGATAAATACCTTACCAAGGCTCGTGTCTCTGCATATTGTATAGTCCCAGAAATTGAATTGGATGTTTCTTCAGCAATTCTCATATCCAGGTTCACTCCCGACGCTATTGCAGCAAAAGTGCGAATGCGAAATGCGCATAACTCCGCACTCGCCTCGCCACGCCACGCCTCGCGCGGTGACTAACAATTTTTCTGCTCGTAATCAGAGGAGAAGGGGGCGTCTATTTCGAGTCGATGAGCTCAGCCAATCTGCCAAATGATAGCTTTATTGAATGTTCTTGAACATACCGAGAATATTCGGTGAAACTAAACGATCCCCTTCCTACGGCAAAACCGACACAGGCGCGCACCGCGTGCGTGGGGCTTGTTACACTTCGCGTGTTTGCAGGTTAGATAAGTTAGCGCTACCAAGTGCGCAAATACGAATTCGATTTATTGGATAATTTGCCGTTACTTATAGCCACTAATTAGTCGTGACAATTATACTTTGGCCGTTGTCAAAATTTAAGAAAAAATCGAAGACCACGCCAATTAGTTCACAAATACTTAGCGTCACCCAGTTGAACTACGCAAGAAAAAAAATCGCACAGACCTCGGACAGGGCTCAAAATTTGCCGTTTTTTTTTTTTTTTGCCGAAAGTCGAATCTATCCCCAGAAAATCAAAAACTTTTTTATTCCATTTTCAAAACGCAATTTTCGGAATCTTTTCCAAGCTACCGACATTCCATTTTAATAAAAAATAGTCGAGAGAGAAAGGTGACTCAAAATTTTCACGCAGTTCATAGATCGCCCGAGCCTTCTGCTTTGCTGTCCCCAATCATTTCAGCAAGATTGTAATTTTTCGCGCGTCAACGAAATTTTTCTGCCAGGATGTTGAATATGTAAAGAGCTGTAACAGTGATTATTTGAGATATGATTCATTGCTTAACAATTATGTCAAGACAACTTGAATCATCAACAGGGTCTTTTTTTGCATATACTGTACTGTGCTACACGGAGAAAAAAAATGTTATCAGAATGACTATCCAACGTAATCCTCAAATGACGTATCGTCAGATAAACAATTCGATTTCTCATTATAACAATACGTTTATCTTATGTTCAATATTCCACAGTATGATAGTGATATAACCCGTGTGGAAATTGACCGAGTTGGCCCTGTTTAAGGTGCCACAGTACCGGAAGTCAATTCTCAGATTTTCGATAGATATATGTCATACCGAGACGTCAAATACGAGGAATTTCGTCGACAAATTGAGCCTTATTTACGGGACGCAGATAGGTGAAATAAGTTTTCCTGAAACAAGTGTGTATTCCTACGGGGCGCTTACTCCCTGTGTTGAGTGATAGACGTTTTAATCTCCTGGATGCGGCGAAAATACGACAAGTCGGTAATGGCCGGATTCTGATGCCGCCATGTTGGATATGTATAAACGACCTGTCACTTTTATTTATTCGCAATACACATTACTGGGTAATCTACGCTGAAAATCACTAAGTAAGCGCCCTACAGATCAATTTAAGCTTTTATAAAAAAATAATACCCGTGGTATTCGTTTCCTCGTTTGGGCTCAATTTGTCGACGAAATTCCTCGTATTTCACGATTCTGACGTCACAAAATATATATAGGACACGCCAGTACTGTGGCACCTTAAAGAAGGTTGCTGGACGGGCGCTGGTCGGGCAATTATTTTGTCAACTTCCTAGCCGAGCGCTGGCCGGGAGCTGGTTGGGTAATATTTTGTCCAACTGCCTACCAGGGCGCTGGCCGGGAGCTAGTTGGGCGAATATCTGACAAAAGTACGCAGCTGGGCGCTAACTGAAAGCTAGTTGAGCAAATATCTTATAAAGGTGCGCAGCTGGGCGCTGACCGGGAGCTAGTTGCGCCATTTTTCATTCGAGAGCCTAGCCGGGGCCTGGACATGTGCTAGCCGGTCCAAATTTTGTTGTAAGCTACACAGGGTGAATTCCAAATGGGTAATTACGTTTAGTAATTGTGAAATTTCGAGAAAAAACATTTTTTTTTTTTAACCAAATGTCATATTTCATTCGGATAAACATAATTATGATCGCGTAAACGAAAAATCCATGACATAATATTTAGTAATTAATCGTAATAATATGTGCAAGGGCTTCAATCTAGTCCAGCAAATGCAAAATTTTGATAACATTGAAATATTTCAAGTAATAACTTGACACTTCGATAGGCCGTGAACAAGTAGCAAAGTGTTGGTTAATATGTTATATGGTAGTTTAGCGTAGTGGTTAGGGCGTGCGACTAGTAACCGAGCGGACGTGGGTTCAAGTCCCGGCGGGGACGAAAAATGCGGCGGTTTTTTCAGTGTATAATGCGATTTCATCGATAGGATTGCTTTTTAATTTCATGAAAAATAATTAAATAAAGGTCTTTGAGGCTTTCGCGGTGAGATTCTGAATAAGACTTGGCTTCCGGGATGGAGCCGCGTTGTTTAACGGTTAGGTGCCGACGTTTCGTAAACATTGCAGTTTACTTCATCAGGGCGAGAAACAACCTGATACTGGTTGCTCCCCAACAGGGTGTCCCTATTTATGCCAGTTGCGGAGCCGTCCATGTGTGACGTTCCGCTCGGGTGGAGTTGACCAATCATATGTTTTTAAATGGTTGGCCAAACATTTAAAAAACCGGGAGGATGGCGTTCCAAATTGGATGGGTTTGAAGTCCGTTGTCTCTGTTGATGTTGTTAGGATGTTTACGGATTTCAAGGGCTTCTCTGTATTTTCGAGGAAAATACTGATTTGAGTTAGCCAAGGAGGTGGTTTGGTCAAATAAGATTTGGTGGCCCGTTTCCATTTGGTGTTCCGCCAGAGCTGAGATAGTAAAGTGCTTCAGTTTGACGCATCTTTGGTGTTCTTTAAGGCGAGTGCTGATCTTCCTCCCGGTTTCTCCGATGTAAACTTTTCCACAGGAACAAGGGATCCTGTATACCCCTGAAGAGCTGAGCGGGGGGAGTTTATCTTTTGCGGAGTTGAGGAATTGCCCGATTTTCTGTGGTGGTTTGAAAATCGGTTTGATGTTGTTTCTCCTTAGGATTATCCCTATGGAGTCCGTCACTCCTTGAATGTAGGGGAGGAAGGAAGTTCTTCTCGTTACTTCCGTTGGTAAGTTTGAAATGTCTGTCGATGGGTTGGGCTTGTTCTGGAGTTTTTGGATGGTTTGTTGGATTTGTGTGGACGAGTAACCATTGGATTGTAGGGTTTTCTTCAGGTGGGCTAGTTCGACGTTGAGGTTATCTGAATCAGAGACTGTCAGTGCTCGGTGGACGAGTGAGCTGATCACTGATCCTTTTTGTGATGGGTGGTGGTGTGAAGCTGCGTGGAGATATCTGTTGGTGTGTGTGGGTTTGCGGTATACGCGATGTCCCAATTGACCATCTTGTTTTTTCGTGACTAGCACGTCCAGGAAGGGAAGTTGGTTGTTATTTTCTGTTTCCATCGTGAAGCGTATGTTAGGGTGTCGGGAGTTGAGAAAGTCTAGAAAGGTTTGGAGGTGTTCCTTACCATGTCGCCAAATGACAAAAGTGTCATCAACATATCGGAGCCAGAGTTCAGGTTTTAGTCGGGCTTCTCCGAGGGTGTGGCTCTCGAAGTGCTCCATGAATATGTCCGCTATGATGGGAGAAATTGGAGATCCCATAGCAGCGCCTGAGGTTTGTTCGTAGAATGCTCCTTGGTAAAGAAAGTAGGTGGAGGTGAGGCAGTGTTCGATGAGGGGGAACAGTTGTTGGGGTATCTTTTTGGATCTTTTTATGATTTCCAAGGTGTCTGGGATAGGGACTTTCGTAAACAGTGAAGCTGACATCGAAGCTGACTAGAATGTCATTTTTTAAATGTTTGGCCAACCATTTAAAAACATATGATTGGTCAACTCCACCCGAGCGGAACGTCACACATGGACGGCTCCGCAACTGGCATAAATAGGGACACCCTGTTGGGGAGCAACCAGTATCAGGTTGTTTCTCGCCCTGATGAAGTAAACTGCAATGTTTACGAAACGTCGGCACCTAACCGTTAAACAACGCGGCTCCATCCCGGAAGCCAAGTCTTAATTAAATAAACTTATATTCAGCTGTATAATGTTTCATTTGTTTTTGCATATGATAAAAAAACTAGCTATAACAATTTTATTGCGTTGATAAATACTCGGGTCATGGTCGGGCAGCCCGACTATAGCCCAGCCAGGCCTCCTGATCGGGTACTGAACAGACGAGCGTGACGTTTCTGGGCGGGTGCCGACCAGAACCCCCGACCGGCACCCGCTTACAAGTCGGGTTTCCAGGCCGAGACCCGGTCGGCTCCCTAATTCAATTTCCACACGGGAAGTTTGAGTTACGATAAGAATTCGTTTGTTTGATTTGAATGTACGAATTATTAAAATAGCGATACGTATACTCATTCTGACAATATTCCCGTGTGGAAATTTCCCCTCATGCCATTCAATGGGCCAGGCTAGTTTGCCCCATTTTAATTCAGGGCCCAGTCTAGGCGCATGAGCTAGGGCCCATGTCAGAATGTAACACTTGGGCGACGAAGGGCCTCGAACGTGGGCCCTCAACAGGGGCCTCTCTGTGGCCCAAGCCAACTTTCTTCACTATTTCGAGATAAATTTGCCTCACCGGGGCCAATCCAGGCCCACTGCAATTTATATATTTTAGATTCAATGGTTTAAAGGGGGCGGGGAAGGCGGGCCAATTTTGATTTATAATAATGATCAAATACAAAAGTTGATGTTATATGAGAATGATTTATTTTGTCATATAAACTTTCGTATGAATGAAACATCGCTGACTATATTGGATACAAAAAAAATCAAAAAATTCAACGAAACATGAACAGATCATTAACGGGAATTTATCCTACAGTAAATCGCTTATGCAAACCTCTGATTGGCAGTTGAGATGTTAACTGGAGGTTTAACCAGGTAAGATAAATTTTTTCGATCAGCAAAACGGGTATCCCCAAGTTACCGAATCGTGTACGTGAACTTTGCTAAAATACAATTGAACAGCTTCAACAAAAAATAGCTGTATATAATTAATGTAACAATTATATCAACATGAAACTTTTTAAACATTTTTTTAAACCTTTTTTAACAAACTAATTTCTAACATAAAATATGTATGCTTAAGATTAATATTACTAGTATACTAGAATTTTCTTTGTTTCTCGAATCATTTTGTGATTCTTCTGATTGTTTATTGAACTCGAGAGCATCATCTTCTGCTTCACAATAATTACTTGCAGCTGCCGAATCTTTTTCTTCTGTCATACCATGCTTATCTACAAAACCAATAGAGTCATTAAACTATTTTTTTTCTCGCGGAATGATTGTTTCGAAATAATTATCGAAATAGGGTGTTTAGAATACTGATATGAAGATATTGTAGTATGGGATTCCATATCACCCTCAATAAAAATGATAATAAATGAAAGTTTATTGAATCGGTTTACCTTTATTTGTGCTGTTGATATTTATCATTGTTTGCGATTCATCACTGTATTGGTCTGATAATTTTCGCTTTTCACGACATTTCCGTACCCGAATTCTGTTTCTAATGCGTTTGGCCAATTCTTCATCCATGTTGATGAGATGCAAATAAGATATATTTTTAATGAAATAATATAATACATACGACCCTCTTGGCCTGTTATAGAGTTAGGTTGCGTACGTTATACGGAGCGTACGTTATCAGAGCAGCGCGACCTGAGCTCTAGAAAAGTTAGGTTAGGGTAGAACGGCTAGCTGCAAGTGAGCAAACCGACCCCAATTCAACAGACCGGGGCCCGGTTAACCGCGCGGACGGGATTGTAGGTTGTGTATCATTGGGGCAAAACTTCAAAAGTCTATGCAGGGCCTTCATTATGCGAATGAATAATACCCCATAAAAGTTTGCTCATCGCTCATCAGGGCAGTTTTGTTCAGGGCCCTGTTACGTAGAACTTGCTTTCAAAAAGTTCATAAAGACTTTACTCGGGCCACGTCAAAGGCCGGCGTACCTAACTTGGAAAGCTGATGTTCAGCAGTTCTCTGGCAGTTTTATTCGGGGCCCCGTCAAAGGAAATTTGGAATGCGAAAATTTAAGGTGATTTCACCAGGGCCAGGTTGGGGCCCCGGTCAGCAGATTGATTTTAGGCATATTCTAGTACGCCCCATTGCAGGCTTGTTTTCAAGTCATGGCAATTTAGACGAATTTCCACACGGCCCGTGTAGAAATTTTCCCCGGGCGCTAATGAGGGCCAAGTTAATTTTCCACAATAATGTATAGGCCCAAGTTTGGTCACCAATATTGGGCCTATATCGATTTGTCCCGCTTTTTTGTTGTGGCCCCATATACGGTGTCCACTTTGGGCCCTACTGGCTGTCCAAATTGGCCCCAGTTCGACCACGCATAGGGGGCCGAATCAAATACGTGGGACAATCCAACATTGGCCCAATACAGGCGACCTTACTTGGGCCTGAATAATATCGAGCCAAATTAACTTGGCCCCTGTTTGCGCCCAACAAAAATTTCTACACGGGATATATATAATATATATGGGCTGTCCAAACTCGGAGCAACATTGGGTATAAAAGGTGGGCCATTATGGGATACCGAATTTGGGCCAATATTGGTTTTAAAATTATCCTGCGAGCCTGGATAAACCCTGACTCGGGCCAACTTTGGCAGAGGTTAGGCAAGCCAAGACAAAATGAGTCCAAATGCCCAGTTAACCAATTTTGGCAAAAATTAGATAAGCCTGGACAAAATGAGTCTGAATGACTGGCTACACCCCGACCCTGCTATATCCAGAGATATAATTTTTTCTCAGATTAAATGCTATTCTATTGCCCGACTAGTTAATTTCCGTAGTTACTTTGTTAGCGAGAAAGATTTTTAGACAAAATGGCGTTTACTCTAAGTTGACCGCGCCGTGGTAGATGGCGTCTGATATGGTTGACCGAATGCCTAATTAACCCCCGACTTGGCCCGAGTTTGGCACAGATTGGGCAAGCCTGGACATGATGAGTCTGAATGTTTGGCTAAACCCCGACTTGACCTAAGTTTGGGACAGGTTAGGCAAGCCTGGACAATATGAGTCCGAATGCCTGGCTAAAGTCCGACTTGGCCCAACGTTGGCACAGATTGGGCAAGCCTGGACAAAATGAGTCCGAATGCCAGGCTAAACCCTGACTTGACCCAAGTTTGGGACAGGTTAGGCAAGCCTGGACAATATGAGTCCGAATACCTGGCTAAAGTCCGACTTGGCCCAACGTTGGCACAGATTGGGCAAGCCTGGACAAAATGAGTCCGAATGCCAGGCTAAACCCTGACTTGGCCCAACGTTGGCACAGATTGGGCAAACCTGGAGAAAATGAGTCTGATTTCCTGGCTACACCTCGACTTGGCCCAAGTTTGGGACAAGTTAGGAAAGCGTTGACAAAATGAGTCCGAATGCCTAATTAACCCCCGACTTGGCCCAAGTTTGGCACAAGTTGGGCAAGCCTTGACAAAATAAGTCTGAATGCCTGGCTGAACCCCGACTTGGCCCAAGTTTGGAACAGGTTAGGCAAGCCTGGACAAAATGAGTCCCAATGCCTAATTAACCCCCGACTTGGCCCAAGTTTGGCACAAGTTGGGCAAGCCTGGACAAAATGAGTCTGAATGCCTAGCTATACCCCGACTTGGGCCAACGTTGGCACAGATTGGGCGAGCCTAAACAAAATTAACTTGGATGCCAAAATAAACCCTACTTATGCCCCAGTGAGGCAACAGTGAGGATGCCTTTATAGTGGATGCCCTGTTGACGCCCAGAAAGGGCCTCTTTTCTAATTGGGACGCCCTAACAATTTTCTACACGGGGGGGGGGTTAGGGTGTGTCAGTTTGAATTTTTTTTTCAATTCTCATGCTGCTACTTTTCAAGTCACTAGGTCTTATCAAGAAGAAGACATACCGCATAGTCAAATTTTTATCCGTCAAGTTTAAGTGGTAACGAAACTTTTTTTGTCTTCTATTTATTTAACACAAAAAAAAATCTATTTTCGCGTCAATTCACATAGTTTTGTAGTTATTCAATATTTTTCAAGTCTAGAGAAAGCTTCTGAAAGCTAAGGTTTTGGATTAGGGTGTGTCACAAAAAATTTTTTTCGTCATAGTAGGCGTAAAGTACGCATTTTTGGTCTTGTTTTGCGAGCGTAAAGTTCGACTTTACGCCTGGTGTTTGTAAACAAAAACTATCCCTACGCGCGACGTCCATTGGGCGTCGCGCATAGGAATAGTTTTTATTTACACACACCGGGCGTAGAGTCGAACTTGACGCTTGCAAAACAAAGCCAAAAATGCGTTTTTACTTTACGCCACCATGACGAAAAATAATGTTCGCACCGTGGGCGTACAACTTCACGACCTTGGGATGATCGCGCGACCCTCGGGCCGGCTACGCCGGCCCTCTGGCGTGTTCGATCACCCGCGGGCGTAAAGTTGTACTTTACGCCCATGGTACGAAAATAACTATTTTGTGACACACCCTAATAAAGATACATCTACACTGAGAGAAATGAGGTTTCATTTTCGGGTGTTCAGAGCCTGAAATCTGGGTACTTTATGCCAGAATCTGTATGGCAGCTCGAAGACACATAAATATTATGGCAATTAATCATATCCGCATGTGGCTTCGTGTCTATTATGCTTTTATTCAATATTCCACATTTGTATGGCAATTGATCTCACGAGAGAAAAAAAAGAGATATTGTTGTTTCAACTATGCGTAGAGTTCAACGAATTATATTCGATATTACTATACTTATTAAGTAAATTCAACAATTCAAATTACATCAATTATCATAGAATCAGTTATACAGGGGAAGAAACATCTATTTATAACATACATATTATTAACACATCATCAGTACAGGTATTGAGCAGCGCTTACAGATGACATCTTCCACGTCTATATATACTAACCAACTTCTATAAGTGGCACTCGCGAGAAAATTAAAAGCGGTGGTCGCCGCCTTACGAGAAAATATTGAAGTAATGTACAATATGGTTGAGTGAACTAATAAAATTTAACTACACAAAATTTCACCGATACCGAAGAGCATATAGTACAATAGTGCATCGTAAAAATGGTGATAATTCATTAAAAGGTGCTGAAACCGTAAGACGTACGTTACCCTCCGGCGTATTGATGAATATTAAAATACTGAATTTTGGTCTAAATACTACGTGGAATCACACATAGTCAAATTCCGATGGCAAATTATGCCATACACGGCTGGTAAATCATCCTTATTGTAGATATTGCCAAACTGTAGAACATAATTTCCACCCTGGTTAAAATGCCGTATAGGATTTTATAGGAACGTATAGAATTTCGTATAGGATTCAGTATTTATGTCCGACAACAGTTCATGGGGTTCTATCCGCATCCTATCGCATCGACAAAATATACTCGGGCCGCTGGAGGACCTATCCGGATTATGTTCGGGACCGAAAACCCAAGCTCGGTGATGTATACGATTCTATACGGTCAGCGTTCGTCATCAAAATCGCGTCTGAAATATTTTACAGTACGTCACGGGGCTTTACCCGTCCCTATCTGGCTTCGATCGCGCATTTTCTAACATCAGAGTCCCACGCGGCGCTCTGTCCGTCTCTATCCGGATTATGTTCGGGACCGAAAACTCAAGCTCGGTGATGTATACGATTCTATACGGTCAGCGTTCGTCATCAAAATCGCGTCTGAAATATTTTACAGTACGTCACGGGGCTTTACCCGTCCCTATGTGGCTTCGATCGCGCATTTTCTAACATCAGAGTCCCACGCGGCGCTCTGTCGGTCCCTATCAGGAATATATTCTGGACCGAAAACCCAAGCTCAGTGATGTATTCGGCTCTATCCGGTCAGCGTTCGTCATTAAAATCGCGTCTGAAATATTTTACAGTACGTCACGGGGCTTTACCCGTCCCTATCTGGCTTCGATCGCGCATTTTCTAACATCAGAGTCCCACGCGGCGCTCTGTCCGTCTCTATCCGGATTATGTTCGGGACCGAAAACTCAAGCTCGGTGATGTATACGATTCTATACGGTCAGCGTTCATCATCAAAATCGCGTCTGAAATATTTTACAGTACGTCACGGGGCTTTACCCGTCCCTATGTGGCTTCGATCGCGCATTTTCTAACATCACCCTGGTTAAAATGCCGTATAGGATTTTATAGGAACGTATAGAATTTCGTATAGGATTCAGTATTTATGTCCGACAACAGTTCATGGGGTTCTATCCGCATCCTATCGCATCGACAAAATGTACTCGGGCCGCTGGAGGACCTATCCGGATTATGTTCGGGCCCAAAACCTAAGCTCGGTGGTGTAAACGATTCTATACGGTCAGCGTTCGTCATCAAAATCGCGTCTCAAATATTTTAAAGTCCGTCGCGGGGCTACACCCGTCCCTATCTGATTCCGATCGCGCATTTTATAATATCAGAGTCCCACGCGGCGCTCAGTCCGTCCCTATCAGGAATATATTCGGGACCGAAAACTTGAGCTCAGTGATGTATACGATTCTATACGGTCAGCGTTCGTCATCAAAATCGTGTCTGAAATATTTTAAAGTACGTCGCGGGGCTCCGCCCGTTCCTATCCGGTTTCGATCTTGCACTCGATGAGATCAACATAAACATTCAAAGTCCGATGCAGGGCTCTATCTGTCCCCGTCGGGCTTCAATGCTGCGCATTGCAAGGTGATAGAAATATTTGCTGTTCGTGTCATTATTTCTAAGTCCTAATCGGGGGCTCTGTCCGTACCTATCCGGTTTCTATGTAATTTACATTACTTCAATATTTTCTCGTAAGGCGGCGACCACCGCTTTTGATATTCTCGCGAGTGCCACTTATAGGAGTTGGTGAGTATATATAGAGGCTGAAAATGTCATCTAATATAAGCGTCCCGGGTAGAAATTATTCCAGGCTGCCCTGGATAATTGCAAGGCCCTTAAGTGGCAAGTCCCGTCGGTCGGGAATCTGTCTAGCGGGAAATGCCCTTTCATGGCCCTTTTACGTCTGACGTGACTATTTCTAAATTCCAGGCCTTCACGGAAGGGCCCTGTAAAGCCCTTTCCAGACAGAAGTGAAGCTGCAACGAACCGAATTTGCGCGATTGCGAATGAAAAAATTTCGAGCTATTTAAAATGCGATAAGAGAACTCGTGTATACTGATAGAAGAATTTTTCGACTTAATAAATACGTTAATAAATACATTTATTTGTAAACAATTTTTCAATTTTTCAAATATAATTGAATATTTTATAACATTCAACAAATCAATCTTGTTTACAACAAATATTCATTTGTGAAAAATCTACAATTTTAACAGTTAATAAATATTTATTGCATCCAACAGTTTCGTGAAGACCGCTCATAAATACACGCCATAACCTCAAACACCAATAATAGGTTAAAATAGACGTATACCTCCAAACTGGTGTTATTCCATGATGTAATCATAATACTATTGAGTAAATTGTTTTTTTTTTTTTTTTTTCACGATCAGAGTAATATTGAGTCTACAGATAATAATTATTTGAGGTTCTAAAATCCTTATTAATTAAATTTACTTTAAACGTTGAATTAATTATAACTAGCAAAAATTAGCAACACCGAAAATCTGAACACCAGACACCGCATAGGCACACTACAGCTTTTTTTACAGTGCTTTATTATTGATTATTATGATTGTTTGACTTTTTTTGTAATGAAAGTATAAATATAATATTCGAGGTTATGAAAACTGTCAATCGTAGAATTTCTGCATTCACTTTTTGTTTTCCAGACGTCTGAATAAATATTTGTTAACTATTGACAAATATTTATCAACAGTTATTTTTACGGTCAATTCAACACTGTTTGAGTTCATAGGACAAAAGAATTTGACAAGTAGGAGAGTGTTTGGTTGTGTGTCATATTGTAGTTTAGCGTAGTGGTTAGGGCGTGCGACTGGTAACCGAGCGGACGTGGGTTCAAGTCCCGGCGGGGACGATAAATGCGGCGGTTTTTTCAGTGAATGTATAATATAATTTCATCGATATGATAGGGTTAACTGACGAAAAAATATGTCAATTTCCTTTTTTTTTCTCTCTCTACCATAATTACTTTTTAATTTCATGAAAATAAATTAGTAAAATACCTTCCAAACCCGTGTGTGGGCATTGGCAGGTTTCTCTGGTCTTATCGGGAGGGCCACGCAAGAACCTCGAAAGGCCCCCAGAACAGGGCCATCAATGCATGAGCGTTACATGCCGGAACGGCTCTTGCTAGACTGCCCTAGAAGGCCCGGCAAAACAAGCGTGGCAATCTAGCGAGGGCCGTGAATGTCCCCTGGAATAATTTCTACCCGGGGTCGCCTAATTCCTGTATTGGTTATGTGCTATCAGTATGTATGATGTCAATATATGGGCTCCCCCTAAAGCGCTGATTGTTTGAAAAAAAGAAAAGTTAAAAAAAAAGAAAAGTTAAAAAAAAAAAAAAAAAAAAAAAAAAAAAAAGACTGCGATGCCATGCTATGTTAATTGATGTAATTTTTGTACGTTCCGGATAGGACCTTAATCCGAGCATACTTTTATGTGCGCATACATTACGGATTCAACCGAATACGCTCCGCATAGAACCGCATACGCAGGGGGCATCCTACACTCCGTATAAAACCGTATAAGAGGCGCACCGATATTTTTAAAAATCGCGGTTCCGTCACGTATAGATCCGGATAGGAACATCGATGGGGCGTCCGAATAGAATGGTATAGAACCGTAAGGAATCGGGATTCAAAATACGACACTTTGCTGGTTCGGGCCGTATAGAATTTAAACTCTGGATTCTTATCCGGCATTTTGACCAGGGTTAAAAATCGCGGTTCGGGCACGCATAGATCCGGATAGGGACATCGATGGGGCGTCCGAATAGAATGGCATAAAACCGTAAGGAATCGGCATTCAAAATACGACACTTTGCCGTATCGGGCCGTATAGAATTTGGACTCCGGATTCTTATCCGGCATTTTATGCAGGGCACCATCTGTTCCATAAAATCCTGTCCTTATGGGAAACTTTGCCCAAATGTAGCATTATGTGCCAGAAAGCGAAACCTCATTTCTCTCAGTGTAGTTTTAATATACCAAAGGTTAAATTAAGTTAATTTTATAACCTGACCTAAAATTTATGTTTATATGAGAAAATGTCATTCGGGGTTTAAGGTGCTTCCTACACTCTAAATCTAATGCCCGGTTGCATAAACGAGCTCCATATACTTAGCCCCTCATCTACCCCGATTGAATTGATTTTTTTTTTAATCGATTGTAGGTCGTTCGTAGGTGATTGATATTCTATCCGCGACGTTTGATAGTCAATAATTTATCTATAAAATAGAAAACAAATTCGTCTAGAGAATTTATTTTAGTTGGCCCCTCATTAATCGTAAATGGTTATCAAATATAATTTTTATCACACGCAATCGTTTGTAGGTCGTTTGTAGGTGTTGAATATCGCATTCCCGACGTTAAATAACTAAAGGATCATGCGTAAATTAATTTAAAATTATAAATTATAGAGTAGTCCCAAGGAATTTCCCTAGGATAGTTTCCCCCAGATAACTACTGACCAGAAGTCATGACCTTATTTGTTGTTTCAAACTGAAATCTCCTTCTCCTAACATGCAATCGTTTGTAGGTCTTTCGTAGGTGTTTAATAACGCATCCACGCTGTTTGATAGTCATTAATATATTCATACGGAATCAAAAATCATCGGTTCCGGGGAACTTGTCCATTTCTGGGGAATTTAATCCACCGTAGCTCCTCAATAACTGCATATATCATTCAAATTTGACTTTGTATAAGTGCAATCGTTTGTAGGTCGTTCGTAGGTGTTTGATAACGCATCTTTGACGTTTGATAGTCATTAATATATTCATACTTAATCAAAAATCATCGGTTCCGGGAACTTGTCCATTTCTGGGGAATTTAATCCACGTAGCTCCTCAATAACCGCATATACCATTCGAATTTGACTTTGTGTACGTGCAATCGTTTGTAGGTCGTTTGTAGGTGTTTGATAACGCATCTTTGACGTTTGATAGTCATTAATATATTCATACGGAATCAAAAATCATCCGTTCCCGGATTTTGTCCAGTCCTAGGGAATTTAATCAACCGTAGCTCCTCAATAACCGCATATACCATTCGAATTTGACTTTGTGTACAGTAATGTTCATTAATGACTTCGCGGTGGCTAACTGTTTTTTCGGACTTTTTCGGATAGAATCAAATAAAATAATATTATATTATTTTTATAAGGGTTGATAATTATTAATATTATAATTTCGACTATCGGCACATGAAATACGACTGAAATGGAGTCTCGTTTACGAAAAAGTCCGAAAAAAACAGTTAGCCACTGAGAAACCATTAATGAACATTACTGTACGTGCAATCGTTTGTAGGTCGTTCGTAGGTGTTTGATAACGCATCTTTGACGTATGATAGTCATTAATATATTCATACTTAATCAAAAATCATCGGTTCCGGGAACTTGTCCATTTCTGGGGAATTTAATCCACCGTAGCTCCTCAATAACCGCATATATCATTCGAATTTAACTTTGTATACGTGCAATCGTTTGTAGGTCGTTCGTAGGTGTTTAATAACGCATCTTTGACGTTTGATAGTCATTAATATCTTCATACTTAATGAAAAATCATCGGTTCCGGGAACTTGTCCATTTCTGGGGAATTTAATCCACCGTAGCTCCTCAATAACCGCATATATCATTCGAATTTAACTTTGTATACGTGCAATCGTTTGTAGGTCATTCGTAGGTGTTTGATAACGCATCTTTGACGTTTGATAGTCATTAATATATTCATACGGAATCAAAAATCATCCGTTCCCGGATTTTGTCCAGTCCTAGGGAATTTAATCCACCGTAGCTCCTCAATAACCGCATATACCATTCGAATTTGACTTTGTGTACGTGCAATCGTTTGTAGGTCGTTCGTAGGTGTTTGATAACGCATCTTTGACGTTTGATAATCAGTAGTTTGTTCGTAAATATTGAGACAATTGTATCCTAGGGAATTTCCCATGGGCGGAAAATATGGCTGCGATGTGAACGCGCCGTATCTACGCAGCTACCTTCACATAAACTTCCGGTAGGCTACATTCTCTAATAGGAGATAACCCAAGACGGCAAAAAAAAAAATCAACTTCCGGCAAATGCGATAATTCAATATGGCTCCCTTGTTCGCTGCTCCAAAATGCTCGAAATCGCTGTGCGCACTAGTGCAGCAAGTCAGATTCGGCATATGATTCAACAAAATGTAACTAAAAATAGGTGAGTGTTTCTCATAATCTACGGAGTTTTCCGAAGCGACGAATAGTTGTGTAAATTGAATTTATTGGCTGAATTATATACTCGAATAGGCATGATATAGATGGAGAAAAATGTGTGAATGATTTTGTCATGATATTTTCTAGCTTCTAGCACTTGTTCTCGATAATTGCTCAGGATAAAGATGTTTTCATCATTGTTTTTCAAAGAATTAAATAAAATCAAACTCCATGAGTACGGAATACCTGATTCTGATATTCGTACATCATTTTTCTGTGTGGCCGTGGCTGAAGACATACATACCTATTTTCTTACACCTACATCCTACATGAATCGTTCAATAGGCTATATTTATATTATAATCAATTACGTTATGAATATCTTGTATAATATATTACATTACAGCTTTAGGTTTATCAATGAGTCTGATATACATGTGTGCTATTTGTGAATTTGAGAGAGAATTTATTGAGCAGTTTGTTGACTTTGTTAAGAAATCATAAAGCAGTAACGATGATTTCATTTATATTCAAAACCCGTATGTATCTAGAACAAAATGTGTTTTTGACAAAATAATGTAATCACATTTATTCGCTAAATAAAACTTATATTTACTATTGTGTCAAAATGTTTGAATTATAATTTGAATTGAATATCTTGAGTTATCTGTAGAAGGAGCGAAAAACAGAAAAAACATAAGTCTGTCTTATTGAGTTCTCACCTGCTCCGGAATAATCACGCACAGCGATTTCGAGCATTTTGGAGCAGCGAACAAGGGAGCCATATTGAATTATCGCACTTGCCGGAAGTTGATTTTTTTTTTTTGCCGTCTTGGGTTATCTCCTATTAGAGAATGGGTGTGTTCAGGCGAACAAAGTGCTGAGTAAGCTAAGCTAGACACTCAGAATATCAAACCCAGTTTTCGTCCAGGACACAATATCTAACTTAGTTTTCATTGTTTGTAAGGTGTCCCGGACGAAAACTAGGTTAGATATTCTGAGTTTCTAACTTAGCTTACTCAGCACTTTGTTCGCCCGAACACACCCAATGTAGCCTACCGGAAGTTTATGTGAAGGTAGCTGCGTAGATACGGCGCGTTCACATCGCAGCCATATTTTCCGCCCATGGGAAGTTCCCTAGGATACAATTGTCTCAATATTTACGAACAAACTACTGATTATCAAACGTCAAAGATGCGTTATCAAACACCTACGAACGACCTACAAACGATTGCACGTATACAAAGTCAAATTCGAATGATATATGCGGTTATTGAGGAGCTACGGTGGATTAAATTCCCCAGAAATGGACAAGTTCCCGGAACCGATGATTTTTGATTAAGTATGAATATATTAATGACTATCAAACGTCAAAGATGCGTTATCAAACACCTACGAACGACCTACAAACGATTGCACGTATACAAAGTCAAATTTGAATGATATATGCAGTTATTGAGGAGCTACGGTGGATTAAATTCCCCAGAAATGGACAAGTTCCCCGGAACCGATGATTTTTGATTCCGTATGAATATATTAATGACTATCAAACAGCGTGGATGCGTTATTAAACACCTACGAAAGACCTACAAATGATTGCATGTTAGGAGAAGGAGATTTCAGTTCGAAACAACAAATAAGGTCATGACTTCTGGTCAGTAGTTATCTGGGGGAAACTATCCTAGGGAAATTCCTTGGGACTACTCTATAATTTATAATTTTAAATTAATTTACGCATGATCCTTTAGTTATTCAACGTCGGGAATGCGATATTCAACACCTACAAACGACCTACAAACGATTGCGTGTGATAAAAATTATATTTGATAACCATTTACGATTAATGAGGGGCCAACTAAAATAAATTCTCTAGACGAATTTGTTTTCTATTTTATAGATAAATTATTGACTATCAAACGTCGCGGATAGAATATCAATCACCTACGAACGACCTACAATCGATTAAAAAAAAAATCAATCCAATCGGGGCAGATGAGGGGCTAAGTATATGGAGCTACAGTGAAGCCTCCCGTATTGTCCGCTCCCGAGTTGTCCACGATTCCCGAGTTGTCCGATTTAGATATCTCGAGTTGTCCCTAAGCCATGCCCAATCGCTCCCACCACAACCGACCATCCTGTGTATTTTTTCCCCCACCTATAACGAAGTGGGAAGTGGTCAACCCCCACTCCCGTTGGACTATACGGGATCGCCTGGGTCCCGAATGTGGACAATACGGAAGGTTTCACTGTACTGTACATAGTGCAAATAGTGTACCAAATTATGTTCTATGTTTATCTATATCGTTACTTTCTGACTATGCACTGTATTTTATTTATATTTGATATTTTTCTTTTCTTATAATTGATTTTGGGGCATTCCAAGTGAAATCAGGGATCTCCCTCACCACCTGTGATTTTGAGCTGTCTTTTTTATTTTACTTCTATGTGACCCCAAATGAGTCCTGAATTTTTTTCGGATTTTTCCTTCCCCCTCCTTGTCATCCTGCCATGCGTCTTTATTCGTTGATGCAAGAGAAAACAGAAACACCAGTTTTAGACGAATTTTTTTTTTTTTCACAAATTTGTCATCTAGAAACATTAATTTCTGTCATAATTAGAATATGGGCTGAAGCCTGCTGATATCTTTTTTCGATGATTTTCATTTTACAAAAATCCAAAATTCGCAAAATTTCGAATAAAAATGATCATACTTGTAGTAAAAAAAAAAAAGAAAAACAAAACATATCTTGCTAAAATTTGATATCTTGCTTAGTTAAAAAGTCAATCATGGTGATTTTTTTTAAGTCATTATTAAACTAAGCAAAATATCAAATTTTAGCAAGATATGTTTTGTTTTTCTTTTTTTTTTTTTTTATTACAAGTATGATCATTTTTATTCGAAATTTTGCGAATTTTGGATTTTTGTAAAATGAAAATCATCGAAAAAGGATATCAGCAGGCTTCAGCCCATATTCTAATCATGACAGAAATTAATGTTTTTAGATGACATTATGACAAATTTATGAAAAAAAAAAAATTCGTCTAAAACTGGTGTTTCTGTTTTCTCTTGCATCAACGAATAAAGACGCATGGCAGGATGACAAGGAGGGGGAGGAAAAATCCGAAAAAAATTCAGGGCTCATTTGGGGTCACATAGAAGTGAAATAAAGAAGACAGCTCAAAATCGTAGGGGGTGAGGGAGATCACTCCCTAATTTCACTTGGAAAGCCCCTTTTGTATCTGCTTTTGTATTTTTTATTTTATTAGTTTTTTGTATTGTATGCTCATATTCTGGTTCTATGTACCCAGATAGCAAAATGTCCTCACAGTGATGGCGTATACGCACGCACGTGTGCGGATTTACCCGCACCGCGTTGCCATCACCACACCAGACATATGTGTCTGCATCAATTGAGACGCATATCGCTCGCACTTCATGAGTTCAGATCGCGAGCGACGCATATCGTTAGCATATCGTGAGAATCGGTGGAAATTCGTCAAGGCTTGAAAATATTTCAGAAATAAATGAAAACCAATCAATTTTTGAAAAATTCAATCCACGAAGCACTTAAGGTGGTTCTTCACCTACAGTCCCACCAAACGTGGATTCCAGAGCAGATTTTGAGTACTTCTCGATTGGGAAAAAATCTGAAAAAAATCAAGCATGCATGTAGAAGATCTTCGGGAGATTGATTTTGCATAATAATAATTCAAAAAGTTATTAACAAATTGATGGAAAAAAAACTGTTCAAGAAATTAGCCGATGACCCAACTTTTTTTTTAGGTGAAAATTATTTTTCAATTTTTCTGAATACGTATGATTTTTTTCAGAATTTTGTTAAATCTTTGAAAATCGCGTTTTGTCAGCCATGAAAATTGCGTTTTTTCATACCTGACGAAACGCGATTTTCAAAGATTTAACCAAATTCTGAAAAAAATCATACGTATTCAGAAAAATTACAAAATAATTTTCACCTACAAAAAAAGTTGGGTCATCCGCTAATTTCTTGACAGTTTTTTTTCCCATCAATTTGTTAATAGCTTTTTTGAATTATTATTGTGCAAAATCAATCTCTCGAGGATCTTCTACATGCTTGATTTTTTTCAGATTTTTCCCCCATCGAGAAGTATTCAAAATCTGCTCTGAAACCCACGTTTGGTAGGACTGTAGGTGAAGAACCGCCTTAATAGTAATATCAAAATAAATTGCTTTCATTTAGCATTGAGAAAAAACTCGGAAAAAACGTGATTTTCCCTTTCTTAAAAAAGTGATTGTAACGGAAATGACGCAAATAAATCGAAACTCTCGCACTTCCGTCATCGCTTTTCCGCGACGTCTATTGGTTGTTGTTCGCGCTGCATATTGTTTCTCGCCGAAATTTGTTTGATGCGACTTCACAGCGATGTGTCATTACGTGCATTGAAGCAAATCTGTTTTTCACGTTCTGATGACGAGCATTCAATTCGCAAAGGCAAATCCACACATCGGTAAATCTCTTTGAAATATTATGAATCGTTTGTACTTTATACATAGAATCGATCGAAGCCAGAGATCAATCGTACCCGATACTCGATTTATCTTTATTACAGAAAAGAACTGACTGTACCCGCTTTTTACGGTCCCCGTCAACGAACGATTAGTGTTATACTAATTATAGTTTGATTCAATTGTAAAAAAGTTAAGAAATATTGTCTCCAAAATAATAATTATTATTAAAATAATAATACGAGAATTCTGACCATACCGAGAATATTCGGTGAGAGTAGACAGTCCCCTTCCTACGACAAAACCAACACGGGCGCGCACCGCGTGCGTGAGGCTCGTGCGGGAGGGGATGCAATGCTACTGGCACCTAATTTCGTCCCGACCGAGCCTCACGCACGGGTGCGCGCCTGTGTTGGTTTTACCGTAGGAAGGGGACTGTCTACTCTCACCGAATATTCACGGTATGATTAAGGCCACTGCGCACTATTGCCCCACAGCGCGGATCCGCGCAGCACGGCACGGCACGGATCTACATTGTATTTTAATTATTTTATCTTGAACAGTAAATTTGTCACAAAGAAAACCTATACAACCAGGCCCGGATTAAGTAGTCGCGATACCTGAGGCTACTCTGCAAAAAAGGCCGAATGTAGATTCAATAGATGAAATTTAAAAAGCGGCGACGGAAAAATGAACTAAATTCAGGCAACTCTTTGTAGATTACAATTGAATGTTCACAGTATAATTTAAGAAAAATTGAACCTTATTTGAAAAGATTGAATTTTGAGAATTGCCGCAAATTTCGAGGGCCTAAGGCTATAGCCTTCCCGGGTAGAAATTATTCCAGGCTGCCCTGGATAATTGCAAGGCCCTTAAGTGGCAAGTCCCGTCGGTCGGGAATCTGTCTAGCGGGAAATGCCCTTTCATGGCCCTTTTACGTCTGACGTGACAATTTTTAAATTCCAGGCCTTCACGGAAGGGCCCTGTAAAGCCCTGTCCAGACAGAAGTGAAGCTGCAATGAACCGAATTTACGCGATTGCGAATGAAAAAATGTCGAGCTATTCGAAATGCGATGAGAGAACCCGTGTATACTGATAGAAGAATTTTTTGACTTGATAAATACGTGAATAAATACATTTATTTGGAAACAATTTTTTAATTTTTCAAATATAATTGAATATTTTATAACATCCAACAAATCAATCTTGTGTACAATGAATATTCATTTGTGAGAAATCTACAATTTTAACAGTTAAGTATAATAAATAGTTATAATAAATATTTATTGCATCCAACAGTTTCGTGAAGACCACTCATAAATACACGCCATAACCTCAAACACCAGTAAGAGGTTAAAATAGACGTACACCTCCAAACTGGTGTTATTCCATAATGTAATCATAATACTATTGAGTAAATTGTTTTTTTTTTTCCATGATCAGAGTAATATTGAGTCTACAGATAATAATTATTTGAGGTTCTGAAATCCTCATCAATTAAATTTACTTTAAACGTTGATTAAAACTAGCAAAAATTAGCAACACCGAAAATCTGAACACCAGACACCGCATAGACACACTACAGCTTTTTTTTTTCACAGTGCTTTATTATTGATTATTATGATTATTTGACTCTTTTTGTAATGAAAGTATAAATATAATATTCGAGGTTATGAAAACTGTCAATCGTAGAATTTCTGCATTCACTTTTTGTTTTCCAGACGTCTGAATAAATATTTGTTAACTATTAACAAACATTTATCAACAGTTATTTTTACGGTCAGTTCAACACTATTTTAGTTCATAGGACAAAAGAATTTGACAAGTAGGAGAGTGTTAGGTCATATGTCATATGTTAGTTTAGCGTAGTGGTTAGGGCGTGCGACTGGTAACCGAGCGGACGTGGGTTCAAGTCCCGGTGGGGACGATAAATGCGGCGGTTTTTTCAGTGAATGTATAATATAATTTTATCGATATGATAGGGTTAACTGACGAAAAAATATGTCAATTTCCTTGTCTTTTTTTTTCTCTACCATAATTACTTTTTAATTTCATGAAAATAAATTAGTAATAATAATATACCTTCCAAACCCGTGTGTGGGCATTGGCAGGTTTCTCTGGTCTTATCAGGAGGGCCACGCAAGAACCTCGAAAGGCCCCCAGAACAGGGCCATCAATGCATGAGCGTTACATGCCGGAACGGCTCTTGCTAGACTGCCCTGGAAGGCCCGGCAAAACAAGCGTGGCAATCTAGCGAGGGCCGTGAATGTCCCCTGGAATAATTTCTACCCGGGTTATTAGCCTTATGGTTAATCCGGGCCTGTCTATTACTTCTCAGCTAGAAGCAAGAAGCAATGCTTCTGTTACTTCTGAGCCAGAAGGAGAGAAGCAAATTTTGCTTCTGTTACTTCTCAGCCACGTTCTGCCGACGAGCATTCAATTCGCAACGGCAGATCCACATATCAGAAGCAAAAAAGTAAAATTTAGCTTCTGTTACTTCTGAGCCAGAAGCAAAGAAGTAGAATTTTGCTTCTGTTACTTCTGAGCCAAAAGCGAAGAAGTAGAATTTTGCTTCTGTTACTTCTGATCCAGAAGCAAAGAAGTAGAATTTTGCTTCTGTTACTTCTGAGCCAGAAGGAAAAAAGCAAATTTTGCTTCTGTTACTTCTCAGCCAGAAGCAAGAAGCAAATTTTGCTTCTGTTACTTCTCAGCCACGTTCTGCCGACGAGCATTCAATTCGCAAAGGCAGATCCACATATCGGTAAATCTCTTTGAAATATTATGAATCGTTTGTACTTATGAATATAATATAATATAATATTATGAATCGATCGAAGCCAGAGATCAATCCTACTCGATATTCGATTTATCTTTATTACAGAAAAGAACTGACTGTACCCGCTTTTTACGGTCTCAGTCAACGAACGATTAGTGTCATACTAATTATAGTTTGGTCAATTGTAAAAAAGTTGAGAAAGATTGTTTTCAAAATAATAATAATTATTATTAGATTGGATTATAAATAATTCATTTTAAAAGAATTATATGCCTATGTTCCAAATAAGTCGGTGAAAAATAAAAAAGTAAAAAAATAAAAACACTTTCATTGGTATTCTATTATGGGAAAACGGATGGAAAGAATAGAGTGGCGATTGTGAACCAATATTCGATGGTATAAATTATTGTGTTTGATCGCAAAATGAAATCTTGAAAAATGAAATCTTAAAAAAAATGCATAAGCTTCCGAAAAAAAAAAGTTGATTTCAGAAGCGCGCGAAGCGCGCTATTCTGAGCTAGTAGAAATAAATGGCAAAAGGGATATCATTCCAAATTCTGACAAGGATTGATCCTGTAAAATATTCGTCACGAATTTGGATTGTACAGTAATTCATCTAAACTAATCACAGTGAATGAAATTACAATTACACACTATAATTATAGCTCCAAGATCAAGAATTTGTCGATTATAATAATTATTTCGATTATTTTTCCCATCCAAATTTCAGCCAATAGAATTGCACCATTCGACGTTATTTTGCATAGCCTACACGATATTTAACTGATAATTTTGACATGACTTAACTCTTTCATTTGTTTGCAACGAACCTATCGGGAAATACCCGATAATTTTGAAGCTCTTGTGGTATTATATGTGAAAAAACATTTTTATGCGACCCGTTGTTTGAAAGTTCACTTTTTGAGCATCGGATTTAGGCCGCAAAGTGACCAATTTCAGGTCACTGAAATATAGTGAAATATTATAGGACAGGAGCCTATAATGAAAATATTATCGTGCAATATGAATATGTTTCATTAAAATAAACATAGTCAGGTTATTTTTTACTACGTTCACACATTATAAACCAAAATGTCTGAAAATGTCAAATGTCTGAGTCTAAACGTTTTGATACAGAAAAATGCAATAACACCAGTAATTTTAGAAACTAAAGTGAGTATAACACCGATTTTCCAAAAAGTGAACTTTCAAACAACGGATCGCATAAAATATTGTATATGCCAAGTCCGAGAAGTGTCAAGTCCGGTATGGGTAATTTCCAAAATTCGCCTCTGAGTCTGCTGTGTCACAGAAGAACTCGTGTGACACAGCACACTCGATCGGCTCATATTAGAAATTACCCATACCGGATTATGACACTTTTCGGACTTGATACATAAATAGGGATGTTCGATTCTGAATCGATCTTCAGGAGAATCGATCTTTTAGACGCGAAAAATCGATTTTTTGTATCGATTCTCTGGCGTCCGATTTTTTTGAGAATCGATTTTTCTAGACCAGAATCGATTCTTTGTCTTTGAGTCGTACCTGGGTTCCGGCTTCCAGTTTTCAGTAGAAAAAAAATCACTCATCAGCTCAGAAACTTTTGTTTCCACCAGAAAAGAGGCTTCGGCCTTGAAGGGTTGAATATGTACGCCTTTTTTCACTTAGAAAGTGCACTTTAGTTCATCGGCGTACGTTTGAGATTTTTCGTTTTTCTTTTAGACACCGGATAATACAAAAAAATCGCATTTTTTTGCAGAATCGATTCTCAGACATCCGATTCAGAATCGATCCCGAAATCGATTCTTTTCGGAAGATCGAACATCCCTATACATAAATAGCTATTTCCGCTAGTTTTCTTTTTATAAACAATTTAATATAACAAATAAAAATAAAACCTTGGTATGGTTTTGTGGGGAATTAAATTCTCTACAAAGATGACCTTTCACCAAATTTAAAAAATCAACTCCGTTTTAGCTACAGCTACTAAAAGTTCAATTTTTTATAAAATTTCCAGTGATTAGATGTGAAGTTATAGCATGTGGAGTTTGTCGAAGATCTGAATACCGTTCATAGCAGTCAATGTGGATGAAATTTTCCACCATATCCTATATAACTGACTTTTTTCCGATCATCATTTCCCCAGTTATTGCAATTTCTGCTCAAGTGACCGCCATTCCCCCTCCCTTCCCTACTCGGAATGATTATTGCAATACACTTATTTGAATGAGCTCATCGACTCAAGATAGACGACCTCTTTTCCTCTGGTTACGAACAGAGAAATTATTAGTCACCGCGCGAGGCGAGGGAAGTGCGGAGTTATTCGAAATTCGCATCCGCACTTTTTCCTTGACAGTGTCGTGAGTGAACGTGGATGTGAGAATTGCTGAAGAAACATCAAATACAATTTCTGTGACTACAATATGCAGGGACACGAGCATTGGCAAGGTATTTATCAAAAACAAGGAAAGAACAGAAACATTGAAGTTTTGGAATATCTACCGAACTTATATCGAAAAAAAGTCAACATTTTCGGAAGAATTCGGGAAGAATATCAAAGCTTCAAATCAAAAATTATAATTATAATTATTCGATAACGAACGTTAAACGAGAATATGATGATACCCTGGTTGAAATTTGAAACCCTACGAATCTTTACTAATTTTTAGGAAAATTGGAACAGTTTTTCTACGAATTTTTTTATTGATTATGGTAGTTTTTCGAAAAAATTCGTTGCTTTTGTAAATCAAACTGGAAAGGAGGACAATTTTCCATGAAAATCTACGAAAATCTCGAATTTCCCTAATAATTCATAGAAATTGAAGGGATCGGCGGAATAACGGTATAACCTGAAAAACATAGTTTTGAGATAAAGTGAAAGAAATCGTAGGGAGTGAGAAACTGAACGTATCCTCATATAATTTAACATATATTGTAACTTATCGGATGATGAGCGTCATCGAAGGTGACGCGAACCGGTTTGCTATTGCGTGTTCTTTACTCGATTTATATTTTTATTGAGACTTCTACTATTAATTGTTAGCCGTGCCTATTACGGACTTGAGCTACCGTGTAGCTGAAGCCGCCTCCCCACAGACCTGAGTACGTAAACGCAATAAGGCTACACTCTACCCTCTTAACTTTTAAATATTAATTTATTAAGTTAATTTATTCCCCAAATAATAGCTGTGCCAGACCTGGGTAGATCGGAGATCCACCAAGGCTGTATCTAGCTTTCCGTTAAGATTTAAACTAGAACCTGGAAATGGCGGAGAAGGGGTTTGACATCTGATTAACTTACTTTTATTTTTATCAAGAGATCGTTTATTTAAATAACTAATGCTACGGTTGAAACCCTATTTTCTATATTTACAATGTCGCCGATGAACTACTTACTTGTTATACAAGATTTTTATTCGTACAATGATATTTTCTATTTTGTCGTTTTGACGGTTGACTTTTTGTATTCTCAATTTCCTATTATATTAATAATATTCTATTTTTATTCTTTGATGCAAATATTTGTGTTTTGCCGAAGCTCTTTGATTTTTATATTTGAAATTCTATTGGTACAATTGTGAATTTATAAATTATATTCAAAATAATAAAGTGAAGCTAAAGGTACATCGGAGCTCTCTGCTCGAGATGTCCTGCAATGAACTGTGAGTCTATCTGGTGTCTACCCTAGAATAGCTAGTGAGTCAACCAGGCGCTTTGCCTATGGATTGCTCCTGAGCTGAGCGGCGTCACGCCTTTTATACTTGTCGTGACGTCACTCAGCTCGTCGTTGTGCGAAGCTTCGAGACTCTTCCAGTCGCTTCGCTCGACCGTTGCTGATTTAAATGTAAACGCACAGGCTAGGGTAGCCTGATACGTTACAATATAGAGCGTGGTAGCACATAATCATGCTTCTGATTATATAAATGAAACTACAAGAAGTTGAAACCCGTCACAATGAACAATTGAAATTGAATTTGAACCAAAGTTTACCACTTGAAAAGATTTTTTTTTTTTTCTTCAAATTCACAACTAACTTTCTGCACCAACTTTTGTCAAAAACGCGATTATTGTGGACAGTATTCCAAGCACTAGTGCGTGAAGAACTTTTCCCACGCACTGGTGCTTGGAAAGCTCTATCTGATGGCTATGATGAAGAAATGGAGGGAAAAAAAAAGTTGAAAAAAAAAAATTTAAACAATAAAATTGAATTTAAAATTAAAATAACAAATAAAAATAAATTAAATTAAATGAATATTGAATAATTGCATGAATTCAGAACCGATTGTTCAGATATAGGAGATTTGGATGGCGAAGAAGGAATAGATGATGACACCTACGAGTGAAATTTCAATAATAAACTGATGGGGATACCGCTTAAATTATTTGCCCATCTTCATTTTCTTTAGAAATATCACACCTAGTATCCTCAAGAAATTCTAATTATGCAATTTCTCTGTTATCAAAGGAAAAAAAGGACAAATTGCAGAGAAATATTTCTTCGTGACATTTTTTGATTTCCAAGTATAAAAAAAGCAAGTTTTTTCAGGTGGTAAAGTTTGATTGAAACCGTATTAGAAATTGATTCCAACAGCTGGTTTCATTCTTTTGCGTTTTGTTCTTGCCTTGGGTTCTTTATATTCAACGATTTCGTTCAATGAATTGATTCTCCACTTACGGACATTAAGTCTGTCGCCCCCGAAATGTGCAACCAAAGTTACATCCCGTTTTGAATTGCCAATCCCTATAACTTGTTGGCCTTCACTTGTTGGCCTTCGTAAAGGGCCTTAACCTACAGGAATTGCTAACTTAGAACGGGATGTGTTAAATTGGTATACTCTTTAGATCAGGAGGATCGTAAAATGGATTGTGTTTAAATAAAGGTCGTAACGTGCCGGCAAATATAATATTTTATTAAGTAATTTGGACAACACAACAGTAATCACTTTCTCAACGGATCACTATCCGGAATATATTAATTAATCTAATTATATTTAACACTAAATGTAGTTCGCAATTATCGTTGTATTTTCGTTTAGAGACACGTCTGTCTACTTTCGCTCGTTATTACGTACTGCCTCATCGTCGCGACCGGCAGGTCGCCTCGCTTAATCCTTTTGTTTTCGGATTATCTCATTCATACCGTATTCGTACTCACACATATTCACATAATAGATTTGATCGCTAACACTCGGTCATCCTATCGAGTGCACGACCTCGCGCACTATTGGGTTAATAGGTAATCCGCGAATCGAGTCGGATTTTTACGAATCCGTTGGGGTCGTTCGTTACTCGGGGTTTCGGTATCGGTCGGTGTGGTTCTTGTCTTGTTCGTATCGTTATCATTGGAGTCGATGGTGTTGTCGACTTCTACTTCTTCCTGGTCGTCAGCGGATGCTGTTTCCAAGGGTAGCTCGCATCCTTCAATAGTTTCTTCATCATGGGTTTGATCATTAGGTGGTCGCCAAATTTTCAATTGGCTCGCGTGAGCTGTCGAGGTATACGTGCGTCCTGACTTATCACCATGCAAGTCGGTGATGGCATAAGTGTCGCTTGGCAGTACTCGGGTGACTACCAAGGGTCCTCTAAATCTGGGTTGGAGTTTCGTTGATTCACCTGTCGCCACAGGTGCGACTTTCATAAAGATGATGTCTCCTACGTTGAAGCGTGCATACGTTGTCCTATGGGTATCGTATCTGGCCTTATATTTAGTTTGTTCTTCGTTTATATGCGCTCTCGCTTCGACTTGAAGAGTTGCTGGGGGTGTATATCTCGTATCGTCTTCTACTGTCAGTGTTCGTAATTCACCCTCATCATGCCGAGGTATGTAGCCGTAAATTAATTCGAACGGACTCTTGCCCGTGGTAGTGTTTCTTGATTCGTTAAGATCCCGCTGAACGAATTTCAGTTTCAAGTCCCAATCTCGGTTTTCGTTGTCCTCTAGACTGGTCATGATAGTAGGTAAAAGAGTGGCATTCATGCGTTCTACCATCCCATTCGCTTGCGGGTGTCGTGGTGAGTTTAACGTATGGCGTATACCATGTCGGCTGCAGAACGTTTTGACCTGCTCCGACGTGAAACAACTTCCACGATCAGAAATTATCCTAACAGGAGCTCCATAGTTCAATACGAAGTCCTCAAGTACCTTCACCACGTTTTGTGCCTTCGTATCTCTGACTGCCTTGAGTATAACGTAGCGCGTCAGATTATCAATTAGCGCAAAAATGTGTTTATTTCGTCGTCCAGTGGTAACCAATGGACCGAGGTGATCGACGTGTACCACTTCGAATGGTCGTTTTCCGGGCGGAATCGGATGGAGTAGCCCGACTTGTTTGCCCGTTTTCGTTTTGGTCATAATGCACTGAATACAGGAGCGTATGTGTACTTTAATGTATCGACGCATCCCGGGGAAATAATAGTATTCCGCTAACTTAGAGAAGGTTCTTTCTGTACCCGGATGTCCTCGTAAGTCGTGAAAACGTATCACTAAGGCTTTCCGCAACACTTTTGGCACTACGTATTTAAGTTTATCATTATCGCGTTTATACAGAATTCCTTCGCGGTATTCATAATCTAACACTTTAGACCAACCAATAGAGATTTCTTCTCACACTTAAATATAGCAGCAAATGACCTTTACCACCTTTTAAAATATAGCACGTAGATGAAAACCCCGGTGTTGGCCCCAGCAAAATCGCTTTGTGGAATTTTTTAAACAACAAAAACTGTCGAAAATTGTCATTTTTCTGGTTTTTTACAAATATCTCAAAAAGTGATAGAGGAATCGTTATACTCTCAATAGGACTTTTGTAGGGAATTAAAAAACCTACAAAATGGTTTTTTGTGCAGCTGGATCAGTGCATTTCCCACTGAGAAAATCCGGAAAAACCTCTAAAAATAGACCATTTTTCGAAAATTCATAACTTTTACAAATTTAAAGCTGGACAAACGACCTTGCGGGAAATTATAGATAATAACATGTAGTTTAACTGTACGCAAGATGGTTTCTGTCCGATGTGTAGTTTTTGCACAATCGCGTTATAAACAATTTAAGGGCTTATCTTGTAAAATGCGCGAATTTAAGAGAAATTGTCGTATTCGAATTTTACAAACGGCATTTGAAAGTAGAGATCAAAATCTTCAATTTGTATATTTTGGATTTTCACCTGGTATGTGGGAAATGTATCTAAAACGTCCCTGAAAGTTCCTCCAAACGCTCGAAAGTGCGTTCGAGGCAGAGTCGGGTACCGCCCGGGTAGAAATTATTCCAGGGGACATTCACGGCCCTCGCTAGATTGCCACGCTTGTTTTGCCGGGCCTTCCAGGGCAGTCTAGCAAGAGCCGTTCCGGCATGTAACGCTCATGCATTGATGGCCCTGTTCTGGGGGCCTTTCGAGGTTCTTGCGTGGCCCTCCTGATAAGACCAGAGAAACCTGCCAATGCCCACACACGGGTTTGGAAGGTATATTATTATTACTAATTTATTTTCATGAAATTAAAAAGTAATTATTGTAACCGACGGACCTCGCGGTTCCGATAATACACGTACCGGAGTTCGCCCAGCTAGGTCATAACCGTCGCCTTTACCGACATACTCAGATTAAGGGGAGGGGAGGAGGAGTGAATCTATGGCTAGATAATGAATGAAACCAAATAGACCGTTCACAGGTCATTTATTGGGCATTTATCAACATTGTTTGAACCTTTCAGATAATCAACCATCGCTAGGTCTATGCGAGTTTCTTAATCTATGCTATGTACACTATTTGCCTAGCAATACGAGCCTATTCGCGGACAGAACTGGTGTAGGTAGTGGGTAAACATATTCGAGTACAAGTTGTTACTCATAAATTGTAACGCGGGCTGTATATCCATGTTGGTTTTCCCAACAAGTCAACCGCCTCTCGGATCCCCTCTACACGAGGCTACCATGAGACGGCCAGCCCGCGATACCGGACTTTTTCCGATTCTAATTGTCAACCCGCGAACTGTAATATCCACGCTGGTTTCCCAGCGTGTCAACCATTCCGGCCAGCCTTACCAATGTAAGACCCCGGGGAAGGCCAGTTCACGCGTTCACAATTTTACATTGATTCGCGGCTGTAATATCCACGCTGGTTTCCCAGCGTGTCAACCATTCTGGCCAGTCTCACCAATGTGAGACCCCAGAGAAGGCCAGCACGCGAACCCCCTGTAACCCTACCCAGCTCTGTCTCACTAATACTAACTCGTACCCGTGAACTCAATGAATACTATAATTCGTTTTCCACTTTTCTATGATAGTGAATAGCTAGTTTTCTTATTTCCAATAAATTATACTAGGCATTCGTGTTATCTAATTAATCGTCGAGTCAACAGCCTCATATCAACATGCATTTATGTTTCTCGCACACACTACGTGCTAAACCGAAATTCTCTTACGTCTTACTCGTACCGAGGTTTTGCAAATACTGACCAGCCTTCACCTTTCGCGTGTTATTTTTCTCTCAATTTCGCCCGCAACAAGTACCCCCTTCTTTGTACTCGTATTACCTGGCTATTTTCGGCTGCTTGACCACACACGGTCAAGGTGTGAGTGAGATAATCCGCTTAGGATTAGTACATACATTCGCAGTCTATGACAATACATGCATGCTAGAAGACTACAGACCATACGTTCCTCTCTTACACCCACATCTCAACACTTACATATCTTTCTTAAACGCATGTTAATATGCACACTTTCAATAGATTAGACCCGCTAACATAGAGATTCAATTTGAGGGAGTTTTCAATACTATAATTATCGATTCATCTCTAACGCAATTATAGCTTTGTTTCGTGATTTTTATATCATAAAGGAAGAAATAAGATCGGTCGTCAACATACCCCCAACCGTACAGGGGTACTGTGCCCCTGTACCCTATTCTTCCGTCCTCAGGTTCACAATTTTTGTTGCTGGGCGAGTGAATGTCCCTCAGGTTGTACGCACTTCGGCCACGCGCACGCGTCCATCCCTGCCTGCATGCGTCTCCTCGATGATGCCCTTGGGCCACGTATTACGTGGCAAATTGTCATCAACGATGATCACCACGTCGCCCTTTTTCAGTGGTTCAACTTCCTGGTTCCATTTTCTCCTTGGTGCTAACGTTGGTAGGTATTCCTTTATCCATCGTTGCCAGAATTGATCAGCTAAGCGCTGGACCGTTTTGTAACCGACGGACCTCGCGGTTCCGATAATACACGTACCGGAGTTCGCCCAGCTAGGTCATAACCGTCGCCTTTACCGACATACTCAGATTAAGGGGAGGGGAGGAGGAGTGAATCTATGGCTAGATAATGAATGAAACCAAATAGACCGTTCACAGGTCATTTATTGGGCATTTATCAACATTGTTTGAACCTTTCAGATAATCAACCATCGCTAGGTCTATGCGAGTTTCTTAATCTATGCTATGTACACTATTTGCCTAGCAATACGAGCCTATTCGCGGACAGAACTGGTGTAGGTAGTGGGTAAACATATTCGAGTACAAGTTGTTACTCATAAATTGTAACGCGGGCTGTATATCCATGTTGGTTTTCCCAACAAGTCAACCGCCTCTCGGATCCCCTCTACACGAGGCTACCATGAGACGGCCAGCCCGCGATACCGGACTTTTTCCGATTCTAATTGTCAACCCGCGAACTGTAATATCCACGCTGGTTTCCCAGCGTGTCAACCATTCCGGCCAGCCTTACCAATGTAAGACCCCGGGGAAGGCCAGTTCACGCGTTCACAATTTTACATTGATTCGCGGCTGTAATATCCACGCTGGTTTCCCAGCGTGTCAACCATTCTGGCCAGTCTCACCAATGTGAGACCCCAGAGAAGGCCAGCACGCGAACCCCCTGTAACCCTACCCAGCTCTGTCTCACTAATACTAACTCGTACCCGTGAACTCAATGAATACTATAATTCGTTTTCCACTTTTCTATGATAGTGAATAGCTAGTTTTCTTATTTCCAATAAATTATACTAGGCATTCGTGTTATCTAATTAATCGTCGAGTCAACAGCCTCATATCAACATGCATTTATGTTTCTCGCACACACTACGTGCTAAACCGAAATTCTCTTACGTCTTACTCGTACCGAGGTTTTGCAAATACTGACCAGCCTTCACCTTTCGCGTGTTATTTTTCTCTCAATTTCGCCCGCAACAAGTACCCCCTTCTTTGTACTCGTATTACCTGGCTATTTTCGGCTGCTTGACCACACACGGTCAAGGTGTGAGTGAGATAATCCGCTTAGGATTAGTACATACATTCGCAGTCTATGACAATACATGCATGCTAGAAGACTACAGACCATACGTTCCTCTCTTACACCCACATCTCAACACTTACATATCTTTCTTAAACGCATGTTAATATGCACACTTTCAATAGATTAGACCCGCTAACATAGAGATTCAATTTGAGGGAGTTTTCAATACTATAATTATCGATTCATCTCTAACGCAATTATAGCTTTGTTTCGTGATTTTTATATCATAAAGGAAGAAATAAGATCGGTCGTCAACATACCCCCAACCGTACAGGGGTACTGTGCCCCTGTACCCTATTCTTCCGTCCTCAGGTTCACAATTTTTGTTGCTGGGCGAGTGAATGTCCCTCGGGTTGTACGCACTTCGGCCACGCGCACGCGTCCATCCCTGCCTGCATGCGTCTCCTCGATGATGCCCTTGGGCCACGTATTACGTGGCAAATTGTCATCAACGATGATCACCACGTCGCCCTTTTTCAGTGGTTCAACTTCCTGGTTCCATTTTCTCCTTGGTGCTAACGTTGGTAGGTATTCCTTTATCCATCGTTGCCAGAATTGATCAGCTAAGCGCTGGGCCACCCGCCACTGCTTTCTGGAGCACAGGTCACTTGCTTCAAATTTTCCTGGCATGGCAACGCCAGAGGATGTTCCGATTAAGAAGTGATTCGGCGTGAGAGCTTCTTGGTCGCGATGGTCTACCGATACATGTGTCAGCGGCCTGCTGTTTACCGTATGTTCGGCTTCGGCTAGCACAGTGCTGAGGACTTCTTCTCTCGGGGCTCGTTCGTTGAGCGCGGCCTTTAGTGCTACCTTTATGCAGCGCACCATTTTCTCCCAACTACCTCCCATGTGTGGAGCTGCTGGAGGGATGAATTTCCATGCCATTCCTTGGCTAGTGGCATAATCCAGCTGTTTCTGCTCATCTATGTCTTTTAGGGCACGTTGCATTTCATTGTCTGCACCTCTAAAATTTGTCCCATTATCCGAGTATATCTCGGCTGGGTGACCTCTTCTAGCTGTCATACGCCGTAGTGCCATAATCGTCGAATCTGCAGTCAGCGAGCCGGCCACCTCCATGTGGACCGCTCTTGTCGTCAGGCACGTGAACAGGGCACCCCATCTCTTTTCTCGGCGCCTGCCTATCGTGACACTCATCGGTCCGAAATAGTCCAAGCCACAGAACGTGAACGGTCGATGGTGGTGAGCCAGTCTTGCTGCTGGGAGATTTGCCATCCGTGGTGGTTCTGCCTTGGCTCTTTGCTGGCGACATAGTAGGCATTCTCTCGCCACTGATCGCACCGTCGGGCGTAAATTCAATATCCAGTATCGTTGTCGCAGTTCGTTCACTACTGTCTCCTGACCTCCATGCCCCATGCGTCTGTGTTGCATTTGAACCAACAATCTGGTGAGTGGATGTCGCCCGTCCAAAATCGGGGGATTTGTCCTAGATTTTGGTAGACCCTTGACTTCCTCAGATCGGCTCTCTAATCTCAGGACTCCGGCCTGGTCAATCTGTGGTGTTAGTTGGACGAGCCGGCTTGTTCGGTCGATATTTCGGCCGCGGCGAAGATCTCTTAATTCTGACGCAAAGGTGTCTGACTGTGCTCTTTTTATCCACAGCGTCTCTGCCCTTGCCGTGTATTGTACAGTGAGCCCAGTCTTTGGTTTACCCTTGCACAGGTCCACAAAGTACAACACCCATGCGGTACTTCGAATCAACCTCCACCAGAAAGAGAACCTCTTTAAGTCAGGCAAGGAGTCGCATAGGTCTTCTGCCTGGGTTGCTACGAATCTCGCTCGCCTTTCTTCGTCTAGGTCGTCACCGACGTCCTGAGCTGATGCTGGTGGTTGTTCTGGCCAATGGGATTGCGCCTGTTCAAGGAAAGGTGGGCCTTGAAACCATCTGACTTTCTCGCTGAGACTGGTTTGAGTATTCCGTGTGGCGTCGTCGGCTGGATTTTCAGATGTGGGCACCCATTTCCATTCGATGGCGTTGGTTAACTCATCGATTTCTCCCAACCGGTGCGAAACGAAGGCTTTGTACGTTCTTGGATCTGAGCATAACCAACTCAGCACCGTACGGGAGTCTGTCCAAAACGTCCGACTCATGGCTCGGTAATTATGCTCATTGGTAATCGTTTGTGCCAGCCGGCTTGCAAGTAAAGCAGCTTGTAATTCTAGCCGTGGAATTGAGAGCGGTTTCAGGGGTGCTACACGGCTTTTGCTCGCAATGAACGTGATCGTGGCTGTCTCGTTTCGATCTCCGATGCGCCAATAGGCTACCGCTGAGTACGCTGCTTCGCTTGCATCACAGAACACGTGGAGTTCTATCTTTGTTGCGTTCGTTATCTTTTTGAGGTAGCACCTTGGTATGATGCATTCCTGAAGACATGTCAAGTCCTGGGTCCAGCTCTTCCAGCTTCCATAATCCGTTTCTGTGAGCATCTCGTCCCACCCTATTCCGCTCCGCCACACATCTTGGAGCAGTATTTTGCTGCGTACGGTGAAGGGTGTGAGAAAACCCAGCGGGTCGAAGATCGACATAATCACCCTCAGCATTTGACGTTTAGTTGGCCGTTGTTCGCCGGTCCTTATTTCAGTCGGTATCTTTTTTAAACTAATGTCGAAGGTGAATGTGTCGCTGCGAGGGTTCCACTTGAGACCTAACGTTTTTTCACACTCATCTATGTGGTCGTCCAAGGACAGGTTTATAGGTCCCGCTGCCCGCTTGTTTTTCGTACCGCTGATATACAACGCCACTTTCTGGCTGTCCGCTTCCACTATCCCCGTCTCGTTGATACCTCGAATTGACAATTTGATTTGCGGTCCTGAGGCCCCGATAATCTTTGCGGTGTCCGCGTCTATAATCGACACCGTTGAGCCTTCATCTAGTAGCGCATAGGTTTTAATTTGTGTCTTTGCACCTCTGAGTAATACTGGTATTATTTTCAGAAGTGTTTTACTCTGTCCATATAGTCATGTGTTAGTCGTAGTGTGTGTGTCGTTCGTGCTGGTAGATGGTCGCTGCGAGTCTTTGGCAGTAGGATCACTCTGATTCGGTTTTTTTGGTACATGTAATAGAGGGTGATGCTGGTTTTTACACCCGTCTAGCGTGCAAGCTTCAACTTTACAGTGGTCACGGCGGTGTCGGCTCAACAAGCACCGAAAACAGACGCCCTTTTGCCTAGCCCATTGCCATCTGCGCTTAAGCGGTTGAGCTGCAAATTTTTGACATTTTACTGTGGTATGACTGGCCCATCCACAGTAACCGCACTCTGTTCGCCCTTTTGGCTCTTCTGTCTGTTTTCCACCTCGAGTTTTAGTCCTTTTCGTCACCTTGCCGCCTTCTTGGCCGCCCAGTGTGTACACTGGTGCTGGCCTTCCATGGGGTGTCTTCTTTTCGCCTTGCCTGGCTTGCCGTTTTTCCTCCGGACGCCCCTGAGTCGGCGTCACGAGGCGAACCGTCCCTGCTTTGCAGGCTAGCTCCGCTTCTCGGTACAGAAACTTCGAAATGGTCTTTAGGCGTGGTTCCTCTGCGTCGGTACATTCACCCAAGTAGCGGTTATAGTTGTATATCATTGCTGATGACATTTTGCTGATTATGTCTTGAGCTAACTCTGGGCTATGGAGATATCCTATGTGGTTCATCGTCTCCATCGCTGCCACAGCATTTTGTATCTTGGTAGCTAGTACTACCACATCTACTTTGCCAGAGTTTATTTTCGGGAGCTTTTTGACATCCTCCACTATCTTTCTCAGTATGACGTCAGGGTTGCCAAACCGCAGTTCCAGGGTCTTCATTATTCGATCTGCACTACTGGCCGTCATCATGAGTGAGGCTACTGCGTCTTTGGCCTCTCCACCAAGACATTCATATAGACGTGAGACGTTCTCTCGCTCTGAGTAACCTCCTAGTTCCGTGGACAGTTCGAACGCGCGTTTAAACCTCAGCCATTCCAGGGCCTCTCCTTTGAAAGTGGGTAGGCCTTGCTTTGCCGACAGCCTATTTATTAAGCGATTCGAATTATAGCTTGTGCTAGCATCCCGGACCGTTTCCAAAGTTTGGGTTATGGCCTCCGTCAATCGCGAGATATCAGCGACACCAACGTTTGGCGAGCTGGCGCGTGGAGTCCTCACTACCTGATGCGCCGTGACTCTTTCGCCGGGATTATTCTGTACGTTGGCAAGCCAGTTCTCGACGCTGTTAGCCCTTCCAACCCTGCTTCGCTCCGCGGTTTCAGAAGGAGGTGCTCCTGCTCCCACCTCCGCCGCTAGTCTATCATTTATGAGCTGCAATTCTATTTGCTCTCGTTCATCCAGCGTTTTGCGACGAATTTTCGCCCTCTCTTCTGCTGCTCTGATCTCCAGCGTTCTTTTCCGCATCGTCGCACTGGATATCGACCCCTGAGATCCAGCGTACGTATCGCCGATTTGAGAGCGTTCAGATTCCGACGGTGGTCCGTCATCGTGCTCCTCAACCGTAATGGCTCGCGGCTGTGGTGGTGGTATCATGGCAATCGTATTATCAGGAGCTCTGGCGTGGCGATTGTGACCGGGATGTGCTAGGCAATGGATTGTTGGGAGGCTGTATCGGAAGCATGTGCATATCAGGCCCTGGGTCAAGGTCCTCTACGACCTCCCATGCAACCGAAGTCGAACTGCTCGACAGTCGATTGCCGCGCTGCTGCAGTCTTCCATGCCCTCGTCTTGATGGCATTGTACGTTGTTCTCGTCCACTACACTTTCCAATTGTACGATATTTAAATTGATTTTAATGATTGTCTCTTTTCTTTTCACTTTGTCCTATTTCGTTCGATAATTGTGTTGTCTGTTTTCCGGGTGTATATGCTCCTACATTTGATCAGGCACACACATTCGCGTCAACGCACTTTCTCCACATGGACGTTTTAATTTTCGCGATACTTTTGGCTTTCGACTAGACGATTTTACGCGTGATTCTACCCCAATCAACTCCTACGTTAGCTAGCTCGAGATCCGGCTCGAAGGACCGTTTTGTAACCGACGGACCTCGCGGTTCCGATAATACACGTACCGGAGTTCGCCCAGCTAGGTCATAACCGTCGCCTTTACCGACATACTCAGATTAAGGGGAGGGGAGGAGGAGTGAATCTATGGCTAGATAATGAATGAAACCAAATAGACCGTTCACAGGTCATTTATTGGGCATTTATCAACATTGTTTGAACCTTTCAGATAATCAACCATCGCTAGGTCTATGCGAGTTTCTTAATCTATGCTATGTACACTATTTGCCTAGCAATACGAGCCTATTCGCGGACAGAACTGGTGTAGGTAGTGGGTAAACATATTCGAGTACAAGTTGTTACTCATAAATTGTAACGCGGGCTGTATATCCATGTTGGTTTTCCCAACAAGTCAACCGCCTCTCGGATCCCCTCTACACGAGGCTACCATGAGACGGCCAGCCCGCGATACCGGACTTTTTCCGATTCTAATTGTCAACCCGCGAACTGTAATATCCACGCTGGTTTCCCAGCGTGTCAACCATTCCGGCCAGCCTTACCAATGTAAGACCCCGGGGAAGGCCAGTTCACGCGTTCACAATTTTACATTGATTCGCGGCTGTAATATCCACGCTGGTTTCCCAGCGTGTCAACCATTCTGGCCAGTCTCACCAATGTGAGACCCCAGAGAAGGCCAGCACGCGAACCCCCTGTAACCCTACCCAGCTCTGTCTCACTAATACTAACTCGTACCCGTGAACTCAATGAATACTATAATTCGTTTTCCACTTTTCTATGATAGTGAATAGCTAGTTTTCTTATTTCCAATAAATTATACTAGGCATTCGTGTTATCTAATTAATCGTCGAGTCAACAGCCTCATATCAACATGCATTTATGTTTCTCGCACACACTACGTGCTAAACCGAAATTCTCTTACGTCTTACTCGTACCGAGGTTTTGCAAATACTGACCAGCCTTCACCTTTCGCGTGTTATTTTTCTCTCAATTTCGCCCGCAACAAGTACCCCCTTCTTTGTACTCGTATTACCTGGCTATTTTCGGCTGCTTGACCACACACGGTCAAGGTGTGAGTGAGATAATCCGCTTAGGATTAGTACATACATTCGCAGTCTATGACAATACATGCATGCTAGAAGACTACAGACCATACGTTCCTCTCTTACACCCACATCTCAACACTTACATATCTTTCTTAAACGCATGTTAATATGCACACTTTCAATAGATTAGACCCGCTAACATAGAGATTCAATTTGAGGGAGTTTTCAATACTATAATTATCGATTCATCTCTAACGCAATTATAGCTTTGTTTCGTGATTTTTATATCATAAAGGAAGAAATAAGATCGGTCGTCAACAATTATGGTAGAGAAAAAAAAAGACAAGGAAATTGACATATTTTTTCGTCAGTTAACCCTATCATATCGATAAAATTATATTATACATTCACTGAAAAAACCGCCGCATTTATCGTCCCCACCGGGACTTGAACCCACGTCCGCTCGGTTACCAGTCGCACGCCCTAACCACTACGCTAAACTAACATATGACATATGACCTAACACTCTCCTACTTGTCAAATTCTTTTGTCCTATGAACTAAAATAGTGTTGAACTGACCGTAAAAATAACTGTTGATAAATGTTTGTTAATAGTTAACAAATATTTATTCAGACGTCTGGAAAACAAAA
Source organism: Tenthredo mesomela (assembly GCA_943736025.1). Lineage (NCBI taxonomy): Eukaryota > Metazoa > Arthropoda > Insecta > Hymenoptera > Tenthredinidae > Tenthredo > Tenthredo mesomela. The sequence goes on along the minus strand of OX031021.1, from coordinate 13,099,765 downwards.
AGTGAATGCAGAAATTCTACGATTGACAGTTTTCATAACCTCGAATATTATATTTATACTTTCATTACAAAAAGAGTCAAATAATCATAATAATCAATAATAAAGCACTGTGAAAAAAAAAAAGCTGTAGTGTGTCTATGCGGTGTCTGGTGTGCAGATTTTCGGTGTTGCTAATTTTTGCTAGTTTTAATCAACGTTTAAAGTAAATTTAATTGATGAGGATTTCAGAACCTCAAATAATTATTATCTGTAGACTCAATATTACTCTGATCATGGAAAAAAAAAACAATTTACTCAATAGTATTATGATTACATTATGGAATAACACCAGTTTGGAGGTGTACGTCTATTTTAACCTCTTACTGGTGTTTGAGGTTATGGCGTGTATTTATGAGTGGTCTTCACGAAACTGTTGGATGCAATAAATATTTATTATAACTATTTATTATACTTAACTGTTAAAATTGTAGATTTCTCACAAATGAATATTCATTGTACACAAGATTGATTTGTTGGATGTTATAAAATATTCAATTATATTTGAAAAATTAAAAAATTGTTTCCAAATAAATGTATTTATTCACGTATTTATTAAGTCAAAAAATTCTTCTATCAGTATACACGGGTTCTCTCATCGCATTTCGAATAGCTCGACATTTTTTCATTCGCAATCGCGTAAATTCGGTTCATTGCAGCTTCACTTCTGTCTGGACAGGGCTTTACAGGGCCCTTCCGTGAAGGCCTGGAATTTAAAAATTGTCACGTCAGACGTAAAAGGGCCATGAAAGGGCATTTCCCGCTAGACAGATTCCCGACCGACGGGACTTGCCACTTAAGGGCCTTGCAATTATCCAGGGCAGCCTGGAATAATTTCTACCCGGGCGGTAGTGGGGGAACGAGCCAGCGGAGTAGAGTGTGTTAGCAGCCCGCCGCGCTAGGGGCTCGTTCCCCCACTACCGGTACCCGACTTTGCCTCGAACGCACTTTCGAGCGTTTGGAGGAACTTTCAAGGACGTTTTAGACACATTTCCCACATCCCAGGTGAAAATCCAAAATATACAAATTGAAGATTTTGATCTCTACTTTCAAATGCCGTTTGTAAAATTCGAATACGACAATTTCTCTTAAATTCGCGCATTTTACAAGATAAGCCCTTAAATTGTTTATAACGCGATTGTGCAAAAACTACACATCGGACAGAAACCATCTTGCGTACAGTTAAACTACATGTTATTATCTATAATTTCCCGCAAGGTCGTTTGTCCAGCTTTAAATTTGTAAAAGTTATGAATTTTCGAAAAATGGTCTATTTTTAGAGGTTTTTCCGGATTTTCTCAGTGGGAAATGCACTGATCCAGCTGCACAAAAAACCATTTTGTAGGTTTTTCAATTCCCTACAAAAGTCCTATTGAGAGTATAACGATTCCTCTATCACTTTTTGAGATATTTGTAAAAAACCAGAAAAATGACAATTTTCGACAGTTTTTGTTGTTTAAAAAATTCCACAAAGCGATTTTGCTGGGGCCAACACCGGGGTTTTCATCTACGTGCTATATTTTAAAAGGTGGTAAAGGTCATTTGCTGCTATATTTAAGTGTGAGAATAGCCTCTCTTTTTTCTCTATTGGTTGGTCTACTTCACCTTTTTCTCGGTTTGATCGCGCACTCCGAGGTTTTAACAGAATTTCACGTTTGCATTTGAGATCGCTGTCTCCATACTGGTACATAATTATTTCGTCATTCTCATCCATTACAGTAAACACTCCGTGCTCTCGTTCTCTATCATACTCGCTCTCTGCCTTATCTACTGGTGCTCTGCTTAAAGCGTCAACATGCGCAAGTTTCGTGCCTGGTCTGTGGATTACGTCAAATTCGAATTCACTCAAGCGATCTGACCATCTGGCCACTTGCGGATTTTTCGGCTTATAAGCTTGTAAATATAGTAATGCTTGACAATCCGTAACAATCGTGAAGGGTATATTAATCAATAACGTTCGTAGACGCTCTACGGCCCATACAATGGCTGTTAATTCGAGTTTGCTAGAATGATAATTTTTTTCAGTGTCGCTTGTTTTTGCGCGTCGTCTGGTACGATTCTTATCGTTACTTCTTTCACTGTCACTCCGTCCACTGTGATATCCGCGCGCACAATACCGGGTGATATCACTTTGAAATGGTTCGGACCGAAACTTTTTAACTCCGACGTTATTCTAATAATCTCAAATCCTCCGAGGATTGCAACTGATGCCTTTATCGTACACTCTGAACTACCGGGATCGATCAACGAGTTCAATTCCAGGTGATTCACTTTAATTTGTTTCAAATATTTACTAATCGCGTGCCTATCGTCGTGACCGTCGATCGCGTTCACCGTCCGTGCCGCTGCATTACCTTGTATCGTACAATGTTTCTGCGTATGACCTTTCCCTTTGCACCTAAGACACGATAATTCTCTCCTTGGTTGTGTACAGTCTCTAGATAGGTGACCATACTCATTACAGTTGAAACATTTTGGTTTGCCGTCAGAATTCGTATATAACGCTCGTTTTTCCGGATTCCGTTCAGGAGAGTTAATTTTTGTCTGTGTTTTCGTAGGGTAGGACGTTCCTGTCCCTGGTACTTTGGTTCTACTATTGTCGACTTCTTTACTGGATTTGATTCGGTTCACACGTTGTGATGACAGTCGATCGTAATCTACCATGTCGTGTAGTAGAGCGTTGAGATTGTCGTGCGTTCTGGCAGCCATCGCACTGCAGAGCTCTTTCGACCATAATCCCACTAGAATTTGTTCCTTCGTATCTGCAAATTCTAATCGAATGTCATTGCATAATTTCGCCTTTGAATGAAAATAGGAACTCAGCGAGTCGTCTTTCGTCTGAACTCGTTCGGTCATCCTCTTCCACATCAGTGTCCTACACGGAGAAAAAAATATCGCTCTCAGAGCTATCTAATAGATAGCTCTTCGTAGATCGCTACTGTACACTGAAAGAAAAATATAGTTACAATTACAATTACATCAGTTATCTTTACTATAAACTTTGGTGAAATATGGCACCAACCCAATTTTTATAGTCACAGAAGCCCTGAAAAATATCGTGATTGTTACATAATATTATAGTAGACGTCACATAACTAACTAACTATACGCAAATAGTTAACGTTGCTATGTGTTTTACACTATAATCTATGTGTTCGAAGGACAATACCGCGAGTATTCGGTGAGTCTGAACGACCCCCTCTCTACGCAAAACCAACACAGGCGCCCACTGCGTCGGTAGAAGCGCCACTGGCCGCCTATCCCCGCTCGCCGAGCCTCACGCACGCAGTGCACGCCTGTGTTGGTCTTGCCCCAGGAAGGGGGTCGTTCAGACTCACCGAATACTCGCGGTATATTATGGCTGCGTAGGTCAAATTTTATATTCATTATGCAATACGAAAAATCGCTAGCTTCAATTACTATTTGCTCAACTATTTGGACATAGTAAAAAGTACAATATACCCTAGCAACCAAAAACAAGGCTGCTGTGCGGAAAAAAATAAATTTAGCTCGTTACAATGAATTTATAACATTGTAGGATGCGTCGAGAAACACCTACTAATTGCATTTAACCGCATATTAATACAAAGTAAGGATTTTTAGATTAGAAAAATATCGCATTATTTTCGCCGGGATTCGATCCGGGACGCACGCATTCGCTCGCATTACTAGTCGCACGCTCTACCGACTACGCTAAACTATTTATTGAAATCAGTAATCACTTTTTCCTATTTATTTTGAACTCGGCATTTGTCTCAATGATATCAATGTTTTAAGGCCCATCCCTAGTCGCCCACCTCCTTTTGGCGAAATGTGTTACATTTCGATTATTATCCGAGCCCAGGCGTCAAAAACGCAAAAAAGGCCAACTTAGCGCAAATTCTATTTCAATTCCGAACACATACGTCCAAAAAAATTTTCGTTTCGTGTGAAAATAGAGTCTAAATACCGATTTTACATTGTGTCGAATTCGTAAACATTCGACACAATGTAAAATCGGTATTTAGACTCTATTTTCACACGAAACGAAATTTTTTTTGGACGTATGTGTTCGGAATTGAAATAGAATTTGCGCTAAGTTGGCCTTTTTTGCGTTTTTGACGCCTGGGCTCGGATAATAATCGAAATGTAACACATTTCGCCAAAAGGAGGTGGGCGACTAGGGATGGGCCTTAATGCAGCTAAGATATCTGATTAACTGAACATCTGAGTTCCAAATATCTTTTTAATTCCATTTCTTACCCAGAGTTCCAAAAGCTCTCAACTGTAACGCTTACAATAAATATGTAGCAATATCTATAACAATATAGTCTCTGTTACTATTTTCATAGTTTACATTTAATCTCACTGTCGGCATATGGTACGGCGAACCATTTTTTAGTAAACATCACTATAAAAATGAGTTGTCTCCACTCTGAAATGTTAACTATGTTATTTTTCGTATCTCACTACGTATGGTTGGAGTCACTATACTTACAGACTAACCTATCAATATTATAACTTTGAGTATATTGCAATGTTCCAGAAGCAATACGTGTTGCGATCATAACTGTGAACATAACCAATTATGTACACTCATAGTAGGAGTATAATTCACCATAAATTTGGGTACCTTAACAATAAAAATAGTTACGAACCGTTGACCATACATTATGTCTACCTATACAAGTGTCGCGAGGGAAGCATCGCTATAAGTTTTGGTTATTGTTAACATGTATGTATTGCTGCCATTACTCCAGAAAATATTGTACTGTAGACGATAACTATGGTTATTTTTCACATGTGTACCTGTAACTATATCGCAGTATTGCCGATTACAATATCATTGGTATAATGACTATAAATATGATTTGTAGAACAATAAAATTTTAACCATGGTGTATTGTGACAGTTACATCGCGGTTTTCTCTCAGTGTATGTTACAAATCATTTGACACTCGGAAAAGTTGAGACCACGTAAGTGTGGAGTTACGACTGTGTCACACAAAAAACGTGGAGATACGTCACTATCACACCGAATTATGGATGATGGCTCTATGCATTCATCAAAGAATTTCCAATGCAGAGAACCATTTTTTTGGAGATACGTTTGTCTGACCTCGAAAAATACCATTTTTGGCGCTTACGTGACTATGTTATTAGGCTGTCGATATGTATATATACGCACATACACATCGCGTCACTAATACCATAAGGTCGTAAGCGTAAAAAAAAAAAAATTTCGTGTTTTTGGTGGCAAAATCTTTTTCGTGCCATACAACATCGTTTGGGCATATCCGCAAAAAAAATAATTTTTTGGCGCTTACGTCCTTATGGCATTAGTGACGCGACATGAAATGTTAGATGAATGTAAGCATTCAAAATGCTTTAACGAACGAAAAGAACAACTTTTTTTGCAGTAAAATATATAATAAAATATATATTATGTATGTAATAGACCACTGCGACCGTGCACGTAACGCGGAGGATTGCGGAAAAGCCGCGACCAGTACGAACATGTTTCATTAGCAGGAACCAGCGCGCGCGACGGCACGTCAACAGCCAAGAGTTCGGAAAAAAATGTAAACAAACTGAAAATTCTGTGAATGTGTCCGTTATTGAGAGGGTTTTTCATGTAAAAATGCATCCCTGACAGTGTCCGCGTCCGTTATTGGGAGGGTCCGTTATTGGGAGGTATGTTTCCCATAAGAGGCAATGCTTTTCTACCGGGGATTTCTAACTTGTCCGGTATAAAGAGGTGTCCGCTGTTAACCCTGCTTAAAAAGCCGGATAGAAACCGGATAGAAACCGGATCGGCAGTGTGTCCGGTTCTATACGTAATTTGGGTCCGGTAGACCTCCGGGCTTGTCCGGAATTCGTCCGGGATTCTGGTCGTGTCCCTATCTGGTGCTATGCAGGCTTATTCTGCCATTTTCGCGAATGTCTAGATAGGCAATTCCTATATATGGTTATATCCGGAAAGTAACCGCCCTAGGCATTTTTCCTGTATGGTTCTATCTGGATCCATTTTCAAAAAATTGAAGCTTTTTTTTTTCTTTTTGTTTTCCTTTTTTTTTTCGTTTTTTCTTTGGTTTTTTTTTGGTTTTTATTCGTTTTTTTTTTTTTCTTCTCAAGTATATAGATGATATTTTCCGCCTCTATATATACTCACCAACTCCTATAAGTAGTACTCGCGAGAATATCGAAAGCGGTGGTAGCGGCCTTACGGGAAAATATTGAAGTAATGTACATTCCCAGGCAGCAAACTTGGCATATTTACGTTATCGTGATATCACACTGTAAAATTGCTGGTACATACCAAAGTTTATGTAAGTTTTATGTAACATTCATGTATCAGTAATCTTTTGATATAACAGAGATGCGCTTGACATATAACACTGCAATATGGCAAAGACAGTACATTGTTATGTAGCGTTGACATCACCCAGTTCTCACTTTAAGCAGTGCCCAAGTTTGATGTAGCTGTAGTATAACAATGATGTTGCAGTGTTATATCACTCGAAAAGCACAACCAATATGTAACGTTGATATTACCAAGTACTATCTTTGAACATTGGTCAAGTGTGATGTAGCTGTAATATAATTAGGATGTTGCAGTGTTATATCACCCAGAAAGCACAACTGATATGTGACGTTGATATCGCAGACTTCTATCTCTGTGCTTTCCATGAGTTTGCAACTAATTTGGAGGTTATGTGTATACTGGATGTCTGGAAATCTGTGGCAAGTCATTTATGCTCGTGATCAATGAATATATACTTCCTACTCATAGTTATATGCATGCATGTGAAAGTGAAACTTGATGAGTAATTTGAAAAATTGATCAGGTCTATAATAATGTGAATTGCACAACCCGATACCAGCGAGAAAAACTCTGTATCTGTTCTAACCCAACTTAACCTAACAAATGTAATCTTCACCATCCGCGTGAGTTTCGACGTTGCCGTGCATTTGACCAATCTGCATTGATTGATTTGGTGAAAATTTGTCACCCTAAGTAGTTCTGATACTTCGACCATAATATTTGAAACTTAGTTACTGTAATAAAATACTAATAACCAACGATCATCGCCTGAATTATCGTTAATTATTTGAGCTTCAAACTAAAAACTCAACTGTGTTATTCGTATAACAAGAAAAGATATTTATTTTTACGTGAAATTGTGAATAAATAAAAAAAAAAAAAAAAAAAAAATAAATAAATAATAATAAATAAAAATAAATGAAAATAAATAAAAATAAAAATAAAAAATAAAAAAACAAAAAAAAATAAAAACTGAATAAAAAATAATAATAATAAATAAATAATAATAATAATAATAATAATAATAATAATAATAATAAATAACCAATATTCTGATGAATTTCTGTTGAACATGATAGAGTTCTGAATGCTTATTTGGAAATGTGTATCGTGGTGTCGAGGCAGCGTGCCTGACTACGAATAGGTATAGACGAAGAGCCCACGACCGGCAGACGCACCTCATTTTCAATTAGATGAAACTTTTTCTGTGAGTCTATACCATAGTCGGCAACAACGTAGGGGTAAAAGCTAACATGGATGAGGGTGGCTTTGGCTGATAACAGTTATCAAAGGTACGAAAAAAATGAACTAAGTTACCTCATAGCAATATGCATGAATTTTATATATGTTATTCGGATAACTATTCCGTGAAAATATCCCAAACGGCAGACACTTTGGAGGGTGGAAAACGTCCGGCAGACATTTTTAAAATTTTGAAAAAAAATGAGCTAACTTACCTCATAGCAATATGCATAAATTTTATATATGTTATTCGGACGATTATTTCGTGAAATTATCCCAAACGGCAGACACTTCGGAGGGTGGGAAACGGCCGGCAGACACAAAAATGGTCCGCCGTGAGCGCGAGCGCGAGAGCCTTATCTGCCTAAGAGAGTGTGAGAGAGCGTGATTAGTTGGGACAGTGCCGCCGCTGCCTGTGCTGATACAAGAAGAATACTAAGATTATTAAATAAATCATGTTAATTGTTATTATTATTCAATTTTTAATTTTTTTTTTTTTTAATACTAATAGATTACAGGTAATGCGTGGGTAGTTTTATATGCAGTATACAAAAAAAAAAAAAAAAAATAATGGAAAGTTTTACAAAAATAATCGTGTTGAACATTTTTTTTTTTTTTTTTTTTTATTATGAAAAATTTTACAAAAAAATCGCGTTCGTCGTAATTATTTTCGTTTAATTTATAATTTATAACTATAAATAAAAAATAACATAATTAAAAATAGAAAATTATAAATATATAATAATATAATATAATATAGTAATTTATATTTATATATATATGGGGAATTCCACGCCAACTTGACCAATGAATTTCCCTCACCATTTTCGATTTGCTTCAAAAAAATTTCTACAATTGTTCAAGTACTAAAACGGTCCCCTGAATTTTTTCAGATTTTTCGATCAACCCGTTGTTTTTTTTTTTATGAATTTTCTATCTACCGAATAGATCGATACTTTTTAAAAATCTCAAAAAATTCTCAAAAATCTCATGTTCCACTACGAACATTACACTACTAAGTCCATGATGGTGAAAATTTTTCTTCTATTTTTTTTCAACGTTTTTAATGTAAACCTTGATAAAAAAAACTTCATGAAAATGCTAAGAATGGTGAAAATAAAAGAAAAAAAATCGCACCATCATGGGATTGGTAGCGTAATGTAATGTTCGTAGTGAATCATTAGATTTTTTAGAATTTTTTGAGATTTTTGAAAAAGGTGGAAATATATGGTAGTTGGAAAAATTCATAAAAAACAACGGGTTGATCGAAAAATCTGAAAAAATTCAGGGGACCGTTTTAGTACTTGAACAATAATTGTAGACATTTTTTTGAAGCAAATTGAAAATGGTGAGGGAAATTTTTAATTTTTTCGATTCGTTCTAGTCCCTACCATAACTGCACTCTTTGTGATTAAGAATCTTCTTGAATTTTGTGGTTCAGATGAGTAGAAGTCTCGAAATCATCTGCGTCGTCCGGGTCCGATTTTTCGAGAGGGTCATCTTCAGTGGCATTTTTATAATAATAAATATTGTTTTTAAAATGAAAATAACATTTTTTTGTATGCTCAACAAACGTAGTAATAAGCCCGAAAAGTTGAAACATCGTTTTTTAAATTTTTAATGGCAAAAAAAAAATCGTCAAAATAGGTGAAATTTTCGTGCTCTAGACCACCGGGTCCCCTTAAGTTAACACCATCTTCCGTATAATGACACCAATAGGTGTTTCTCCTTGTCAGAAGCTTCATATAGTGGTTATTCGCGTAAAATAACACTATTTTTTATTCGACAACATAGCTGGTGTATTTCAAACACGATAATAGTGTTATTATTGACACCGAAATTCTCAACCACTAACTCCGAGCTAGATTACACCGCAATTTTTTTACAGTGTACATTTCGACCATTCGGAATTTTAATTTTCTAAACTTGAGCCTTTCTGAAAATTCGAAATCGTTTAGAATAAATTCGGAAATTTGACCGTTCGGAGCTTTGAAATTTCGGAACTCTGAACCGGCCCCTCCCAGAGGCGGGTTGTATTTATCTTATAAGGGCACTTGTACACTGTTAAAAATCAGGGATATAACAAAGTTCCGAAAAATCCGAAAAATCGCTGTCCCCAAACATACTTACTGGGGCCCCAAATTATTTTATATATTGATCGCCCACTTCCAGGACCATATCACACACCAACAAGTGCCAATCAGCGTCCGGTGGTTGTCACAGAAGTGTAATTAGGCTTCCGAAAAATCGCTGTCCCCAACATACTTTGCTGCGGCGGCAAATTATTTTATATATTGATCGTCCACTTCAGGGACTATATCACACACCAACAAGTGCTAATCAGCGTCCGGTGGTTGTCACAGAAGTGTAATTAGGCTTCCGAAAAATCTCTGTCCCCAAACATACTTTACTGGGGCCCCAAATTATTTTATATATTGATCGTCCACTTCCAGGACTATATCACACACCAATAAGTGCTAATCAGCGTCCGGTGCTTGTCACAGAAGTGTAATTAGGCTTCCGGAAAATCTTTTTGGGATCTTATTGTTCTAAGATCTTGTTGTTCGGGGATCTTGTTGTACGGGGATCTTGTCGGTCGAGGATCTAGTTGTTCGGGGATCTTGTTGGTCGGGGATCTAGTTGTTCGGGGATCTTATTGTTCGGGGATCTAGTTGTTCGGGGATCTTTTTACCAGGATCTTTTGACCGGGGATCTATTTACCGGGATCTATTGACGTGTAACCTTTCGAACACGACGCGTCGATGAACTCAATGAAATCGTCATTCAATAACGCAGTACGTAAATCATCTGGAATATTTTCACTATTTTTTTTCACGTAATTAGTGATCGAGTCCATCAATCTCTGTGTTTCTCTTTTCACGTTTGGATTCACAATACTAGCGGGGCTGCAGGTCTCCGTTGAAATTGTTTGTTTTTGATGGTGTCGGAATGTTACAGTTTTATTTTCTGGCGCCTTCCATTCTGAAGGTTTAGTTGAATTAACATACTGAATCATCACTTCGAATAATGTTATATCCCCCATAGTAAATTCGAACATTTCGGGTGTCCGGTGATGTATACCAAAATACTCGCGGAAATCGTCACTAGGTTCAAGAAGTGCTGGAAGTGTCCGTTTGGCAAAAATTTCCAATCGTTCTATATTTTCGCGGGTAATTTTTCGAAACATAATCTGACTATCCAAATTTTGATAATAAGTTCTTCACGTTACCCGTGTAGAAATTTACTGTGGCATGCCCTAATATCAACATGGGCCACATCAGGCGAATTTATGGCTTGCCAGACTTGCAACAGGGCTCAGGCCCTGAAGTGGCCCCGTTTTGGCGTGCATTATTATCAAAATAGGCAATACCAGGCAGATGTGTGGCTTGCCAGACTTGCAATACTGCCCAGGCCCTAAAGTGGCGCTAGTATCACTGTGCGAAGAACCGAGTTCGATTAATCGATTTCAAGTCGTGAAACGGCTACCTGCAGCTCAGCTGTTGCGTTCCATCTAGGGATGGACGATGTTCAAAATAAAAATCGATTTTTGAATAATCGATGCTTGAAAAGCATCGATGTTCAAACATCGATGTTTGAAAAATAAATCGGAACATCGATTATTTATTTTTTGAGTTTTTTTTTTTTTGTGAACGGCATTATGTTTCATGGAAAATTCGTCAATAAAAAATTCGACACAATTCGTGCTAGTTAATGTTTGATAGGGGTGTGCGGGTACCCGATTTACTCGGGTACTCGGTGTTCGGGTCGGGTCGGGTACTCGTCGGGTCGAGATTTTTTCGTGACCCGAAATTTTCGGGTACTCGAATCGACCCGAATACTCGAACATTTTCGGGTACCCGAATGTTTTCGTGAACTCGAATGTTTTCGGGTACTCGAATGTTTTCGGGTAATTGTATGTTTTCGGGTAATCAAATGTTTTAGAGTACTCGCATATTTACCGGCACTTAGCTCGGGTATCCGTCGGGTTTTCAAAGAATGTCTCGATGCATCTATGTCGTTGGGTAATTCTAACTCAGTTGAGTATTGGCTATGACTTCCAATTCCAATTTCTATATTATCTACTAATTTGGGCAGTACGGTTAGTAGTTAACAATAAGGACTAAGGTGCGGGATGTATTTGAAAATGCGATGATCTGTCCATTTAATACATTTTTATTTTTTGAATACATCCCGTATCTTAGTCCTTATTGTTAGCTACTAACCGTAATGCCTGAATTAGTAAATAATATAGAAATTGAAATTGGAAGTCATAGCCAATACTGAAATAAATTTGAATTCCCCAACGACATGGATGCATGGGGACATTTTTCTAAAACCCGACGGGTATCCTAGCTAAGTACTGGTAAACATGCGAGTACTGTGAAACATTTGATTACCCAAAAACATTCGAGTACCCGAAAACATTCGAGTACCCGAAAAAATTCGAGTACCCGAAAACTTTCGAGTACCCGAAAACATTCGAGTACCCGAAAATTTCGGGTACTCGACCCGACAAAAATAAAAATTACTCGACTCGACCCGACCCGAGAAAAAGGTCTACCCGCACACCCCTAATGTTTGACAAATTTACTTTGAAAATTGAAGAAAATTGGTGAAACGGACTTTCTGGTATGACTTTTCTTCGCCAGATTGGTAATTGAGATTGGTCCGGAATTTACTAAATTTGAAAAATCCGTTTTCGCGCCTTTTCATCGATGTTCGGTAAAATACATCGAACATCGATTAATCGGACCTCAAAAACATCGGTCGAAAATAATCGATTATTAAAAAAAATAATCGAGCTATTCGATTAATCGGTAAACATCGCCCATCCCTAGTTCCATCGATGTACATGTTGATTCAAGGTTAGGATACCGGTATTCATTAAAACAGAACGTTATCGTTCTTTATAAAGTTCAAAGTTATATATCAGTGGTGAAAATTTAGTTTTGATACGAGCACCTCTAAAGTCTTTATACGGCAGTCTGGTGGCGCCGTTCAAAATGCGCGACAGATCGCGCCATAACCTCACTCTTCGTTGGATCAAGTGCGAATCTCAACTGGCGTCAAAGTGACTTTTCATGCCTGTGCCGAAAAAAAAAAAAAAAAAAAAAAAATGGTATGGGGCGCGCCCGTAAACTGTTTTTGACTCGAATAATGATTTCAGAACTCGCTTGAAAAACACTTGGTTTACGGGCATGCCACATAATATACTAGAACTCGTATCATGAAATAATGATCTCGCCCGTATCATAAAATAATTCATCTCGCCTTGACATTGACCAATCAAGATACTGATTGGTGAGATTGAAATGTCTTTTAACTCTAATTCGACACCTTGATCATAAGTTTCAACAAATAAAAAGATATTATACCGATTATCATAAGGTAGTTTGGCGCAGTAGGTAGAGCGTGCGATTAGTAATACAGCGAATGCGAGCGGACTTGGGTTCAAATCCCGATGGGATAAAAAAAAAAAAAATAATCACTTGATGATCATTCACTTTTTTAAATTTTTATGTAATATTATCGATATCTCAAAGTGATAAATGATTTAAAAACGGGAAATTGATATTCAGCATATAAATCACACCCAGATTTGTATATGAATATACGCAGTTTAGGCACAGCCGTGGCAGAAATTATGGCGCGAGTAGCGTGCGATCATTGCTAGCCTAGTCAGTCCCCGATCAGGCACTGTATCTAAAACGGGGACATCTAGCCAGAACCCTAATACGCTGCCACAGCTCAGCCAAATCTGGGCCCTATCTGTATTCCGGCAAACATTTACGGAGCCCGGCTTGGGCCACGGTACAATTTCTACACGGGTAGTGGTATTTCAATATTGAGGTCTCTCTTCATTTTTTGCCAAAAGTGAACCGTTATGCTATTTAACTCTGTATTCTTCGAGGTATCTGCTTCCGTTTGCGTGGATACACTTTGAAACGTTTTATCATCCATCGTATTCCTTCAAGGAAAATGCCCGAATCAAAATGACACACTTGACCGCGACATTTTCTTCATTTGCCGTGTCTCAAGTGCCCGGTCTCGGTCTCGGTCTTGCCATTGTGATAACAATGATAACAATGGCAAGACCGAGACTGAGACCGGGCTTGTGCGAATTGAGACACGGCAACTGACTACGATCGACAGTGACTGACAGGGGCCGACTTCACACAACTGCGAGTGACTGCCTGTAAGTCCTTTCGTTTTACAAATCGAGGGCTGCTCCGGGCTACACTGAACCACTCACCTTGAAGCTTAGACTAGTATACTAGACTATAGCTTCAAGGTGATTGGTTCAGTGCAGCCGGGACAGCCCTCGATTTGTAAAACGAAAGGACCTATTGAGTGCAAGTGATGGCAAATGCGATTGCATACCGACGGCAGTCGACTACGCGCGACTTCCGTGCGATTTTCATGTGACTGAAAATCGACTACATTCATGATTACATGAGTGAATGGCCCCTGAAGACAGTCATGTTTTCAATGTCCCTTTCAATCAACTTATATGTAAAAAAAACCTTGTAACAATAATTTATCCGTCAGGACGCCTTATTATATGCAACCCGACTGACGTTTTTGTTACAGCGCCACAGGTTGGCTATAGTAGGCGTGCACCTAGAGTTACATTAACACGTTGATCATTCATTGTTATTTCTTTTAAAAAATCACAAATTAGTGAGCATTGTTGAATGGTGAAAATTTCAACGAGACGATAAAAGCTGAAAGATAATCAAGCGGATAGCCAACGCACAAAAATTATTCCAATGACTACGAAACTCCAAATGTGTATCCTGAAGAAACAGTTTCAAAGCAGCTTTTGAACTGTAGTTTCATATTCGACTGTACTTGTACTACGTTTATTTTGATCCTTCCTGTCGTACTCGAGATCATACATCAAATTCAACCTAATGTAACCTTATTTTTTTATTTACCTATTCCGATAACCTGGGGTGATTAAAACACCCCAATTTTGAACATTCATATCTCGGGTATAATTTCACGTAAAGGGTCCTACGGGGGCTCATTCTTTTCGCCATTCAATGCAGAATCACGTGAGCCTACGGAAATTTTGCGTCAAGTCTGAAAAATCGGTCAAAAAATTGGGTAAGAGGGTAAGAAACGTGAGAAAATCGTAAAAATGTCTGTTTTTATCAAGTCGTTCGGGTGTTGAAACACCCCAGGTTACCGTTCTAGGGTTAATGAACAACCAATACTCCGTTTCCTATACGCAAAAACATCGATTATTCTGTATCATAAGAATTCGGAGGCCATATTATATTTAGTATATTTTAAAAGATGATAAGAGAGCCGCGGTGGCTCGTGGACAAGAGCCCCAACTACGAACAGATAGATCGCGGGTTCGAATCCCCCCTGGCACCACTGAGATTTTCAATAGAAAATAGTCATATGCCTCAACCGCGGCTCTGGTTGTTTGGATCCCATCTAAAACAGTAGACCCAGTCAGGGTGCAAAGTTGGAAGAAGGAGGGAAAAACGGAGAAAGAGGGAGAGGGGGACCACCTTGACTATAGGGAAAAGATAACGAAAAAAGGTCGATCCCCGAGAGGAGTACCTGGGAGAGCCCGAAGCAAACCAATTTACCAAATTTTTTATAAAAGATGATAGTGTAGGACATTGAATCCTTTCAGACTTTGCTGCTGACTGATAATTGATACATGCGACACGTATGCGCGGAAGTGGTAAGCAGATAAGCTGCTTGACGCTTTCAAAAGTGAGACGACTTTCAATCACATTATATTATGCTATCTAAAGTCGATACTATATCACGAAAGCTGAATAGCCTCGGTTGATTAGGAGTACGAGAAGTAATAGAAAGCGAAAAAGAGAAAAAAAATAACGTTACTGGTGAAAGGATTAGTCACGTCGAAATAATAACATGTGTCATTATCATACTTGTTTCAGAATTCGAGCAACGTTGATTTGAGTACATTCATCGTCTAGTGCAGAGAACCGATCGTCGATAAGTACTCGATGAACATTTGCGAGAATCGAATACAAAGAGATGAAGTCATTTGTAATTGGCGTGGGTGAGTGCATGAAAAGTTCAAAAATTTAGAAGAACCAGTTATTTTACGGGCTCTGATGCCGGATGCGCCCTATACGTAATAGAGATTAGACTTTGATGAATGAGTATTACATCGTAAAGTTGAATTCACGCGAATAACCAATGATTGATTGATTACAGAGGATCTTCTAGAATTGCCCACTAAGGATACTCAAAACATCATTAGAATCATAATCTAATCTCCGTGTGGCACCGGCGACAAAGTTGACAAGATGCATGCATCCGACAGTGACAGCGATTCAGGATGGAACAAAGGATTGATCGCTGCCGGGAGCAAGAAGCATAAAATAAAAATAATCCTCGAGCAAGACAGAATTACAGAAATGAAGGACTGTCTGGATGGAGGAGCAAATATTAATACCGTGGACGAGAATGGGAATACACCTTTACACATGGCAGTGAAAAGGGGCTACCAGAAAATTGTTGAATTCCTCCGAGGAGCCGGAGCGAGGACTGATATTCCCAATCGCAAGGGTGAAACGCCTATTACGTTGGCTGAAAATCTTGGTATACAAGAGATCGCGAGTATCTTGAGAGGACCTTCCACCTCGCGAGAGAATAATATGTCAATTGACGATTCTTCACTAAATTCTTCTTCAACGAGGCCGAACCAAAAACGTATTGCTGACGCTGTAGATGGCAACCTCAATGATAGTCTTGGCAAAATAAGAATAATCGATGTCCCACAACCCGATGTCCAAAGCAACGCCACGTCAGTTGAGCAGAGGTCAAATCGGAAGCGTAATAATGCTAATGATGAACTTGGCGAATACGGTAAAAGACTTTGCAAATTGACTTTGACCGATGTCTCGCAACCTGATATTTACCGAAGCACAGCGAAAGAAGAAACATACGCCGCATCAGGCCTGAAGAGATCTTTACACGGAACTGTTTATCAGTTGAAGCTTCTGATGCTCAGTCTACATCGTGCATGGAAGAACGGTTACTCCTTTTGCTTGGCGACAGAAATGGACGCGGCTGAGAAGTTCGACGATGTAGTCCTACGATATAGAGACAATAACGGTGATGAAGTGTATCGATTCGTACAAGCTAAACATAAACAAGACGAAACTAAAATGATTAGCGTCAGCGACCTATTAGATGTGAAAGATGGGGATTTTAGCTTGCTGAAGTATTTCATTTCTTGGCGTAAGATTACGAAAAATCCAGACTTCGGTGGGGGCAGATCGAAAAACTTCATACTATGTACTAATATTGGCCTAGAAGTAGATAGTTTAAAGGAGAATAACATCAATGTCAGCGACATAAAGAAGCCAGACGTTTTCCTGATGGTAACGAACAGACCCACACAACCACCACGCTACAAACTTCTGGTGGAAAATCCGTCTGATCTGTGGGATACGTTGAAATCGGCATCTGATGTTCACAGGCTAGCGAAGGAGCTTGCAGAGCGCGTTTGTGACTCCGAGAATATCCATTTAAATACCGAAATGATTAGGAGTTATCACGTTGCGCTAGCAGAAGAGGTTGTTAATGTGCGTGAGAAAAAATTTTCCGCTAATTTTATTGACGCTAATTGTTTATCTGACGAAGCAGCAGAGTTTCGTAAGATTCTCTTCCTAAATACAAAACGATTACCATCGAAAAGAAATCTATCTGAAAATGATATTTGGAAATTTTTAAGAGAGAGCTCACTGAAGTTATCTTCAACCTTCGGGAAAAAAACTCAATCGGTTATTATCTCCAACCAGACTCAATCTATCAAATTACCCGAGGACCAGATTGACGATGCTGAGATCTCACGCTTCCTTGACGAATTTATTTTGGCAGTGAATCAACCGAATGAAGTAAAGCTTGGTGAAATGATAAAGCGCGAAATTGGTATCCATGGTCAGTTGGATCTACCAGATGCTGGATTCGTTAGGGATTCATTTCAAATTGAAATTCTGAATTGGTTCAAGACCAAACAGGGTAGCTTTTTGCAGAATAAGGACGCTGCCAATTTCTTCAATGAAATGAAAGTTAAACTTGGCTCTCTCAAGACCATGGCTTTGAGCTTGGAGTATTCTGAGAAGCTCAAGGAACTTGCCATTCGGTTCAACTGCGAAAACACAGAATTACAGAATTTCATAAGCTGTTCCGATCATACTTCGAATCAGGTTTTGGAAATGATTTCACCGAAACAAACTTTGTTGACAGCCTTACAGGTTCGTCAAACTCTAGCGCAGCTACGAAAATATGAGGAAAATGAGAGTTTTATCTTTGTACGTCTGGAAACATTGTCAACGCCAGAAATGATGAAGCTGGTGTTACCCGCTTTTGAATGGCGACGTAACAACAATTTGTTAGTTGTCGACTGTGAGTCAATCAGTGCCAAGAAACATTTGCAATGGTTGTGGAATCCGTTATGTGATATATTGGCGAAAGACGTTCACAAAAAAATGATTGTTATCACTCAGTCGGGTAAAGATTTCGGTACTGAATGTACCTTTAGTCGTAAAACTTGTCGTGTAAAAGATACTGACCACAGCTTCGATAAACTCACCAACGATTCCAGAAAAAAACTGTTAGAGAAACAGGTCACGAAATTTCAGGGACGAAACAATGAGATTAGGTTTGGAGAATTGTTAGGCGTACGCGATGGCGATAATCTCGAGGAAGACGAATTGAAAGATCTCTCAGACATAATGGATTCGGAAACCTTAGTCAAGCTGATTTCGGATGACGAAATACACATCGGTCGTGACTTGGATGGGTTGGACGACATTCAAGATTACTATATAAGCCGTACTGTTTTTCAACGTGTATTTATCAATGAAGATATTTTCAAGAATAAACGAATACCTGATTTGTTCGCTATTGGTGGCATTGACCAAGAACTGCCGTGTAAATTGGTGCAAATGGGAGCGACTTCTCCGACGACACAAGATATATTCGCACAAGACACAAGAGTAGGAACTTCGGTGGCCCAAGATACGACGAACTTAATTACTTTAGACAGTGATCGAGAGGAGGAACAATTCAACGCTCTGTGTGCAAAAAATGAAGGCCGCAACGTTCATTTCTTGAAACAATTGCAAGGAAAATACATATGGAAAAAATCTCAAGGAAATATCACTCATTTGGTGCAACATAGGGGCAATGAGGGCACCGACGACAATTATAATGCTTGGACAGGTGTGACATATCTCAACGAAAATCAACTCACAGCTCATGATGCGCCCGTGATTATTTCTGATACGGCGGGAACCGGTAAGTCTACCATGTTGACCTATGTAGCATCGAAGATAAAAAAGGATAAACCTGACATGTTGGTCATCAAAATTAATTTGAACCACCATGCAACTGCTCTAGCTGAAATAAGAAAGAAATCAATATACAATCTGGATAGTATCAACGGAGCTGTGCAATTCTTGATTGAAAAAGTCTTGAATCGTGAAACTAACTTGACACAAAAGGTTTTTGAAAGAATTATCCGACGGAAACACAAAGTCGCACTCATATTTGACGGATTCGACGAAATAAGTCCGACGTATGAGGGTCCCGTCATCAATTTACTGCAAATATTCGCAGATTATGGCATTAGGAAATTATTAGTCGCTACTAGACCACACACCAGAGCAACATTGGAGACTAAATTAAATACATTTTCCTATGAGATACAACCATTCTCAACTCTCGATCAAAAAAGGTTTTTGACCGAATTTTGGAAAGCTAAGTTCCAAGACTCGCACTATGATTCGCAAGAGATCGCCGAGGACCGTATACGAAAGTATACTACAGCAATCATGATTAAGCTAGCCGATTCAATCAAAGATCAGAGGAACAAATTTACTGGTATTCCGCTACAGGCGAGGCTGGTAGCAGAGATCTTCGAAGATCACAGTGAAGGGACGCGAGAACATTTCGATTCATGCAAAGAATTCACCCATTCTGAGGTGAATGAACCAAGGTTTCCGGAAAAAATTAATCTTATTTATTTGTACGAAAATTTGGTGGAAAAGAAGTTTGACGTTTTCTTTCAAAAAAGAGGTGGAAACCTCGCAGACGTAGCGGTTATGGAGGACAGAACGCAGCGGTATAAATCGTTTATAGAAAACCATCAGAGACTGGCTTTGGAAACACTATTTGACAAGGACGAGATAACAGAGCTTCTCCTTGCTAGAGGCATGTCACATGAGCCAGCCGATCTTGACATCCCTCCAGAGCGGGACGGCATCATTACACAACTCATCGACGGTCAAGCACGGTTCGGACACCGAACTTATGCAGAATATTTCGCCGCAAAGTTTTTCTCAGATATGTTACAAAAGCGCCAGCAGACCGAAACATTGGGCAAAATCTTTGTAGCAGATATTTTGCTCGGAGAAAAGTTCGATACCATGCGTGCGTTCATGGATTGGCTATTGCCAGACGAACATGTTGATGTACTACAGGGTGCTTTTTGGGCATTTCGTTTGAAAACTCATCGATCCCAGCGGCATGAAACTATCTTCCATGTAGCGGCTGCAGAGGGCAATGGTCGTATTATGAGATTATTTCTGAATTGCTTTTATGCGAATACTGAAGATCGGAGAGACCTCCTACAAGCCAAGGATATTCTTGGCAGGACAGCAGTACACCAGGCAGTTACTTACGGGAATTTGGACAAGATAAAATTGTTAACAGAAGACACAGATGTTGAAATCGATTCTCGAGATAATTCAGGTTCCGCACCACTCCACGAAGCTGCACATACAACCAATATCGACGTGGTGAAGTATTTGATTCGCATAGGAGCGAATATCGATTGTCAAACAAACGATGGCGTGACGCCGCTACACCTGGCTACTCTGGCAGGTAGACTCGATGTAGTCGAGTATTTACACGTAAACGGAGCCGATATCGTTTGTAAATCAAACAATGGCGTGACGCCGCTACACATGGCTGCTCAGGAAGGTAAACTGGACGTAGTCGAGTATTTACGCCGGAATGGAGTCGATATCGATTGTCGAAGGGACGATGGCTGGACATCGCTACACCTGGCTGTTTGGGAAGGTAAACTGGAAGTAGTCAAGGATTTACATCGGAATGGAGCCAATATCAATTGTCAAACGAAGGCTGGCCAGACATCGCTACACCTGGCTGCTTGGCGAGGTGAATTAAATATAGTAGAGTACTTACACGGAAATGGAGTTGATATCAATTGTCAAACGAACGATGGCTGGACATCGTTAAGCCTGGCTGCTAAGGAAAGTAAACTGAATGTAGTCAAATATTTACACCGGAATGGAGCCGATATCAGTCGTCGAACGAATAATGGCCGGACATCGCTACACGTGGCTGCTCTTTCAGGTAAACTCGACGTAGTCGAGTACTTACACGGGAATGGAGCCGATATCAATTGTCAAGCGAACGATGACGAGACACCGCTACACCTCGCTGTTCAAGAAGGTCAACTGGATGTGATCGAGTATTTACATCGGAATGGAGCCGATATCAGTCGTCGAACGAACAAAGGCCAGACATCGCTACACCTGGCTGCTTGGCGAGGTGAATTAGATATGATCAAGTATTTACACGGGAATGGAGCCGATATCAATTGTCAAGCGTACGGGGGCCGGACATCGTTACACGAGGCTGTTCTGTCGCGTAAACTGCATATAGTCGAGTATTTATACCGGAATGGAGCCGACATCAATTGTCAAACGATATTTGGTGAGACATCGCTACACCTAGCTGCTTGGCGATGTGAATTAGATATGGTCGAGTATTTACACGGGAATGGAGCCGATATCAATTGTCAAAAGAACGATGGCCTGACATCGCTACACATAGCTGCTCAGCGAGGTAAACTGGATATTGTCGAGTATTTACACCGGAATGGAGCAGATATCAATCTTCGAAATACCGATGGCCGGACAGCGCTAGGGGCTGCTGCTCTGACAGGTAGACTGGATGTTGTAGGGTATTTACACGGGAATGGAGCTGATATCAATACTGAAACGAACGATGGCACAACGCCACTTCACCTGGCTGCTGGAAACGGGAAGCTGGACGTCGTCAAGTATTTACACAGGGAAGGAGCCGATATCAATTGTCAAACGAACGATGGCGGAACGCCGTTACACTCGGCTGCTTGGGCAGGTGAACTGCACGTAGTCGAGTATTTACACAGGAATGGAGCCGATATCAATTGTCAAAAGAACGATGACTGGATGCCGCTACACCTGGCTGCTGGAAACGGTAAACTGGACGTCGTCAAGTATTTACACAGGGAAGGAGCCGATATCAATTGTCAAACGACCGATGGCGGAACGCCGCTACACTCGGCTGCTTGGGCAGGTGAACTGCACGTAGTCGAGTATTTACACAGGAGTGGAGCCGATATCAATTGTCAAAAGAACGATGGCTGGATGCCGCTACATCTGGCTGCTGGAAACGGGGAATTGGACGTCGTCAAGTATTTACACGGGAAAGGAGTCGATATCAATTGTCGAACGAACGATGGCCGGACATCGCTACACGTGGCTGCTCGGGAAGGTAAACAGGATGTTGTCGAGTATTTACGCCGGAATGGAGCCGAGCCGATATTAATCGTCGAACGAGCGATGGCCTGACGCCGCTACACCTGGCTGCTCTAAACGGTATTTTGAACGTAGTAAAGTCTTCGTTCGACAAGGGAGCACATTTTAATTTTTACGCGATGTGTGGCCTGACGCCTTTAGGCCTTAGTGCTCTTGTCGGTAAATGGGACGTGGTCACGTATTTGATAGCCATGATTATGATCGTCTCGTATCGAGCCCAAGGAATCAAAAAAGCTTAACTGAAATGCATAAATGACCCTTCCGGTTCTCACCTCTTGATATGGTACAGCGATAAAAATTCATTGTAGGAGAACGGGGCTAGAAGTTATAGTTTTTGAATAAATTTGAAAATTTGATGAAAAAAATTTGTAAAATATAAATACCTAATATTGTTCTACAATTTGGCAAATATATCGTCAAAGTCCCAATTACCGGACAGCTAAGGCTGACGTCCCAATAGCCGGACATCCATACGAAATCGTATTTCTGTCTCTCTTGCACACACTTTCTGTCCGGTAACTGGGACCTGTCCGGCCATTGGGACGTTCACCGTATTCTTTTTTATTATTCATAACCTTTTTAAATGGATTCGCATTATTTTTCTTCATATCAAATTTTTTTTGCAACAAAACACTAGAAAGTAACAATTTGCCCCGATTCGGGGCTAGTTGTGCATGAGCTGGGGCAAGTTGTTACGAGATCCATTGTGGGTACATTTCATTAAAAAAAACAATGATTTTTATAATAAATGTATGTACTTAAGAACGAATTAACAATATTTGAAGAGTTTTCAACTATTTGTTTTCCATAAATTAAACTCAGATTAAACGATAAACATAAATATATAGTTTTTTACCTTTTATTTGTAGTCTTTAATACTTTGAGATCAATCATCACGATAAAAGATATTATATCATTGATAATATGTATGTCATTTGAGTTCTATTTATTATAAGTTAACATTTTTTAAAATAAGTCAATGAGACTCAGAGTACCTTCTCACATGACTGATCAGAATCACAATTTAAACAAACATATGTTGATGAATTTCATTTGTTTTGACATTCAAAATGAGCCCAGTTTTTTCATTCAATGTATCGAACCCATTCTTCACTAGGCCGAGAGCGAGAGTAACAATATGCCCCCAAAAAAAGTAACAACTATATTAGTTAAGGTGCTTCCCTACCCAATTCCACAACATTGTGATAAACGTGTGCAGAAGGTGCTATTAAACCAAATATCTTTGCCTGGGCACCGAAATCAATGTAACAAAATACGTCGCGCAATTCTATGTGCGACTCCGAACACGTACGGCCCAAAACATGTTCGTTTTGCGCTAAAATAGAGAAGATATCCATGTAAAACGTTTCTAATGGGTGCCCAGGCAGAGATATTCCGTTTAATAGCACCTTCTGCATGCGTTTATCACAATGTTGTGGAATTGGGTAGGGAAGCAGAACATCTAGACTCCATATAGTCGTAGCAGATAATTAGGGCCGATCGGACACTACAGCTCACAGCGAAGAAGTAAGTTAAGCAACATTGCACGCGATCAACAAATGGATGGGTGACCGGTCGTGAGTGATGAATTTCTAGAAAAACACCATAATACCTTCTTCTCTTTTTTTTTTACCGGCTCACAATTGAAGGGCCGGATCGAATAACGACTTCCACGCTCGTGCCAGTCGGACAAGCCCCTGAATGTATGCAATCGTCGCTGAGCGCGGAGCAAACTTTTAGGATTAAAAAGACATTAACAAATCTTACACTTATACGAAACTGTCAGCGAGAAAGTTGTTCATAATGGTTCAAAGTATATGTTTGGTAAGTTACAATAATTTTCATACTATATCTTCGGAAATATGAGAAGTTATAGTGCCGGCTTCGTTTGTGCCGACTATGGACCAGTCACTTTATGCAATTTTAGGGTTTCAAATTACACTAATTGTGGAAGGCTTGAAAAAAATACTCCAATGTAGCGATAGATGAGAATAATATACCCTACCGTTTGTGACATCTAATTTTCACTCGTTTTTGAATAAAAAAATTAAAAATCCGAAAAAATCTCGAACCAAACACATTTCTGTACCTTTCGCGTCGAACGCTACTTAAACGAAGGCAGATAGACCATAACTTGACTGGACCTTTTTTGTAGAGCGTTAAATTCTATACAAAAAAGTCCGCGACGGCATGTATCTATAGTGGATATCCGATGCGTTTGAGGCGATGCAAAACGCACCTGTGAAACGACGCTTTTCCGTTGACTGACAGCAACATGGCAGCCGTTGCCATGGCCATGGCCTCTAACTTCTCATATTTGCGAAAATATACACTCCTAACAAAAATTAGCGGGCCACCCAATTTTTGCTTCGAAAAATGTTCGATTTCAAAGTCTCCTAATTCGGCGAAAAATTGACTTAGCGAGTCGTTTGTAAAAGCATTTCAAAGCTTAAAGCTTCATCTTTCAGATGCTCACTTTCGATTGCGTTTATGTTTTTCTTGTCTTGAGCTATGGTCCCTTGAACCATCTCGTGCCAAATTTGTGTATTGATGTTCCAACTTCACAACAACGCACGGGGTCGGTCAGTATCGGAATTCTGATTTCAAGACATTCATTTTGAAGCTTGGAATGTCCTCTTTAAAACCCTTTTTTTTAAATTGCCCTACGATTTTTTTTCATGGAGTTATGCGTTGCTGAAGCAAAAATGGTCTTTCAATTTTTGATCGCATGCCCTGGGCGAACGAGTCCTCGTACCGAGGTTCCCAAATATGGCTTTTGAAGCTCAAATCTTCATTTTTCTGAAATCTCATTGCAATTTTTATTCGGTGACGTTTCCAAGCCATGATCACCATCCAAACGAGACCCTCCAAACCGCAAAATGGAAATTCGAACTTTGACCTCAGGTAGCACGCGCAAAAATAGCGACACAGGTGGCCCAAGGTTAGAACTTCAACTTTGAAGTCTTTCCTTCGAAACCATATCTTGGAATTCGCTCTACGATTTTTTTTCGTAAAGTTATTCGATTTTTAACACATACGGACGATTTAAACAGTACCTCCGGCATTAGCATCACTCAAAGTGGTGGAATAATCACGAGATCGGTACGACCATGCATGGAAATTGCACCACACACCAAAAATTGAAAGACCATTTTTGCTTCAGCAACGCATAACTCCATGAAAAAAAATCGTAGAGCAATCTCAAAAAAAGGGTTTTGAAGAGGACATTACAAGCTTCAAAATGACTGTCTTGAAATCAAAATTCCGATACTGACCGACCCCGTGCGTTGTTTTGAAGTTGGAACATCAATACACAAATTTGGCACGAGATGGTTCAAGGGACCATAACTCAAGACAAAAAAGAACATAAACGCAATCGAAAGTGAGCATCTGAAAGATGAAGCCTTAAGCTTTGAAATGCTTTTACAAACGACGCGCTAAGTCAATTTTTTGCCGAATTACGAGACTTTGAAATCGAACATTTTTCGAAGCAAAAATTGGGTGGCCCGCTAATTTTCGTTAGGAGTGTAGTATGAAAATTATTGTAACTTACCAAACATATACACGGAGAAAAGTAAACACTGGTGGCCAATGTGCAAGACATTGGTAGGCAATGTCTAGCCGGAACGAGCGGCGCTCGACACGGGCCACTCGTTTTTCGACATGGCCTGCTCGTGTCTCGCGCATTGGTCACCAGTGCCTTAGACACGGACAGAAAAACATCGAGAATCCGTGTTTTGTCACTGAGAGCCAATGTCTAAAACACGGCCCAGCAGTGCGCTACGCATTGTATGCCTTGATTATATTGAGTATTGAATTTTTTGAAAAAGACTGTAATTTTTATGTTTACGTTAATTTGCAACTTTTGAGATTCTTTGAAAATCTCAAGATTTCAGAATTTTTCGAATATCTTGAAAACCATAAATTTTTTCAAAATACTCGATTTTTCACATTTTGCGAATCTTAAAATTCAAAACTTTCGTCTGGAAAACTCGATATTCTTTTTACTCATACTTTTTAGGCACGATCGTTGAAAACGGAGTGCCTTATACATTCGACATCGCGAAAAACGTCGGATCGAATAAAACTCCTGAAATCATATAGGAAGCACGTTTTGACACCTGGGTAGTCGTTTTTTGACATTTTCAAGAGTGGTGTATGTGACCACCCCATTTCTTGTAAACACGGTTTCAGCCACACCCTTGAACCAATTTCGATAAAATTTGCAGAGGATACTTTTATCACCCTGCAGATGTGCAAATTTCATTGTCGACCCGATCCGACTTCCGGTGTGGAAACGGCATTCGCTAACTTCGTCAATTTTGAAGATAGAATATTGAGCTTCGAAATGTAGTTTTCAGATAGGAAAAGAAAATTTTGTGAATTTTTGAGGATTTTTCCCGCACCTGCATCCGGGTGCAAACTCGTACGAGTTCCTTGTAAACACGGTTTCGGCCACACCCTTGAACCAATTTCGATGAAATTTGCAGAGGATACTTTTATCACCCTGCAGATGTGCAAATTTCATTGTCGACCCGATCCGACTTCCGGTGTGGAAATGGCATTCGCTAACTTCGTCAATTTTGAAGATAGAATATTGAGCTTCGAAATGTAGTTTTCAGATAGGAAAAGGAAATTTTGTGAATTTTTGAGGATTTTTCCCGCACCTGCATCCGGGTGCAAACTCGTCCGAGTTCCTTGTAAACACGGTTTCGGCCACACCCTTGAACCAATTTCGATAAAATTTGCAGAGGATACTTTTGTCACCCTGCAGATGTGCAAATTTCATTGTCGACCCGATCCGACTTCCGGTGTGGAAACGGCGTTCGCTAACTTCCTCAATTTTGAAGATAGAATATTGAGCTTCGAAATGTAGTTTTCAGATAGGAAAAGAAAATTTTGTGAATTTTTGAGGATTTTTCCCGCACCTGCATCCGGGTGCAAACTCGTCCGAGTTCCTTGTAAACACGGTTTCAGCCACACCCTTGAACCGATTTCGATGAAATTTGCAGAGGATACTTTTATCACCCTGCAGATGTGCAAATTTCATTGTCGACCCGATCCGACTTCCGGTGTGGAAACGGCATTCGCTAACTTTGTCAATTTTGAAGATAGAATATTGAGCTTCGAAATGTAGTTTTCAGATAGGAAAAGAAAATTTTGTGAATTTTTGAGGATTTTTCCCGCACCTGCATCCGGGTGCAAACTCGTACGAGTTCCTTGTAAACACGGTTTCAGCCACACCCTTGAACCGATTTCGATGAAATTTGCAGAGGATACTTTTATCACCCTGCAGATGTGCAAATTTCATTGTCGACCCGATCCGACTTCCGGTGTGGAAATGGCATTCGCTAACTTCGTCAATTTTGAAGATAGAATATTGAGCTTCGAAATGTAGTTTTCAGATAGGAAAAGGAAATTTTGTGAATTTTTGAGGATTTTTCCCGCACCTGCATCCGGGTGCAAACTCGTACGAGTTCCTTGTAAACACGGTTTCGGCCACACCCTTGAACCAATTTCGATAAAATTTGCAGAGGATACTTTTGTCACCCTACAGATGTGCAAATTTCATTGTCGACCCGATCCGACTTCCGGTGTGGAAACGGCATTCGCTAACTTTGTCAATTTTGAAGATAGAATATTGAGCTTCGAAATGTAGTTTTCAGATAGGAAAAGAAAATTTTGTGAATTTTTGAGGATTTTTCCCGCACCTGCATCCGGGTGCAAACTCGTCCGAGTTCCTTGTAAACACGGTTTCAGCCACACCCTTGAACCGATTTCGATGAAATTTGCAGAGGATACTTTTATTACCCTGCAGATGTGCAAATTTCGTTGTCGACCCGATCCGACTTCCGGTGTGGAAACGGCATTCGCCAACTTCGTCCATTTTGAAGATAGAATATTGAGCTTCGAAATGTAGTTTTCAGATAGGAAAAGAAAATTTTGTGAATTTTTGAGGATTTTTCCCGCACCTGCATCCGGGTGCAAACTCGTCCGAGTTCCTTGTAAACACGGTTTCAGCCACACCCTTGAACCGATTTCGATGAAATTTGCAGAGGATACTTTTATTACCCTGCAGATGTGCAAATTTCGTTGTCGACCCGATCCGACTTCCGGTGTGGAAACGGCATTCGCCAACTTCGTCCATTTTGAAGATAGAATATTGAGCTTCGAAATGTAGTTTTCAGATAGGAAAAGAAAATTTTGTGAATTTTTGAGGATTTTTCCCGCACCTGCATCCGGGTGCAAACTCGTACGAGTTCCTTGTAAACACGGTTTCAGCCACACCCTTGAACCGATTTCGATGAAATTTGCAGAGGATACTTTTGTCACCCTGCAGATGTGCAAATTTCATTGTCGACCCGATCCGACTTCCGGTGTGGAAACGGCGTTCGCTAACTTCCTCAATTTTGAAGATAGAATATTGAGCTCCGAAATATAGTTGTCAGATCGGAAAAGAAAATTTTGTGAATTTTTGAGAATTTTTCCCGCACCTGCATCCGGGTGCAAACTCGTCCGAGTTCCTCATAAACACGGTTTCAACCACACCCTTGAACCAATTTCGATGAAATTTGCAGAGGATACTTTTGTCACCTCCAAGAAATGGAAATTTTCCCGTATGTACTCGATCGAATAACCAGTTGAACAAGCGACCATAAAGCAATTTGGTTCGAACTATAGAACCGACATGAACCGGTGATGCAGGCGAAAAAAAACACGTCATACTATGATCAGAATGAAATGAATGAAAAAATAAATAATAAACAATAAATAAATAAAAACAATGGGCGATCGTGCCTTAAGCAAAAAAGCGATGAGCTTTTTGGCTAAACCCGTCTAGTTACGATTACTTTTTACTCATACAACTACGATTATTCTAAATGCAATTGAAATCTGAAGAATATAAAAGCTGTTTTCAGAACACATTTTTTATTTTACACCATTTTACATATAAATACACTTGAATGTTACAAAAGTCATACCCATCGTTTAGGAATAAACAAAGTTTCGCGCTGAGTATGTGTAGCGCACTGCTGGGCCGTGTTTTAGACATTGGCTCTCAGTGACAAAACACGGATTCCCGATGTTTTTCTGTCCGTGTCTAAGGCACTGGCGACCAATGCGCGAGACACGAGCAGGCCATGTCGAAAAACGAGTGGCTCGTGTCGAGCGCCGCTCGTTCCGGCTAGACATTGCCTACCAATGTCTTGCACATTGGCCACCAGTGTTTACTTTTCTCCGTGTACTTCGAACCATTATGAACAACTTTCTCGCTGACAGTTTTGTACAAGTATAAGATTTGTTGATGTTTTTTTAATCCTAAAAGTATGCTTATCGCTCAGCGCCGATTGCATACTTTCAGGAGCTTGTCCGACTGGCAGGAGCGTGAAAGTCGTTATTCGATCCGGCCCTTCAATTATGATTGTGAAACCTCAGACCAAATCAAGAATCACCCTTTTTATTCATTCATTTCTGAAGGTTTGTCCGGAACAAAATTTCAAAAAAATCGCTTCCATTTTTACGGAATATTCACAAATAAACGGATCGTTCGCTTTGTGCGAGGTCGTAGAATTGACGCAGCTATACATTTCAGTGCTGCATACCACGTGAACTAGAATAATAAGGTCAGTATATGAGAGTCGAGCCCCGAGCGGCCATTTTTTTTACCCTATTTTACAGATTGTAATTTACGAAAACAAACTATTTTTCGATTTCAATACGTTTATTCGTCTACGGCAATACTTCACCATATAATACGTCGAATGCCTCTGCGAAAATCCATTCTGTGCCTTCGTTGCGATATGCAGAGTAAAACAAAAAAAATTGGTAAAAACACCCCCTTCTTCATCGACCTCTGCCTACCACATCTCGTTAATCAAAATGCCTGAAAAATGGATTTACTGCTTTTATATTGATACGAAATTAGCTTTCGTGAGTTTAATACTCAAATCAACGAGGATCCCTGAGTTGAGAAATAAAGATTCAAGTCTAAATGCAAGGAATTATTATCAGGAAAATTGCGTAGGTATATTGAAAAATGGGTCTGTTTAGTTTAAGGGGAAATGAAAGCTGATTGTTGCGCGACAGGGTGCCATCTATCGGATTGAAATTTTCGTTTTCGTTCCTTTTCGTTTTTTGGAAATCCAAGAGAGTCATGCCCTCCGTACACTTCTTCTGCTTCATTGATATCAATTTCACATCGATCGGATGTGTTTTAGCTGAGAAACGAGCTCCCGAAAATTCCAATCCGATAGATGGCACCCCGTCGCGCGGAATCAGCTTTCATTTCCCCTTAATGTCTAAAACAAGACTGTTATTTACAACAATATTCGTTGATCAAGCAACCGAATTCAGCTATCTGTATACATCTTTTATTTGTAATCATTTATCTTTATGACTGCTAGACTGTATGCGATATAAGGGAAATTTAATGTAAAGTGGAGAAGGGAAATACACCTTCGTAACAATATGTAGGAAATGTAACAGATTTAAAATATTTGACAAACTTAAAAAATTGTTATCTTTTTGAAATAACATTCTTAAATGATTCATTTTATAATTGATACGTAGAGAATCATTGGAAGAATATATTGGCATGAAAATAATAAAAGGCAGTAAATGTAGTATATATGTCCTGCCAAAATAAACCTATAAAATACAATTATACAACTAATTAAATAAAATCTTAATCTTCGTCGGATTCCGATTCGACGCTTCATCAGATTCGCCTTGAACATCATCCTCGTTGCAATCGTCCGAATTTGCTATGTAAAACTCCAAACGGCGAGAAATGCGTCGAATGAGTTTTTAACAAAATACACCTATTCCTAGAAATGCATACCACTTTTTGTGTAGGACAGTAGTAAAATTGTGTTCTACACTTTATTCCCAAAATATTTTAAAAAAAATTAGGTTGTTGTTAATGGAAATAGCGTTACCGTGGTATCGACAACTTCCAAGCGTAGGACCGGGAAAACGTACCACTAAATTTGTAGGAATATGTGGCCATTTCATTATACAAATATTTACTAAGCCGCATAAAAAAATTCAGCTGGTTGTTAATAATTTTAATGACCTTGTTATTTTAACATGTTCGTAGTGGAGGACGCTCCAGCCAGACCATCCATTTTGTAGGACAATTGTTTTTTCGAGTGTATTATCCAATTATCTTGACATTTATATAAAAAAACTGACTGTTGTTCCGACAATTTTTACACCCCACCGGAGCGACATGTTTCACACCTGCGCACTTAATTAGCTACCTGGAGTGCGATTCCGGATCTTTTGGCCATAGCTATGGCCTGGCGGTATCTAACGTCTTGTTTATAACAATCGAACAGCGTTTGACGAGCCCAGTCGATTTGGCCAATAAGAACACTGCATGTGTGCCTTAGCTACCGCCAGGCCATAGCTATGGCCGGCCATAGCTATCGCCAAAAGATCCGGAATCGCACCCCTGAATCTAGAATTTATACTTGGAAAAACTTGGGCGTCTCGTCGAACCGAACCTACTCACGGAGATTCAGCCTGATGTTAATCACTGAAAAAAACATACGGTGGCTGCTGGACTATTACAGAAAATACTCTCAAGTGTGGACAACAACCGTATATTTTTTTTGAAATGGTTGGCTCAATCGTTACGAACGTATGCTGTATTAATTATTTTTTTTTCGAAAAAAAGAATTAATAAAGCATACCTTCGAAAAAAAAAAAAGAATGAATAAAGCATACGGACTACGTTCCAAACGATTGAGCCAACCATCTTAAATAAAATATACGGTTATTGTCAACACTTGAGAGTATTTTCTGTGAATTATTGAGGCAAATCAAAAGTGACGTATTGATTGAAAAACCAATTTTTGTGTATTTTTGATAAAAAATTGGTATTTTTGGGATTCGAGAAATTCCCAAAAAATTTTTTTCAGAAAATGTATTCAAAACTGCAACTTTTATGTCTCATAAATTTTCTTGTAGGATCTTATACTTTTAAGATACGGGAGTTTATAGGAAAAATTGGAATTTGGAAAAAATCCACAAATGCAATCCGAAAATTCTGAAAAAATTCACAAAAATTCTTTCGATATAGTTGTGTTCGAGGACCAAATTACGATTTGTTCGGAAGCGGTGATTTTTTTGACCGTTCGAAACGGCGTGGAATACCTCATATACTAGGGTGTATACAGGGTGACCCATTTAACGTGACCATCCCAAATATCTCTGTTGCTTTTACAGTTACAAGAAAAATTTTAAGAGATGATCTTTTTGATTTCGAAGGGCTGATACAGTGGTGATAAATTTATTTTTTTCAAGGTTACAGTTTTCGAGTTCTCAAGGTCATCAATGGTTTTTCAAATGGGAGCATGTATTTCTGATATGACAATGTTGTAGCCGACACTGAAACAAATCCAACGACCTATAATAATATGACCTTGGAATAATTTTTCACCTCAATACACGGAGAGAATTTTATGGTAAGCGCTCTCATACTGCATAGGATTTTCGATGTATCGCGAACTTTTGAGGCCATTCTCACAATTTAGGCAATAGTTACCATATCTCATAGTACGAGACCTCAAAAGTTCGCGATACATCGAAAATCCTATGCAGTATGAGAGCGCTTACCATAAAATTCTCTCTGTGTATTGAGGTGAAAAATTATTCCAAGGTCATATTATTATAGGTCGTTGGATTCGTCTCCATGTCGGCTACAACATCGTCATATCAGAAATACATGTTCCCATTTGAAAAACCATTGATGACCTTCAGAACTCGAAAACCTTGACCTTTAAAAAAATTAATTTATCACCACTGTATCAGCCCTTCAAAATCAAAAAGATCATCTCTTAAAATTTTTCTTGTAACTGTAAAAGCAACAGAGATATTTGGGGTGGTCACGTTAAATGGGTCACCCTGTATAATATTCCTTGTGTGAACTTGTGGAAGCTTCTTCATCCGAAGATTGTTCCTCAGCAGAATCACCTAAATCGACCTCTTAAATCAGGATCATTAATGATCATTGATTTGAAAGGCTTCATTCTCTAATATTAAGCTTTCATCTGCGCTGGATTCGGAATCATCGGAATTTTGTACAGCATCCACGGTGTGATGTCTGCTGTCATTAGCTATAAACAACCGTATACTCTTGTGTCTCACACCGAAGTCGCGAAATTCTTTATTTTTCCTCTCTATTATTGTCGGCTTTTTCGTTATTAATTCGGCAACTAATGCCAGTTAGGAAGAAGAACATAGCTTTTATGTCGCACTGTGCCTGAAAATTGAGTAATTGAAAAGCTCCCTTTATTAACTCATTTGACATTTTTTCAAATTCCTTTACCCATTTACTTTCATTAACACTTTGTATAAAAAGAAAAGAAGAACTCTTAGCATAACTAAAAAGTTTTCATAATTTCATAAAATTATTCAACAATAATAATCGCAGTAACGATACTTCATTCAAGATCTAGCCCATCCAGTTTGCTGAGAAAGAACGAGTGTGAAGCATCCTCATAAACAATATCTGTAATATCAGATTCTCCAGAACCATCCCGTGCAGAGTGAGGCGTCGCTGTTTGAAACTGGAAATGTGGACGATTCAATTCACCTTTGATTCTGAAAAATGAAGATATTTATGAGCATTCGTTCATTTAGGATGTTTCGACTTATGTTCAAAGCAAATTAATGCTTCTAATAGTAATCGCAATAACTATCAGGGTACAGAATTCGTTTGAGCCTAGTCTGAGTTGAATTGTTACCTTTGTAAAGCGGAGGTAAGCTCGTCGGTATCTTTCTGGGATATCCAGTTGATTATAAATACGAACGTAGTTAATTTCGGGCAACGGTGAAGCAGCTGTTCAATGGAAGATATCAAGTTCACAGAGTTATATGTTTCGGTTGAATTTATCAGACGAACGCTTCTGAGTTTTAGATTGTTGGATAAAGAGGTGAACAACTCAGACATCTCGTTTATGCGGCCCTGATTGATCGTAAATTCCTTAAGATTTCTACACAAGCTCAGCATCTCTGCTAAGTCGCTAGTGTAGCAACAAGGACTACTGAAGCCTAGATTTTTCAAAACAATTCTTTCCAGTTGTGGGCTTTCTCTTGCAATATGAATAAGGAACTTCCCATCTTTAACCGGTATGTAAGCCAAGCGTAAGGTCCTAAGATTCTTCCATAGTGGAATGAAATACAATGCGTCTAAATCCCATCTTCCAAATCCATGGTCACAGCTGAAATTACCATCAGCCAATTCGAGCATCTAAGAATTGAAGTTATATCTGAGACACCTCTCACTTACATGTTCCGAGCAAAAATCGTCAGGTCTTCTACTAGGGGTGTATTTTCTATAAGCATTTGAAATGACGAATTTAGATTCGATTTTTGATCATCTTCCGCAGATGCCGTACTAGCTTTCCTCCTAAGCCGCCTCTCCAAGTGCTTCTTACTTCTTGGACTTGATTCTGCATGTGCGTGAATATATCAAGTGTTATTGTAGACATAAGTTCAGGATCAGAGGCTTACACTTGATTTGCAGCAATAGTTTATCAAAAAACTTGCAAATTTAGTTTCATGCATCATTAAGGGGTAACACCACTGTAAAAGCTTAAAAAAAAGCGAATTCTTTACCATTTATTTTTGGATGGAAGAAAAGGTGATAAGAAAATAATATTCAAGGAAGTTATTAGGCATACTATATTCAACTATACTATAAAAAAATTTGATCAAAAAATATTCAAATATGGTGACACCGGAGTCATTCTCGCGAGACGTGTTGGATTTGCGGCGCTCTGCGGCACGCAGTGTAACTGGTGCAAATTTGAATCTAGAAAAAAAAAAAAAACCTCTTAATCTACATGTCTATAGCTAGAGAACTACGTACGGGATTTTGAAAATATTAATTTTTGTGTGATTGACGAGTATCTATATAAAATACGTTGAATTTTCGACAAAAAAAGGGCAATCATTTGTCAATAAAAAATGTTTAAATCAACTTATCAAAAATCCCGTACGTGTTTCTCTAGCTATAGACATGTAGATTAGGAGGTTTTTTTTTTTTTTTTCCAGATTCAAATTTGCACCAGTTACACTGCGTGCCGCAGAGCGCCTCAGATCCAACACGTCTCGCGAGAAGGACTCCAGTGTCGCCATATTTGAATATTTTTTGATCCATTTCTTTTATAGTATAGTTGAATATAGTATGCCTAATAACTTCCTTGAATATTATTTTCTTATCACCTTTTCGTCTATCCAAAAAGAAATGGTAAAGAATGCGCTTTTTTTTTAAGCTTTTACAGTGGTGTTACCCCTTAAATTGTCTGGAAATGAATCTTCCAAAGTCATTGAAGAAATAAGTCTTACCCTCAGTTTTAATTATGTGAGTTAAAACTAGTTCTGTGATATTTGGAAAAGCCGATGCAACTAAATGCGCATCGCAATCTGTTTCTATGCTGTGTTTGAAATGTAGGAAAGAAATTTGATATCCAGGATCACATAGCAATCGCTGAAACATTAGAAATATCAAAATACAAGACATCAGATTAAACAAAAATTCTCAACCATCTATCTGTTTGCACTTTTTATTTTACTTTTGCTTCGTCGACCTTCAACAGGCACGGCTCCTCATCTATATTCGCTACGGGAGGTGTCCGTGACGGTGTTAAACAACAGAATTTCTCTGGCACATCTTCATGGGTAATCCTAATCACTTCGCTCAATAAACATTCTGAGATCAGAAACCACCCAAATTCAAATGGATGATGTAGGTATAAATATGGAACGGCTTCCATTAATTTAGTTTTTCGTAATTCTTTACAAACTTCAACATTTTTTTCTGAAAAACAATTCGTTCAGCGATCAACTATTGAATAATTCTCCCTGCATAAATGCGCAGTGTGAAAACATACCAAGGTAAAAGCCTGGATCCCTGAATATATCGATCAACTGAAAATCCGTCCATTTTTTACAGTCGGGAACCATAGCGACCAAATGATCCTTCAGTGAACCGACCGCCTGCCACCCGCGAGCCTGTACAATTTTGAGGTTTCTAGGTTTATTAGGTTCTAGACTCCACGACGCGTTTCGTGCTGTGCGATCAGTTGGGGCTGTTGCCAATATGCGCAGCTCCTCAAGCTCGTCGCATAGTTGTACAGTGGGAAGAAACTCTTTTGAATACACGCAGACCTTTGCTGACAAATATTTAAGCCTGCTGAATGATTTTTCTAAAGCTTTGCGAGAAATGAAAATGTCGTTTTTCGACGATTCAGGCCAATCGATAGACAATCTTTTTAGATGTAACAAAGGTTCTAAAAAACTTCCCAATTGATTGATGTCTTCGAACTTTGTTCCGTGTATATTTACATCCATTAGGTTTATGGCTCTGCCAATCGAACCGTTCAGCATCTGCCCTGACTTCATACAGTTCACGTTTTCAATATTGACCTTCATTATAAATTTACACCCGTTTTCATTTCTGAAATATTGCTCGATGTCCGACGCTGTTACCAGACGCCCTTTCAACGAGAAATCCAAATCTCTGGAATTTTACGAACACACTGTACAATGGCAGCATTATAAGATTGAAAAGATTCTCTGGCAAAAAAGTTTATTCAAGCAGATGAAATAGATATGAAAATATTTTAAGGGCTGCTCTACAGCTTTAAAGCCAGTATGTATAGCCGCCTTGGACCCATTGGCACGGCGCTGGATGTGATCTAGCATAATTCAATTTGTATGCATAATGAAAGATTCGATATCTATCTTTATGCGATAAACTGACCTTAACAGCTCTTTATCTTCAAACACAAGACTGTTGAATCTTGTGCAAGCTTTGGCCAGCGGAATACG
Source organism: Tenthredo mesomela (assembly GCA_943736025.1). NCBI lineage: Eukaryota > Metazoa > Arthropoda > Insecta > Hymenoptera > Tenthredinidae > Tenthredo > Tenthredo mesomela. The sequence goes on along the minus strand of OX031021.1, from coordinate 13,062,721 downwards.
CTTTCTCACATTGAAATGTAAGATGATTTTGACTAAAATTTCATCGGGAATATCAAAGATGCTGAAACAATATGTATACACGTATTTAGAGAATATTATGATCTTATTGAACTCCAATAATAGTTCCTAGAGCAATAAAGGAACAATTAAACAATGATACGTTTCTTTTGTTATATACCTTGCACTCATCTTGTCAAACTTGACGAGACTCTAACTGCGGAAATCGGAATCGTGGATATTACCGCCCCGACCGGCTTCTGATCAATAACTTCGAGCAAAACAACAAGCAATTCCCGGTTATGTGTCAGAGATTCTAATTTCGGAAGTGAAATCTCGAAGGTCAAGGATTTCCGAGTAAGCACTTTGCGTTGGATGATCATCGTAGATCATTCGGTGTGTGGGCCAGTATGGGCTACCTTCCTTTGTGGGTGGAGAATGGAGATAAGCCAAAGGAATGAGAAGATCATTCGGTGTGTTCCGTGATCGCTCAAATGCTCACAACTTTTGGAAAGTTCCGACTGTGACGTCGGAGCAAACGTTTGCGGACAAATCTAGAGTCTAACTACTGAAATTGTCACAAGAAACAACCTAGACGATCATTAGACAAATCGACACAAAGCTATGTTATTGGTGGGAGCTTTCCAATTACGTCAATTTTCAGGCACAGTGCGATACAAAGCTGTGTTATTGGTCATTTCTTTTGAATCTCACCAATAACAACAGTTTTGTGTCGCACTGTGCCTGAAAATTGACGTAATTAGAAAGCTCCCGGTCACTTTATTCGAATCCAGCCAATAACGTGGCTTTGTGTCTGAAAATTGAGGTGAAAGGAAAGCGAACGACGTGCTGTATTGTGAACCAGCCTTGATAGCGCGGTCTAACTACTACGGCTAACTATCCGTATGGACAAGTCGCGATTTCCCCTGGGGGAATCCCTCCTTCTCTCTGTTTGAATATCTTTCCGTTGTATCCCGATCCGATAGCCGTTGTATACGTTGATCCGTTGACTGTTTTAGAATTCGAATAAAATAATTTTCCACCAATTACACCCCGTCGAAAAAAAAAAAAAAAAAAAAAAAAAACAACAGCGCCTCGTCTTATCTAAGAATTTTTGTCAATGAGCGTAGATACTGTTTCGATTAACAGTCTTTATGGTCAGTGTGGTATATCCGTAAGAAAGATCGTTGGCGTTCCACGATGCACATAAAACAGGTAAATCGCAATAATTCACAAAAAATCGTGCATCACCTATGTGTCGTGTTGAAAATAGACAATTCTTTAATTTATTTGATTATTCATTTACTCATTAATCGTCAAGGTTGTCATACAAGGCTTCAAGTCCTTCAAAGAACAGACCATTCTCGAGCCCTTTGATCCGCGACACAATGTAATCGGTCAGTAGAACGGATACATTACGTATATGTCTAAAATCGCCTAGGTAGTCCACCTAACGCTTTCATCTTCTTCTTTATTTGTCTCTTTGTCCCTACAGTCGGTAGAAACGGCTCTGGTAAAAGCAACTTCTTTGACGCCGTTCAGTTCGTGATAAGCGACGAATACTCCCGTTTCAGATCTGACCAGCTACAAAATTTACTACACGAAGGAACAGGACCTAGAGTTATTTCAGCACATGTTGAAATCACATTCGATAATACTGATGGAACAATTCCAGTAAGAAACAGATATTACATGCGCCACTAGAGTGGTCGTCCTTATTTAGGACTCGGACGAATTTTTTTTTTTTTTTTTTTTTAACAAAAGCCAAAAAAATCGGCTCCATATCATTCAACAACAATTTACTAATTTTTTCAGATTTTTATCTCAACTCTAACTCCCCCTTCCCTGCCCAACCCTCCCCCCATTTAAAATACACCTGTTTTTGGCTATATTCTCAGTAGAATGTAGCACTGTTTAAAAGTCCGATTGTCTTTTTGTGCACAACGAAGATAGAGATGTTCATAATGTCTTCTAAATTCCTTATTTCCATCACATGACAGATAGACAAGAACGACGTGTGTGTAAGAAGATTGTTTGGCCCTAAAAAGGACCAGCACTTTTTAAACGGGAGATTAGTTTCTAGACAGGATGTCATGAATTTATTAGAATCTGCTGGCTTCTCGAGATCAAATCCCTACTATATTGTCAAGCAAGGAAAGGTGATGATTGAAATTAACTAACTCGGTTTTTAGATACATATGACTCATTCAAGGCACAATACTCTCAAAGACTATAACTACCTAAGAACGCGACCGACGTTATGCTTCACAGATAAACCAAATGACTACAGCACCTGATTCTCACAGATTAAAGCTATTGCGCGAAGTAGCCGGCACTAGGGTATATGACGAGAGATGCAGAGAGTCTAAAAATCTCCTGAAAGAGACCAGAGGAAAACTTGAAAGAATTGACGAATTATTGAGAACCATTGGTGCGGATCTAATATGACAATATTAATTTACATTCAAATTCGATATATGCTGATACTTTTTTTGTTCTACCCAAAAAGATGAGCGTTTGCAAACTTTAAGGGAGGAAAAAGAGGAGCTTCGGGAATACCTGAAGTGTGATGACGAGCGCAGATGCTTAGAGTTCACGATTCTTGATAGAGAATTAAAAGAGAACAGAACTAAGATACAAAACCTCGAAGAATGTCGTGCGGACAAGAGACCTCTGCACGACGAATTCACAACCGCAGTTAGAACTGCGGAAGAAGCCATCAGATCTGTTGCCAAAGCAGTTAAAGAAGCTAGAAAGGAAGTCAGCGTTGCAAGGGAGGAAAAAGATGCACTTAGGTAAGTGGGGACTCACTTATCTAATATTTTACCAATTTTTTCCCCTTTTTTTTAAGCACATTTCGTCTTTTTTTTTTTATGAATAGATATTCATGTACAGGTTCAATTTTCTCCGGGGTCCTGAGAGGGTGTGGTTTGAATCAGCTTAGACTCCGCCTCCTCCTAGTCATACTTGTAATCATTCTTTCACAGTCCATTCAACCATCATATAACATAGAATTCTGTTGAGAGATGCAGGTATCTGTATCTGATTGGAGAGAATTTCCCTGATAATGACAAGTATGAATAGAAGGAGGCGGAGTCTGAGCCGATTTAAGCCAAACCCTCTTAGGACCCTGGTGAAAACCTGCATAGTCAAGGAACTATGAAACGAAAAAAAACGAATAAAAAATGTTTAGGAATAGATCAGGATTAGTAATTATAGTTATTATTATTTGGTGAATTGCATGTGGTATTAGCGCGGAGCAACAAGAATTACTGAAAGAAGGGACAAAGCTTCAATTGACTATCAATGATTTACGGGAAGAAGTTTTGGGCGATAAAGATAGTAGAAAGAAAGCCGAACAGGAACTGATACTCTTAAAAAATGAAATTACTGAGCGGCAAGAAGAGCTCGAAAGAATCAAACCCCAAGTAATTATTATTTTTAAACTGGAGATTTTTCTTTTATATAGTAATTACACTCGGTTATCATATTATTCGGAAATTTTCTTTTCTTATCAACTTGAATGATCTTCGTGCATATTTATATCTAAAAATGTCGGGATTCCCATCCTTTAGTACGCGGAAATTAGAAGCATAGAAGAAGAATGCACCCGTGAACTGGCATTGAAGGAGCAAAAGCGCCAAGAACTCTATGCTAAACTAGGCAGGGTTTCTCGATTTCAAAACAGGGTAGGTAAACGAAGCGTGACAATAAATGAAATCGTCATTCGCATTCATTTGCACCGAATTTTTATGGTTCGAACAACCTTTTCTTTTAAATTTTATTGAAAAATCGAATTATCTCTGCATCTAAATTTAATCTAACGATGAGTTTTGTCAGTTTGAGAGAAACGAATGGATTCAAGGGGAATTAGAGAAGCTGGAAAGACAGATAACAGAGAAAAGGGATCACCAAGAAAAGATTAGCGCTGATTTGAGAAACGATTCCCTGAAGATCAAAAGTCTAAATGATAAAATTCAAGCCGATAATCATGATATAGAACTGCAAACTACTTCCGCTCACAATTTCAATAAACAGCACGATGCAATGACCATAGCTAAAGATCAGTGCCAAGCTACGCGCAAAGAACAGTAAGTGGTACAACGATGCAGTTGTTGCGTCTCACCCTAGGATCCCTCCAAGCTACTGGAACGATTTAACTGATTTTCCGTATTGCTGCCCCATAGATATCGTAGGGAAAGCATTCTGCAGGGTGAAATTGACGGCTTAAAAGAAGACTTGGGAAAGGTAGATCGTAGTTTACGGTCTATGGTAGGAAATTCGATCGTAAATGGAAGGGACAGCGTTGGGAAGGTGATCGAAACCTTTAGGTAAATATTAACTGGGGTTTAGGAGACTTTGGGAATAATTGTAACGGTCTTTCCATCCTAAATAAAAATTCAGAGAACGTGAAGAAACGGCGAGCGAAGTGAGCAGCTACCATGGACTGATGATAGATAATTTTCACTGTGATAAAAACATCTTCAAAGCGGTCGAGGTCACTGCGGGTAACAGGCTCTTCAATCATTTGATAGAAACTGACCTGTTTGGTACAAAAATACTCAGGGAAATGAACAGCCAGCATCTACCTGGCGAGGCAACTTTCATGCCTTTAAATCGTATCAATGCCAGAGTGACGGAATATCCAAAAACCAACGACGCCATACCTATGTTATCCAAGATCGTCTATGACCCAAAGTTTGACAAAGTTTTTAGGTGAGGAAAAGCAGCATTTTACATAGAAATAACATTAACCCAATTATTCCAGGCCCAATTTCGATTCAGCTCTTATTTTTAACTAAAGCTTCAGATTTTTGAGACTTTTAGCAAATCTTTTAAAAAATTAGCAAAATATTGAAAGAAAATCGATCTCCTAGATTCATTTTTGGGAGAACTTTGATCTGCCGTAACTTGGAAGTTGCCCCAAATCTGGCACGTGGTACGGGATTAGACTGCGTGACAATAGACGGAGATCAAGTATCTTCAAGAGGCCCTATGACCGGGGGCTACTTTAACTCAGCACGATCTAAAATTGATACCCAAAGAACGAGGATGGAGTTAATCTCGCAGATCGGTACCCAAGAAAATGAGCTGAAAACTCTGAGGGAAGAGATTCTACAGACTGACAAGAGCATAGTAACAAATCTCACTCAGATGCAGAGAACAGAGATCATAATTAGCAAGTCAAAGTCTGTCTTCCTCGTTAGAGTTATTCTATTTTACAATTAAAAGCATCTATTTTTTAACGCAAAGCCTTGGTAGCATTTAAAAAGTAGAAATGTTCTATCTTCGTCTTAAATTTTATTTTAATTTTTTTACTTTTGAACTTAAAAAGCCTGAAAAACAAATTGAATGAACACAGAATCGATGCAGTTTCCTTCGGCCCAAATTCCGAATACTTACTCTAGTCTTCTTTCAGCGATAATTTGGAGAAAATTAAGGCCGGAATAAGATTTGCAAAAGCAGAACTTGCCACAATTGAGAGATGTCGTATTTCAAAAGAGCAGAGCTTGGCTCAGTGCACTTCAAGTCTTGAACAAATGATCGCGACAAAGGAGGGATTCGAAAGTGAACTAAGCCAAGAGTTAACGTCTACATTATCAGTCGAAGATCAGCAACAAGTAAGAGATAAACGATCCATAAAAATCGGCAATTAATTTTATCTGTATTTAATGCAATCGGGATTATCACCAGGTCGGCGTTCTAAGCGAAGACATAATACGCATGACGCGAGAGAATAAGGAAGCATTTGCCAAGAGAATGGGACTTGAGGCGGAGAAAAATAAGCTGGAAAATTTGCTAGCCAATTACTTGACCAGACGAAGAGACGAGCTAGTTCAAGCACTGCAAGATATATCGGTTGAGGATCGAGAGCGTAAATTAGAATTTGCCAGAGTCCGATTCCAGGAGGTGAAAGATTTGCTTGCAAAAGTGAACGCGGACCTCAGGGTTCAGACTGAAAAGGTTTCAGAAGCCTCGAAGAAAGTGAGACTCTAATTATTCTCTTTGTACTATCGATGGCGATGAAATTTGTTTCCTTTTTGAACATTTATTGAGTTTTAAATCGCGTGATTTTACTTTTGTTTTAACTTATAGCAAAAAGCACAAGTATTGGAATTGGAAGGATGGAAATCGGAGGAGAAACAGGTGCAGGAGAAGATAGACGCGCATGCAAAAGATCTTGACAAACTTGTGAGCAAAGAGCACTTGATACAAAAAAAGATAAACGAATTGACGCGAAAAATGGCAGAGCTAGAGGCGCTGCCTAGTCAGGAGGGTCGTGAAAAGTTGTCTAAACTTTCCACTCGACAGCTTTTGAAAGAAATTGAGAAAGTCAACAAGCGGCTGAAGAAATACAGGTCGATATTTTTTTTATTTTTTCGCTACATCATTTGCAGATATTGGATAATCGCAGAGATTATTTTCATACGTTTTATTGTTCTCGTTTACAGTCACGTAAACAAGAGAGCCTTGGAACAATTCATATCTTTCAGCAACCAGAGAGAGGACTTGAACAGACGAAAGGAAGAGTTGGATATAGGGGCTGAGAAGATCAACGAACTTATGCTCGCTTTAGAACAGCGAAAGTATGAAGCGATCGAATTTACGTTCAAACAAGTAGGTCATTTACAAAATACAAGAAAAAAAGACGTCCAATCATTTTTCTACGCCGAAATCAACGGCTTTGTCAATTTAAGTTCAGAGAAAACATCATTCAAAACCGAATAATGAACCGAAGATGAATAATCATTCAAAACCTTTGTCGTATAATAATCCATTCCTGAACATAGGTCTAAAGATTTCATCTCAAGATACAGTTGAAATAAATTAATGATGATTTTTTCCTAACGCCGCTGTCCAGAATCACTAATGCGCACGAGTTGTTCATACTATTTTATAAAACAGTGCGAAAAATCCGTCGTTCCGTGCCTTTTGCGTGTGCAAAGTCCCCGTTTCTCGCACTAGTGCGTAAAGCAACGACATTGCGCACTAGTGCGAGAAACGGGCACTTTGCACACGCAGAATAGGCACGAAAAGTCGAATTTTGCGCACCGCGTTTTAAAAATTGATATACGCAACTCGTGCGCATTAGTGATTCCCGCACTCGTCTCGTTTGTCGCCCGAGCGTAGCGAGACTCATGCGGGAATCGCATATTTTGCGTACTCATTGCGTAATGTGCTATTCTGTGTTATACAGGTCAGCAAGTTCTTTATCGAAGTATTTAAGAAGCTTGTACCATCGGGACATGCGTATCTAGTGATGCAAACTAAGGATGGGGATGAAGGGGTCGACGGTGATCCGTTTCCGGGATCTATAGATTCCGAAAGATTTACTGGTATCGGTAGGTCAAAGAATTATGTGATCATTGAAGAGAATTCAAATAGTTGATTATAACTTCCGTCGTTGCTTACTGTAGGGATTAGGGTTTCGTTTACCGGGCAACAGACAGAGTCAAGAGAGATGAATCAGCTCTCAGGAGGACAAAAGTCCCTTGTTGCATTGGCCCTCATTTTTGCAATACAAAAATGTGATCCTGCACCCTTTTACCTTTTCGATGAGATAGACCAAGCCTTGGATACAGAACATCGACAAGCGGTCGCTAATATGATACACGAACTTAGCTCAACAACTCAATTCATCATTACAACATTCAGGCAATTATATTATACACTCATGCTCTCCAAAAGTATTTATGTATTCAACATGCAATTTACCAATGTATCTCTTCGTTTCCAGATCCGAACTACTTACCAAAGCTAATAAGTTTTACGGTGTTAAATTCCGCAACAAAGTATCGCACGTTGAATGCGTTACGCTTGAGGAAGCCGCCGATTTCGTAGAAGATGACACGTCTCAAGATTGATGATGATATGCTACATGCAGATTTCATTATATTATTTAAAAAAAAAAAAAAAGAGATATATTATCATTATCAATATCAACATTATTATTTGTTTGTTTTATTATAGATTTGACTTCAGTACCTGGAATAACACGTACTAATACTATTATTTTTTTATCAAAAACTCCCGATTGATTCGGGAGAAATGAAACAGTTCCTAATATTTTTAATATTTACTTAAGCGTATCTCGATATTTGTGTTTTCTATTATTCTATAGCACTATACCTATTTCAATTACGATTTATAGGTATTTATTTGTTTTATTATATACTGAACCCAGCATTGTGATATTAAATATTATTACCATTGTATTATCGATATGATATAGAAATACAAAACTTTATAAGGGATGAGGATTTCGTTTTATAATTTCATTATTGATGTGTCTCAACGTACCCCAAAAATTGAGATTTTACAACGCGGTGCGCAAAATTCGACTTTTCTTGCCTATTTCGCGTTTGCAAAGTTCCCGTTTCTCGCACTAGTGCGTAATATCATTACTTTGCGGGTGTCAAGTTCCCGATTCCCGCACTAGTGCACAAAGTAATTACAGAAGGCACGAAAGTCGAATTATTCACATTGTTATTAGAAAAATAATATGTATGAGTAGCTAGTACCAGAATCACCAACTTTGCGCACTAGTTGCACGACAAAGTTCATAATAAGAAAACCACATGTGGAATATTGTTGAATAAATTGAGATTGAAGATAGAGGAATGAGTTCAACTTCATATTCCTCAACTGACAATAAGAATAAAAACGAAATTGATAGAATAGTTTTTATTAAACGGTTTTCATACTTACAAATGTATAGAGATTGCGCATTATTATTCAAATATTAATATGAATAAATTTATTTATCATTGCCAGCAATAATGATTAATTACCTTTACCTATTTATTATAATAATATAGTATGTGTATGTATATTAAATAAATAGCGATGTGAAATAATATGATATAGTGATAAAAACTGCAGATATCTGCCTATGTAGAATTGGGAGAAATTTATGCATCCACTTACATATACTGTCAACAACATCTCATCATAGTATATCAGATGTAGGGAAATCGGTTTTAGGCGTGATCTATTTAATAAACTATAAATTGATTATGTAATACTAAATAATTAGCAATATTAAATAGTTGATCGATTAATTATAACAATATACCAATATGCATAGAGGTATCGATTTTTTTTTTTTTCTTTTTTTTTTTTTATATATAATCACTTTCAAAATTTGATTCTAACTACATATACCTATTCGAGTTTCTTATTTAAAATGAAATTTCAATATGTCTGTCTGTCTGTCTGTCTTTGAGAATATTTTATAATTTATAATCTGAACTAAGGGTATACAATATCGTGTAATATTTTATATAGGTACGTAAATTGTAATAATGAAAATGATGAGACTAACTTTTGCGATTTAAATTGCTCTAAATTTCTTATTATTCCATAGACAGACGTACTCATATCAACAGTTTATATTTAATGTTATCTAGGTACTACGCTTAACTATAGACAAAATACGATCCGTATTCTATAATATCTAGGCAAAGTATATATAAGGTGTTCTCGATATTTCGAATTCTTATTCTAGAATTTGCTGATCGTGATGTTATATCGTCTTATAATCGATCTTTAAAATGAGAATAATAAATTTAATTACATAGTAGTACCTATAATTCGCAGATACTTTTAAAATGCTTTAAAGGAATCTATGCCTATTTTATTTTTGTTTATTTTTATTTTTTTTCTCCTTCTCATGCTTTTAAACAATTACTCGCATATTATTCACTCCTATTCTCACTACTCGATTTATAACCAGACATTATATTATAGCGTAATTTTCGCTTATTCTTTAATGGGGAAATAGACCGATGAAGATTAACTATATTTCAAATGATTAGAGCGATGCTTCTCTAATAGATGATATCAAAAATATGTATGTTAATTTTAGTCGCAGGATCAGGATATCTAATAAGATTGAAAATTACGTTCATCAAGATTATCGATTAGATTGCTATTTCAATTATAGTATTTGATTATGCGTTTATAATTCGTAGAAAAAATTCTTTCATTATTCTTTACTGTTGTGATGGTGTTCTCAATGTTATCTTCATTTAACTCGTGCAAGGCTCAAATTAACAAAGTTATCCTTCATTCGATAATTATTTATTGTACTCCCACTAACGAACCTTTTTACAACTCATTACTACAACGATTAAATTTTCCACTTCGAATTTTTTCCTCCCATACGCATTATGTATGTAATACTCTAGTTACAGCGATTCTGAAAAAATGTTACAAGTTTATCGCATTCATTTTACTCTTCGTTTATTTCTCTTCTAACTAGTAGTTCATTCTTATAAAAAAATTTGCTATTCATATCATGAGCGACGTATATCTAATCGGTTTATCGTATCGTATCAGTTTTGAAAATCAAATTGCTAATAATTACTATAATCGTCGGTTACTTTACAAACAATTTCTTTGTCTCATCTACTTTTTCATCTTCCTCATCTTCGTCATCTTCTTCGTGTTCTTCTTCTTCTTCCTCTTCTTCCTCTTCTTCCTCTTCTTCCTCTTCTCCTACTTCTTCCTCTTCCTCTTCTTCAGTTTCAACTTCTTCCTCTTCTTCTTCTTCTTCTTCTTCTTCTTCTTCTTCTTCAACTTCTTCCTCCTCTGGATTTTCTTCAACATTATTGGCCTCAACTGCGTCACATTCAATCCCATCATCTTTTCCGTTTTTTATATCAGTCTCATGAGCTGAACCGCCAACTCCATTAACTTTAACACTATCGTTGATCTCGGAGTTCTGTAAACATTGTATACATGTTATTATTCGCCTTAGATAGAATTAGAATACCTCTGACTCACACACGGATTTGAAAACTTGAAAACTATAGGTATTATGTCTATTGGAAAGAACTGTCTACCATGATTAGTGCGAGAACATTAAAATCGGGTAGTTGCCTAATTCAATACCATCGTATTTATGATTCTAATGATTTTGTTGATGGAGTGGAAATGAAACGGAATTAAATAGACTAGTCATGCCTCGTGGACAAACAAACGATAGGAATAACTCAGAAAACTGACCGAGCGGCGAACAATATTTTATAGATAGATTTTTCGTTTTAAAAATTGTTCATTTCTAATTAATTTCACACATGTATATCAAACATGGAATTGTTCGGCGTTAAACCGCTCAGTCTAATAAATAAATTCAGGGGTTTATCCAAAGATTAAAATTATATAAAGAATCACCGAATAAAACAAGGCTCCGAAGAATCATTCGAGTTGTGTTGGTAATTCTAATATTTTCTTACAGATGGTATCTGGTCGAGACTGATGAGAGACAGTGTCATTTTGCCAGAAAGAACGACCGGCGCTTCTACGTCCGTGTCAGATTGTTCGGCTTGCGTTTCAGAATCTGTTACCAGCAGCTCACACTGCGACGGCAGCGATCCTTCAAGATATATTGGTTTCGGGGGGGTCTTCTCTCGTTCGACGTGGCTTTAACGGCAATTTAAAGATATGGATGTAAACATTTGTGAACATGGATTAAGATTTCCATTCTTCAAACCTTAGCTTACCTCTGAGCTAAGGGAACAACCGGAGTACTAGGCCGGCTCCATTTCTGACCACTTTCGCAACTAGTGGTCATTTCCATTCCCAAAACTTTTACAGTAGGTGAAGATTCGTCGATATCTTCTATTCCTTTGTCTTGTGATGCTCCAATTTCTTTATGCGTAGTAACGTTCTGTAATTTTCAAATATCGACGATGAATTTTTATGGATCGTTGAGTGGTAGTTAATGTTCGAATCGCGTTATTATAAAATCGTCTAAATAAAATTGGGAAGCAATTTATTGCGTCAAAATAGCTTGCAGAAGAGTATCATTCCCTTAAATTTAATTTAACTTCACAATGTTAAGAAGGCAGGTAAATTTACCTGGTCGCACACTCTTTATCCAATTTATCAAAGCGTTATTGAGTCGGTACATTGTGAGACTACCTAATGAGTTTAGAACAAGGTGCTAAGTGATCACTTTTATACAGAGATTTTTAACTAACTTTATGAGGAATGAGAGAAATTTTTTTAGTGAAAAAAGGAAAGAGAATAAATTAACAGTTAGGCAATGTGTTATAATGATTAAAAACTAAAACGTGATTATTATACTCAGAACTAATTCAGAGTTCTTATTCATAATTTTATACTGTTATTAAAAAGGTAAAACAACTTAAAGAGTAGATGTATCAATACAGATCAAGGTGAACGCAAACTGGTTACAGGTGTTAGAAACGTATTGGACGCAAGGAATATACCTTAAAAATGGAACCGGCCCCTGCCAGACCATTGGATTTTGGAGCCGCATCTACTACTTAAAACATAAAAATATGTACTAAAATCTTTTTCAGATTTTTAGTTATCTAAAGACTGAAAATTTCGTCGAGAATCATTCAATCGTCGTATGATTTCTGGTAGAAAAAAAAAAAAATTATAATTTATGTTTATAAAAAAATTTTCTCTATGCATTAGGGTGTCTAAAATAAATTTGTTTCTTTTACTCCCACTACTAAGAACGTTAGTTTTTGACGGTAAACAAATACTCCCACAAGATCAACTCCGTTTCTCAACTCTAAGAAGTGGCGTGAGCTATTCTCCTACGTTTATTTAACTCTTTCAAGCCTACACTTTTCCTTACTTCTCATCTTTTCTAAACTCACTCAGAGGAAGTCTTTCAGCTCTCTCATTCAGGATCTTAAGGCAATAATCGTAATTTCAAATCTAGATGAAAAGATTGACCAGATTCACATTGATCGAGCTTAAAACCCCGAGTAGCAATTTTAAAAACTATTTTGAAAACCCTTTCTGAGTGAGTTTCGAGAGAGTCACATCTAAGGAAAAGTACAGGCTGCATAAAGATGATTAAAAATTCAAAAACAGCGTTTTTTCAATAAGTAACGTGGGGATTAAAGAAAATAGAATGTATATTCTTTTAGAGACACCCTATCGTGCATATATTGATTTTTACCGTTATTGGTATTGCTAAAACAGCAAATTTTTCGGAAACTTTATACCTTGGGGAAGGAAGAAGCTCAAGACACATTCAGATCACAGCATGTTTCATGCACGTTTCTAAAATCTATAAAACTGAATATCTGAACTGTTTCAAAAACTCATTCGTAAACCTTGGCCTCTCGCTGTGGGCTCGGACTATGCGTTACAGAACGTGACAAATTGCCCATCTGAGCAACAATTCGTTCCATCGCTGCTTCTGTCTCGACCAGCCGTTGCCTGAGCTGATCTATCTCTATGTCTCCTGCTGCTTCTAGTGTCCCAGCATGCGTAACATTAGTAAATTGATTCATACGACTTTCTTACTTACACATTAATCAGATTCTCATATTTTGTTTAACAAACAATTTAATTACTCACGCAACTAATTATCAATTTAAATCTAGAGCTTAAACTCAGAACTTGTTAGCCTGGAAGCTATATTGAAGAAGAAACATGTAATGAATGACTTACAATATGCCATCTGATACTGTAAAACTTTTATTTTCCTGCTTATCCTAATGTTCCATTCTTCCTGATAAAAGATTCCCGATTAAAATTCTATCATTTCATACTCGTCAAATTTGACGTCAGTTAGTTTACGAGCGAGAACACCACTCAGGATCTAATGCAGTTGTGATATTTGAGAGAAAACTTCTTTCGGACAAAGTTCGTTAAATTTTCTTCAAATACTTACGATCCTTCAATTCCTCTAACGTCGGTGCAGGTCTGGGAGGTGATGGAGTTCTCTCTTTCTTCTGACGATACAAGGTTCCCGTTACCGCGCTTGTTAAAGTTTCTGGGCTGAAAACCATCTTCCTAAATTCACTCTCGGCGGCCGTCCCCGGATACTCGTTCGTTACATCACCTTCTGCATTTTTCCGCAGTACCTGTGCAGGATTAAAATTGCAAAGTAGATTCGACCATGTCCACTTTTAGATTAAATCTCTCACTAAAGATGGAATAATCTACCTTGACGATAGTATAGAGAAAGAACAGAACAATTCCCAGGGTGTATAGAGGCATTATAATTCCCATTGTTCCGTTTCCCTTTGGCGGTGGCACAACATGTCCAGCACCACCCATTGGCGGTCTCATTTTAGGTATGGTGACATGATCGGGTCTGTCTTTCACCTTCGGCACAATATGGGATGAAGGAATAGCTCTTCCCCGTTCTCTCAACGCGGGATGAAGCCCGCCAGCGTGAGGTGGGGTTCGCCGTTCTTGCCTTATGGTGCCTAAGAGTAAAGATTCTCATTATCTAAATGAGAGAAACTCTGGTTTACGCGTTTCAAAATGACTTTGAAGTCTTTGCAAGCGGGTGATGAAGTGCTAAACCCACACAGGCGGTTCTTCTCTAATCGCATTTGTATAAATTGTTTATTAATCAGCTTTGTATGGAATAAAGAAGGTGATATATGTTGTAATGATCATCTTTGTGCCAAAAGACGTGAGGTTTATGAGAATATAAGCATAAAACAGTATTGCGTTTGGATTAGTTTAGTGACTCGGCGTCATTTAGCGAGCTAAAATTCCACCTCCTTAATGGGCTGAGTTCAGTACATACAGAGACATGACACAATACATATTACGAAGTATGACGGTAGAACTAAATGCTGTAACCCAGACGTTATGGATGTGTCTTCTTGGCGCTATGCCAGACATAAAATGTACAACACAAGCCTGTATTCCATATATACCCGATGACCCGGTCTCAATCGGGATAGCAGATGCCTTAAGCCTTTTAAAGTTAGCCAACCGCTTCTGGTTAGAAGTGACGAAGAATTAAATTTCCAGAAATGGGTCTCAACTCAGAAAAAAAAGTGTAGACACAAAAAGGGTGTTAAAATTTTCAGCTTGTCTTTTTTCGATGACCTCCGGTCAAAAAGCGGTCAGTTTCACATGGAACACCCGATTACAATTCATTATAATTTGAATAACGATGTGATTTTTCGAACACATATCATTTTCTCATCTTGTCTTCGAAGAGAGTGTATGCAGGGAGGATTCAATGGTGTTAACCCCAATTTTCAAAACATAAACACGTACAGTTTTAGTTAAAGTTAGTCGCAAAGTAAAAGCATATGATGTTTTAATAAAACAATGTTGATTATCGCTATATTAGCTTGTGAATGTTGTTTGTATTCTCTCAGAGTATATCTCGTGTCTTACTATGTGGCATGAGGATGTGATATCTTATAAGGTGCGGTGTTCCCAGCTGCGATAGAGGTATTCCAAAATTCATTTTAAGGCAAAGTGAGCTGTTGAAAGATCTGATCTCTTCCAAAACCTGCTTGTAAGATTTTCCAAGTCTTTCTCTTTCTGCCAAGAAAGAAGACAAGTCTATACCGCATCTTGCCAGTACTTCTTCCCTGCATAAACTTGCGCTTTGAGGAGTGAGTTTACCACTTTTCAATGCATCTCTCACGCGAGGATCGACCTGATGATGTCTTACAATGTTTTCGCACATCTCTTGCATTATGTCCACCGCGTTAACGTCGCTCTCAAATATAACATCGCAGCATGCTGTGCAAAATTGACAATGACATTGGGGGAAAAAAATTGGGGAAGATAAAATTAAAAATAACATATTTAGTCTTTCTTATTATTTTTTTCATCAGCTACAGTTTTTCACATTTATGCATCAAGTCTTCAGTATATTATAACGCCTGCTCATTCTCGTTCGTCTATCAGCTATTTTTGAAACTATCATTTCATTTAAAAATAGACATCTACTGGTCATATATTATCGCGCGCGAAAAAAAAATGTTTTAACGTTTTATAAATACGTTATGTTGTTTGATGTCTTATAATATTATAGATATGATTATCATTTTTATATACGCTATGTACTTAACGTATATAGTATAATATTCTATTATAACTATAGAATATCATTTATTGACAAAATTACGTCATAATATCGGAGAAAATATATATTTTTTTTTTTTTTTTTTTTTTGAAAAACCAAAATCTCATGTCGAACTCGATAAACAGAATAGCGGTATTATAATATTTGAATAAATTCAACTTACTCGAGCCATCGGAAGGTGCGGGTTGCGATATGACAGAAGCGGTGAGCATAGGGTAGAATATCTTCGGCCAAAGAACAGCAAAACATCCGGCAACGATAGCGAGAATAAATATCGTTTTTCTAGGACCAAATTCTGCGGTTTCAGCCATTTTTAGATTATATTATAATTTCTTATTATTATATTTCGGTTCGGTTTATATTCGTTCGTCAGTTGTTTTTTTTTTTCTTTTTTTTTTTTTTTTTTTTTTTTAAATACTCATTTCCATATTATATTTATTATAGTATTTTACATAAGATCATTAGGTATATTTAAATTATAATTTTCGATTCAACTTGTTGATGTCTGTATAAAGACGATCTTTACCCCGCGACACGATACTCAATGCGCTTCACTTGTTCGTAGATTAAACCCAAAGACTACAGAAACGAGCAGACAACACCGCGGAGCACACTGTCGTCTGCTATTTTTGGCAGAGCAGGAGCGTACCTAGTCAAAATATAACCAGGCTCCATATTATGACGCGTGAGAATATCATTTTAACAGAAATGAAAATGATATATAAAAAATAAAACCTATCAACGACGTGATTTTATTCGCATAATAAAACGGTATAGAATATAATGACGAAAAATAATATAAGAATAAAATCAACAATATAGCTAAGTATTGATTATTACTATTCTGCCAAAGATATTTCGATTACAATTAGGCAATATTTAGCCAGTTTTATTCGCGCTAGATATTTAACGCGTGAGACCAACGACACGATAAAAATAGAAATCTGGCAATGTCAACTAGATGTATATATATTGCGAGTTTATGTAGTAAGTTAGCGGTATATTATAGGTATAGATATTGTACAGGTATTTCAAAAATACTTTTAAGGATATAATAAAAAAATAAAAATCAACAATATCAAGGGATTGTGTGTGTGTGTGTGTAACAAGTTTTATTTAACTTCTCGCCACGTAGCAGTAATACAATTGCGGCCTTACAATTAACGGAAATAATTTACATTATCAATAATATAGCGCTAAGGAGGAGGGCAGGGTTCCTTTGCAAGCATAAACTATGAGAGAGTCGTCTTGTGATCTTGAAATATTTATTCAGGTCCGCCTCTCTGTAACAATGATATAAGATAAATTTTCGTTAACAGCGCGCCGTAACTTGACTTAATTTAGAGATTGACCAATCAGGAGGCTCGATTCACCTAGCGCGTGGCTAAAGCAAACTCCTGATTGGCCAATTCTTAAATTAAGTCAAATTATGGCGCTGCATAAACCCGACATAACAGGATTAGGAAAATCGTTTGAACTCACGTTGATATAGTCGATTTCTTTAATGTCTATAGGACGCCTCTGGTATCTCGGCGGCAATTGAAAATCTTCAATTATGGGTCTGGTCACAACCCCGGGCCCCGATGATACCTTGGCAGATTTAGGCGACGCCGGTGTTGAGTCAGCTGACTGACGAGTAGCGACTGCGCCGCCTACAGCTAACCAATAAAATGGAGTACGAAAATTAGTCGAATTTTAGGCTAGCTTTAGACTCGAGGATGAAAATTAAACGAAATTCAAACGATTTGTGATAAATTTACCTCTCTCGATAGCATCTTTACGGAATCTTATCATTGGGATGTGCGCTTGTACTACCTGTAATAAGATTTAATGGTTTATTTTTAATCTGAAATCAAGTCGTGTGAGATAATCGCAAGTATAATGATATCGGGACATCCTCACATTATACAGAGAATTTTATTATCATTAAATTTATATTAGCGATCCACGTACTCTCCAGCCTTTACTTGCCATCATTATGCTCTATGATATACTTTATATTTTACTATAATATTAAGAATTTAAACTCCGTTTTAATACCAGAAAAATATTCTTAGAATTAGACTAGATTTGAAGCCAGATGGCGCTGTCGGCGTCTCTCGTTTTAGGTCCTTTACACCTCTCGATTTCTCTGACTTACATGTAATGCATACGTAAGCATTATGTAGGGTAGGAGAATTATCCTTGCTACTTTCTCATTTATTTATTAATCTGTAAATATATTTTCTCATTTATAAATGCTAACTATAACTGTTTGATATACTTTGAAAGCTATAGAAGACGATTTTGAATTTTCTAGAATTTATTACACGGAAAATCCTTCGAATATCAATACAGTAGAACCTCGATTATCCGAAACATGACTTGATTTATCCGAATGCTCGATTATCCGGACGTTGGCTCAAAAAATACATGGTTGCTCGCTGCGTTCTTGCGAGAACCGCGCGTGTTTGAGCATGCTCAAGCGCGTTCCTAGTCTCCAATCGAGGTTCTACTGTATATGATACGTTACACTGATGAATAAGTAATTCCCTACCCTGCCTGGCTAAGACTATTAATTTATTACTCTTTCAAATGAAGATTAATAAAATCTCGTACTAATTCCAAAATCATAAAATATCTTATTTCTGGTTAGATTTTATTTTCAAAAGATTTGCTAAGTTAATTTGACTATTTCTAATGACTTGAATAAGTTGCGAGCTATTATTTAATAATTCAAACAGTTTTCCATGTCTACCTGGATGTTAAAGTAAATGAAATATCTGAAAATTGTATAATATAGATTAAAGGTAATTTTTAAAGCCACATAAATAAATAAGAAACAATTTAATAATGTTATAATACATAGTATTTATTTATTTATTATAACTCTATAAAAAAAGAACTTACATTGAAAATAATATTTTTGGTATTCTAACACATTAATATTAGGAATGATAAATAAGATAGCACGGGTATGTGTGTGTATTTTGTGTATGTATGAATGTGGTTGTGAATGCATGGCGCATACAATATGATACACGATATATAATGAGAAGAGAGAAATGGCGATATATCGCATAAAACGCGATAATTTTCAAAAAAAAAAAAAAGGAACAGTCTCCAATCACTTAACGAAAACTCAAATAATTTATATGAGTTAAAGAGAAAGAGAGAACAAAAACACGAAATTCTGGTTTCATTCCTAGAGTTCTTTAGTCCACCTCTTCCATGCGGGACGCGTCTTCGTTGTCACCTTCGACTGGCGTAACTTCAGCGACTGGTACTTCCTCCTCTGGGATAGGTTCCTCCTCGTCAATTCCCAGACCAAGTTTGATCATGCGATAAATTCTTGCAGCATGAACCTGCGGCTCGTCTAAGCTGAAGCCTGATGATAGCAGAGAAGTTTCGAACAGTAAAACGACCAGGTCTTTAACTGCTTTGTCGTTCTTGTCCGCCTCAGCCTTCTGGCGCAGAGTTTCAATCACCGAATGGTCGGGGTTGATTTCAAGGTGTTTCTTAGCGGCCATGTATCCCATGGTCGAAGTATCGCGGAGAGCCTGAGCCTTCATTATCCTCTCCATATTAGCTGTCCATCCGTATTGCGATGTGACAATGCAGCATGGAGAATCGACTAGTCGGTTAGACACGACGACCTTCTCTACCTTGGTGTCCAAAATGTTCTTCATAATCTTGCAGAGGTTTTCGAACTTGGCTTTGTCGTCCTCTCGCTTCTTCTTCTCCTCGTCATCTTCGGGTAGTTCCAATCCCTCCTTGGTAACAGACACCAGCTGTTTACCGTCGAATTCTTTCATCTGTTGTACGACGTATTCGTCGATCGGTTCGGTCATGTAGATTACTTCGAATCCACGCTTCTTTACACGCTCGACGAACGAGCTGTTGGCAACCTGTTCCTTGCTCTCGCCAGTGATGTAGTAGATGTGTTTCTGGCTGGCCTTCATACGCCCTACGTATTCCTTCAAGGAACATACTTCGTCTCCGGAAGCTGAGGTGTGGTAACGGAGAAGGTCGGCTAGTTTGCTGCGGTTTGTGCTGTCCTCGTGAATTCCAAGCTTGATATTCTTGCTGAACTGTTCGTAGAACTTCTTGAACGACTCTTTGTCTTCGGTCAATTCTTCAAAAAGCTCCAAGCACTTCTTTACCAAGTTCTTCCTGATTACTTTAAGGATTTTGTTCTGCTGAAGCATCTCCCTAGAAATGTTGAGTGGCAGATCTTCGCTGTCGACTACACCCTTCATGAAGTTAAGGTACTCTGGTATCAGTTCTTCGCAGTTATCCATGATGAACACCCGCCTGACGTAGAGCTTGATGTTGTTCTTCCTCTTCTTATTTTCGAATAGATCGAAAGGCATGCGTCTCGGTACGAAGAGAAGAGCTCTAAACTCTAGCTGTCCTTCAACAGAGAAGTGTTTTACGGCGAGATGGTCTTCCCAGTCGTTGGTAAGGGATTTGTAAAACTCTCCGTATTCCTCCTGGCTGATATCATCCGCGTTACGAGTCCAGATGGGTTTGGTTTTGTTCAGTTCTTCGTCCTCTGTGTATTTTTCAACAATAGTTTTGGTCTTCTTTGCCGGCTTTTCCTTCTTGTCTTCGTCACCGTCTTCACCGACATCTTCGATCTTTGGCTTTCCATCTTCTTCCTCTTTCTTCTCTTCGGGTTCGGCTTCAGCCTCGTCGTCGCTGAGCTCCTTCTCCCTCTCCTTTTCAACTAGCAGTTTAATCGGATATCCAATAAACTGCGAATGCTTCTTGACGATTTCCTTGATCTTACTTTCCTCCAAAAATTCAGTCTGATCTTCTTTGATGTGGAGGACAATCTTTGTTCCACGTCCCATAGGCTCACCAGGATCTGATCTCACGGTGAACGAACCTCCGGCGCTAGACTCCCACAGGTACTGTTCGTCGTCGTTGTGTTTAGATACTACCGTCACTTTGTCGGCGACCAGGTAAGCTGAGTAGAAACCAACACCAAATTGACCAATCATAGAGATATCGGCTCCGGCTTGAAGAGCTTCCATGAATGCTTTTGTTCCTGACTTGGCGATGGTACCCAAGTTGTTTACCAGGTCTGCTTTGGTCATACCGATACCGGTGTCGATCAAAGTTAGAGTGCCGTCATTCTTGTTGGGGATGATTTTGATGTGAAGATCTTTACCAGAGTCAAGACGCGACGGATCGGTCAACGATTCGTAACGGATTTTGTCAAGGGCGTCACTTGAGTTTGAAATCAATTCTCTGAGGAAGATTTCTTTGTTTGAATAGAAGGTGTTGATGATCAATGACATCAACTGGGCTATCTCAGCCTGGAAGGCGAATGTCTCTACCTCTGCCCCTGCAGTCTCCATTTGTTCAGGCATCTGTGAAAATGGTTTTAAAATTGTTAATATTGATCGGGAATTGACGAGATTATAGATTGATGCGAAAGAAGTTATGAGTTACGTTAATTTCTTTGATTTAGTTACGAAAAATTGACGAAATAAGTGACGGACTAAAACGTGGGGGCGCACAAAGGAAAATGAAAAGAATTGCAATTCATTCAGAAGCCAGAACCGGTTCAACGGCTTCGATTAATAATATTAGATGACTAGCAACGAGCGAAAAGCTTATTTCAGAATATATGGTTTTGGGTATCCTGTACTTACGATTTCTTGCTTTCAGTATTCGAAAAACAACGGTTGGATGATCAATCGGTTTTTAGGTTGTAGTAACACGACCTAGCGCACTCGCGGTGATTTATGCAATGACTCGCGCACGCCGCGTGCTTCGTTTATATAGGAGCTCGACGAGTGAAATATTCTCGAAGGTTCTAGATCTTTCCTGATACTCTGAACGCCTCACGTCCGGTCAAATTGACTACGAATCTAGTTTGTTAATATAGAAACAAAAGCTGGTTGTGAAATCGATTAGTGAAATCGAAGTATTTAAAAAGCGTGATATATACAGGGTTCATAGATTTTAATGAAATTATTTTTACATATATAAATATCGTCGCCAAGTTCGTAATACGACAACATTGTACTTCCGGCATTTGTTCGGAGAGAACGTTCCCGAACTCGGAAGCCGGTAGAATTTTCTATAGCCTATTATAGAAATGTACGTTAATCGATTATTCATAGAATATTTGGCGAAATTTTGAATAAAATAAAGTTCAAGCTTTGTTTTTAATTCCCTAAAATTATCGTTGCATCTAATTAAGGCGAGAGAATAAAGATCGATTTGAGAGACGCATACATGCGCGTTTCCCGCAAGCCTAGCTACATACATATATATACACCTATACGCATACTAGGTGTAGATCGATGTTGTCCAACACCTTGAGAACGAAATACCGCAGCTCTTTAAAGTAGATTGGCTGTGTAAAATTTCGATGAATTTAATTCAGGAATGGTATATATTAACGCTGTAATGAAATTATTTTATAGATTAGGAATCTGACGAAACTGATGATATTCGTTATTTATAGGATTTGGAATACCGAGTGCGTTGGATGACTATTGGAATTTGGTAACACGTATAGGTATCAGGTATAGCCTTGGTGATACACACATAGCTATCGAATTACGAGCTAGGAGTTGAGCATGCCAAAAAAAATTCCAGCCTATTCATTGACCGTTTTTTTATTTTATTTTTATTAATTGTTTTTTCTCGTTCATTAGTGTTCCAGTTTAGGTAATATTAGAAGAAGTATTACTACTTACTTCGAAAAGTAAGAATGTGTAATACTCTTGGTCGGTAAGAACGTATCATTCTCTTCTCTTACCATGCGAGTAGCAGGGAGGTGGTGCCCTCGCGCAGCGAACTATTAAAACTGTGATTCGAACGTTTCGGAGATTTGAAATTACCATTTCGAGTCCCAAATTCCGGTTCATATTTATTCCTCGAGTCAAGTTTGATTAATCATTTCTACAGATCGAACGCCAAAGACCTTGGCAAGGTCAAGGAATTGAACCTCGCTCAATCTACCGGTTATTATGTATTTCTATAGAATGATCGAACGTAGGTATTTTATACTATACATACATTCACTCCCCAGTAGTCAGTATGCCTATAGTCTCGTCTATACTATACAACGATCTAAAACTTGACTTGAAACAATTATTTTATCATTTACTGTAAAATTTTTTATCACAATTCACTAGTACTGGTTGATAAGAATATATAGTATACATCTAAAGTTGGGATATTTTTTATCGCTCTTCAAGTCTTGGTTCTATACTAAAGTCCCATCCCTTTCAGTTTCATTCTGTTATTTGCCGCATTCTGAACATGAAAAGGCTGAAAAGATTGTAGGGCAAAATTTTGGGGGCTGTTTGAAAATGAAAAGTTTCACAAAAATGATCCTAGCATTGAATTTGATTTCCGATAAAGTTACTATTTCGATTAATTTTCATCAATCTACTGCTTCTTCGGGTTTCGTTTCAAGAATTTTCTTGCTTTTGAATATTTTTCAAAAATTAACGTATTTTCATTAGAACGTTATGATTTATCGAAATACGTTTCTATAATAACGTATTAACTCGGATCGAAGAATAATTTGATAATATTTTGATTTGAGTTCTTTTTTTTAACAGATTATTTTCAGAAATTGATCTTCCTCTGTCTTATAGATATGTACAATAAATTCTAACTAACGGTAATGGGTAGGATAAATTTTAATGGCTGCATCATCAGTTACCTGTATTTAATAATTTGCTGGAATCTTTGTTGCGTGCAATAAAAACGAATGTTAAAAGGTATGCACCTGCAACTATAGGTATATACGATGACTAATCATAGGTATACGCATACACATTGCTGTGTACACGGTATCGTATGCTATATGTCATACTATGCTATACTACAGCATGTACTACGTGCAAAATTAGGATTCCAAGAAATGCTAAACGAGCATAGTACACATATATATGCCTCTCTTTTTTTTCTGTATAGATTAAAATTCCCTGAAAACTATGACGAAACTTATGTTACGTGGGAAAACAGATTTATAATAATGATGAGCCTATCGCTTCGAATCAATGACTCTGTTTTTTTTTTTTTTTTTTTTGTCAATCTAATGACATCATTGTACGTAATTACATTCACAATAAGCTTCATATTTCTTATAACAAGTTATTCGAAGTTCTTCTTTTTTTTTTTCTTCTTCCTATCGTTATAGTATTAGCCGGTAAATTGACCGTGACAGACTGTTAATTACAGTAATGTTTAAGACTGGACAGAATTCATATATACTAAAACATAAACTATATACTTACCCGCACAGAGCAGGAACCGATTATACTATAAGACTTAAGACCTGCCTATTATTCAACCTTACCACTATTGCAGGAGACAGGAATTTGGATTGAGGTGCATGTATATATAATACAGTATGCATAATAAAGGATAATAATCGGCTTTGAACATTACACAATAGTTTATTATTTGATTGAAGGACAATACAATGAATTATTATACGTCGAGTACTATTCTGAAGAGATCCAAGTAAAGGAGAGTTTCCCTTCCACGTTTACGTACAGTACTATCTTATTTAATGCATAAATAACAAAGAAATATTATACATATTATATGTAGATTGTAGAATATAATCGACTATCTGATGATATGGCGAGGATCTTAACTCCGGTAACCTAGCTTTATGAAGTCGAATGAAACTCATACAGCTAGATAACCAAAGAAAATGTCCGAGCCAAAATTGGAGAGAAATCATCGGGGTATACTTTGGTGAGGAAACGATTTGGTTTATCTTCCGTGTGTGCGTATTATATTATATATATGTATATAAGATGGCAAATAAAATTTCAACACGTTACTATTTGCTTTTCTTCAAAATACGACCAAAGTCTGACGCACACTGCTTCTATGCTGCCACTTCTTAGCTTTTATACATTTCAATACAACTTCTAACAAATTCTTCTATCCTTGACTAATTCCCACAACATAGGTATAATACAAGCATCGGTTCATCAACCTAGCAGATCTATCAAACTTTTGTTTACAATATAATGACTTTATACTAATTCATAAAATCTGATGTGCTGGTATCGAGAATCGATGAAATTTTTCAAATTCTGCCATGTTTTTTTTTGTTCTGTAGCCACGTGCAACTCTCCGATAAACGTCCTTCTCAAAGTACATCTTGATGTGATATAGGGAAGAAAAAAAAAACAAAAACGTTGGGTTGCTCTCAATCTGAAACACATAAAACAAACACAGTCAGACTTAAGATCTTGTTATTGGATAGATTTGAATCAACGTGCGAAACTTGAGTGCCTTAAAAGTGAACCAGCCATTGACATTTCGGAGTGAAAGTAGCTCAAACCTCTTGTTATATATGTATAATAATAACAATAATGATTGTAGCTATATAGAAGCTAAGAGGCGTTAGAATTCTACTGCTGGAATTATGATCACCTTATATTATATTTCCGATTGCATATTAAGGAGATTGCGCTAATTCCTCTTAATTTTAACTTCATATAGCAACAACATTCGCATAGCAATTAATATTTTTTAAGTTTTTTTTTTTTTTTTTAAGCTGCTAATCAATAAACACAACGATAAAAGTAAGAATATTCCTAAATCTTTCAGTCTTATCTATAATTGTCCGAATTATACAGAAAAGTTGATACAGTAGAACAAAAAAATCGACCTGGCATTAGTCTCTTGGTTAATTCTTATCAATGATAATTCTAAACAACTATGATGCGAATTATGTTATATTATGGTAAAATATGTTAAGATAACGACATTAATACTCACGCAGTCTGAACGACTGCTAATTGACAATTAAATAATGTATATAATAGCTAAATTGATTATAGTATAATTTTAGCCGGTGATTGAATAGCTAATTTCGGAAATGATTCGTGAAACGGGCAAACAACGATGACGAGTGACCGGTCTTTTGATCGTTATGGGCGTGATTAAATGGTAGAACTATTGCAGATGGTCTCATCGTCAGAGTTTGGAGCCTTAAATGCCCGAAGGGGCCAAAGGCTTTAGACTTAAGTCACTTCGACGCAGACAGTTCTTTCGCAACGCGCGTCCATTTCCATTTGGAGAAAGTTACGATATTTAACAGTATGTAGGTAACATACTTGTACACGCGTGTATAGGTACCCGGATTCGATTCATTTTTAACCAGCTCAATTTCATCGTTATTCCGATTTGAATATCATTTTCGTTAATACTACCAATTTACGTTATAATTTTAAGCCAAATCTCGTCGATCATTTAAAGAAGACATGAGTGGAACTTTCATAAGCTCCGCTTGTACCCAAAAAACGTTCGATTAAGAAAATTCGAAACAGTGTGTCAATTGGTGAGAAGAGTTCGCCTAAAGTTTCGGCGGGAAATTAACTCAGAATATTTTGATCTTACGATAAATTTCATTCCAGGAATAATTCTACATCGAGTTATCGAGTGTCGGCAATTCCGCGATCTTTTATACAATGAGTCTCTTCTTCTATCTCTCGGGACTTGCTCCATCTATCACGATCTCGACTACGGTTGCATAATGTTACAAGTTTTAGCGACATATATCTGTCAGGGGCCTTCAGTATGCGGTGAACGAGTATTATAGAAGGCCCTTGAACTCTACGTAACTAACGCAAGAACGATTTGCCGGTTCTGTTTTACCGGCAGCGCTGAGCTCCGCTTAGCGAGTTCTCTTTTTTTTTTTTTTACTTTTTTTTTTGTATTTCAAATGAAACTCCGTTTCAGCGCCTCGTTGAATAACAATTACCTTGATTTACTATTCGACGAAAGTTTCTCCTCACATTGTTTTCACAGAACCGCGAGCGAAAGAAAACGTTCTTCATTATAAAATAATCGCTTGGTTCAACACTGCAAATCTGACTCAAGATTTCTTATACCTACGATTCGCAATCAATCAGACCAATTTATTGTTATCCCTCGATTTAAGCTATAATGCGAAAATTTGGACAATTTTTTAAGTTGACTGCTTTCAATCATTTCATTTTTCAACTCGCGCAGCTTATACCAACGATATCGATGTATACGCCCGATAATACCAATTACGTAATCTTCCGCGTCCAAATATAGCGTTCGATATTTCAAGTTCCTAACATAAAAAGGATGAAGGAAAAAAAAAAAAGAAGCAAATACGCGATTATAAGAAACCAGTTTCAAATTATAAAACGGCGACTAATCTTATCCATATTCCGTATACTATACCGTTAATATATCTACCGAATCTACTTAAATTTGCAAATCTCCAAAATCTTAAAACGTAAATGGCAAATGGCATACTCGCGCATAGCTATAGTTATATGCACGCATATAAGTGCTTCTGCGAAATAGCATTATAAATGTGTAAGTTATATAGAGACTTACAATTAGCGGATGAGCAGTAGAGATTAACGGTTTCCATACGGCAAGGCTGTACTGTACTGTACACTCCTTACGTCTGTCCGTTACATACACAGAAAAAAAAAAAAATGTTAACTTGAGCCAAGAAAATTTTGTGCGGTCCAAAAATGAAGACCGAAATTTTGATTTGATCCGAGAAAATTTTGGTCTTCATTTTTTGGACCGCACCAAATTATCTTGAATCAAGTCAACCTTTCTTTCTGTGTAGGTGTTTCAAAAAAAAATTTCTTTTTTTTTTTCATGTAACGCACTGACTGAAAATAACGATCAATTAACTATATAATATATTTTATAGCATAAGTTTCCCGCCTTAACCGAATCTTACATGCTACATAAACCGTCCACAGTAATAGCTACGTAGCGTTTTTTTTTTTTTTTTTTTTTTTCTATCATCCTCTTTCGCTAGTTGAAAAAAAAAAAAAAAAAAAAAAAAAAAAAATTCGCTGTCGATGCAGACTTACACAGTACTTTCTCATATACTACCTACGTGGTAAGTATTATATGATATACCTATATTATATGTATGTACATACATAGCGCGTCTCTACTACTACAAGTTACAACACACACACACACACGTCTTCCGCGTGCCAATGAACTGATTGTATACGCGTATAGGTATATACTGCACATTATACATATCGATGGACTAATTCCATAGGGGCGTAAGCGACAAAAAATTATTTTTTTTGCGGATATGCCCAAAAGATTCTCCATTGCATGAAAAAGATTTTGCCACTATAAAAGCGGATTTTTTTTTTTTTTTTTTGCCGCTTACGCCCGTTTGGCATTAGGCCATCGATATATACATAGTTGTGATAAATTTTCAATACGAAATGTATTTTGTTCTCATTATTGACTATAATATAATTTATACTACCCTATACTGCATACGTACGTTTTTTTGTTGCGTGATATCGTTGCGGCTATAACTTATATAGGTATGTATATCTTAAGTTCTGCAATAGCCGCGGCACAATCGGGAATCTCATACTTTGTAGAGTACTATACTCGATATAGCAGCTGCTGGTAGCGCGCGGTTGAGGTATCTGTGTGAACTTTAATATTACGACATTGAAACTACCCTACCCTACCTTACCGCAAGGATTTTTTTACCGACAAACGTGAAACCGTACGGATACGATACTCTGCGCTCAAATTTTTTAAGACACGAGGATGAAGGAACGAGAGAGAGAGAGAGAGAGAGAGAGAGAGAGAGAGAGAGAGAGAGAGAGAGAGAGAGAGAGAGAGAGAGAGAGAGAGAGAGAGAGAGAGAGAGAGAGAGTGATAGAGGGAGAGAGGGGGGAAGAGAGAGAAAGATAAAGATAAAGAGGGAGATAGATTGATATATAGAGAAATGAGGAATGAGATATACATATGCGTGTATAAAGTATTAAAGAATAAGGAAACAGTTTCGATGAAGAAGAACTCTGGCATAGAGTTAAAAGAACGGGGAGAACTAAACAGGGAAGAGGTAAAAGCTATAATATAAAGCACACCTGGAACAGTCCGCGACGAGTTCACTCCCGCACTCACTGAGGCACTGGCCCCGCGCCGTACTTCTTGGGCCACACACACCTTTCGTGTTTCCCCTCCGTACGACCCCCTGGTCATTTCTACCTCAGGATTGGTCCGTTCAAATCCTTGCCACGTGACGTCACCGATTCGAACGTACTTACCGTCTTTTCTCTCCCCCTTATATCCTCGGGCCTTTTTCCCCTACCAAACTACTTATATTACTATATAGGTAGATGATTGTGAGAGAGAAACTATAAACGAGTCGCGTTACTTACCTACCTACCTACCTACCTGCCCACACTACTCTATACACTATATACCTAGGGTATGCTTGTACTATACGTACGTATTACGTGTTTCAGAGTATAGCCAGGGGTATGCTAGCAGCTAGAGAGGAGCGGAAGAGAGACCTGTAGCCCGCTACCTGGATCCCCTTAGCTTATAGTCTTATATCTACTACCTGGTAGACTCGGGACGTTGAGTTAACGTATATAACCTGGGTATACTATACAGGCGCATGAGACGATGCGATCGAGGAGGCTGAGTGGCTGGCGGGGTCTCGGCAGGTAAAGAGACGCGGGCCCCATGAGTAGGGTAAAAAAATTGAGGAAAAAAGAAAAAGAAGAAGAAAAAAAAAGGAAAATCGAAAACCGGCCACGAGATCAGGGGGCGAGAGAGAAAGAGCAATGTACGAACGAGTCTGTAGGGAGGAAAAAGGAGAGAAGACATTCCAACCGCTGTAGTCGCCCCATAGGCCGTAACCATTCCCATGCCTTTAGAGCAAATCTTTACAGCTCCCTCTACTTCGCCGACGCTACGTTACCTCGGTTCTTCTTCTTCTTCATCATCTTCTTCATCTTCTTCTTCTTCTTCTTCTGCTTCTTTCTGCCTTCTTCTTCTTCTTTTACAACAAACCCACTAGCTGCAGCAGTCAGATATAACAGCCGTATACGCATTTCACATATTCAAGGGACGCGTTTAGCCACTGGCGTAACTCTGTCGATAAAATTTAAACTTTTGATTAATTACGAGCTAAATTTGCTACTGATTTAGGTATCTGTTTAAATCACAGTCTCTCTTTTCCTATTTATTCGAATATGCGACGCATCAAGGAAAAGTTTCACCTGAATTGTACTAAAATTCTTCCACATCGTCCCGCAGCTTACCTAAAATGCTGCGAATTCATTAATTACCGCTTGCCTTCACCGAATCTGGTAATTCCAGCGCAAGTAGCTTACTCACGCGGAACAGCTGCAGGCAATACAAGAAAATGATCATATATTCTATGTAACTTTTGAGTATAGGTATATAGGTACTACTTTATTTTTAGGTTATAATAAATCCATGCGCATTATAGGTATACAACGCGCATATATACTTACGCCACTGTGCATATAATATAATATAGGTACACCTCATTTCTACGCCTTTTTATATCTACACCATTTATACCACCTTGATGTATACTATACTATGTAGGTACGTATGTCGATGTATTGTACCCATATGCCATTCCCGCAGATGCGTAAATACATCGTGAGTATAAGTATATTCCATTTACACGTTGGATCTTTCAGTCAGACTATTATACCTAGACAGAAAGAAAGGTTGACTTGATTCAAGATAATTTTGCGATCCAAAAATGAAGACCGAAATTTTCTCGGATCAAATCAACATTTTTTCTCGAGCCAAGAAAATTTTTCAAATTTTCTTGGTTCGAGAAGAATTTCGATTTGATCCGAGAAAATTTCAGTCTTTTCCAAATTTTCTTGGTTCGAGAAAAATTTTGATTTGATCCGAGAAAATTTCGGTCTTTTCCAAATTTTCTTGGTTCGGGAAAAATTTTGATTTGATCCGAGAAAATTTCGGTCTTCATTTTTGGACCGCAAAATTATCTTGAATCAAGAACAATTTTCTTGGCTCAAGTTAACCTTTTTTTCTGTGTATGTATGCGTTATTCTTCCGATTGTTCAAATCTATTTCCTTCCAACTTTTCGCAACAGAGAAAAAAGAAAAAAAAAACACCGATTTTCACGTATATAAGAATAAGTGGCTCGTTTGATTGAAACGTTATATAGAGTCTTTAAAAACTGCGCTTTTCTTTTCAAATATACTAACATATCTCTATGCGCGGCGGGCACATCGCATGGTTCTGACAAAAATTTAAGAGTCTTTTGTATCTTTCTTCGACAGGATAATAAATTTAAACTGATTTGCGTTTGTCGGACGAGTTAAGAATTCAAATTTGAAGGTAACAAGAAAAAAAGAAAGAAAAAAAAGACACAAAATAAAGATAGAACTGAAAACTATACAACACGAGTCGTAATATATAAGTTCAACAAACTATAGATTCTGCACTGCGATTATAGTTTAAATAATATAATGATTATTCTCTCATAGTTATCGTTATGCCTGTGACAAATATAAAGATCTTCCGAAAGCAATTCCGTTCAATATATATACCTTACAATATAATAGTTTATATTAAAATGAACTTAAGCCATTAGCTTATTTTCAATCTCGAGACCCAAATAAGGCTCTGTCCTGTTATGCCTATTATATGATACGCAGCTACCTAAGAATATTGAACTTTACCATATACGTATTGTTAAATGTGTCATCATCAATTTTGTTACATAGGTATAAATATATCAGTGAAAATAAAGTCTTGCGGTTAAAGCTCAACGAACTAGATATAGACTTAAACTTTATTATGCAAATTTGTGTCGCAAAACGAATTTATTTCTAAATTTAATTCGACTGACCTTCGTTCGACCTCGGATAAAATACGGGATCCGGTGCCGAAAGGAACTTCAAAATGATTACGCATATAATATAATATGGTGTTTATACTATGTTGTAGTACACTATAATTAGTATATTATGTGGCATGCCCGTAAACCAAGTGTTTTTCGGCGAGAATAATGATTTCAGGACGAGCTAAAGGCGAGCCGGAAGCGAGTCCTGAAATCATTATTCGAGTCAAAAACGGTTTACGGGTGCGCCCCATACTGTATTTTTTTCGAAATAGGCATGAAAAGTCACTTTGACGCCTGTTGAGATTCACTAGACGAAGACTGAGGTTATGGTGCGATCTGTCGCGCACTTCGAACCGCGCATCGAAACTGCCGTATAAAGACTTTATACGGCAGCTTTGGAATGCGCACTTCGAACTGCGCATCCAGACTGCCGTATAAAGACTTTATAGGGCAGTTCTGAAAACAACCGTATAAAGTGACACTTTGTGGATCGAAAACAGGCGTCAAAAAGTGACTTTTCAATGCCTATGCCAAAAAAAAAATAATACATATCCTATCAATATTTTAAGATCTGTGTTTTCGTTTGTTTCTTGTCTCGTCGAATTATTTTCCGATTGAACATAACGTACTTCTAAGCAACAAATTTGGTCCGTATACATAATCTTATAGTTGATCGAGATGATGCGAACCGGATGTATAGTATGAGTATAGAGTGCGCCTTTTAAGACACGTTAAGAAAGAGAAAGAGAAAGAGGGAGAGAGAGAGAGGGAATGAGTTAGTGAATAATATAGTAGGTATAATATAATATGGAAAGCCCAACATTTTGTATGTAGGTAGCAGATACAACGAATCTATTACGGTAATAAAGGTTCAATAAACAAATCTGTTTTTATTCAGATTTTTCGAAATCTCATTTTCATTCTTATCGTCAATTTTCACATGTTTACCAACCACTGCAGGGCAGCAGGAAGACCTTCACGCGGTTCGTAATATGCACCATACGGAGTAATGCAGGCTGGTAGTTCCGGGCTGACGCCCTTGGACTTCCGGCGGATGTGAGGCGTCCTTGCTTTAACTCTTCGTTCTTTTACTACACTCCCGATTACCTACTATAGGTAAAGGTATGTGCTGCAGCGTCTGGCGGTTACTCAAACTATATACTTGTGATATATATTCATAATTTATACATCGAAATTCCCAATTATATATAGTGTGCATATTAGGGTGTGCCAAAAAAAAAAAAAAAATCGAACGCACATCAACATTCCGGTAGAACATCTCAAATAGAATATCTCAGCCAAATATGAGCTCTTAATATTGATATTTAGAATTGCCTAATTTCGTTACTAATTTTAGTTACTAATTTTAGTTACTAAAATAGGCAGTTCTAAATATCAATATAGGCCTCTTGGATAACATACAGACACGCTACTAGTGTGCGTGAGAGCTGTGTACATATACGGCTGACAGCGCCGCCTAACGTGGACGTTTGACAAAACAGTGACGTGAATTTCATGCATGTATACGCCACACAAGCTTAGTCTACTTTGTATGTAAAGGTATCCAAGAGGCCTATTAAGAGCTCATATTTGGCTGAGATGTTCTATTTGAGATGCTCTACCGAAATTTCGATGCGCGGTTGAAAAATAAATCATTTTTCCCAGAGTCGTATGACTCTATGACGCTATGACTCAATGTTTACAGGCGAATATCTCTTAATCGGTAAGAGTTAGGAAAATTCTATCTCAGTACTTTTTTGTAGAGCGTGAAATTCCCTATAAGAATCTGTATTCAGATAGTTTCTAAATCAAGCCGGTTACGAGAAAAAACAATTCGAAAACTTTCCAATTGTTTTTTTTTTCACGTGTTATTCAAATCAAAAATGGGAAAACTGAGTTAGGCAGTTCTAAATATCAATATTAAGAGCTCATATTTGGCTGAGATATTCTATTTGAGATGCTCTACCGGAATGTTCATGTGCGTTTGATTTTTTTTTTTTTTTTTTTTGCACACCCTAATGCATATAAATATTCGGATAGTGCAGCAGCTGCAGTTGGGTTCAGTTCGATGTAGGGTTTCTCTTTTAACCAAAGGTTCATGCTGGTGCTGCAGGTACGGAGATCAGGATAGAAAAACACTTTCAAGAGGATAATCGATCGGTCTTGCGGTTCGTTAGGCTGTAGGTTTTATGCCTCCGTTCCATTATATACCCGCAATAAAGAATAAACTAACTGATTAAACGTCATTTTTTGTTTCAATTGCCTCACGCTGGTTCAGGATCTTAATGCGAGTTTCCTCACTAATTTATTCATTCAAGCTATATGATTATCACTTATCAGTATAAAACAGTTTCTTATACTCGTTAACACAACTACGCCCGCACAATTCCACTGCACTCATCCCTTAATATATAATTCTAATGTAAAATAA
Organism: Tenthredo mesomela; assembly: GCA_943736025.1. Lineage (NCBI taxonomy): Eukaryota > Metazoa > Arthropoda > Insecta > Hymenoptera > Tenthredinidae > Tenthredo > Tenthredo mesomela. Next base: position 13,028,781 of record OX031021.1, on the reverse strand, counting down.
AATCGGTTCAAATATATTTTATTCAAAAATTTATGAATACATATTTTCGATCATTTCATATAATTATTACAATAATTGATAACAAATAAATCCAAAATATTGTCGTATATCGCTTTAGTGATGGCGATAGGTTGATAAAACCGTGTGATCGCACGACTGGCGAGCTTCTTGCTGTGCAATTATTATAGGGAATAAGTTGGATACTGCATAATCGTGGTATAGAATGTAGTTGTAGTCTCAACTTATATTCTCGGACTCCATAGGCATATATGCGAGTATATATTCTCTACCCCGTCGGCGTTTTGTGCCGGATCCTTTAGAGCCTCTTTCTTTCACGTTCCTCTTCTTCTTCTTCTTATTCTCGCATTCTCTTTCTCTCTCTCTCTTTCTCTTTCGTTCTCCCACTCACCATGAGCACCCGCCGGACAGGTTACAGTAATTTTACCGGGTCCTGCTGCAGCAGCAGCACGAGAGTCGCGCCGAGGGTACAGCGACTCTTGACTCTTGGAAAAGGATCGTATCGAACTAAATCTTTCGACTTCACTCTATGCTATATACTTATTCGAAGGCACAATCCACCCCAAAACTTTAAATATCAATTTTTCTTATGTTTCTTCTCTTCGTTTCTCCATTTTAATCGCTGCATATCATATCTATTCATATGTTTTTATCAGTTATACAGCCTAAAAATATCTGCGCGGTCATTGATTTGGGGGTTATGTATTTTCTGTAATGTTCCTTCATCATTAAATTAGAGAGAAAAAATAGTCCCCTCAAATTAGACATTAAGGAGTACATGATCCTTGCGCGATTAGATATAATTTTAGTTCAAACAAATTCTTTTGTCACTAATTTATACATTCTTAAAAGTTATTATGTATAGTAACGCGTATATATGTATAGAAATTCGAGGAGGACAACGCGATTAAAATTTCTACGAAATGTTTAGCAGTTAGCAAGCATCGAGTATAAATATTGGTTCGCACCTGCCCGACCAGGTCAAAAAGAACGCGGAGACCTCCGAACCCCCCGAAACTAAGTTTATATAGGTGCCTCGCCCTTTTTGGCCTCCGCATCGGCCCCACCCGACGCCGTCGTCCGCTTATAGCCTCGCCCGAAATTTCCCGCCGGTTTTAACCTCTGTATAAGTCCCACACCGGGAGGTGCAGCAGATTATAGGTATATATACTATAGGCTTTGGTATACGAGTGTAACGAAAAAGGTTTTCATTATCGAATAACGAAACAAGTAAATTATAAATTACAGATATTATAGATTCAAAACATATATAGGTATTCACATAATGGACACGTCTCGAAAATTATTCAATGTAAAGAAAAAAACATATGGAAAGAGCTATTGTCAACTTGTTAAGTAATTTGAAAAAATCATGCGCTTCTTTTCTTTGTTCAAATATGAGGTTTATACGCTGTATAGTACCACAATTCTGATTCACACTCAGAAAAAGGTCTTGTTGCCACAACCAAAATTTGGGTTATTATATGCGGACAATCACATTTTTTGTTCAGTCAACCAAAAATTTTGTTGGAATAGCCAAAATTTTGGTTGTCCTAAAAAAATTTGGTTTTCCCAACAAAATTTTGGCTATCCCAAAGAAATTTTTGGTTGACTGAACAAAAAATGTGATTGTCCATATAATAACCAAATTTTGGTTGTGTCAACAAGACCTTTTTCTGACTCAGAAGAACATGTCTTTCACGCTTCATACGACGTCTTAAGGTTTAGGAAAATCTAGAAAAATCATTTAAAAACTCTCTCATCTGATCGGAAAATGCCAGAAACATTGTTCGAATTTAAAGCAGGTAGTCTTCTTCACGAAAATATATATCGTTCGGTCTTATGGTGACGAACTCCATTTCGGAGATACTGGAATAAATTTTTACCAACTTTTTTTCTGAAAGCCCAGTTGAAAAGCAACAATTTTCATTTTTGGATCTCGAATCATAAAATCTCCTCGATATTTGCCACTAGAAATTTATCAAAAATCATGATATATGCCCGAGTGCTCGACATTGAATTCGGAAGGTTCTAAAAACGCTCGACACGTGGTGGTTTGATATTCTTAAAAATTTTCTCCACCCCTGCGTCACATGATCGGGAAAAAGTCGTTGGGCTGCACTCCGACGAGGTTAACGCCTCGATCGTTTTATTATCCGATCCTTCGGCCAGGCCGAAAGTCAGGTAGAATCTCGGAAACCGTTTTGGTACTCGCATTCCTTCGAACAACAACCTCTCCCGCGTCTACTGTGCGTGTCGTTAGCCCTGGTGCACCTTATAGTTAATGAACCCCCCGTCAGGAGCAGGGGAGTTGCGGTAGAAAACCGAGAATACCGCGCTGCAAGCTGCAACAACCAGAATGGGACTTGTATGGGACTTTATTCCTATACAAAGTATACAAAGTTATAGAAATTTTTCGGTCGAAACTCATTGAATTTGCTGCAAAAGTACTAAGCGTGCAAAATTTTCACCAGCTAATGAGACAAAATGGGGAAATAAAAATGCTCAATAAGATGTTATACCTTTTCTGAAAAACTTTTAAGGTCCGAAGTTTTCGGAGAAAATAAACAAAATTCAGAGAAATCGGACTCCGAATGTCGGCTATATGGTTGAGTTTTTCGGACAAATTCTAGAATCGGAAAACTTCTTTTGTAGTATTTTTCAAACATTATGTTACCGATTTTTATCTGAACAGAGTCACAACTTAAGATAAAGATAAATCTCCGTGATTCCAGTTGACGTCCAACCTTCATGTATAAGAAATAATTATTGTCCAATAAATTTTAATGGAAAATTGAATCGTTGAATCAATAATCTTTCTACACTCAGAAAAAAGTCTTGTTGACACATACAAAATTTTGGTTATTATATGTACAATCACATTTTTTGTTCAGGAACAACCAAAAATTTTGTTGCAATAGCCAAAATTTTGGTTGTCCCAACAAAATTTGGTTTTCCCAACAAAATTTTGGCTATCCCAACGAAATTTTTGGTTGACTGAACGAAAAATTTGATTGACTGAACAAAAAAAATGTGATTTTGCATATAATAACCAAATTTTGGTTGTTATTTTTCTGAGTGTACTACAATAAAGCGAACGAAAGGCGACTGTACAAAGGCTTACACTATTTCAAACCTTTTTTGAAATGATGGAACACCAAATTTCGGTCTTGTTTCTAATATAGTACGTTGTAGTCACATAATTGAATGATTAATAACGGTGATTATGATTAAAATTGTAAGGCTTTTTTTTTGTTTTATTCATTGTTATAGTATATATATGGAAAGTAAGTCGTCTTATATCGCGAAATCGTCTTCTTCGAGGTACATACATACATACATACATACATATACACGAGTCCATATAGAAACCAGCACAGATGTGTATATATATATATATGTGTATAATGCCTGCGCCTTTACCTCAATATGCGCTTGTGTAATATTCCACGTAGCAAGATTTCTTGAGTTGCTGCGGCTACGGACGTTGTTTTATTTTTGGGTGAGCTCAGAACCGTGTTAATCGTTAGCTGGTCGTTATGTAACGGTGTGTACCGAAGGCAATATGTGACAAAGATCTCCAGGCCGTGGCGAAATCTATACGTTATATAGAATATACCTACACACACACACACACACACACATAATATCCTTGTCAAAAATTGGCTAATGCGGTTAATAAGGACCAAATCTTTTGCCTCATATAAATAGATTTTCAAACTCACCGCCAATTTTCTTTTAGATTTTACTATAATTTTACTATATTAATTCGTTGAATTAATTACACGTATAACTTATAATACCTACGCGTTTGAGAAAATTATAAGGGAAAAATTTCCTACTATAATTCAGCTGGTGTGTTTCAAACTTATGCAATTACAAAAATTTCGACTCTATATAATCTACATACTATGTATCTAACAGTTTGATAAATTAAAAGAATAAACGTAACAAGGTCAGCTGACGAGAGAGCGGTTTAAGCTTTGCACGAGCTGTATATAACCGATATGTATGTACCAGGTATACCTATATAGGTATACATACTAAGAGATATGTACATCTCAACGTAAAAATTTTCTGTTAAATAAAATTTTCATCAATATATTATATAATTATGATGTGGGGTTTTTCTTATATAAGTATAATAACATAATTAAATATATAATTTTTTTTATTTCATAGCAGTATCTTGAAAATTTTATTTATCGATCAATTTCACCGCAGGCTTAAATTAGCGTGCGATATCGCGCCGTATCTTCTATATAGCTATATATGCATCAATTCTATCGAGAGAAAATCATTGGGATGAAAAAGCATGAGCATTGTGGGTGCAGGAAACTCAGCATTGAAGTCTCCGCGGGCGACTAGATAGGTAACCAGAACTCCGTGAGACAGAATAGCGAGGAATTAGAATAACGCTTGAATCCGAGAAAAATAATTGGGCATACAGATTTCTGAATACGTTTCAACGACTTTATAATTATATAATATTTTTTATTAAACATAAAACAAAAATAAAATAAGTCATCATCAAATAATTTGATTCAAATTATTCGATTGTTTTTTTTTTTTTTTTTTTTTTTTTTTTTTTGCGAAAAGAGCCAGAATTTCACATACACGGAGAAAAAAAAAACAGTAAGCTGTGCTGCGCAGGGCATTAATCTAGTCAATATAGTATTTAGAAGCATACATTTTCAATCTAACCTCACTTTTTACTGTCACGACAGCAATAGTTCCTTCCGTCACAGCAGTGAGTACTGTTAAAACTATAGTGAAAACTGATTTGCACATCACGGCGAAAGCAAAATACTATATTGACTAGATTAATGCCCTGCGCAGCACAGCTTACTGTCTTTTTTTCTCCGTGTAGTAGTTCGTTTAAATCTGTCGCTACTTTCGATTCAGCCCGAAGAATAATGACTCCAGACAGAGCTCGCGTGACGTCATATACTGCCGTACAGCAGCGCGCCTACGCGATTTTATATACCAGTTTTGCTCTCTACCTGGTGAGTTGCGATTTCTTAAGTATCGCTGTACCTACTGCGTGCTGTACAGGGATGCGATCATGTCCAATAATTGTACTGCCTGAACCTGCGATAGAGTCTGCACAGAGATCCGAAGAGGCTGCAGGCTATACGGCGTCGCTGCAGAGTACATATTCTGAATTATTTTCAAGCTCGTACCGGGCTTTTGGTATCGTACACAGAAAAAAAATTTTGTTGTCCCAATAAAATTTTCTGCAAACGCATTGGAAACCGAAATTTTTACTTGATTCAAGATAATTTCGGTCCCAATGCGTTTGCAGAAAATTTTATTGGGACAACAAAATTTTTCTTGGCACAGAAAAATTTTTCTTCGGACAAAAAAAATTGTCCACCTTGTTTTTTCTGTGTACATATATACCTACTGTTACTTTAGCCCGATGATGCACAGAAAGAAAGGTTGACTTGATTCAAGATAATTTTGCGGTCCAAAAATGAAGAACCGAAATTTTCTCGGATCAAATCAAAATTTTTCAAAAAAAGCCAAGAAAATTTTCCAAATTTCTTGGTTCGAGAAAAAATTTTGATTTGATCCGAGAAAATTTCGGTTCTTCATTTTTGGACCACAAAATTATCTTGAATCAAGAATAATTTTCTTGGCTCATAAGTTAAACTTTTTTCTGTGTGCAGCTCGACGCGTATGAACGTATATGTAATAATAATATAGAACTGGCAACAATATGGCGCCGAGGACACGGTCGTATGTACAAACGAAACTCTGAAAGAGTGAAAGACCATAAGCCCAACCACGGCGCAAGTACCGGTTATGCAGATCACCGAGTCTGGCTGGACCAGAGCTCCGCTCCTCGCCATCTTGGAGATGGACTTTATCACCTTATATACATATATACTACACATACATATATATGTGGTATCTATACGAGTATGTACAATGTACATGTAGGTATATACAGCGATATATTATATATACAGAGATTTTAAGCCACCATTGCACGACCGTGAAGCGTTTCAGATTATAGCCACCATTTTAGTTTTACACCATATATATACCTACCTATACGTCTGTACTACCCGGATTACACTTTGTTTTATTTAATATTTTAACATCGTCTAATTACACGTTTATATACCTATATATCTAACCGATCGTGTATACTGCGCGCCTATACCGGTTGCTAGGGTTTAGTCTCTGCCGATTTTCACATACACCGCTATTTGGAAGAAGCTACACAGAAAAAAGGTTAACTAGAGCCAAGAAAATTATTATTGATTCAAGATAATTTTGCGGTCCAAAAATGAAGACCGAAATTTTCTCGGATCAAATCAAAATTTTTCTCGAACTGCACACTCAGAAAACGGTCTTGTTGATACAACCAAAATTTGGGTTATTATATGCACAATCACATTTTTTTTGTTCAGTCAACCAAAAATTTTGTTATAATAGCCAAAATTTTGGTTGTCCCAACAAAATTTGTTTTTCCCAACAAAATTTTGGTTATCCGAACGAAATTTTTGGTTGACTGAACAAAAAATTTGATTGACTGAACAAAAAATGTGATTGTGCATATAATAACCAAATTTTGGTTGTGTCGACAACAAGACCTTTTTCTGAGTGCAAGAAAATTTGGAAAATTTTCTTGATTCGAGAAAATTTTTGATTTGTTCCGAGAAAATTTCGGTCTTAATTTTTGGACCGCAAAATTATCTTGAATCAAGTCCACCTTTCTTTCTGTGTATTTGGTACGCTGCAATGCGTGGACCGCGGTTTTTCAAACCGTGAATACTATATGCCTTATTACTAACAAACGAGATCTAATAGTAACTGAAGTTTATTGTAGCCCGTGGCATCTGCGCAGGACTATTAAAGTTGTTATATATAGTCACAACAATTTATAGTATTATATAATTAACTTTTCGACCCAGAGGTGGTGCAAAAACATTTGAATACTGGGGCTCTTACAAATTTCACATCAAATTTTATTATTTCATACGATATTTTACGAGATAATCACCACCAGAGAGAAACTACAACTTTGGATTCTTGGTTTCCCACAGACGCAAAATTTGATGTCTTCGTACTTTGAAATAGGGAGCAAACGCGTCCGGTTCATCCTCACCCGATAGCCTTAAAAAAATGAATTGATTAGTTTGTTTTCAAGTTACAGGATTTTCAGTAGAAATAACACTGATGTTCTGCGATCAGAGGAGAAAAAAAAAAAATGTTGCAGGCGGTTTTGAAATAAATTTATTTCACAACTTGGAAATTGGTATTTGCTGAAACTTAATCTTAATCAATTCTGTTCCAATGTTTAAGGGGACCAGTACAGCGACTTTTCGAGAAATTATCATAGTCCGAGATCAATTTATTTCATAACCAAAGTTCATTTCACATAAAAATATTTTTCTTTTTCAAAATCATGTGTCGTAAGGATTTTAGAGCACCGTTGGACCGATTCAGGTCATCTTGAATTCATTTTGTTCAGAAAACAAATCCTCATCATGTGAATGTAGGAATTTTGAAATAAAAATTATGTCATAAGTTATGATCAATTTACCAAATTTGCAAAAATTATTATCACTCATTTCTTAAATAACTTGGCCAAAACGAAAATTTTCCAAAATTCCTACATTCACATGATGAGGATTTGTTTTCTGAAGAAAATGAATCCAAGATGACCTGAATCGGTCCAACGGTGCTCTGAAATCCTTACGACACATGATTTTGAAAAAGAAAAATATTTTGATGTGAAATGAACTTTGGTTATGAAATAAATTCATTTCGGACTATGATATAATTTCTCGAAAAGTCGCTGTACTGGTCCCCTTAATAATCTCATACGGTTTTCTTTTATTATCAATTCATTGACTCGCATTTTGCATTGTGTCGTTTTTTATTCGAAGAAATTCCTGTTAACGGAATAAATATATACTACAGTATATATGTATATATATATATATCGTATCGATTCGTTTCAATCCGTGAATTGGAATTGAATGAAACTGCATGAGCAGACGGAGAAGTAGAAAAAGATTCAAAGTGATTGGAACGTATTCATTTCCTTAACCCGCTCAATACAGATTCTAGGAAAATTACAATTGGGTGTCGGCGAGATTTTTATTCTCTTTAATCCTTTTCAATCTTTTTCTTTTTTCTCCATTCACTTCGTTATATACCAGTTATATTCCAAGAGGTATAAAACTTGTCTTTAATTCAATAATTTATCCGCGTATTCAACGACGATTCTTCTGAGTGATAAAAAAAAAAAAAAAAAAACTCAGTACCAAAAACGGCGTGTATAATTAAATAGGCTTCGTAGGTATTATACAGGTGCTGCAGTCAGCTTAATGAACTCCGGTATAACTATATACGTCTAATATCCCTGCGGTGAAAATAATTTTCACAAATTCTCTAAATTAAATTATCACAAAAATTTAAACTCGATCTTATTAATTTTTCATAACAAATTAATACAGTACCTATATTGTCCCAATTTTCTTGGTGCAAGAAAAATTTTGATTTGATCCGAGAAAATTTCGGTCTTCATTTTTGGACCGCAAAATTATCTTGAATCTAGAATAATTTTCTTGGCTCAAGTTAACCTTTTTTTCTGTGTATAGTACATATTGTAACATGTGAATTCAAAAATTCTGAGTTGACGTGTACCGCGGACACGTTTCGTACATTATACCTACATAGGTATATAATACGCTAGCGAATATATCCACGACTCCCACTTATTGTTAGCCACGCTACTCCGGCCACGTGGTGGTCTTGTACTCGGAGAGAATTTTTATCGTTCTCTTGTTCGGGTTTCGCAGACCTTTCATACGGAACGGACGGACCTGCATGCATCCTCAAAATCACATTTAAATCGCTGTAATCGGCATGATATATATACCTATATATGTGTCTATGTGTACTCAATTTTATATAAATATATACGGTTTTATGGTATACTAAGATAGTGGTATATACGTAAACGTTATATATATATATATATATATATATATATATATATATATATATATATATGTATATACGATGAGTAAAGGAAATAAAGAGAAAAACGACTTTATAGAGCCTACAGGCTCTCACACATATATACCATATACGTACGTATAAAGTATATTATATATATATATATATATATGTACATATATCTATATACACACGCACCTATATGTAATATGTGTACATGAGAGGCTGCGGAGAGTCGGTTGGCCGGCGGAATGTGGCTTGACCAGCCGCCCTCCTCTCTTGCCAACGTAGAGACTGGCCCAACGGCCGTTGGGCCTATAATATGGTCGGCATTGGGGTGCTCTCGAATGTTCCTTTACTATCACGGACATCTCAAACTGAGAGATAGATCCCTGTAGCCCGGACTATTAATCCTTATTTCATTATATACTCCAAATGTTCTGCAGTCATTCGTTTCAACCGTACCTCTGATAGCGCACGAATATATTACTGCACACCAAATTTGAAGAGCTGACAATTTTGCAAGATAAACTTCAATTCATTGAAGTCAGTGAAGATATTTGATCCAAAAAATTTCAGCCAAATTATACATTATGTAGCATAATCGATCCAAATACATTTTTTTTGTATAGTTATACAGATTGTATGACAATATGTTGGTTACATATTCGAAATATAGAATTGTTAAATTGGGGATACTTTTGGCCCGCAAAATAGTGGAGGGAGCCCGCAGGAAGCCATCGAAAGGATTGGGTCTCGCGAAGTTTCCAGACGCTGGAGGCGAGTTCCACGGCGTTCCTTCTTTTATATATATGTATATACGTAAACGCGTATGTGTTCTATATGTATGTACAGCGGTATATATATATGTATGTATGTATGTACCGGTCGCCCACGCCAATCCGTTAAACTTGGGTTCAAATTCCCGCGGCGGAATCCTTCGGTTATAACCCCTCCGCCCCCGCCAACCGCGGCCGCCTGTTGTAGTCATCATCTGTATCTTTATCTTTATCTTCATCTTCATCTTCATCTTCATTTCCATCTCAAACCTCCACGTTACTCTTCTCACTTCTCACTCCTCGGTTCAAATATTCTCAAACCGCCCGAGCTAACCCCCTCCCTACTTTATAAATGCACGAACAATTTATTCCGCAGGGACGTCGTCGTAGGGTAGAATTTAAATTTTCGTTCGAATTGATTTTCGAAATTTCAGTCTCTCCCACGATTTTTTTTTCTCTCTCAAATTGCGGGAATTTTATAGGGATTAATTGAATTGTTATAATCAGTTGAAGAAATACAACCGTGTTACTTTTTGTCGTCAGGCAATGCGCAAAAACAATTCCAACATTTTTCTGACGAGTATGATGATTATCAATTTCATGTTCGAGTATCTCTCCGTCATGTTGAGTACTTGATATAGAAAGTTCGGCTTGTAATTCAAATATTGTACTTCATTGTTCAGACTTCTGAAAAAGTTAGGTTAAATACCGAACATTGCTTCAGTTCGCAGGGCCCTCTGGCGCCTTGACACGTGACTGTATACCGCGCAGGAGTAAGAATCCTTACGCTTGTTCAGAGCATCTAGATATAAGCCAGCTAATATCTCGAGAGTCCCAGATAGGAATACCGCGATATATTTCTAGCGTTTGGTTATATATACGCGAGTTATAATTGGTTATACATATATTATATGATATATAGATGCAAGACTTAAAATCAAAGTATAATATATGTTAGAAATATATTTAGTGTAGGAACAGATAAATGACAAGTGGATGTAAAACAATGTAGTACATATAAGTCATAATACAATACATTGTAATAAGTTTTAATGTATAATTGTAACCTAACCTAACATAGTCATAATCGGCGGTTATAATTTATTTAGATATTAACAACTATCTATACTTTAGATGGTTTTTAGTAATACAGATAATTCTGTGAGCACTGTGAGTATATCTGCAGCAACGCGGCTTCTCATCTTGCCGCGTACGCCAACACCGTCAGAAGAATGCTGCAGGCAGACTGGGAACCACGAAGAGGCGGTACCAGGCGACCCGAGGGAACCCGTCGGGGAGTTGCGCGGGGGGTAAGGGGAGGATGAGGACGACGACGACGACTACGACGACGACCAGGGAGTCGAGTGACCGGATGGCCTTGGATCCGAGACTTGGTTAGTTACGGAGCGACCGGCTATACATATACATGTATGCTTCGTTCTACCTCCGGCAACTCTGGAGCTGTCTCTCGGCCGAAAGTCTGAATCTGAACCAGCCTCGCTTATGCTCCTTTCCTTACCAATCTCTCCCCCTCTCGAGACTATCTTTCTCTCTCTATCGTTCGTTGCCGCGCAGGTATTGCCGATTATCTTTTACTATAGATATATTCTATTCGGAAGATAACTGCTACACAAGCATAAAAGTCGAATGTACATGTTTCATCCTTTTTGTTGATGATCATCGTACCATTGAACATCGGAACGGTAGGTATATATTTATAAGGTATTAATTTCATATACTTGCGCTGGGATACTTTTCACACGAGATTCAATTCAATTCAACTCGCACTCGAAATTGACGGGAATTTTAAAGTAATGTTATAGTTCGGTCCGGCTTTATAACACATTATCCGTCAAACTAAAACTAACCCTAGGTAAAGAACTTCAATGAGATATTACAGAGTATTATTATAGAACACGAATAAAAAATGTACACGATAGAATATAAGATAGTAATTGCAAGTCGATTTTATCCTGTTTTAGCAACGCGTGCTCGATAATACCCTGTAATATATTCTAAACGAGCAGGAGCTGGACAATTGGATGTTTTTTGTTTTTTTTTTGTTTTTTTTTTTTAAGACTTTGAATTAAAAAGTGATGAAAGAAAGTCGTTTCGCATTTAGTTGATAATAATACGAAATATTGAAATATTCAAAAACGAATTGACCAATTTCTACTTCTACTTCTTTGCATATTTCATTCCTGCGCAGCCAATATAATATCCATAACGCTATAGCTATTACGGCACGGTTGATTAGCACGAGCCTGTCGTAACGTAACGTAACGTAACGTAACGTAACGTAGCGTAGCTTATAGCAATACTGCCTCTCTTATTATACTACTTGTTGTATAGTGAATCACACAAATCACAAACGTTAACAATAAAAATGAATTTGCAGGCATATTGCGCATACAAACGCGTATACCTACAGTACCGTGCTTGTATTGTTGCATAATTTCATGTAGTAGTTGTTACCCCGATTACGCTCGAAACTCAACTAGGTGGCGCTGACGGCGGTAAACGTGCACGATGAACACACACACACACACACTAGTAGCGTGGTATAGTATATTGCCCAGCAGGCTTATAGCCGCGGGAAGGATATAAGGGAGAAGTTAGATAATACCTAAATGAAAAAAATCACTGATTAATGAATGTGAATAAGCAATAAAGAGTACACAATACACATACACGTATAGCCATATCTTTGACGTGTAATAATGTGTATTATATGACGTATCGATACACTATCTCTCGTGTAAATTGTATGTGGATAGATATACGCTAAAAGGTATTAATAATAGCTGAATTGTGACCTGAGATAGAGTCGCGAGTGTTCCTTATACCTACAAAGATATCTATGGTCGTAGTAATATATTAATTGTAAGTTTGAGATTGCACATGCGCGTAGGTATAGGTGGAGTATTGCGTTTTGGGATTTTACCTTTTTAACATAACGCAAGGAGTTTGCTCATGAGAGTAACAATATAAGAGTCAGAATAGCGTACTTATAATGAATATATATACAGTCTCGTACAGATATAAATACCTATACCGTGTGTATATATGTACGTTATTCGAAATTCTAAGCACGAGCTCCGCGCTTCGTCGTCGACGAGCAAGGCTGACGCGGTCTCTCCGTCGTTATACTCCGCGCACTCGAAACCTTACCTGTATAAGATATAATACACGATATTCCGCGTACGTAAGAAAGTCGTGTTTCAGTAGGTATACACAAGTTAAATGAATAATAATAATACATTGCGGGGACTAATTTTTCAACCGTTTCTCATCCCAGAGGTCTTACTATAACGTTAGACACTTGAATTTTTTTTTCAAACATCTTACGCAATTATATACATATACGTATATTACTGCCGCATATGAGCGAATATACATACTTATACGATTACTCATATTTTTCTCGCAGAAAAGGTATTCGACTTTTCGGTGACTCTTCTGGTGTTTTTTTTTTCCCTTATTTGTTCAAAATTAATGTATGAGAGACAATATCATCAACACCTGAATGTGTATGTAACGTGAAAGAAGAAGAAAAAGAAAATCAATCTACACTGAAAACGCATCTAACGAGAAAAAAAGTGATAAGCTATTATATCGCACACTCGGTACGATTTCAGTCTATAACGACGCGAGTTCGGGTCTTCTGACAGTCCGCAGGAAACCAGTTTACGCCTTCTTCGGGTCAAGGAGCCGTTAGATCCAAGTTTATTCCCATGCGTCATTTGTTGCAACGTGCAGAACTCGCGCTGGCTTATAGCATACCTAGATTATGTATAACGTATCACTATATTATACTACTAGTTTACGAAATTCACGCTTAATTTGTTCATCGCTGGGTTTTTCCCCGATTTTCGCGGGATTTTAGTTATATTGAACAACACACACACACATATATTTCAAATGAATCGACAAAAAGATACTCTACATCCTGTATTTCACAGTTTATTCTATATAATTAATATACATTTGAATTATCATTTTGATCTATATTTAAGCTCATTATATTATATTAATATACACACAACTATAACGTATTATATATTATTATATACCTACTATGTAATTATACAGTGAATAAAATTTGTGTAATATCAGTGTAGTAGATCAATTTTTGTACCTATAAATTTAATTACCTAGTCGCAATATATTATACGCGAAGGTGAAGAATAATTCAACGAATTTATATATTTAGTTCTTTTTTTTTTTAGTTTTCTCGACAAAGACAACAAATATTTTTTAAAAAACTATAAAAAAAATGTTCCAACTTTCTTAGAAATTTGTTTATATATAGAAGTATTAAATCCGTATATGAAATGTTGCTAAAAAGTCTGGTGCCCTTGTGATAACGTGTTCAAATTCTAAATAAGAAAGAGCACCGTCTCCGTCAATATCACTTTCTTCCAATACTTTCTTACAAACGGTATCGACTTCTTCGGCGGTGAGACCACCTCTGGCTAATTGTCGGCAGGTGCGTTCCAAATCTCCGAGTCCGAGCATACCATCTTCGTCAAAATCTTGGAAAAAAAAAAAAAATCATATATACCGTGAGGTTCTGTGGACGCGGAACGCTACGGATACCAACCCAAAAAGGGTGCTATTTCATGGGCAGTAAGCTGCTGCAGCATTTTAGTAACTTAGTAGATGTTTCTAGTAAAATCACTAGAAATCATTAGAAATTTAGTGATTATTGATCACTAGATTTCCGGACTAGAAATCTAGTGACTAGATTTCCAGTGATTTCTAGTGATTTTACTAGAAACATCTAGTAAGTTACTAAACTGCTGCTGCAGCTTACTGATGCACCATGAAATAGCACTCTGTTTGGGTTGGTATCCCTAGCGTTCCGCGTCCACAGAACCTCACGGTATGGCATAATCGTTATTCGGTTCACTGTTTTTTTTCACTTCACTGTTGCGAATCTATAACGAATTTTTTTTGAGAGAATTTGGTTCAAAATTTCATAGTTTTCAGAAAAAAAAAGATATTTTAGACTTTCGTAGTTTTTGTCAATGAAACTAGACAAAAAAAAAAAAAAAAAAACTACAATTTCTTATGTGAAAGACTAGTAAAATTTGCCAATTTATCTATACACAATTATTCTTTTCACCGGGGAATTCCTATTATTAGTTATTACTCTAATAATAATCCCATTTACCGTAGATTTTAAAAGCATAAAAAACTTTCAAATCCCTCGAGGCATGTTCAGAAAATACGGACATCATCTCCAAGAACTCTTCGAAGCATATACCTTCGTCGGCACTGTAGCCAGGATCACGACACTTAGTAAAAACTTCGGAGATTCGTTCCATAAATGGATTTTCCTGCGGAATAAATAATTTTTTTACCCTAACAGAATTAAGGACGCGGATTAGTACGGTTTTATTTATTTATTTATTTATTTATTTATTTATTTTTCTTCCAAGATTATAAAATCCATCGAAGTAGTTCTTCTCGGTTTTCTAAATCATCGACAATTTTAATTAAGACAAAATCCATATCGAGCTAGTTATACGCTAGGCTCGTACAATTCCAGTACGCTACTGGTGTGTGTAGTATTCGTGCATGTATAACGACCCCCAGCGCCGCCTAACTTGTGTACCAGGCAACTCTGGGGTGAAAATCGCATGCATGTATACACAAGCTTGTTTATACGAGTGTAGTAGTACGAGCCTAGCGTATAGATATCGTCACCTTTAGTTCGGGGAGACGTGCAACACACGATAAAGGAAGACGTAAGCTGGAAGCTTCTTGGGCTGACATAACGCGTGGTACAGCTCCCGGGTCCCCCATGTCTCGGAATCTTTTGTGAATTCTGAATATCATTATATTTAATGTAATAATTTTTTTATTACCAAACGGGAACGAGCGGAAATATAAACTTCAAAAAGTTCCCCTTCGTTATTCACACCATATCCCCTAATCCCCCTGTGTATTGGGATCCTTGGAATGGGCATGGCTTTGAAATTTTCGCCTTGTTAGAGTAATTCTATTTTCGTCACTGGTTGGCGTATCGAGGTTCTAAGCCCACTCATTAGTTACTGTAGCCTTGTTAGAACAGTTCTATTTTCTGCCACTAGTTGGCGTATCGAGGTTCTAAGGTTCCCAATAAGTAAACTGAAAATTTCCTGATTCAAATTTCTATACTATTACGAATTTGCTACCAATTCTCAGGGAATTTCGAAACATATTTCGTAGTAAATGATTAAACTAAAATTTCTTATGAAATCCAATTTTCCCTAATAATTGGTATAGAATTTATTATAGAATTATTTTTACACCATAGTGTCAATAATTATTCTTGGACACAATTTTTTTTTTAAGATTTCGGATCGAAACAGTTTGAGAATAATTTAATTCAACTCTTGTTCAGTCTACTAGCATTGAAATTATTTAGTAAATTAACTTGAACCGATTCATACGTATATAGTATACTTATATATATGGGGCATTCCATACCCCATAATTTTGATATTCGACGCAGGATTTTTCTGCATTTTTCCAGATTTAAGAATTGTGGCCAACGATGTGTTCATTTTCAAAAATCATAAGTTAATCAGACAATTTTTGAACAAAATTTGAAGAAAAAAATCTGAGTCATTTTTAGAGTTGGAGCAATAACAGAAAGAACCGTGAACCGTGATTCAGTATGAAATGCCATAGGTCAAACCTCAATATTTCTTTGCGGGTAAAAAACGTGCAGTCTTGGTAATCTTCGAGTTGTTCTTCGGTAAAAGTTGCCACTTTATTCCCCATTACACGACAGTCTGTTATATATTCTGTAAACTTCATTATAAATATATTATATAATTAAATCATATATAAATATGCTTACAATTGTTTGGCGTAACATTTTTATGAATTATACCATCGTTATTAGAAGCACTAGGGTGGTCCTTATTCAGGGTATTTTTGAAATTTTCTGCGGACAATGTGGAAAAGGTTTGCGAATAATTTAAAAAAAAAAGTGTGCGAAACTTGGAGTCTGTATAGGTCAACTCGAAGTACCGCCTACAAGGTAGTGAAATTTGCCATATACGTTTTTCCTACAGGAATAAACGTTTTTTTTCCGAATAATCGCCAAATTTTTTGTGGAACATCCATGATTATAGGGAAGACGTATACCTACCAAATTTCAGATTTTAGGAGCACTTTGGAGGCAAAAAGAAAAAATAATGCACTGAGCCCGAATTTCCATTTGAATCAAATGTGGAAGATCGCTGCCTTGTAGGCTGTACTTTGAGTTGACCTATAGACTCCAAGTTTAGCGTACTTTTTTTTTTTAATTTATTTGCAAACTTTTTTCACCTTGTAAGCAGAAAATTTCAAACACACTCTAAATAAGGACCACCCTAATAATCACGTATAAGTGATGCCTACCTATTATATTAGAGTTCAAAGATTAAATCGCAATTCTTTTGATTTCCTGTTACGTTATAAAAAAAAAATCAGTATGTGTTTATTTATTTATTTTTTTTTTTTAATCTTCCTTGCGCGTTGTTTTTTTATTTGTGTTTTTTTTTTCTCAAAGAAGTGTTAATCTCGCGACCGACTGTGTCTAATTCCGAAAACCTTCTGATTCTAATTGCAAAGGTGAGCCACCGGCGCTCCCAAACCTAGGGGGATGCTTCGCCTTCTCCCTTAGGCTAACGATAGCATCGATGTGTAACCGCACCCGTTTATTGCCTTTTTCGTTTATTTCCTACCACTAGTCACGCGATCAGAAGTTCCGTCAGACACGTGATAGAGAATCCCGATCTCTATTCTCGTCACAATAGTTTTTCTACCCAATAATATAAAATACCTATGGAATAATAGGGTGGTCCTTATTTGGGGTGTTTTTGAAATTTTCTACGGACAAGGCGGAAAAAGTTTGCAAATCAATTTTAAAAAAAGTACACAAAAGTTGAAGTCTGTAGGTAAACTCAAAGTACTGCCCACAAGGCATCAGTGAATTTTCCCATTTGATTTACAAATAGGAACTCCGGCTCAATGCATTATTTTTTTTTCTCTCTGCCTTAATAGTGCTCCGAAAAATCTGAAATTTGGTATACGTCTACCCTATAGTCATGGGTATTCCATAAAAAATTGGGTGATTTTCAGGCTTCAGTGATAAAAGTTTGGAAGTTCCAGAACGTCAAAACTTGTGTTTCGAAACCGAAAATCACCATTTTTACGTTCTGAAACTTCGAAACTTTTATTGCTGAAAATCGCCCAATTTTTTTTATGGAATACCTATGATTATAGGGTAGACCTATGCCAAATTTCAGATTTTTCGAAGCACTATAGAGGCAAAAAAAAAAATTTCGCACGTGTATCGAACTTTATTTTTCAACACAACGCGCGTTAAGTTGAATTTTATGCACGCGAAGCGTGCGCAAAATCGTACTTTGCGCACACAGTGTGGAAAAGTATTTTTTCTTAACACATGCACCCAAAGCAAAACTTCACACTCGTCCGAGAATCAACACTTTCGCACTAGTATCGAAAAGTACTATTTCAACATGCTATCCGTGAAGATCGATTTTGCGCACTGCATGAAATTCAACTTAACGCGCGCGTTGAGTTGAAAAAAAAAAAAAAAAAAAAAAAAAATGAGACACAGGCGCAAAAGATGATCATACTATTTTTTGAAAAAGTCCGAAAAATTCGATTTTTCGTTCCTTTTGCACACGCACAATAGGCACGAAAAGTCGAATTTTGCGCACTACGTTTTAAATAGTATTATTACACTCCTCGTGTTTTTTTTTTTTTTTTAAGAGAATACAATCGCAAAAGTGATTAAATCTTTGATACGGGAGAATTTTTTCCGTAATTTTAAGTGAAGAACTCGTTCTCAGACACAAAGAGACGGTGAATTAACTACGTATGATGTGAAATATTGACTTTATTATCGCTCATGCGAAAAAATGCAAGAATAAACTACATGTAATTAAAATAATGTGTTTAGGATAATTATGACAAAATATATCTATAGTAAAATTAATAATAATACTTATGATAATATAAACAATAATAATATCACGTAATTACTCAATTGAACATTTTCCACGGGTAAAATTCGAGTTTTTAATACAGTTAATTAACATAGCGATTCATTCGTAATGATCTTCGTAGGCTTCTTTGAAGGTAAGCAGTTGATCGAGGCATTCGGTAAATTCGTCTTGTTCCAATCCTGAGTCTTTGAAGGTTCGAAGTTTGTTGATATTCTTAATTCTACTCGCTTGAGAATGCAGGGAATCGAACATCTCCGAAAGGCCAGAACCGCTGTGCAGTCCTGCCATTACAGGAACAGATTTGATTTCTGTAAACACAGAATTAAAAAGAAAATTTAAACAAAATTTCATAGAATTTCAATAATTCTTATCATTTCTCTCCTCCTGTCGCAATGACTCTTCAAATAATGTTGAAGATAATCGGAGCTTTTCATTTGGAATGAAAAAACTAAAGATCGGTGTCTGCAATAAAAGTATCTGCTGTGTACTTGCCTTCGTCAACTGGCCACGGCGAGAGATCTCCATTTTGATGAACGTTGCTGTTGAAAATATTGGGGAAGGGTTCCTTGATGGTCAAAGGGGTTTTGAGATTAGTTAAATGTGTAGCAGTAGCGTGGCAGGAACATGCCATGTAAAGACTCATCATTTCATGTACGCTTGAGCACGAGTAGGCGTGTTTTCTTTGTTGTTTTTTAGCCTCATGTATTGGTCTCTTAAGTCTCTCCTCGCTTATCCCCCTGAGCACAAGACTCTGCATACTTTTATCCATCGATATATCACAGCTTGGTGTCAAACTGGTCCATAAAGGGCCTTCGTGGTCGTCTAAAACGTCTATCAAGTCTGTGCCAGCAGTCATAGGGAAAGGAAGGCTCAAGCTAGTAGCTGCGGCTTTTCTACCAAGCTTGTTTAGGTCTGCACATAAATCCGATAAAGCTGATGACGGGTACTCCTTCTGACGATATCTCAGACTTATTGTATCCAATGCAGTCGCGAGTATAGAACTGCTGTGATAATCTAGTCCGGAATTGTAAGTCAGAGAGTCAAATTTACGGCAAGTACCAGTCTGAGGCCAGCCGCTTTGCCCAACGCAGAGAGGACTGAACAGAGAAGAATGCTCTCCGATACTTTGGTAGCATAAAGCTGTGTTCAATGCTTTGACTAGGTCGTTTTGTGATCTTTCTGTATTTTTTCCATCCATTACTGGGAATGCTAGAATACTTTTGCCAAATTCGTCTTGGAGGTGTTGGATACAGGAAGAACCAAGGCCGGAAAAACCATCGGAAGAATCGAGGATAATCTGTAAAGAACGAGTTTATAATTGATGCTGAAAGTTCATTTGGAATTCAGTTTTTGACTATTCTGTGGGAAAATTTTCACCTGAAATCCCTGCATGAAGTCGCATTCTTCGGCGTAGGCTCTGATTTTGTTTGAAAAATCGTCTTGGAATTGATCTGTGTTCCACAAATTTCTGCCATAGTGAAATGTGTTGAACGGTTGATCTATCGATCGGTGTTGATACTCTCGAGCGATGTTTACAGTTCTGGGATGGAATCGGGGCACTAAGTAATCGGCCCAAACGGTGACGTCATTTTCAAAGTCAAAAACCTTCTGCTCTGACTTCTGGGATGGTTCTTCTAAACTTTGTATAAAGGGCGCTTTAGTCACGACCGGCTCTGTTGTTACTTCGAAATTTCCATCGTCCCACAAACCACTGGGTGGATGCGAATAAACTTCTGATGTGTCGTAAAGATTTCCTTGTTCTGTTAAATGGCCCAGACTACCCTTTAGATCAACTAGCAAAAGCCTTGGAGTAAATGTCGTTTGTTTCTGTAACAAAACTGTATGCCATTGTAATATTATTGTATAAATAATAGAACAGTTAGACTTGTGGAAGCAAATTTCGAACTTGTATCACGTTTTTACCTGGCCTAAGGCTTCTTCAAAAATCTAGTGAGTCATGGGGATTTATGGTGATACAAGTTAACAGAGTTTAATGCAATCGACTCTTCGTAGCAGAATTGAAAGAGTTGGAACACGATTGCGTTTTTACTCAATCAAAGATCAATTAAGCCATGTTTACTACATTTACGTAAAAACGTTTGCTTTGAGAGACTAATTTTTGTGGACTCAATTAGTATTCGATTGTATAAGACACGAATGCAGTGGCGTTGATCACATATTCAAATCACATACCCTTGAAGTTTCCCCTTCTCTGTATAGAATATCATGATTTATTTCCGAAGGCTGTTTAGGGTCGTAAGAAAAAGATGATTCCTGTAAACATGGAGTTAATATGGGTATATTAATATCCAATATAGTATGTATAATAATATCTGAACTAGTGTGCTTAGTCCAAGGAATTAACCATTCGATGAATTTAGGGTATATTTCAAAATGTAACTAACATCGTTATCATTTCTCTATTTTTATCTTCGGTATTGTTTCTTTCTTTATCATCTAAGACTAAATCAAATTGTAAAAGGTACCACAATGTAACTACATAGCTGTGGTTAATTCAGAATTATAGGGCTTTAGAATCCTTGATGTGACTTCAGAGTTTAGGCGATTCAATGAGTTCATAAGACTCCAGATTACTTTGTATGACTTAAAATGACTTAGAAAGACTCCATATGACTTTAAATGACTTCATATCACTTCAAATGACTTGAAATACACTCCATAACTTGAAGTAGCTCCAATTGACTTGAAATTACGCCATATGACTTGAAGTAACTCTAAATTACTTCAAATGACTCTATATGACTTTTAATGACTTGAAATGATTCCATAACTTGAAGTCACTCCAAATGATTTCAAATGATGCCATATGACTTTAAATGACTCAAAATGATTTCATATCAATTCAAATGACTTGAAGTAACTCCATATGATTGGAAGTAACTTGAAATGACTTGAAATGACTCCATATGACTTTTGATGACTTGAAGTCACTCCATATGACTCCTCATCACTATAAATGACTTCAAACGACTCCATAACTTGAAGTCACTCCAAATGATACCAAATGATGCCATATGACTTTAAATGACTTGAACTCGCTGCAAGTAACTGCATGACTTTGAACAACATCAAGTGACTTCACATGACTCGCTATATCTCAAAATGACTTGACATGCTAAATTGCGAGGATTAAAATCTGAATTCAAGAGTGTTTAACCATTCCGTTCAGAATTACGCATTATTTATATTTGATCTTATAGCAAAGCGATAACACTATGTCCGATAAACTAACCTGTATATTCCACCAATGAGTACCAATAAAATTCGAATAATGTCCCAATTGGATTGTCAATATCTCTCTAGTCGTCATATTTGATCAATTTACACCTCGCAATACCCGAAAAGCAATTTACTATATGATTTCTATGAATTATTTAAGATTTTAGAGAAACGATTAGAGGTTAGAGTTTATCAAATCGTGGACATTAGCATCATTGTCATTGTCGCCTGACCATGCCGCAATTTCTGTAAGCGCACCTGCGCACCGGGCAGCGCCGGGTTCAATCGGTGCTGCCATCTCCATAATAAAGATTCCTATAAAAATACATCCGCATGCTTTCGAGTTTCAATCAACGTATCGCATCAATTTCGTAACATCAATCAAGTTTAAAATCTGGGAAAAAGTAACGATGGCTGCTAACACTCGTTCACGCAAAAATTTGGAGACAAAAACGGTTGACAAGCCCGTAGAAATATCAGCGGATCTTTTAAAGCGGGCAGAAAAAAACCGTCAAAAAGCTTTGCTGTTGAAAAAGGCAAAACTTATCGCTCACCCCTATGCAAAAGAGTAAGTTCATTACTTGAATATGGTCATATTCGAATTTCGATGCTCTCATGGGTCAGAACGTCTCCAAATTTACCAAAAATCATGTAGTCAAAATCCCAGGTCCCTATCTCAATTCTAAGCACAGCCCCCAAGCTTTTGAAATTTCTTATTTGGCGAGACTGCATTAGAGTGTTCATGCAGTCTCACGTTCTATTCTAAGTATACTTTGTTATTAGTTTATCAACGTTGACTGATATATGCCTTGGTATCGTTCAGTCAACGTCATTGCCATCAATAATAAACGTTAAACAGTTTTTTTTTTTTTTTTTTCTTTCTACATTCTTTATAGAGATAACGGCGACTCTGTTAGCGGAAAACTTGTTAAAGCTCAAGGACAACGTGTGATTGATAGCGGAGGTGGATTCCTAATCGAAGAAGATGACGATTTGGAAGCACAAATGGTAGTTATAATCGCTTAAAGAATCACAGAATTAGGTAATTGGTAACAGATACTCAGTTTCTGTGTTATTCTTAGTTGACGATAACGTCCGTACCGGCACCAATCATAAGTAAACTACCGGTGTGTGACGAGTGCCAGGGTGAATTTAAAGACTCCTACCTTCTCCAGACCTTCGATCTATTGGTCTGTGACAAATGCAGGTAAATTTTGTCTAATTAATTGTAGCCAAACTAGATACAAGTAAGAAATAATGCCAAAGAGATATTTATTTGTGATGTGAGGTTTTACCGATGACTGTGATCCATGGATCAACAAACAATCCCATATCCAATGGCCTGTAATTATCATTTTCTTTAAATAGCTTTAGACTTATAAATTTCGGATGCTATTGGTGATTGTTGATTAAAAAGTACTCAGGTTTCTGTTAATCGTAATATGTTCGTTTTTCAGAGACAACGAAGATAAGCATTCTCTGATAACTAGAACAGAAGCTAAGCAAGAATACATGTTGAAAGATTGTGACTTGGACAAGAGAGAACCGCCGTTGAAATTTATACTACGTAAAAATCCACACAATGTACGATGGGGTGAAATGAAACTGTATTTACATCTTCAGATAGAAAAACGTGCCCTCGAAGTATGGGGTACGGAGGAAACTTTGTTGGAAGAGAGAGAAAAGCGAGATGTGAAAAGGCAGGAAGGAAAAATAAAAAAGTTCAATAAAAAGGTGCGAATTCAATGGATTCGTCAATTTATATAACCTACATGATATATATTTGAAAAATTAAACGAGTTCGTTGAATCGTGTTCACAACGTTTTCTCGCCAGTTTGTTACATTAAAACAGAATTATAAAGAGGATTGAGGACTGATCGGTTTTCATAAATGAGAATTTCGTTAAAAAAATGTTTGTGCTTACATTAAAAAGCGTTTATTTTCTAGGTAAAACAATTGCGAATGACAGTAAGAAGTTCTTTGTACGATAAAACGAACAAGGCTTCTCATACCCACGAATTTGGCGAAGATAGTTACAACGAGGAGGATGATAATTATAGTCACACATGTGAAACTTGTGGCTACGAAGAAGTTTACGAAAAAATGTAGAATATAATATATAATAGCGTTTTCACTTGGGACAATTTTTCGTGCACCGCGCTGAACTGGCGCTATTTGTCACTCTCACTCCTTCTAGGTAGAGAGAGACGAAGGCAGCTACACTACACCAGTTCAGCACTAGTTCAGCAAAAATCGTCCCAAGTGAAAACGCTATAATAAACAATCGATCGAATTGCACTTTGTTGAATCCGCTGTGCGGATATCGAATTTTCAATATTCCAATTTAAGAAATTGATGTATAGTTACAGATAAATCGTGAATTTTTCATAGAAAACAGTGTCATGCATTTTTCGTTTATTCGTCTAAAGGCAGATAATTAATTAGCTAATTTTTTTTTTTTTTTTTTCATTCTTCAGCTGATTGACTATATTTGTCTATTGTATTTTACACAAGATATCCGAGATTATAATTATCATTAAACCGGAACAGATGCCAGTGTATGCTTATTTATAATTAACTTTGAAATTTAATCAGCTTGTAATAAGAAGCATTGATAATATTTTCTTCTTTTGTTTATTTTTCTTCTATTTTAATATATACTAATTTTGTATAACAATTTCGATTACACGTTTTACTAAAAATTTTCTTCCTTTCTTTTTTAATTCTATTTTTATATGTATGCGTATATTTTGAACTCTACAAATATAGGTACTAATACTTGGAAGAATGAAATTCTTAATACTTTCTAAAAATATACTAAATTCGTATATTCCTATAAATGAATAATCATTGTTGCACCATTGTCACGAGAAAAACCTCATCCTATACATGTTTTTTTATACTATAATTTGAAATGATATATACTAGAAGATATTACTATATTAAGTTCGTCTAAAATAAGCTTGAATTTATTAATTAATTGTCAATTTCGCTCGTGTGTTTATAATTATAATTATAAATAATTCTTCGCTGCACGAGTTGTGAATGAAACATTAATCAGGCTCGAATCTTCGATATGAAAACAAAGTCTTTTGGCAATTATACGCGGGCTGATTAAGAGGTGAAATTTTTTTGCATATTTCTTCATCATACGCTCATTGTCAGTCGTAAACAAGTTTATACACTCGGGATGTCTCAACATAATGAGTTGACCCGTTAGAGGATCTCTCTGTCTCTCGAAAACGTATAGTATAGTATTTCGATAATAATTAGGCTTTAAGATCATTATTCGTGATACTTGTATTGCATACAGTATAAATAAATGATCGAAATTGTAATTTAGAGACGAATCAGATCACAGTTAATTTTCGTTGGTTCCCTAATGAAGAAGTGAACAGTAGAATTCTTCGGATCCCTTCAGGATCAATAATTATATCAATAAATGTTTTGAAATAAAAAAAATATATTTACCTAATGATACATATGTAGTACAATATACCTATATAATAGTACAATATATTAGTCTATCTGTTCCGCGAATTGATAAAATCGCATAATTATAATATCTAAATTATCATAATTGTTATTAAAATATACCTATATAGTAGGGTGTCCGTTATTTCCCGAATTGACTTGTTCTACTTGGGTATGGGCCAAATCATTAGTTTAGAGCCTAAAAAGAATTATGCTATTTTTTTTTTTTTTTTCAAGTGCCATTAACCCCTGCCTGTAGGACGATACTTGTCCCATTTGATTAACATGGGATTTTTGCCCTTTTTAGACTTTAATTTTTTTTTCGCTTACTACTTTCGTTACCTCATCAAATATTGTTGATTCTACTACTGTGGTGACCTCTTTGGATGGACATATTTTTATATTGATGGAAAAAAAAATGTTGAGTCGTGAAGCGGTAAAATTTTTTTTTTACCATATTGTCTAATATCTTTCGAATATTTTTCAATTTAAACAAAAAGCATTGAAAAGTCAATAAATTCACAAACATTCGAAAATATTCGAAATTTACTGAAAAATACAGTAAAAATAAATTTTGAAAAAAACATCAAAACTTATGAAAACTTTTTTTTCCATCAATATAAAAATATGTCCATCCAAAGAGGTCAGAACAGTAGTAGAATCAACAATATTTAGTGAGGTAATGAAAGTAGTAAGCGAAAAAAAAAATTCAAGTCCAAAAAGGGCAAAAATCCCATGTTAATCAAATGGGATAAGTATCGTTCCACAGGCAGGGGTTAGCGGCACTTTAAAAAAAAAAAAAAAATAGCATAATTCTTTTTAGGCTCTAAACTAATGATTTGGCCCATACCCAAGTAGAAAAAGTCAATTTGGGAAATAACGGACACCCTACTATATAGTTATGCGTAAATTGAATTCTGGTTTCATCACCTTAATTCAGTTTTCGAATGATTATCGTTTCATAAAGAGTCGAGAAAAACACGCGTTTCAATTAATACGATAAATTATTTCAGTCACGTATTTAAGTTCGAAGGAAAAGTTTCAATTCAATTCCAAATATTTGATTTCATTGCTCTAACAATAGGTTTTCTAGTTTTCTACTATGTATGTGTGTATGAATTCGTCGATTTGCTACGCGAATTTTTCTCATATGATAATAATTATATCATCTCTCTGTTGGTAGAGACTAAAACGCTTCTCTTTGGAACAACGAATCACATCTTCATCTCCCAACTGATTCGTTATTTGAATACAATTTATTCCTTAAATTAATAAAATATCCCGCTACGATTGCCGCGCAGGTTCTGTACATTGCGGTTCTATAGCCGGTACTAGATTTGGCACTGTCAATTTTCCTCCCGTATTTGTCCTCGTTAAATTAACCGGATTACTCATCGCCGTTGACGATCTGTAACGAAATAAACATCGTTATATATTTCACAAATATAATAAACATTTCGGACTGTCAACAAAAAAAAAAGATCAAATCAGATCAGATAGTGCTCAAAATGTGTGGTTTGCCATTGCCGAGTGGCGAAATATATCAAAAGTGCAATAAATCGAGTGTAACTATGAACTATTCCACGATATCTCTGATGATAACTAAATCTGTAAAAAAAATTTCAAAATTTTGAAAAAACGAAATACTCTGCCACTTCCTGCCAGAATGAAGCAGTAATCCCCGAAGTTTCATTTCGATCTGTTGTGTGGTACGGGAGAAACCACGAATCGCGTTTTCGAGGTGAGCAGAACGGGTACCATGCCCCTTAAACACGCTAATGAAATATAACGAACTAATAAACTCTTACCTGTTGTGTCTTAGATGACTTCTGACTAGATGTCCCGCGGTGAGTGCAGCCATCAAAGATAACTCTCCCGCAAGTACAGTAGCGCATACGATTCTGGCAACTCTGCTAGCATTTTCACCAGGAGTAACTGGATGAGCTCCCTTAGCTCCCAAGACTCCCAAGCAAGCGCCTTGAGCTGGTAATCCCGTACCACCTCCGACCGTCCCGATTTCAATGCTTGGCATTGTGCAAGATACGTATAAATCGTTGCCATCGGATCCCCAGGGCTCCATCAAAGTCATGCAGTTACTGCTCCCCACATTTTGCGCTGGATCTTGTCCAGTCGCGATGTATATAGCTGTTACAACGTTAGCTGCGTGTGCGTTGAAGCCACCTATACTACCAGCTATAGCAGATCCGATCAGGTTTTTACTTATATTAACATCGACGAGAGCGTGAACAGAAGTCTTTAACACAGTCGTGACGATTTCAGCTGGAACTATGGCTTCACATACGACACTTTTTCCTCGTCCTTCGAGCCAGTTTATTGCCGCTGGTTTTTTGTCTGTGCAAAAGTTACCGCTCAGCGATAGAATCTCCATGTCAGGGAATACAGTCTGAACAGTTTGAAGGGACTTCTCAGTACCCTTGGACAACATGTTCATTCCCATTGCGTCTCCGGTTTTAGCAACAAATCTAATGAACAAATGTCTGCCGGCGATGCGAGTGTGTATTCTTGTCAATCTTGCAAATCTGCTAGTAGCATTGAAGGAGGCTTTCATAAGTGCGAAATTCGCTTCCTCTTGCATCCATAACATCGCTTCACTAGCTAGAGATATGTTCGGGAAACGGACGACCGGACCTCTCGTCATACCGTCTGCCACTATTCGACTCGTTACTCCACATTTTAGGAGAGCTCTGCTTCCACGATTTGTAGACGCGATTAAACAGCCTTCCGTTGTAGCCATGGGAACGTGGATCAATTCACCATCCACCAGTAAAGGACCGGCTATACCAACAGGTATTGGTATATATCCGATAACATTCTCACAGCAAGATCCCAAGACTTTACTGTAGTCGTAATTTTTGTACGGCAAGTCGGGTAAGTGATCCATAAAATCACCAGCCATTCCCACAATCGTACGACGCAGACTAACTCCTCGCTCTAGGTCACCTACTGCCTTCTCCAACTGATAGGCAGGAATGTATTTGTGCTTTACTAGCTTTATCACCTCCATGTCTGACAATGCGCTGGCGCCCAACTGTAAAATAATTCATTTTTTTTGTTATATATACATTTCACGATATGATCAAAGCGGTGGAAATTATTTTTGGAAATATTTCCGTGGATAGAAATGTTATGTGTGTGAAATAGTACAGGATGGTCGCAAATGAGCCCGAAAATGTGATAAAAACCAGCCGACACACGGATATATACACACTGACACAAAAAACATGGCCGCCGCGTCACACGACTGGAATCTTATTTCGGCAATATAATGATTTCTCGCATTCGTCGGGTAGTGAGGACTATCTCACGCACAAGAGTATCGCGGCAGGAATAGTTTAATCGCAATCCCGAGTTGGAAAGTAATCTGAATCCCGAGAATTCGGGGATCGAAAATTTGCAGCCGATAACGAGCTCCGTGTTACGACCAATAGAGGGCAAAGATGTCCGAGTGCCACGCGTTTATATCAAATACAAAATATAGTATTCAGATAAAGAGAGATGGGCCATTTCAGTATACCGAACCAGGGCCTCAAGAATTGTTTATTGATGAGCAAGAATTTAGATTTGACAATAAAAAAGCAGCACATATTTTTATGAACTTGGCTCTGCAGATATTTACCCTTCGGACAGCCTTCAGTTTGATTTCAGTATAAAAATAATGAGCAAAAAGCAATAATGTAATGTAAATGAAATGACGCAGACTTACTTCAGATTTGTAAATAGCGAGGCACTCTTCAACGCTTCTGGATGTGTCTGGTAGTTGTTGGGGATTTTCAGAAGTAGAATCAGGAGAGGTTTGAGAGCACGGAATGCTCTTGTCCGTCTGTACTTCCTTGTCGAATAATTTCACCTGAGATTCTTCACTGACTTCAGCCCAGTCTCCGTTCATACCAGATATTGGAAAAACTGGTGTATGCATGACTGGTAATGCGGAGCCGAACCTTTGCCGCAAAGTAACATCTAGAGCAGCAGTCTGCATGTTTTCTTCAGATATTCTCTTCTGCTCTTCCCTTTCTTCAGTCAATCTCAGCTGCTCTGTGAGCTCACCTTTGTCTTCAAAGAATATGAACTTTATCGCCAAGGTCAGAAGCAGGATTAGTATAACTATCTGATCTGCACTGACTGACAACCACTTCATAAAATATTCGTGAAGCTCCGTTGGCACCTCCGTATCGTTCTGATGATTTACCACTATGTGAGAATTCACTTGAGATATAGTTCCCTCGACAACGTCAGCACAATCTTCGTGCTTGAATGGCCAACGGCTGTAAATTAGAAGAAAATATGATGAGGTGTAAGAGACGACACGATTATGGGCACTATTTGTGTATTATTTTAGAACTTATAGTATTAGTATTCAAGTACCATGTGACAAAGTTGACTTAGAACAGAAGCGGCTAACATGATAGAGGTTTGAAGTCTAGTTGTTATCTGTTGCAAAAAGAATGTACGAGCTAAAAAGAGTACTAGGTACGGGTATAGTCGAGCGAGAGGAAAATAACCAAGGATAGAGAAGAAGAATAAAAAGGCGAAGGATCTAGAGCCAACGAGTTATGTAACAAAGTGTACAAGAGCTGCTCAAGTTTTTTTTTTCCCCCCCAAAAGTTAAATAATCCAATAACTGATGGTGTTAGATGAGATAAATATTTACAATTTTATAGCAGCTATTAGTTTATAGTATAGACGATGTAAGTGCGCGCACGTTTTTTCTCAAAGTGGTTGGATACCAAGGATCTCTGTCAACATAAGAATGAAAATTTTCCACCACCCCGCAGTTACTATTTTTGGGTACTCATTTCACTCTGTATGGTTGCCGAGTCTTTTGTCTGTACGATATTATTATCTTCCTCATGCAATATTCAATTCCAAGAACGTCTTGTCGTAGCTGTTGCTTCCAGTCCGTCCATTCCATGCTATTTATTTTTCCTAGCGCATTATTTATATGAAAAAATTGAACGAACGTCATCAATGGACACTCTCAAGTAGCGTGAAACTTCTTTTGCTACTTTAAAGTGCCAATTGATTGTAGCTTTCCCATTAAACTCTCAAGCCTAACATGGATCTGAATATTAAGGAGGTTCAGTGGTTCCTATAATAGCTGCGATTTATCTTTAGCTAGCACTGATACTTTCGGTACGTAATATATTGCAAGTAAATTGTAAACCTCGGTTGAGATGACGCAATATGAACCTGACCTGTAGAACCAAAGGCCAAAGAATCTCCTCACAATACAATTCTCCGTTAAAAGTATCAGGGGTCATATGGTACGGCATTGTCATACAGACACATAGCCAGAGCTCAGTGTCAGTATTGGAAATAGTAGCCATGAAATATTTGCCACTCATTCTCCAAACTCGCTCTAACTTAACAATGAATGAAAATAACGATACATGGATTTAACCAAGGTGGAATTATATCCCCACCATTCATTCACAATATAACATTGAATAGTTAGCTAAATTTCTATATTACCTGTGAGCATGAACTAGTATCAGGCCGGCGCTCATTATCAACTTTACACGTTGAACAACGGGGTTTGGCTTCTGATCTTCTTCGTGGAGTGAATGCATCAGCAACATTTTGTCAGCGCTTAACTGGCCGATGGTGATGCTTCCTCTAGATAGCTAAAGATCATAGAATTGATATAGGAATAGATATAGAGTAACGAATAACGTCTTCAGTTTGAATGGTATTACGACTGGTACGCACCTCGAGAATAAGCGATAAACATGCTGGATAGAAGGTCATGAATATTACGTAGTTTACTATGACGCTCAGACAAGCGAAGCAGCATAATATTTCCAGTCTTCTAACTCCCGACAAGGTGCCGATACCGATAAGGAGCGTTTCGACTAGAGTATCAAGCGTAATAGAGGGACCCAAGAGGGTCATTCCTCGGGCAATATTGGCGCGAACTTCTTCCTGGCTTCGGGAACTCAGAGCTAATTGCGCCAGCACACCAGCCTTGGAGAGGTCAATGAGTAGCAGGAAGAAGAATAAGGCATCTCTGTAAATTTGCAATTTTGATTAGATGATTCACTGCCTGAATTGTTTTGCTATTTAGGAAAGCAATGGCTAGGAGTGAGATGGACTCACTTCAAATCAGAGATGTCACTTTGGAGAAAATTGACGACACTTGATGTGAACACAAAACTCGAAAATACTGTGAAAAGACCAGCGATACCTGAAACAGAAGATCTTAAACTTAGCCAACTGAAAGTAGGGTGTGTTAATCTCATTTGTGCCAATCCAACCACCGTTTAGATTTTCTACTCTAGCATCTGCCTTGAATGCATAAAATTACAGGCATATCAATCGGTTTGGAGTACCGTGATACGATAATAAAATTAGGGCCGAAATTGTGATGAGGGATTAAAGTAGCAGATTCTCTTATTCTGGACCATTTTAAGAGGAATTCAAATTTTTTACTTCATGCCATGTGCTACTCGCTATCAGAGTGTACAAGGTGCACATAGTATTGGAATCTGGGACATTTATGTGCAAAAATGAGAAGCGTGAAATAAACACGATCTTTGAATGTTTGTTCGAGTTATTCAAGCCGTTGATACTGTTTGTCAACAAATGTTGATTCATTTCGAGATGGAAGATATTTTCTTGTCTTATTTGTCGCGAATTCTTGAAATTTGAGGCACTCATATATTCAATCGATCAAAGAAGAAGCAGTAGACGTGTTTAATGTCTTCAAGAACCAATTTGGCAATTTTTCTCTGGTTTTTTTCGTTTCGCAGTTGTGAGAAAGTGTAAAAACAAAGAATGAGCAAATGCATGCATGGCCAGTTTTATTTCAATAACTTGGCATGTTTTATAACTAATTCTAGTTTATCTGAGGCTGTCGGACATTCTCTGGTCTTACTCGGTGCTGAATATTTAAAAACTTAGGTATTCAAATATCTGTTAAGGCCCATCCCTAGTCGCCCACCTCCTTTTGTTCGAAAAAGGACACATTTCGATTATCATCCGAGCCCAGGCGTCGGAAACCCAGAAACAAGATGCACAGCGCCAATTCAAATTCAATTGCGAACACATAGGGGAAAGGTGGGTAGCCCCGGACAGCGGGTACCCCCGGTCATCTCAAGTTTTGGACACTCACGAACAAATAAATTTGAAAAATAAAATGCGAAAATGTGACCAAGATCGTTGCCCTAATTTTCACGTTTTATTTTTCAAATTTATTTGTGCGTAAGTGTCCAAAACTTGAGATGACCGGGGGTACCCGCTGTCCGGGGCTACCCACCTTTCCCCTACGTCCAAAAACATGTTCGTTTCGTGCGGAAATAGAGTCCAAAAATCGTTTTTACATTATTCGAATGTTAATTTTCTCGGCGGCCATGATTCGAATTACTTAAAAACCATTTTTAGACTCTATTTTCGCACGAAACGAACATGTTTTTGGACGTATGCCTTTCAACCAATCATGCGATAGTTCCAAAGAAAGCCAACGTCGCAATTGGCCGGAAAACGAATTTCGCATCCGAAAATAGATCGCATAATCTCAAGAATGCAGCCCCTGGGCTCAGGGGCGGATTTAGCACTAGGCTAAGTAGGCTAGAGCCTAGGGCGCCAGATATTGGAGGGGCGCTGAATTTGAGATTCAACATTTTTTTTGGGGCGGCGAATTTCATCTGCACGAAAATGAAACGGTGTAAAAAAAAATATTGACAAAACAATTCGTCGATTTTGCTGAATTGTTAATACGTGCTTACTAAGTCACCTATCCCGCTTTTGTACTGTAAAAAATGGCGGTAAATTTTCTGAAGCCTAGGGCGGCTGATCCAATAAATCCGCCCCTGCCTGGGCTTGGATAATAATCTAAATGTGTCCGTTTTCGACCAAAAGGAGGTGGGCGACTATAGGAATGGGCCTTAATTTGAAAAGAAAAATATTGAAGAAGTGTAAAAACAAGGAAAAGGCAAACTAACGACATGATATGATGTTTCGTTGGAAAAAAAAAAAAAAAAAAAAACATAATCATAAGTTAGAAAGCCAGATAAGATAAGCCCACAAAGGCAGATCATTTATGATTTCCGCGTTAAATTATTGTATATCATATTTTGAGCATGAACTATTGATGTAGTATTCGAACATCCTTCTTATACCCGGCCGATAAAAATCGTTTTTTTGTTGTTAAAATCATGACGTAGATAATAACGAAATATCATATAGATCTAAAAGTAGATTTATATTTTCTATTCAATAACCGCCAGTCTATTGCCATCTGGCGCTTGTAACGTAAGCGGAAGATTCTAACGAAAGTGATAGGCGGCACCATGACATCCTGAATTTCTCCTAAGGAGCGCGTGAGCCTGCAGTACTGTTTCAACGGATCAAAACTCTCACTTAATTTTTACTTTCCACGTTGCGTGACACATGCGCAATTACCTATAAACGGCTTATGAACTGTGGCTAAATATTCGCATAATTGTTAACCAGTTAAGCTTTCGCGGTCAGAGCCAATCGCCACACGTCGTATATCATGTTCATTAGATAATCATAAACATGTTATAAATTTTACTGCTCTGTAAAAGTGTGGATCTTTCCCTTTCTTTTTTTTTTATGTTAATAAGTTAATCGCGTATAGGTATACTCGCGATAGAAAAATGAAGAAGTAAATATCAAAATATTTTCAAATACCTAATTTATAACTAAATATATTAATTTTTTCTTCTTTCTTCCACGCATATTTTCGTACCAACACGACGATTACCTATTATAATGCGAATGTACAGCTCGCGTGCCTCTGATACGTAGTGCGAATGTCGAATAGAAATACTATATGTATGTACGAGTGATGTCACGTGGGTTGTGAAGTAAGAAAAGTAAAACGTTGTCACTTTCTATAAAACTTTCCCTGGCGATGTTCAAGGCTTTCACGTGGTGCGCGAGTTTAGCTCCGCGCGGAGATCCGGTTTTATGAATGAAATTACTATATTTCTTACCTACATATAGATGGAATAAATTTTACTCAAATAAACCGACAATTAGCCGCTTTATAAGGAATTTGTTAGGACATCCAGTAGCGTTCAAGGACGTGGGTATTCTAGATGTTTACATTAAAAATGAATGACAATGCATAGTTTTTATCATATTTTTTTTTGTTCTTTCTATAATCAGTTGCAAGTTTTAGTTATAGAAATGAATTCATTACTATACACCGCGTACTGAATAAAACTGGATAGTTACTTGCGGGAATACCTGATTTTAAATTTACCTATATAATGAAGGGAAAGAAGAAGCGAATACTGAAATCGATTAAAGCACATGTGTTTCGTAATGTAATTGAGGCATAAACTCACCCAGAATATACTTCGAGCCCAATTTATGTAGATTACAGAATTGATAGTAGCTGTAGAGCACTGCCAGACAGCGAATAATTGTCATAACTATCATGTCGGCTGCATTGAGGTCCTGTATGGTGAATTCAAAGAGAAAAAAAGCAAGATTTTAACAAAAATCGTTGTAACTAATCATGAGGGATGTTAACTCTTTCAGAATACCAGTGCAACAGGGTAACTCATACAAAAAGACACTTCTGGCGAATTTTCGAGATCGCTGATTCAGAATCTGACCTCCAAATTACGGAATTTAAGGCGCAGGCCCTAGTCGCCCATCTCCTTTTGGTCGCAATGTGGCACATTTCGATTATTATCCGAGCCCAGGCGTCGAAAACGCAGAAAAGGCCAACTTAGCGCAAATTATATTTCAATTCCGAACAGATACGTCCAAAAAAATGTTCGTTTCGTGCAAAAATAGAGTCTACAGATGGTTTTTACATTGTTCGCCGAGGAAATCGAATGCGAATAATTTTGTAACAATGTAAGAACCATCTGTAGATTCTATTTTTGCACGAAACGAACGTTTTTTTGGACGTATGTGTTCGGAATTGAAATAGAATTTGCGCGAAGTTGGCCTTTTTTGCGTTTTTGACGCCTGGACTCGGATAATAATCGAAATGTGACACATTTCGACCAAAAAAAGGTGGGCGACTAGGAATGGGCCTTAAAATAGAAATTTCGATGAAAAATTGAGTTTTTCTTCGCCAACTTTGATCCCCCATTTTGAATTTCACGATTTCGAGGTCAGATTTGAAATCAGCGACTCCCAAAATCCCGGACAGACAATTTTTATAGAGATCGCACTTTCTTTTTTAATTTTTGTCCGCCAATTAGATTTGGAAATTTTCGGCTTAACTTCAAAATCAGCGAATTCAGAAATCATCTGGGCATCAATTTGAACGTAAATCGAGTGACTTTTTGATTTCTGGTTCATATCATTTGTCTGCCATATTCAATTTGGCAATTTTCGGCTCAAATTCAAAATCAGCGGCTCACATTTCGTTGGGATATTAATTTTCATGTAAACCAAGTAACTTCTTGATTTCTAAGTCATCTGTTTGTCCGCACTATTGGATCCGCGATTTTGAATTTGACTGCACTTTCAATTGTGAGTCGGAAAAGAGCATCACCAGAAATTTCGAGACTAATTTTCATGCAAATCGATTGAATATAGTTTCCAGAATGAAAGGCCCTACTGAAAATTTCCAGATGGATTCATCTGGTCGTTCGAAATTCCTATGGATTCCGTTTGAAATCTAGTGGATTCCTAGCAGAATTTAATGAATTCCATCTGAAACCTACTGGATTTCCAGCAAATTCCATAGGAATTTCGAACGACCAGATGAATCCATCTCGAAATTTTCAGTAGGGGGGGTTGACGTTGTTCATCTTGAAAGAGTTAAGACCGTTAAATAAAATGAGATTCAAATAAATATGAGATTGAAACTTACGTCCGAGTTGCACCTTCCATTCCAACAATGTTTGCCGGTCGGAAGAGTCTTGTCCCGCTGATGATTGCTTCCGGTTTCAAGTGTGATCATGCAAGCGGTCAACGTTAAAGTCCCAACAATAACTTCTAGGGAATGACTAGCGCAGAAACGGCCATGGGCCGCGAAAATTCTAGCAACCATTTTCGATATATTAAGATTTCCAAACACCAGTCAAATCGGATGTAACTGCGATCTGTAAATCAAACGAGTCGAATATAGTCCTTCACGTAGTTCGTTATCACTACAAACACTAAAGGCAAACTAGAAAATAGACTGACTGCAGTCGGAGGATGATTCGTAAATGGAATTGCTTACATTAGTTGATAATCATGGAAAGGAAGTGGCAGGAAATAAACTTTGACGAAAAGACTCGATGATACAACAAATAAAAAATTATCGTATCGATAAAACTAATTAAAAATAGACAAAAAAAAAAGGCTTAATCTGTACACTGGGCAGCGGTTAGATTTGCAATGAGAAAAAGTAGTGAATAAACGTCTCTTATACCATGTCAAGGATACATAAGTAGATATGAGAGGACCAATAATTCCGAGAAAATACATATGTCATAACGGTTGGTGTTCGAAACATTATATTAGGTATACCGTTGTTTCGTAGTATGAAATTTGTATCAAATTCGTGATATAATTTGTTTGAACCTAATTTTACACGTTTCCTGAAATCAGCTGGCTATATGACTATATCGCACACACGGCAGCAGCATCATCATCAATGCAAACTGAAAACTGACGTAATTCAACAAAGACTAAGCCAAACGTATTTCTTCTTCATTCCTCTTATTATATTTATATCTATATATATTATATGTATACATAGGTATATAAAACAAACACGTGTTCATTTGGCTAAATTCCAACTGCTGGTTCGGGACGTGTGCTCGCGCACGAATCTGCACTGGTACTGGCAAAACGAACTGGCAGAACGCAAATCGTTCATAAGTCCTCTACTATAGAGAGAATTTGTGTATCTGTATGTAGGTCTGCAGTATGAAAAGAGTCGACATGGTATGTATAGGTATCACATATACGATTCCTAAATCATCGTAGCTATAAATAAGTATAGGTGCTGCAGCAATATGAAATTAATTAATTTCGTTACTTTGTCTCATACGTTCATAACGATGCTCTGTGTAAGTTAGTTGGTTGGTTTTCCTTTTTTTTTTTTTTTTGTTTTTGTTGTTTTTATGTGACATTTTGATATTCGATGATTGGCTTGATTCAACTTTGAAATATGAAAGTGTGATCGACAATTCAAAATGTTGTAATAATAAGTCGTTATTACAAATTCAACAATTTGTTCTCTGACCCTGTTTTGTCATTCTAGACTTTTACCCCGTTTACGACCT
The DNA here is from genome assembly GCA_943736025.1 of Tenthredo mesomela. NCBI lineage: Eukaryota > Metazoa > Arthropoda > Insecta > Hymenoptera > Tenthredinidae > Tenthredo > Tenthredo mesomela. Next base: position 12,991,046 of record OX031021.1, on the reverse strand, counting down.
CCGATTTACTACATCCTTTATTTTCGATGCAATATTTGAATCAAAGCGTATAACGAATAATTAGCACCTCTTCGTATCTTCGCATAAATGCTTTGAAGATAAATCGAAGGATAAAGGCATTGTGACGTATCGTCGCGTCCCGCGCTTTGATCAAAGTCACCCGGCATGCACTGCGGCAGTGTCAGTTCCGCGTCGATAAACAGATGGCGACTGTTCAGTGGAATCGTTTAAATGTTTCAAAACGATCATTACTATAATTCACCCGCTAAAAATTGAACAAACTATACGCGGGTATAAATATCTGTATTAAATCTATTACTGTAAACGTGTATACAGACACGGTTTGGCATTGGAGTGCAATTTGTGTATAAGCTAATTATTTGCCGGTGAATAACCGCAATTGATCTGTGCCGTTCTTTCGGTGACCCTCGCGTTTGAAAGAAATATTCAGGGACTTGAATATAAGAGTTGGCAAAAAGCACCAGAGCATTTCGCGCGATCCTATATAAAGATAGAACGAAATGTATTCGAACAAAAATACATACCCGCCGAAGTTTATGTAACAATCAATTTGTACATTATTCCTAATTGAGTTACGCCTGAAAGGGATATTGAAGACCGTCGAGGCGACAGTCTGGAAGGACTTTATTGCATCTTTGAATATTTCGGTGTATCATACGTATAGGTAGATATATTGGGATCCTTAGAATGGGCGTGGCTTTGAAATTTTAGCCTTCTTTGAGTAGTTCTATTTTCGTCACTAGTTGGCGTATTGAGGTTCCAAGCCCTCTCATTGGTTACTGTAGCCTTCTTTGAGTAGTTCTATTTTCTGCCACTAGTTGGCGTATCGAGGTTCTAAGGTTCCCAATATGGAACTAACCGCAAGAAATGCAAGAGACGCGTGCATGTCACGTAGTACAAGGATAATACGTTTACGTAAAAATATATACACTATACGTTCTCAGAATCGGGAGAGAATGAGTTCAAAAAAAAAGATGAAAAAATAAAAATTAACTAGGTATATAAAGGTATATATATATATACGTAAAGACTGCCCGGGCATGATCGTCTACGAAATGTCAGCCAAGGTCGCCGACTTTCTAAGAGTCAGAAGCATATACGTCTGCTGCGGCTGCAGCAAGTTCGATATCTTGCGTAGCTTTATGCATGTGGCCCAACATCCGATTTCTGGACACTGACCCCAACCTGCCTATTCAACTACATTCTTCCGAGCATTAGAAAATCAAGTTTTACATTGAACTCAGATGATGTGGCTTGCTTCTGCGTCGAATCGGTTAAGGGTGCAGCTGTGCAGCTATACAGCTATACAGCGTTTGGAAGATCGGTAATGTGAAGGTGAATTCAGCTCAAGGTCTCTCCATCACATGATTGTCGTAATTGTATTTTGCGAGACATGAACTGACATAATTCGGGATAATTATGATGAAAACTGCGATTTCGGATTCCACGACTTTTCGGGAATCGAAATTTCGGGTTTTTCTCTTCATCATTTTGTAATACGAACTCTTAGGCCTTATAGAAGGAAACCTCCCTAAAGTAATAGAAAGAGAAAAGGGCTTTTCAAAAGGAAGAAATTATATGACATAGTAGATAACGGACGATGTTTTGTACAAAAGTTTGGTGCGTCAATCCGTAAATTAAAACTGTTTTTCGATTGATTCCTGTCCGATTATCTAAACAAACAAGAACTTCCTTTCATATACTATATACGCATAAAGATTAAATGCGCGAGAGTTAGCGTGATTTGGATCGATTGATTTAAATCGTGTTTAAAATCAAATAGCTTTCTTTTGAAATACATCTCGCCTGATTTTTGATCGTTTTATTTCATTTCTTGTTTTTGAAATCACGTCATTAATATATATAGTGTTTATACCAAGATTTCTCGCCTGTGACTTATATTATAAGCATTAGTGTATATACTATGTATATTCTATAAAACAGAAACGTCGGAGCCTATTGGGATCCTTGGAATGGGCGTGGCTTTGAAATTTTAGCCTTCTTTGAGTAGTTCTATTTTCGTCACTAGTTGGCGTATCGAGGTTCTAAGCCCTCTCATTGGTTACTGTAGCCTTCTTTGAGTAGTTCTATTTTCTGCCACTAGTTGGTGTATCGAGGTTCTAAGTTTCCCAATATAGATGAAGGAAATAAAATTATGTTATAACGCTGTATGCAAAAACTTTTATTAGGTAGATCTAAAACTACGATATAAGTTACAAAAATATTAATCAAAAACATGCTTTATCGTAATCTGCGAAATTTGCATTCAAAAGTAAACGAGGTCTGATCTAAATCTACATGAAATAGCTATGTAGTTCTTTTAGATTTTTTATTCTCAAATTTAACACGATGTTTCCCAACGTCGTTAAATATTCATAAAAAAGAATCAAAATTATATATGTTCATGGGCTGTCCCAATCAAATTTCAAACTTCGTTGATTTTCTAAGATTTATTTATTAATATAAGCGTGTATGTGAATCGGATGTTTGGAAAGTGAAATAAGGTTCGTTCTGTCAAAGCGGTATAATACACCTTTGAAATAATTTTTTTTTTCAAATCACTCCTACACTTTCCAGGAAGATTTTCTTGATCCAGTTTTTTCACTGCTGATTCCCTGCACGGAAAGATTTAAACCCGACTGGTTACGGTTCTGCACACGACTCAGTCAGGTGCTAGCGAAAAATAGCGAATTCTGGTGCAGCACCACACTGAGTACTGTTTAGAACACGAACCATTCATGTGCGCACACGAATGAGTCGTGTGCGCACAGTAACGAGTCGTGTTCTAAACCGCACCTAGTGTGGTGCTGCACCAGAATTCGCTATTTTTCGCTAGCACCTGACTGAGTCGTGTGCAGAACCGTAACCAGTCGGGTTTGAATCTTTCCGTGTAGTATTTTTAAACATCTTTCAGAATTTTTTCTAGATTTTATAGACGTTGGTTGCTCAACCTTGATGCAACGGTAGCGAAGAAAAAGTGGTTGTCGTAGGATAGAGTCGTCGCGTCGTTCATCAAAACCTTTTTAAATTTGGAGTGCTCTCTAAATTTCTTGGAGTTAAAAAATTCACTGAATTTTCACTTCCTTGGAGTGAAAATCGTGCAACTCCAAGAAAAAAAGAGTGAATTTTTCACTCCAAGAAATTTAGAGAGCGGATATTCTCGGATACTCTAATTTCCGGCCAAACCAATGATATTCGATGAATTTCATTTATTGATACAAAATTTTTTTCATTTCAAGGTTTTTATTGATCGTTGAGAAAAAATATCAAAAAAATCTTGTATCTAAAAATTAAATTCATCGAATATCGTTGGTTTGACCCGAAATTACAGCATCGAAGAATAATATGTCCTCCAAATTTCAAAAGGTTTCGATGAACGACGTGACCTGGACCCTGTGACAACTTCTTCTTCTTCGCTACCATCAATCAATGTTGAGCAACGTCTATGAAATCTGTAAAAAAATTCTAAAAAATACTAAAAAAATCAGCTGTGAAAAAAACTGAATCAATAATATGTTTCTGAAAATCGTACTAGTGATTTGGGGAAAAAAAAAAAAAAATGAACCTCACGGTGTATACCCCCTAACGTGATGCGGTTCATCGCTATATGAAGGTCTGCAATATCGTTGATTCAGCTAATATTAACTCCGCGTATGCTTTCCTGACAAAGTGCGCAGATTGCAATTCAATTTCTTCACGAATAACGTGAAGTAAGCATCTAAAATGAGAAATCATACACACGTTTCTCTCTATTATAAGTTTCTCCATGCGGAGCTATTATTTAGAAATTTTTTACTTCTTATTTCTTATTATCTTAGACAGTAATATTTTGAACAGTAGGTATATTTTCAGCTTTATTTTCTAAATCTAGTTTGTTTCCAAAACTTGCGCGATTTTCTGGTATCGAAGCTGCAATAATGTGTATACTATGAAGATTATTGGCTGGCGCTCGCCGACCTGCAGCGAGTACTTTTGAATAGCGTTTCATGACACACGTTCAATTATAGCTATTCTTCGTGATGTTAGGGTGAATAATTGCGGTTTCTTCAAACTTTCGCTCGCGCGCATTACGCGCTCCAATTAAAACTAGAAGCCGAGGAATCCTTAGATTTGCGAGTATATTATATAGTACCTATATATATAATAATTAACGAGAATTTCATTTATAAGAGAGATGCGTTGTCTGATTTATCTCGTGGAACTCCCAAAGCTATACTAATATAAAAGGTTGACCCCGTTATTGCATGCACAGAAGAAGGGGTCAAATAGATGAATTGAATGGCTACACATGGATTTATTCTGACAATAGATATTTAGGTATATACACATACGTATTACCATTACGTGGATACTGCGGAGAGTTATGACCTTGTAAATTCGTAACCAACGGATAAAATATGTAAAATGATAATATATGAAGTTGAAAATTTGTTTAATCATTTTCAAAATCGCGTACGGAATATTGATCATCATTCATCAGATGTCGTATAGCTGAACACGTGTAGTGTGGAAATCGCGGTAAACTTTACAAGAAAAAGAAAGTGTTTTCTAATAGTTATATCGAGTATAGGCAATATATTAGGTAATTACGGAAGGAAGAAAAAATAAATAAACTGGACTTATGTGATTATTATTCACAAGATTCAACTTTCTTTTTATTCAAATTTGAAAAACAAAAAAATTATTACATCCGATCTAAGGTTGAACTTTGCAAAGAGAGATTTTTATCCTGAAATCAATCGAGTCATACATATTTCTCCAGCATTTGCAGGTTGCGAAATTTTAATAGTCTTGAATCAGACGAATTCGATCCATAAACGATATCTCCTTTTCGAAAGATCATTTGACTAATCATTAGGTGTAAAATTTCATCAACACCATGAAAAGTAATTTTGTTGCAAAAATGATTGAAAAAGAAACATAATAGAACATCGTAAAATTATTTTTCATAGAAATTTAATTCTTTTGTGCGTATAGTAGTACATGTAATCATTTTCTGTTATCATGCACGCTGCATGTAAAATGTGCGATATATATAGTACTGTCACGTACATGTACTACCTTCTTACTCTACGTACATACCTCTTGTGTAAGCACTCGTCCGGTAATATCCCCTCTTTCTCTGCACTCGGTTTAAAAGTTTAGTGGATTGCGTGAGGGCCGCATAGCTTCACCAAGTTTTCGAATTTGACGACACAGTATGATAAGAAAGCGAAGACTATTCTACAGCAATCAAGCACTATATTGCGTTTATGTTTGAATACTGTTTCAAAAATCCCATCAATGTGTATTTGCGAAAAACTGCTAGTCTTGCAAAGCCCCTGCACTGCAGTCAGAGTGAGGGCGATTGATAATAAAAACCGTATGAAATGAAAAAAAAAAAAAAAAAAAAAAAAATACTAAATAATTTTCTTCTCAGTTAATTCAAAAAAATGTCTTTCTATACATATTCTAATTCTGACCAGTAGATAAAGCGAAAAAATTATTAAAATACTGCAGCTACGGTAAAACAGACTGACTGACGATCACCGGCCCATCTGCCCACGGAGCGAGCCAACGAATGAAGGAATAGAGTGGATATACCAACAGTGTAAACCCACCACGCTTCAAAAGCTAAGCAACAATGTTTGCATCGAAGAACCATAGTACAGTGGTTCTTCATTCCCTCCAAACCCGATCGTAGGAGATCGTTTGGCTCCGGAAGTATTCGGCAACGAATGTGCAGGTTATACCTAGTATCTTATATTATACAGGACATTCTAAAGCATGATGGATTTGAAATGACAGTACATGTTACGCCGGTCAAATTTCGGTAGTGATAGAATCTTATCTTGAAATTATTTCACCAGATTTCATCATCATACCCGGTTCCATACAGTATACACAGATTGTTGCATGAAGTACTGAATTGGGTAGTTTTTGTTATCCGAACTAAAATTTTTCCCATCGAAAATCGGTTACCTATTTTATAAATGCACTGCGGTTTTGTTGAAAGCGAATATGCATTAGTGACCAAATTCACGTGTGCCACCGGTGTCGACTCAAAGTTTTCCCGGGATATGCACCGCGCAGAGCGCACTTGGGTGCGCGACAACAAGACTAAAATGGCAGGCGAGAGAGCGTTTGAATTCACTCTCACGTCACGTTATTAATTATAATTCATGTTGAATCGTTACAGCGTAAACGTACTACTATGCATACACAAAGGATTCTTACATTTCTCTGAGAATTTATTATCATTCGTTTATAATATATGTGCCATACATTGATTATCAGAGGAACATCACGTCTGTATGATAAGATTGGATAATGACTAGATCTTATATCTAGACGAGATCTATATCTCCTTTTATTTCTCTATTAGACGAGTAGATGATTTTAATTAGGTCAGTTATTTGCTACTGCAGCTATTACTTTTGAATCGGTGCATTTATACAGAATATAGAATACAGATTGGTATTCCAGTTTATCTCTCAGACTTCGAGGTCAAATCTATTCATAGTATACCTATATACCAGTTACCGAAAGATAAGAGCTGGATTGGCTTTTTGCCGGTTCAAGATTCTGGACCCTGTTTAGATGGGGAGAAAGAGCTTCGTCCTACCTACAATATTGTACTCGGCACAAGCTATATAAGTTGTCATGGCAGCGTTAATCGCTAACAATCGTTTTGACTTTTGCATACGAAGGATGATGAATTGGATTATTTCATTTCAATGTCATCTCGACTTTTCAAATGATGTTATTTTTTCACCTCCTCGGCTTTCCTGTAGAGGAAACAAGGCAACCTATATAGATTGCTCCGTTGCAAACGGTCTTTTAATTATTGGCTTCTCTTTTGTTCATCTGGTTATTCTTTCGAAAACCAATACTGGAGCATCGACCTCGTATATACTCAACGATTTCTCTGTAACTGCAGGAAATGTTTTCTTCGATGAGATATGGCTTCATCAATTTTTATGGATTTTCAAACCCGTCCATTCTGCATCTCTATTTCCGGAATTCAACTTAATGTATTCTCACCGTTTAACATACATTTATATTGATAAAACTCTGAGCTTTTCAATGAAGAGATCGCTGATTGACTGCAAACTGGCGAAAGCAATTAAAAACCTCATTCAACAGTTCATACGAAAAACCTTTTAGTCACAATGATTATCATGTCGTTTTTCCTTAGGTATCCCGTCTTGCCCCGTTCTTCCGTATGCCATGTGTATGTTTGAACTATCGGAAGCCAAGGTAAACCAATTGTGGATTTACACCGTGAATCGCTGCAGACAAGTTTAGTACGTATGTAGTTCCGTGGACACGTATAGAATTGTAATTAGCACTCACAAAGGGGCCTCCAGCTCTTGGTTCACCAATTTATATGAGATTGGACATAAGTTTATCACTCCGCCCACGGTGTAGAATGGCCAAATCCTCGGACGAACCTTTCCTATCCTCAATGAGTGACTAAATTTTTCAAATTTAATACCGTTATAGGTATATATTATGTGTGCATACTCCTCATTCACCGGTCTATTCCGCGTCGTCGATAAAACCTGCACTGCAACTTTCTGAATAATTTAAAAACCAGAAAACTAGATTCTTTTCGGCTCCCGCTTCTGATGATTCATATACAGAACAGTTGTGTGTCTTGAGATAATGACATTGAATGGATTCGAGAGAGAAATTCCTTTTCACAGGTCATTTACCGGCGATTATGGCTTATGGAAGAACATCGTTAGCACAGATACCATACATCTGTATTATAAGATATGCATGTGGGATGGTGCTACATCGTTCGAGGCTGCGTAAAATTGGGCATTTTGATCCGGAGCAATATTTCATTGTGCACAAAACGTGACTTTTTCTCTTCAATTTCAATAATTTACTCTGATCACAGATTATATGGAATTATATTCTACTAAACGGACATGCAAGTAAAATTGGGCATTTTGATCCGGAGCAATATTTCATTGTGCACAAAACGTGACTTTTTCTCTTCAATTTCAATTGGTACATTACTCTCATCACAGATTATGGAATTATATTCTACTAAACGGACATGCAAGATCGATTCCCGTTCTGGTTGGCGCTTCCATTATACTCCATTGAAATCGAGGTGTACGAACATGCCTTTGCGCTATTTTACGTGCAATGCGCAAACTACAAATGTGTTTAACGCAAGAATACAACATAGCGATCCCACAATCTGCAATTTATGCATAAGAAGTAAGTTTTCTTCCTGATTTCAATGATAATCGATATCATAAGCCAGTACGCCGTTTACCATAAGTCATTGAATGCGAAAGTTAGTGTCTATTCAGTATCTTAGTTTTTCAAGTAGTTGAACAACCGCAATCTCGTTTAGCAGCGATGAGGACTTTCCCATGACTGGTGTTAGATGTTCGAACGAATAGTTTGGGCCTTAAATTCTGATTAAGTAGGGTTTGACACTCTTAAATTATACTCAAGTACTATGGGCAATTGAACAGTTCCAAGTATGTGTGACAGAGTTAGGTGTTCAACGACGAGTACGTTAGATTCGTTCGAGGAAATGGAGAGGAGGAAAGAGAATGCACTGCAAGGTGTAGTGAGTTACATTTCTCAGAAGGTATGAAGTTAATATGAATTGTCATTTTTGTAACACATATCGGCCATAATAGAATCAATTTATTAAACGGTATGTATTTCGCCGAAAATAATATATCGGCGATTGGCAGCATGTCTTTTAATGGCTCCACGCAATGATGTCATACGGTTTCTCTCATATACTTCCATGTGTGCATTAGCATGATAATCCACTCCACAGCGTATTTACGAACGTGCTTAGCATATAGCTTCAAGAAGTTCGCACATATATAATAGTATACTAGAAAACTCGAGTAACTTACGTCCGAACATTGTCTGAATTAATTTTACAAAAATTTACGAAATATACAAGAAATATTTCTGTGCTGAGTTCGACTCGTTATGACATCCGCAAATCTTTTCTCTTTTGACTCTGAAATATTCATCCTCGAATAAGTTTCACAGTTTTGTACCTACGTCGGTTTTATTTCAACCTTCGTACTAGTCGTCAAGTTTTAAACGTTCGACGTTCAGACACTGGTCCTTGAACAAGATATTAACACTTGACGTCGAGGAAAGTGTCAGTCATCAGCCGGTCGAAAATCAAATTACACATAGTAATGCGCATCAGGACGAGCGCTCTGATTTAACGACAAGGTCTTCAACCTTGACCGCCTTCCCTATGTGTCGAAAGTTATATAATTTAGCTGTTATCGCCAACAGTTATTTTATTAAAATCATAAATTATTACCACGGTGCAAATGATCCGTCAACCTTGGCTTACATCTCATCTTCCGAGTTCCGATACACACGTATGCACGAATTGAAGGGAGCGAGAGGGAGATACACAGAATGAAACTAGAATCAAAATCAAAGTCAAAGAATTTATTGTTTAAAAAAAGCTCAGGGGATTTGAAAATTTTTGATTTCTCTTACGTTTTGCGAGTACACTCAAAAAAATAACAACCAAAATTTGGTTATTATATGCACAATCACATTTGTTGTTCAGTCAATCAAATTTTTTGTTCAGTCAACCAAAAATTTCGTTGGGAAAACCAAATTTTTTTGGAACAACCAAAATTTTGGCTATTCCAACAAAATCTTTGGTTGATTGAACAAAAAATGTGATTGTGCATATAATAACCCAAATTTTGGTTGTGTCAACAAGACTTTTTTCTGAGTGTAGGTACTTTCTTTTCTCGATATCTCGAGAACGGTAAGAGATATAGGATTGGATCTGTGTCCATTGAAAAGAGGATACTTTGACGCATAAAAACCATTCATATTGCATATCACGTCAATCCCCAAAGTTTGGTGAGGATGTTTTCTTTAGTAATATGGTATTATTCCATCATTGACGTATTATTTTGCATATTATTTAATTTATTTCACCGGTTTGATATGCATATAGTTGCATTGTATATACAGTTATTATCAATTTGCTGATAAGTATATGTTATATCATTAGATTATTGTGCATAAGAGACACGTGTCAATATCTTGCGCCAAGTGGGTAGGTATACTACATATATACAAAAATATTATCTTCATCTAAAACGGTACTGAAATCAGATACCATTGCCAAGTTCATACATCGTCACGTTTATTGAGAAAATGAAAAATAAAATTCGTGAAAAAAATGTAAACATTTGGAGGTAGTAGTGGTGCTTGGTGATTTGATCAAAATATACTAAAAGAATAATCGCATTTACTTCAATTTAAATTTGAATTTGAATTTTCTCAATAAACGTATGATAGTGTAATATTTCGCAGTAGTATTCTATTTTAATACTTTTCTGTATGAGGACGATACACACGTTAATGTACGATGTCGCAAGGTGTTTGCACGTGTCTGTTATACACAATCGACGCAATGAAATGGCTTGCAAAGTAATTGTGAATATTATCGCAGCAAATTGTCAACAACTATAGACAAGACAACGATATTATATGCTTAACCCATGACGAACATAAAAAAAAAAAAAAAAAAAATACTTCAATGATCGAATAACATGAAGATACTAGAAAATTAAAAAATTATTTTCTCCTTCTTAAAAGAGAAACACTCTCACCAGATTTCTTGGGATTCTTTGTCGTTGACGTGATGCACACGATACTAGAAATCAGCCAAAAAATATTTCTAAATTATCCTTTCTAGCACTTGTCCTATCGTTCGAATATGTTTCAAGTTTGATGAACAAATAGACAATATTATGAGTGTTTCTGATGCGTCAGAGTAATCTCTTTCCAACGAACCCAAACTCACTTTGTTCAAACGGCCATTACTTTTCGTGATTTCAATGGTATTTCACCGTTATTTCTGCAGTTTTGATAACGCCAGAGTTACAGAATAAGCGCTCCATAGTCGTTATTGAGATATCGAAAAAAGGAGGTCCCAAAACGTGACAAACCTCCGTAAATTCTGAAAAAAAAATTCACGGATTGCATCTTGAGGTGAAATAAACATATCGACAAAGTCTCATCGAAATCCAAAACGTGACAATCTAACCTTCGGCATAATTCACGTAGGGCTAAACCATAATACTTTAAATCTTCAAAAGATGATAAGTCGAGGATCAATTCTATAATCAGTGAATGACTCAATGACTGCGGAGTAGTATTCACGTCGTAGAACCTCTGTTTATTATAGTATATTTATAAGTATACTATTTATTTGTTTTCTCAGAAGAGTTGATCTTCTCGTATAATTCTCGCTACTTTCATTTCATATATAGGTGTATCAGTTGAATTTATCCTGCTCCCATTACTTATATGGTGACTATAATTTTTATATTTACATATATGTACCCTTTTTATAACTTACAACCTTCGACTCATCGCAAAGATCGTGGCATACCAGCCAATAAAACAGTCGCAATGTATTACCGAGAATAATAAGTTAGTGACAATCTCTCAGAAGTTGGGATTAACACAATAAGTCAAACCCACATATGAGGTTTCGGCTATGTCATTTCTTTCCGAGAACTGCAGATCGTTTAATTATCATACGATTATTGGCTGCAATTCTATCAAGATATTTTTCCAATTTTCACCTTTCCCTCTTTCTTGCCAGTTGCCACTGCGAAAGACGATGCATATGGTTAAAAAAATGACCGAAAGACCCACATAGAAGCGTGTTCAAACATTTTCAAAAATGTGTTCTATTCACGATTCCGAATTAAGGGCCTTTCCTACCCAATCCACAACATTGTAATAAACGCGTGCAGAAGGTGCTATTAAACGGAATATCTCTGCCTGGTCACCGAAATCAATGAAACGAAATACGTCGCGCAATTCCATGTGCGACTCCGAACATGTACAGCCCAAAAAAAATGTTCGTTTTGCGCGAAAATAAGAAGATATTTCGTTTCATTGATTTCGGTGCCCAGGCAGAGACATTCCGTTTAATATCACATTTTTTCACGATGTTTTCAGGACTGGTGGAATTGCCTAGGAAAGCACCTTAACTGCTTGGTCTATTCGGCTCTAGTTTTTACAGAAAATCATCAACTCAGCGATGGTGTGACAATATGATTTTCAGACTAGCACCATTTCCGGTTTCACAATGGCTGACGTCGAAACTTATTTTTGCGTGAATAAGAAGTACAAGGTTTGATGAAGAATATGTTCCCAAAGATTTATTTTCGAATTCTTGAAATTGACGGAGTTACAACTTCTTTACGACCAAAGGCATGCAGAAGAAGATCCAACAATATAATTCTTTGAAGTAGAGAAAGGTCCTCTGTACCGTGGAAATAAAAAAAAAAAAAAAAAATACTACAGTTTTTTCAACTGTAAGCATCGGGAAAACGTTGGAAACTTGAAACGCGTTTTTTTCTGCGCTACATTTTTCAAATTGGCGTGCAGTATATAACTCAAAAAGTAATCAACTGAATGACTTTTTTGAAAACATATTTGAATCCTTGGTTTTTTTTTTTTTCTTTTTCCAAGGCTTATATGTACTTAGTGTTATAATTTGATTGTTTATTTATGACATTTTCATTTGCAATGACAAATCGATTGCGGTGGTCGAAAAAATGACCTTTTCTTATGCGATTGCTGCAACTTTGCCGATTTTTTATACATGGGCTTTCCAAAAAAACTATTATCCCCGCGTAATTGACTCAACTTTAACCGGAAAATTAGATTTTGGCTTTCAGATGACTCAGCTCGGCACTACCTGCATGCCAATAACCGAACATTACAAGAATAAACAAGTTGAAAAAATCGACACGTCTTGTCTATCCTTAGGGAACCCCCTATACATATTTACCCCCCCCCCCCCCCCCCCCCCCCAACCACAATTACTACCATATCGATCATAGACTGGTGAAAAAAATAAATCTAAGCAAAAAAAAAGAAGTCCTTTCTTCGCCTGTTTGTGATTATGTTGCTACAAAGTATCCGTTTCGTAGAATGTCGTTATTTTTTTTTTTTTTTTTGTAAAAGACGCAAAATCGTAGTTTTTTTTTTAAATCATTTCTTTATCAAATGAGATGAGATAGTGTTCAAATTGTGTATCTTTGCCAACCCCAAGTGCCTGAGCATTTTGAAAATTGCAATAATTCCACGATTTTTCTGATGATAACTGAATCTGTTAAGAAAAAAATCTTGAATTTGGAAAAAACGAAATACTTGGGCACTTTCTGCTGGAATGAATTAAGCAGTTGTTCCCAAAGTTTTATTTCAATCGGTTGCGTGGTATGGGAGAAACTACGAATAGCGTTTTCGAGGTGATCGGAGCCCTTCAAGATGACTGAACGAAGTTTAGAACGGAACTTTGTGCTAGTGGAATACATTTTTTGTATTTTCTATTTTTTTTTTTTTTTTTTTTTTTTTTTTTTTTCCTACAAGATCGTATGGAATGAGGTATCATTCCGTTATAGGAAAGTCCCTCAGGCGATAAAGGGCCCTGATTCAAAAATGATCGAGTGTCAAGAGCCCTTTACATTTCGCAACGTATCACTATATAGTATGTATTACTAATTAAATACCTCTAAACCATTGAGAACGCGCATCTGGCAATGAGCATATAAAAATAACATCAGAGTTTTTCCGCTTATAAATTCTATATAACAGCGGTAAACCGCACGCGTGTATAAGCGTTAAAATCAGATTCTTATTTCGGAGAAAAATTCTGATACGTTTACATAGAAATCTTTACTTTCTTTTCTGATTAATGATTATCCTAAGCCTTCCTCAAGTTCATTAATGTATACAATAATAAACATAAACAGTTAGAAATTTATTATTATAGTTCGTCGGTTTAAAATATATATCCAAGATGTATATAATTATAACGTAGTACGATGATATTTTGATGGGTATATAATTATATTGCGTTACGTTACGTTATGCAAATTTAATCTCGTACTATGATCATTGAACTTGGAAGTTGTCAGTTGTTGTCTTTCTCTTGTTGTTTTTCTTTTTCCTGGTAAAGGCTTAATAAATCATTGAGTAGGATCCGGTAGATATAGAAACGAACAAAAAATTGACGTAAACTTAAATCATTGATATTGACTGCGTTGATATAATAAGTGAATGATATTCCGTTGTTTATAATGTCTGCACATATAATTATAAACTCGTTTAACTTTCAATAATAATAATTTGATATTCAAGTCGATGACGTCGCATCATGATATGCAATCGAAGAAAAGAAACTTAAACTGCACATCGGAATCGGTTACGAAACGATTTTTAACACATCTAGGTATACATAGACATATTCAACTCACCGATTACGTCGTGTGATACGTGTGATACGCCGTACTCCGTGGTCTAAAAATTCTATCTCAGTTGATTTGACGAACGAACACGTTTGCCAAAGTAAAGTAAAACGTATATCGGTTGTAAAAGTGGCATTTTTTTTTTTTTCAACACGTGATATCAAATTTTTTAAACCGTCATTGATTGATACAGTTCGTAGAAAATGTAAAGAACAAGATTTAATTATACATTTAGCAGAAAGGGTCGTCTGCTCTGAGCATAGACAGAACAAAAATTCACAGTCTGTTTCTGTGCGGAGGTAAACTCAGGCGACAAACTAATCAGCGATACTCGTAGCGCTGCCTAACGGCTAAATACGACAGCGAAACCGTTGGCTACCTATACGTGCAGTAGTTAGACGTTGAAAAATTTTGGAAAAAATACACGCTATTTGTATATACAGTTGGACAAAACGGTATAAGCGAACATTATTATTTTATTATTCATTTTTCTCTTTTATATGGGTATGTATCGCGTTAAACGTGTGAGGCTGAAAAAACGGACACAATACTACTAGGTGTAAGCGCTAGCGTCGGATAGAGAAGAATTTTGAATTTCGAACTTTGAGTTTGAATAAGAAAACATAGTATAAGTTATTTATGAGTTTTGTTTGTCCCTGTTGCCGACACTAGCTCTTACCTAGCGGCAAACGCGGTACTTGATTTCAGCTTACTGTTAATAATTCAGTAGATAATAGCGTTATAATAATATAGCAATAAGTTTGGTTTGGGAATATCGTTGTGGTTTTCAATTGATTTACATGTGTATTTATACGTTTCGATACACATAATATGATCGATTGTGTTAAATAAAGACAAACTTCGAACGAAAGATATTTGGGATATTATTTGTTAATTCGTGTTCTTTTGTTTCGTGATTTTTTTTTTTTTTTGTTTTTTTTTTTGTTTTTTTTTTAATACTTGGACGTCGTGGCTCTCAGGTTCTCATCAGCATTTCACCAATCGTGTATTTAACAAGCCGGTAGCGTTCTTCCGAAAAGAAAAATAGTTCATTTTCAATATGACATAGTATTATAATGTGGGGGGGATAAAATCCAGTAACGAATTACGATTGAGAAGTAAATCAACCGAGGACTTAATTTTTTTTTTTTTTATATATAATTACCGCGCAAAGTCTGATGCAGGTTCGGCGAACTTATGTCTGACCATAAACGTCGCTACAGCCTCGGCCACTTTGTCGGGAACGTCCTCATGCACAGCATGACCACAGGCTGGCAGAACTTGCATTTGAAACTTTCCTAAAGTCGATAAAAATGAATGAGAAACTGCTCATACCAAATTTAGCAAACTTTTTCTTTTTTTTTAAGAAAGCGCCATAATATACAAACGTTGAGCATTTTTTAAATCCTAAGGTCGTATCATTTTTGTTTTTCTATTTATTTAGGCAAAGAACTTCAAAACAATGTAAAAAAAAAACAAAAACAAACACGTTGAAATTCGAAAAACGTGGCCGAATAAAAGCAGAACGTTGTAAGTCACGGCGCATACGACCGTTTGGAACTAATTGAACGAAAAATAATCACGTCAACTAATTCCATAAGGTCGTAAGTGACATTATTAATACGACTTTTTGTCATTTGTGAAAGTTGGAACATCAAAATTTTGGTAAAAAAATTGAAAAATGACTAATCTAACAATGGAGAAACAGGAGGTCGTATTTTTTGTTGTTGTAAAAACTTAGAAGCAGAAGGTGGTATTCGTCCACATCCGACCTTTTGCTTTTCGGTTTTCTAATTCTTGAATTTCCAACTGTTGATGTGTTTTCAACATTTTTACAGCGAATTACGACATAAAAGGAAATCATACGACTTTACGTTATAAAAATCGCCATTTTCGTACTTATGACCAACGTTAGTTATTTTTACAAAGTCAATACTGAAATATTCGCTTTTTAGTGTCGAGTGATCAGTTCATCAATTTCAACTCTTCTGACCATATTTTTGTGTCTTTTGCGTAAATATAAATAGAAATGATCAGCCTTTTCACCGTGACGCGCTCATACCGTTTGGCATCCGATATAAAGACTGTTTCCATAATTTTTCGGTATCAAATCTTACCTTGCATTTGACCAACTGTTAGCTCTCTATCAAGCCTGTCTACTCCGGCAAGAAGCAACATTTTCGGTGCTGATACGTTAAGAAATGCTGCTGACAATCCTTGGAACCATCCGGACCAGTGCTGTTCCGTTTTACCGAGATCTATTCTCCACGTGTATTTTTTATTACTGGGAGTTGTACTGGTCGGTGAGGTAGCAAGCGGCGGTAACATCACCGGTGTTTCTTCTTCTTGGATTGTATCTTCGCGCTGTGGTACCGGTTCCAAGTTATCAACATGTTCTGTCGACGCTAGGAGAGATTCTATGTCGTGTGTTGCTAGCTTTCCTGTTTCAATACTGAAAATATAAGAATCGAAACTTAGTTGCTGAAATTCGATCCATTCTATGGAAATATCTAATGATAAAACGAAGTGTTGATGAATTGTATCCAAGTCAATTTCCGATTGTGAAATGACGAATTGGAAAGCCTGCTTACTTTTTGATTTGTCCTGGAACGGATACTTTGGCTGAATCGATGTTACGTATCTGTCCACTTCGTATGCTGAAAAAAAAAAAACAATTGAGATCATTGATAAATAGAAATGAAATTAATTGCTTGCTTGCAAAGTTCTCAGCCAAACCACTGACCACCACTCGATTGCTTGGGGTATAGTGGAAAAGCTGCTCGGTCTAGATCTGAGAAAACTTTGCATGGAAGTAAGAGCGTCCATGGCTGTTCCTTCGACAACATCTATCACAGCAACACCAGCTATGTTTGGAATTAACGGAGCTGCACGAACCGCCACAGCGCCACCCATGCTATGACCGACCAAAACTATTGGTGAACTTTCACCAAGTGCTTCTATAATCGCTGCTACATCACTGTGAACAAAAACATCAAGTTTTTTCATTACTTTTATAGATTTAATAATGAATCATCTTCTTTATCGTCGTTTCTTTATCAATATTACCGCGCCAACATATCTGCTGATAGATCTTCGTCATTCGTTGTTTCCGAGTCTCCATGACCGCGCAGATCTATGGCCATAACTTTACATATCACCATAGTCATGATAGATTTCTGAAACAGTTATTTGGAATTATTCTAAATCTGTGTCAAGACGTGGCAATGGTTTTTAATCGAAATTCAAGCTAGCTCATCGGGGTCTCATTTATATTTTCAGAAGACTATTCGCCGTCTGGGTATCTTCTAGTTTGATAATTCTGAGTCTTCTAATGTTTACTGCTCCGTTATAGGTACAGAAAGTGTGATGTGATGGTAAGAAACTAGTAAAATGATTATAACTAGCAATGCGGTATATGAATCCTTAGATTATACAAAATATCTTCAAGGCTTTTGATAAAGTTTCAGACAATTTTGAGAATTTGAGCGACTTTCCCCGACTTCCAGGAAATATCTAAATATTAAAAATTACTGAACTGTGAATTCTGCCCATGTTAAAGCGTTGAATCCACCGCCGTGAAGTAATACTAAAATCGGGCCCTCATCCCCCTTGGTATAAATGTGAAAAGTATTATCTTCAATTTTCACATCTTTAGACTGGTCAAAGTATGGATGCCATTGAACAGGATCATAGTCTCGTTTTCTTTGATAGGCTCTTGATTTGCATGCCCTAAGAATGTGAACAGATTATACAGAGACCTGAATGACAATGAAATATATGACTGAAAGTGTGCTAAAATGTTACTTAATGTCGCACGTTGATCAAATCATAAAATGGTTCTAAAAAAATTATGATTAATAAATAAGAAATATAATCATTAATGACATTTTATCATATCGTTAAATGCGTGACGTACTTTGACTGAGAGCTTTCTTTAGACCGACAAGGTACTCTGTTTGATTTCATATTCACGTTAATTGTGTTAATCAAATAATTGATGAGAATGAATAAATGTGATCGAAAACTAACCTAGAAGGCATACCGAAATCAAGCCCTGACGGTGGCAGCTTAGATTTCAAAACTGATTTTTGTAGAGATGACATACCCGGTGTTTATTTACACCAATAATCTTATTCAATAATCAATTAGTCACACGTTATCAGTTATACTATACTATATTTATATAGTATGTCAATTGTTTAGCGGGTGATTTAAAATTTTACAAACATTAACTGACAAGTGATTCTAATACTGTTACACACTATACTTTCCTACTGTATGTATACATGTACATGCGATTGACAATACTTACCGCTTGTTGCAGGTAACTGAATTACCGACTGTCGGTAAAGTAGAGTTTTTCTTTTGTTTAGATGATAGATGTTTGCTCAATGCTTCATCACTGTATCTGTTTTGAATCGCCCGGTGGCGAAATACTACAACTATAAATCTTGAATTCTTAGGCCGTATCTCAATTGGTAAGGGTGTACCCTCGTACACTTGCCCTTATAGTAGAGATATATCTATATATACCGATATATATAGATATACATCAGTGGTCTGAACCGAGGGCAAGTGTGCATCAAGGGTACTGCCCTTACCAATTGAGACACAGCCTTAGGACCTCACTTGTTGCGCGTTTTTGAGCAGTTTCGAGTACCACGTGCTCTGATGAGTTTGGGTCAGACTTTAGAAGTGACATGTTACAGTTTTAGTAAAATCTAGCAAAAAATAATGGGGGATGAATTCCGAGAATTTATAGAATTCGTTCACGAAATAACGGGACGTTATCCTGAAAAATTGACCGATTCTTTTCGTGATATATTCATATATATTCCGCGTAATAAAATACCGCCAAAGACAAATGATTCGTTTATTCCACGACGTACCATTTGCATGAAAAGTTATTTTTCTAATCGAAATAAAGACTTTAGTAAGTTGGTATATAACGAGGATTGGAACGATTTAGAAATTCACACGGGATCTGAACTCCTCCGGTTTGTTACACACGAAAATACTCATAGTATTACTAACAAGTAACAACGTGTTTTATCATGCTTTGAGGCGATGCTACAGTCCTTCTTTACCGACCGAAATTAACTGATCATTATTATAGTCGTTTCATTGATAAAATAATGGAAAAAATCGATTATAATTCGAACAGTACATTAACTCGACTATTATAGAACGGTCAGAAGTCCCTCATGTTACGAAAATGATTTATTTTCTGTCACAGAAGAACTACAAATACACATTGAGTATTCAAAGCATGATCAACAATCTACTATCATAAGCATGATAGTTGGGTATACATATGTACAGACATTGTAAACGTCATGAATTGATGCTTTTTCCAACAGATTTTGCCTCACAGAATGTATTATTGCCAAAAAAACAAAATCAGGTAGTTTCATGGTATCGAATTGGTTGAATTTACGTAATAAGATAACAGCCGATACCCCGATAAGACTGAATCGAATTTTTTATCAAACTGCCACATATTGCGAAGGTATACTTCACCCAAGGCGTGTATTCTTTTTTTTTTGCAAATAAATTACTTGTGGAAGATTTGCTCTTTCTCTTTCTGTTCTCCATAACTTTCATATTACATCAGATCATTAAAAACGGGGCTTTAATATTACAGGAGGTTCAATTGGGTCAAAAAACAATTCAGCTATAGTTTCTAATAACGATAAATCAGAGGGATGGGATAAACTGAAAGAGGATTCGAACCATTTATTCTGTTCAAACGACTTAGAAATTTCAACTGACGATATGTTGTTCAAAATTTGTCGAAGTACAAAATTTCCCGACAGTCATATACTGGTACAGAAGATTCCTAGAACGACTATGTCTTCCCAGATCATTAACACCCGAGTTGGTAATAGCAAGATTGTTGAATACGAGGCCTGCGTCGAACCGCTAGAGCTTGTACTCAAGAAATTGAAAAAATCACACAACAAATATAATTACGATAAAGCATTGAGCCAGTTGTTGATACTAAAGGTGGAAAAAGACGGTGGTGGTGATACAGGAGAACATAAAAGCGTTAATAATCAGCTGCCTCTTCCTGTTTTGAAAATGTATTTCACAAATATTTGCCGCTCTGTAATTCCTACGGAATTGTTTGGCAGTAATAAGAATATAAATACTGTGGTAAAAGTAATTTGCAGTCTGTTAGAAGCACCTAAGAATCAATCTGTCGGTTTGAAGCCATACATTCAGAAATTGAGAGTAAGGAGATTGAGTTATGTTTAAAAATTGATGAAATTAAAGATTTTTTTCAATAAATTGATCAGCATAAATTCAATTTTTAAAGATCGCTGATGTCTCTTGGCTGAAAGGGGTGGAAAATATCGACACGCAATGGTCTATATTGGGAAAATTGTTGAAATGGATTTTCAATAAATTCATACTAGAAATTTTTCGCACCCAATTCTATATCATGGTGACAAATATCTATAAGAAAGTTTACTTCAAACAATCGGATTGGCAGAAATTGACCTCTCAATTCCTTCGCAAAATGCGTAAGGACAAAGTTATCGCAAATACCAATGGCCTCAATACCAAAGTGTCTTGCGACGGTAGGTGGATTCTATTTCCAAAGGAAAATGGAGTCAGGCCTATCATGTCTCAGATTAGGTAAGATGTTTTTATAAGTATACTCTGAGTACATAGGAACTGATTAATACCTTTGAACGGTTTTTTTCCTGATCAGAGGTAACAAGCCAGGAGAAGTTACGAAACTTGCTCTTTGTTATCTACAGCAGTTGTACAGAACTAAGTATGGGGAGTCAAGCAAAGTAACATTTCTTGAAAAATGGAGAAACATGGTAGATAAATTTCGCAATGATGATAACAAAGCTATATATTTGGTATGCTGCGATATACAGTATGCTTACGGGTCTATAGATCAAAGTGAGTCTCTGCTTGTTTGCGAATCAATCGGTTTTTTCAATTTAAAGGGCGTTCCGTTTATGTTTGAATGATTTTTATACTTCCAGGAAAACTTATAGAAATTGTAGAATCACTTGCCGATATAACAGGACCTGAGATAGAACTGAAATACTATAAAATTGCAAGAGATCTTAAAGCAGTCAGAACAGACTACTGTAAATCAAAGAAGTGTGTTATGTATCCTGAACTAGAACTACCTATAGCTTCGAAATCCATATTTGCTTGTGGATCTGACAAAGTAGTAACAATCAGCAAAGAAGTACTAATTCGTGTAATAAAACAAAACGTACTGAATCAACATGTGGGTAACTCTTTCATCTCACAATCGAATCTACAGTTTCTAGGAGCCTTGAATCCGTGTTTCTAATCGAAAAATTTCATCTCATCCAATAGATACTTATATCAAATCAAAAGTATTTGCTTCAAGAAGGGATTGCCCAAGGTGCTATATTGTCTTCGGTGTTATGCGACATGTATTATGCTCATATGGAAGAAGCAAATTTGTCTGAGTTCAAAACTGAAGGTTCTTTAAACCGATATGTAGACGATTTCCTGTTCGCAACGGAGGATAAAGCCTTAGCTGAGCGGTAATTGGCGTAAATAACAAGCTAAAAATAGAATCCAATGGATTTTCAGTTGCAGAAGCTTCTATAGGCGCCCCTATCGATTCTAGTTATATAAATTCCGAATATTTGCCATTCCACAGATTTTTACAGCAAATAAATAAAGGATTCCCAGAATATAATTGCAGCTTTAACGCAGCTAAAACATGGACAAATTTACCCGGCCATGATCACAGCATTAAATCCATCACTTATCTAGGCTTTAGAATTAATCCTGAAACTCTAGAAGTAGCCCCAGAATTTTCTAAAAGCCCACGATACGCTACCGCTTTGTCAAGGCCACGATATGAAGTAATGGAGTGAGTTTGAACCCAGTATATGTTGCCGATTTGATTCTAACTGCGAGGTTTAATACAGCTGGCAGAGTATATCAAATTTCTCAACGAATTTCGTTAGCCTGCTGTTCATTTTTCAGAACATTTCGCAAGAGATTATCGAACCTGGCTTCTCTGAAACTTGATGGCCTAGTTTTGGACTGTAAAATAAACAGCGAAGATACTATAATGCAAAATATAAAGTCCATTTTTATGAGGCAAGCAGAGCGATGCTTGTGGCTCCTAGAGGCACTATTCGATGACATACTTAAGCAGCTTGGGGAAATCTTCGGAATAATAAAATCGACAAATCTGCAAGTTATCAGACGTATACAGCAATATTTTCTCGCTAGTAAGTTGTAGTTATCATGTGCTTGAGGATCAAAAAGAAAACACTAATAACATTGGAAAATGAAGAAATATGAAAAAAGCATCTTTGAATAAAGATCTCAAGCTTTGCAACGTGCTTTTTTTAATCTTTACGATTCTTTGTGCCCATCGTGAAGATGTAGAGAGAAAAAGAGAAAACATATTTTTACATACATGATGATATTTATTTGATATGATTTTTCAGATGGATATGATTTCGAAAAGCTTGTTCCTCACATGGCAGTTGTACCATGGAAATGTTATAGGCAAATTTTTGGAAAAATGCCCGCCATTCATATACATTTTCGATCGTTATTCCTTGAAAGTATAAAAATGAGCGAGTCTGTTGTAGTATGAGATAATTATTGCTTCTAATTAAGTTAAGAATCCTCGTTCCAATGTATCTGCATATATTTTTAAGAAAATCTTTGTTATATTTTTGTACTTTCACCCCTCAAATCTATTGTTCGGATGCTGAACATCCGAATTATAGACAAACACTTGCAGGTGCCTCAATTTAGTTATATGCTAAAATCGTATTCTATTCGTTGAAGGACCGCAATATATAGAGTGTAAAAATATTATTATCCTTAAGACATTTTTCAATAAATATTTTCATCCCGAAAAGAAAACCTGTCCAAGCTTTAATTTTTTTACAATGAGTTTCCATCGACAAGCAGAATTGCAAAACAACATGAAGTCAGAATGAGAGATGACCGCATGGTTTCTTTTTCTCTTTTCTTATTAGAAACACAAAGTTGTGTTGAACCATTCTTCCATTTTGAAAGAAGCGGTATTTGTCTGAGCCAGATCATGCTCTTTAATTGTTCATTGTTCAGATATTTACCTGAAATGGAATATTCCAGCATACTGTTCTTTTGCAAAGCTTTGGTTGTCGACTACAACTTGAGAGAATAATTTTTGGTGCATTACGAGACTGGAAAGAGCTGCGAGAAACCAGCAATCTGCAATTTCCTCCTGATTCACGTCGAATCTCGAAGCTCCACTGACAAAGAATTCTGGATCAGGTACTATTTCCTAGAAATACGTAAATAGTGAAATGGACCATTTGTTTTGTCAAATTGGTGGTGTATTAAATTTTTCATTACCGGAGGGCGCATCCATGTGATATCTTTTTCAACTTTTCTTGTACCATACATGGTGGAAGGTTGAGCTGGAAATTCTGGATCTTCGAACAATACTCCTGCATCTAAACATTTTTGTTTGATCTGAGCGAAATCTTGAACTGAACTAATGAGTGGTCTGAGGCCGGACTCCTTTTCTCCAAGCTGAAAACAAGAAAATTAATCAGATTTCTTAATTTTTCTTGGATCTGGTACATTTTGGAATCAATCTTTACAATGACATTGAAGTCTGCATCGTTGGAACGCAACGAACTCCGAAAAAAAATAATTTAAATATATCAATTTACCAAAAATGATCCTGCTATGTTTAAAAATTGAAAACGACTAGAAATAACTTGAAAATGTTAATAAACCTAGTAGGATCATTTTTATGCTATGTATATTTTTTTTAAATTCACGTTGAATTTCGTTGCGTTCCAACGATGCAAACTTCAATGTCATTCTTTACAGTGATCCTGATTTAAACTGGTGCGAAAAAAATCATCAAGAACTTCATGAAGGCCATATCTTTGCATGGTCCATTGGCCGTGCTGCTAATTGTAAGAAATAAGAAGAATAGTCACTTGAAATCACCTTAAAGACTACATTGGCAAGGTGAGATATGTTTCTGGAACCAAAAGAACCCATTGACCTCATGTTACCTGGTAATTCCTGTGGTGCGGTATTTCTTCTGAAAATTCATACAAACATCAATATTCTGTACAAAATTTCGGGTTGTTATCTTTGTTAGCTGTTCAAATTCACAGGCAAAAGATTCACGGAGAATACTTTGGCTCTGTGTCTTGTGATTTCTTCTACATGTGAACTTCCAGATTCTTATCCTGACTATCACCATCAAGTGGGATAGATATAATAGTCTTGTATGTAGAAAAAGATAGGCGACTTACTCTCTCTCAAACGTATCGATGTTCCCATTCTCACCAGCAGCATTCAGCATTCTGATGCAGTTATACGAAACTTATATACTCTTTCAAATTTTTGAGTCTGTACTCATAGTCACTGATGTAAATCGTAAACCGAGCGTTACACTGTCCAAAAGTTATTGTATTATAACTTGAGATACAGAATAATTGAACTTTGTCCAAGTTCACTACTTGTCAGCTGCTAATGAGAAACTGAAGTATAATGGTATCCATCACTCTGTGATGCTGCATTTATAATATTAGCATAATCTAAGACAGGAAATAGTACCAGTATCAGAAAGCCATTCGGGTAATTTGTAATGATAAGAACCGGAAATGAAAAACTACACTTCTATTGCGCAATAATTATTGCCTATAAGGTTCTAATTAATTGGTCTCTTGCGGTTGTGGTCAGGCTGGACCGTGCAATATCCCTCAACATAAGAACTGCTGAAAATGGCAGAAATTATTAGGTACAGGGTATCAGTTTGGAGAAAGATATTGCAACGTCAGATCAGTTATAGCTATTTTTGTTTTGCATCATAAAACTGTGGCTGTATGTATGTTCTGACCACAAAAACCAGTCGGAAAAATTTCCTGGCTTCTCCCAGCTGCCTTGTTTTTTATTATTCTTCACTGCCACTCATTTTCCCTGACTTTTCCCTAATCATTTTTCAATTGCCTGACATTTTCTGTATTTCCAAGTTTTCCCTGCCCAGTTAACACACAAATGACATAATGAAGATATCATCAGAATATAGTTTGTGCGGGAAATAATTCTCCAGCAGATATCTTTCACTGTACTTAATAATTCTGTATTAAGACTTATAGGAGTTTCCATCAGGAAACTTGTATACCTTATGTTCCTTTATGTTGTTATTTGTTCAAAGTAAATCAGGCAGGATGAAGAGGAATTAAATGAATAACATAAGACACGCAATGACAGTATTTTAAAGGAATTTTATTTACATTGTATAAAATTGGAGTAATCAACGTAAGTTAAAATCAAACAGACAATACAATATTCTTATATGACTCAATTCCTGATTGTTTTCTGCGCTGGTTGAATTGACACCAAATGGACGATTCATCTTATCGATAAGACTCAGTAGTGTTACAGTAGGAAAAATGTCTTGGAATACAATTCTTCTAGAAGATTATGTTCCTGAATGGTTGTTGGAACAAACATTAGGGCCACCGACTTAGAATGCGGTCGAACACCTGCTGTACTAATTATGTACTTTTTACTTTTATTATATCAGTATAAGACACGCAAGCCATTCTTATATCCGAATTGTTAGCTAATAGCATTAATATGCTTGCTACTGCATTAGTTAAAGCAATAATCTCAGTCTTGTTCAGAAAATTTGAAAATGCTTTATGTTTAAATAAGTGGCGGGGGGGATAAGATAAGACAAGATGAAGATAAGATGAGATAATGGAGCATTGTTTTGTTTTGATTCGGATTTAAAGGACACTCAATGAGGAACAACAATAGTATATTGTGCATCGAGGGAACAAAATATAGGTGATTTCTACCGAGTGTGAAGTTTGCTGCCCGAGGATATGTACCTATTATAAAAAGAAGGAGAAGAAACATAAACAAGACATCCTAAGACTGTATACTACTGCAGATCGAGATTATAACCTCAAAAAATACGACCATTTCACATAATCTAAGAAAAATAGACAAACTTTACTGTAGCTAATGAAACATTGTATTTTTAATAATAAAAATTTGATATATTATAAAAGAGCCTGAAACAATGTCTTGGATACAGTTTGAAAGTGGTAGGGAGAAAGATGCGGCTAGAAACGCGCTGCGTGAATCGCGTGATAAAATTTTAAATAAGGTAAAAAGAAATTCCGTTATCAATGATTCCGATCATTCGAAATTTTATAAAACCGTTATAAAACTTTCAAAAATCTATATCGTCGTTACAGGCAGAAGCCGAGTACCACAGAAAACAAATACAAATTGAACAGGCCAAACTTAGAGGTGATGACAAGTGGATGCTGCCTTCTGTTGAAGCGAAATTACATGATGACAAAAAATCATTGAAAAAGCGAAAAAAAGAGAAAAAGGAAAAGAAGTCTAAAAAGAAAAAGAAACTTAGGTCTAAGTCCAGATCGGTAAAGCAGAACCTAAACTATCTGCCAAATTACAACTAGTCCCAATATTCTCATTTTCAAATTGACTGAAACATTAAGTAGACTATGAGATAGTTATAATCTAACATTGCATTACAGAGTTCTGAGTCCAGCGAGGGTGAAGAATGGGTCGAGAAGGTCGAGCCAAGCGCAGCAAAGGCCGTTGAATCTGTGGCTCACATTGAGCCTGTGGTCAGAGACGAATGGATGAATCTTCCCGGTCTGTTCCCTTGCGTTAGTCGTAACGAAGAGAGGAGGCTTAAAACGAATGAGAAAGCGGAGAACAAGGAGAAGTCGAGCATCGATCAACTCGGGAAAAGCGAGAGGGAGCTTAATCCTTATTGGAAAAATGGTGGTAGTGGATTACCTGAGACTAAGGAAGCTAGCGGAAATACTATGGACCCCAAATGGCTGATGAAAAGCTTGCAGAGGGCTAAAGAACAAGCTGCTGAAGAGGGGAGGAGCTTGGAAGAAGTTGCTGCTGAAAGATGGGGGGTATTGGCTTGTTTCTCAATCATTTAACATTTTCTGGGTGATAGGAATGAAAAAAAGTCATTTTTCGAACAAAACGATCTAAAGAAAATCCATTCATGCCATTTCGAGGTCAGATTCGTAGTCAGTGATTTCAAAAACCGTTGGAAGCAAGTTTTCCCGAAAATCGCAGTACTTTTTTTAATCGTTCGCCATTTTGCGTCTTTATCGCAATTCTTTTGAAAACTGATTTTCATAAAAATCGAACTGATCTGTTAATTTTCGTCCGCTAATTCGAATTTCGCAATTTTTGAATCAGATCCGTAATCAACAAGCGCGAAAACCGTTGGAAACCAAATTTCATTTCGAATCTTCGATCCAGAAAATATTTGGAAATCGAAATCAAGCAACTTTTTGATTTTCGGTTCATCTGTTCATCAAGGAGTTAATCTTTTCTAAAATTATTTTTATTTACAGTCCTTGGAGAGGCTGCAGTCCATGATAGCTGAAGCTCAGAGTAAGTCGCGTGGAGGATTTGGACCGAAACGAAACTACGACCAAGATAAAGGCAGAAGATTTGTTCAAACCAGCTACGATGATAGACGCAATCAAAGAGGTAGAAATCGAAGTCGTAGCAGAGACAGAAGTAAAGACGCGGTTTCTGATAGAGATAAACGAGATCTACGATCCAGAAGCAAAGAGCGTCAGAAATCAGAAGGAAAAGATAGACGCGATCGCGGGAATCGCAGATCCAGAAGTCGGGAGGAATATGACCGCCGAAATGAGTTCGATTTCAAACAGCGTAAATTAGCGTTCAAAAAACCTGGTCAGGAGTCTGATTACTCGAGTGTTCCAAGCACGAGTAAATCCGCGTCATATTCTGGCTCGAAAAACTGGAAAAAACCGGAAGCTCCGAAGAAGGATGCTGAAAGATCGGTGATACGATCTAAAAGCAAATCTGCCTCCGAAAGTGAAGACAATTCGGAGCCAGAGCCCGAAAAAACAGAGGAAGAAGATACTCTCATGACAGAGGCAGAGATGAATCAGTTAGGAGCTAGAATCGTCAAATGTGAAATAATGGGCGACGATGTTAGTTGTGTTTAATCTTTCATTTTATATGATATCGATTTCTGAAGATTTGCTAATATACTTTTGCGATATTTTAGGAGTTGGCAAGCGAGTTGAAAGCGAAACTAGAAAAAGCTAGAGAGGCTCGTAAGAGTGCGCCTGCAAAACCAGCCGTAGATCGCGTGGAAGTGGCTGTGATATTGACCAAAACTGATGCCAGAGGTAAAGTATAACTCATACCAGGGCCGAATTTAACGTGATTTAGCATTGGCTGGAAGATAACAATTTCTTCCGTCTCATACCAGGTATGACACGACCTGTTGAGCCTAGGAACGAATATGAAGAGCCCAAAGGTGGTCGAAACAAGAAAAAGAAGGTCGACACCCACGAGGCGGGTCAGAGAGTCAGATACTTCGCCGACGACGATAAATATTCGATAAAAGAGATGGTAAAGCTATTATATCACTCCCATATTGAACCCAAGTATTGATCATAGGTCTCAATCAGTTTCAGCAAGAAAAAGGACGTTCTACAAACGAAGACGACGCAATGTTTACAAAGATCGCTTCAAAGGTAACGTTGCACATGAATCAGGAGGATTCAAAGACTGGATCTATAGTCGTTTAATTAATTTTCAGAGTATGGACATGGACGAAATGTTTGAGGACAAAGTACGCTTCAAGGAACGAGATGCTAAGCAAGACGAGCGCGATCGTTTACAGGCGATTAAACAGCACGAAAAAATGTCCAAGAGTCTTGACAACTGCAGATGGTGCATTGATTCTAAGCAAATGCTTAAGCATATGATTGTAGCAATGGGTTCCAAGGTTTACATGAGTTTACCGTCTCACGGATCTCTTACTACCGGACATTGCATCTTAGCACCGATACACCACGTTATTTCTCAGACACAGATAGACGAAGATATATGGGAGGAGCTACAGGTGATGAAACGATTTGGACAAGGGTCCTCGATCCCAAAAACATGGATTTCAAATAGTGGTCAATATACATCAACAAGCTTATTTTTCAGACCTTCAGAAAAGCCTTGACGAAAATGTTCATGGACCAAGAAGAGGATGTTGTATTCTTCGAAACTTCTATGGCTCATCGAAAATTTCCTCACATGCAGTTAGAGTGCGTGCCAATGCCAAAAGAAATTGGAGATCTAGCGCCCATATACTTCAAGGCACGTATACGTGTATAATTATATCTTCTGGGTATCTAATTTCACAATAAGACATGATGTTCATTTTCTTCGTTTTTACAGAAAGCTCTATTGGAATGTGAGACAGAATGGTCAACGAATAAAAAGGTGGTTGATCTAAGCGTGAAAAATGTTAGAAGATCCATACCGAAGGGTTTACCCTATTTTGCGGTCGATTTTGGTATGCAAGGTGGTTTCGCGCATGTTATCGAAGACGAGGAAATGTTCCCGAAGAATTTCGCACAGGTAAAAATTAGCGAGTGCGAAATATTTTTGAACCATCATTTATTCATTTTATTCTTGATCTGTTTAGGAAATAATCGGTGGTATGTTGGACTTGGATCGTAATTTGTGGCGGAAACCGAAACGGGAAAATTTCGACCAGCAGAGAGCTAAGGTCATGGAGTTTGCCAAAATGTGGAAAAAGCATGACTTCACTACCAGCAATGACTCGGATTGATTTCCTTCCTTTGATCATGATACTGAAAATTGTGAAATTCAATAACGAATGATGTGCTTGGGGAATGAACACAATAAAGACCACTTTGTACATAGAAGAAGAAGAACAGTATATTGAAGTCACGATTCACAGTCGTTTTCTTAAAAATAATTGTACAATCGAATTTTCGCAATTTCGTTTACTTTCCCTTCCGATGTTCCAGTCTTGGCCTCCCTTTTTTTGCTGCAGGCTTATCCTTTCCTTTGTTCAACAACGGATGAGTTTCTGTAAAGAGAAGTTCATTGCTCACACGTATTCAAAACAGGATTAAAATTCACATAAGATACAATTCAATCAGTTTCCAAAACGAACCGTCGGTCGGTGCCCCCTGTAGATTGATGTCATGGGATCTATGTTTTTTTATCGGAGGTTCCTGAGGAGTCGATTGGGTGTCTTCGGATTCTTCCACGTCGGGTGAAATCGGTAAGAACTGCAACGACCCGATATTTTCGGTCTCTTCATCAGAACTACAAAACGCAGCTACCCTATCAATCGCGGCAACATCGACTTCGATTTCCTCATCTTGCGCCTCTTCTCCTTGTACCACAGACTTGTCCTCGTCGCTCAGATCAAATTCGCTCTCTCTTTCTTCATACTCAACGTTTTCGTCCAGTTCTTTGAAGTCTGGAGCGAACGCTGACCAATTTTCAACCTGGTTTTGAGCCCAGATTGAAACAACTCCGGATGATATTGAGGCAATTATCGGCCTCACTGGATGCCACTAGCAAAAGCAACACATAAATCATTCAAGAATCATCTTTTCTGTTCTACTCACGATTGTAGAGGACATAAAATTAATGTTATCGTTACCACAACGTCGAGTAAAAGTTCTCCCTTGGTTCCATGTAGGATTTTTACCAAATTTCCAATGCTCTTCTCCCACACATAGAGAGCATGCTGCCTGGCCGATCCGGCGCAGACATATTCCCCGTCTCCTGAGAAGCAGCACTTCTTCCACATGGTTTTGTTGACTAAATCTTGTAGTTTTTGGATCGGTTCTGGCTCTCCATCCTTACCACAAGCCAGAACTTCGATGCTATCGTAAACCCTTATGACTCTGTCTGAGGTATTGACCAGATAACAGGCCCCTCTTCTGGCAAACTCAATGCTTTTTACCGCCGTGTTACTGGCTGTGCCTTGAGATATTTTGTAAGAGGCTTTTACGGCCAGAGTCTCTGCGTTTAGGACCAAAATCCTCCCTCTGGCATTACCAGTGAATACATAATCTCCCCTTCTGTCGAATGAAGCCACTATGTTCAGATCACTCTGGAAATTATACATAGTTACTAAAACTGTATTATTTGACCACAATTTGAGGTGAAAGCGATTCAGAAAACTTATATCATCTAGACTTTAGTTCTGTAGTGGCAGAACAATGAATGGAGAAATTCAGGACTTGGAAAGAAACCGAAATTAACTCGGAAAGTATTTCTTCAGTCTATGTACCAGCAAGGGGTCAGCTATTCATAATTTTTAATGCACACCGGAATGCAATGTTTCAGGATTTCAAAAGATTTCTAAACATTTCAGAAGATTCTAAGGGATTTCTAGTCCCTCCGAAGATTTCAAAGATATCAAGTGATTTTAGGAGAGATTTCAAGTCGTTTTCCAGGAATCAAACCTATTCATAAGATTTTCAACAATTCCACAGATTTTTCATAATTCCAATGGATTTTTAAAGGATTCTGCTAATTTTCGATTGATTGCAAACAATTTCAAAAGATTTTTGAAGGATGTTCAAAGATTGCTACTGATTTCTGATGATTGTAAGTGATTTCAGATATTTGAAAAGGTTGTTTGAAGAGTTGTAGACCCGGCAGCTATCAGGAGAGGAACAATATAGAATCGAAACCAGACTGGATTGGGTCGAACAGAGGTGCCCCGCTCCATTCCAATTCCCAACAAGTAATACAACGGTTGCATAAAATAAGATATCGCGTCCCTAATGCCATAAAGGCATACGCTGTATATAGATGCTACCTAAGAGCCATAAAGGCATATAAATTTTTTTATTTGCCCAATCGCTTCAGAATAACTTGAAATGAATTTTCTAAAAAAAAATAAAAAAACTAATGCCAAAAAGGCATATCTTTTGGGACATAGGCCTTTTTGGCATTAGGAAAACTGATTTTTTTTTTTTCACTTTCTATGCGTTTTTCATGTTTTCAAAGCGATAGGCGAAGTTTGAAAAAACTATATGCCTTTTTAGCATTAGTATGCCATAAAGGCATATAACGAAGATATGCCTTTATGGCATTAGGGACGCGATATGAACGTACATCTTCGTCGAGAGGTATGACTCTATGAGTGCCTTCGATTTCCACCATAACAGCAGCATGCCTCATGGGGCATACCAAAAACTTGTTAGCATTTCTCGGATGGAATTGGACCTTCAATATGGGCGATGGAAACCTATATTTCTGGTCGCATTCTCCGGACAAAACATCCCAAATGCAAACATTGTTGTCTGTAGAGGCGCTTAGCAATTTATGTCCGTTTCTTGACCAGCTGTAAATCAACGTATACATGAGAGTGATCATGGCGATGAATGCATGAAATAACTGAAATGAATTGGAATATTTTTCGTGCCTTATCGAGCAGACTGGATGTACATGGGCGCTGATTATCTTGGCTATACCGCGTGTTAAGAAATCCCATACTACTATTCTGCCGTCGTTACATCCGACAGCGAGTAGTGTTCCTCTTTTATTGAAGGCACAAGTTACCGCGAGAGATATACAGTCTAGTGTTCCGTCGAATTCCTGAGAAATTAAAACGAATGTGTAGATGTTGTTTTTTGTTTTGAAACGCGAAAATTTTAGGTTATGTTGCGGTTAAATGTTCTGTTAAGAGTCTGTTTATTACCTCTGGATAATTCTGTCCGAATGATTCTGAAACATTTAAGAATTAACGAGGATATTCGGATGTGTTTGATTCCAGTTATGGTCTTACCTAGTAGCTCCAAATTCATAATTTTTTAAATAGTTCTGGGCTCGTTGAATATCAATAAACACGCATGCGAGTTACGACTTACGACAGAACGAAGAACTATCGTCTGTCAGATACATGCGTGCCAGATTTCCCGCGTTTTTTCGACGTGTTTATGGGCTGTTGATTGTTGTCACGTGTTTCATTCAACAATGAAATAGATCACGTTTTATAAGACGCGTTCAAATTCTTACAGATGACGTAAAACGTCTTATCATTTTTCATTAAAAAAATATGAATATTATAATTCCTCCATGGGGTGGACTTATTCTCATAGCAAAATCGTGTTCTTTAAGATAAGAAATCAAATACGAATGTATATATATTTTCGTTTTCTTCATATGTATGTATCGTATATGAAGAAAACGAAAATATGTAGACAAATGAATGTGTTCAATGTCTGGCGATGTCAACAGTGTCCAAATTTACCGATCGAAATAGGCTTACATTATGCCTATGCCTATACTTATATTCGCATACTACAGATATACTGCAATGATATTTCAGTCGGTAAGTGTGGACTCTTGACTGAGAAATCAATTGACTATCCATACACAATGTTGATTGTTAATCACAGCTTTACTGATGATTGTGTCGCGTGTCCATTATGTTTGAGTCTGAGTTGCCTACATGTAGGCGTTTTAATTTCCCTACGTAGCGTATTCACAAAAATATCCTGAATGCAATAATTCATACGCAGTACTTTTAGAATTAGTTTTATATTATAATATCAATTGTATTATGTATATTATTATTTTCTGGAATTAATTCAGCTTTATAGCAATAAGCTCCATTATATCAATTTCTCTAATTATATGTATTCTCTGATGGCTGAGAGAATATCCTCTAAGCTTTGAAAATGAGCCATGTCGCTAATCTTCTCTCTTAAGGTGAAGTGAAACGTTTGTCAGAACCTCGAAAACGGGAATCGTGAATTCTCCGGAACTACTGAATCAATCGCGATGAAACTTTGAGGGATTACACATAATTGTGGCAGAAAGTGGCTGATTATTTCACTTTTCCAAAATTTGACAAAAATTTTTACAGATTGACGTACCGACCACATAAATCGCGAGATTATTCACTGTTGCCGTAGATAATCGCATTTTCCCGATAATTAGCCACTCCGCAATTAAAAACCACACACTTTGAGCCTAATCCCGTGTCATTTGATGGAGAAATGGCTGAGAATTGACGATTCTCCGTTGCTCATAACTAAAAAACCGATATTCAGTTGAGATCACAACCCTTATCTACATTTAGTCGAGATCACAGCCTGTATCGAAATTGCAGCCAGTATATTTGCAAATAATCTAGCGGTGGACAGAGCTACCAAACGTTCGGTAGTTCTGTTTTACCGCGGTGCAAGGCACCCGGCCGTGACCTTGAAACGTTTCACTTCACCTTAAGGTTTCAAGGCCACGGCCGGGTGCCTTGCACCGCGGTAAAACAGAACTACCGAACGTTTGGTACCTCTGTCTACCGCTAGATTATTTGCAAATATACTGGCTGCAATTTCGATACATGGCTTGCATCTCGACTAAATGTCGATACGGGTTGTGATCTCAACTGAATATCGGTTTTTTAGTTATGAGCAACGGAGAATCGTCAATTCTCAGCCATTTCTCCATCAAATGACACGGGATTAGGCTCAAAGTGTGTGGTTTTTAATTGCGGAGTGGCTAATTATCGGGAAAATGCGATTATCTACGGCAACAGTGAATAATCTCGCGATTTATGTGGTCGGTACGTCAATCTGTAAAAATTTTTGTCAAATTTTGGAAAAGTGAAATAATCAGCCACTTTCTGCCACAATTATGTGTAATCCCTCAAAGTTTCATCGCGATTGATTCAGTAGTTCCGGAGAATTCACGATTCCCGTTTTCGAGGTTCTGACAAACGTTTCACTTCACCTTAAAAGAAATCAGTGGAATTTCACTGATTCAACCAGTGAGTCCGGGCTCACTGAGTTAACCAGTGAACCTCGATCAGCTGTGCGCGCGCATGCGCGTAAGTATAATGATATTGGTTATGTTCTGAGTGATTCTGACTGGTTCAATCAGTGGAATTCACTGGTTGAATCAGCGAATTATCCCCACTTCTATGTTTACTGGTTGAATCAGTAAGATTTCACTGGGCAATCAGTGAGATCCACTGGTAAATCAGTGAAATTCCACTGATTTCCCACTGATTTCTTTTAAGAGAGTTAATCCCTGCACAGGTATAACACAGATTCAAAATGTCGGATAATAATTTTATAGCTTACCGTTATAGGGTTTGTATTTGATCAAAATCATTTTCGAATCTAGGTTGCATGAAATTCATATTATTTGTGGTATTTGGCAGCGGCGAGGAATAGTATGCAAATCCCGGACGTCGTGTCTTTCAGAGGAACTCGGGGACGTTGTAGCATTGCTATCAGAATGCAGACGAAAGGCACAGAGAAACTATAACTCATTGGACGACAAAAACAAGGTATCTTCTTTTTGTCGAACCCTTCGTGAAACGGGGTATTGGTCTTTGTAGACAAACTTACTGTCACGTGAGTTTGAACTACGCGCCATATAGAAGGCTGTGCTAGCCTATAGGATATAAGAGGCTTCGGAGAGACGGAGCTGACTTTCGGCTACTTACAAAGATTATGAATATAGCTAAGAGTTATATCGTCTAAATCTGAGAACATCATGAATGAATAATTTTGTGTGCAATTCTCTGTACTACAAAATCCTACACCCCATACACAACTTACTCATGAACTCAATGAAGATTCATTGCTACCACATTCAGTGAAACTTCAATAATCGCTCTGAAAGGGTGAGGAATATCAGCGATCTTACGCATTTATTGTATTCTTTCATTTAAAAATTTATTTTCCTGCACATACGAGACGATTTGCAATGACCAGGATTTTTCCCCATGTACTTCTACCTATATGAAGGACATTTCAACTTTCGAATGATTTTTTCTACCTTCTATTGGCTACGTAAAAAATTGGAACTGGAAATATGAAAAAATTCAATGTTATTCAAGTATGAAATTATTTGGACACCTTATAGGCACGCCTTCTAATTGAGATAGAGAGATCAAATTGCGCCTGAATTTTTTTTACTTATTCGAGGATGGATATTTCGGAGTCGAAAGAGAAAAGATTTACGGATGTCATACCTAACGAGTCGAACTTACATTAGCACAGAAATATTTCTTGTATATTTCGTAATTTTTTATAAAATTAATTCACACAATGTTCAGACGTAAGTTACTCGAGTTTTCTAGTACTATCATATATATACGAACTTTTTAAAGCTTTGCTAAGCACGATCGTAAATACGCTGTATTTATTGTATTCTTTCAGATTTCGCAGATACATTTGCATTATGGGAACATGTTGAGGAAATGAGTAAATGAGAATAACGTCGAACACTTGCAATAATTTAGGTCTTTATTATAATTCACAGTCAGTTCAAATCAGTGTGGTGAGCATTATGGCCGAGGTGAATGAGCGTATGAGAATCTATTTTACAATAAGAATTGAATGATACTCAGATGAGAAGTCTTACGAGTGTGTCTGAATTGTATTAACTCACTTGAGTACTAAGTTCTACTGATTATATTAATTACACGAGCGGTCTAGTTTAGATTTATATTGAAATAATAAAGAGCTTTGAATCACAAGAGAAACATGTGTCGCGTATGCAAAACTGAGAAGTAATGGCCAACGGAGAAGCCGGTGTCACGGCGAGCCTTGAAGTGAAGGAATGAAGGGTGATCAAGGAATTCCTCTCCTTGAGGTGAAGCGTTTGTACGTCGCGATGAACCCCTCAGCTGTGTAGTCTGAGACTACTTCGAGGGGAGTATCCGAGGTTGTGAGACAAACGAATACACAGATCTAGCTCTTAGCGGTCTTTGAACCTTGACCCTTCCAGGTCTTGAGAGTGAGTGGTCCAGCGTAGTCAATGCCAGTGTGAGAGAATGGGCGTGATGGTGTGACTCGCGCCAGAGGTAGTTGGCCCATCAGTTGCTGAGCATGGATCCCTCTTTGACGAGCACACACCACGCACCTGAGAACATGTGACTTGACTGGAGCTCTGCCTCGTACTCATGCATGAACCGGGTGTAGAGTTGTTGATATTGATGATCTCTACCAAGCCGTTTGAGAATTCGTCGTAGGCATAGGTCTGCCGTGCGATGTGAGTCTCGCAGAGCTGTTGGAGACGATTTGAGAGGTATTCTTACGATATAATGTCCTGTTGAGTCCCTCGAATGAGTGGTCTTCACATTCCTGCTCGTCTGCAGTGAATTATCAATCAGTTGATGTTGCAGGTTCTTCTTGGACCCAAAACCTGGTTAGCAACTCTTGCAAGGACGAGTCTGTTGCTTGTGAGACGCCATGATGTGCTGTTCTTGTCATCATGACCGGTGCATGAACTGGGCCTATATAACTAGCCAGCCAAAAATAGATAATTGAGCGATAGGAGTTTTCGGTGAGTGCCCAATGATGTTAGGCTTTATGAGCTGTCCGTAGAAGTCTGCTCCTATGATCACATCTATTGCTCTCAGAGTGAGGAACTCTGGGTCAGCGAGGTTTAACCCCTTGAGATGAGGCCATTCGAGTTCGTGAGGTATCTCACTGCTTGGTAGGATGATGCTGACTGTCTTCAAGACATGAGCTGATATTTTGACTGAGAGTGGCCGGTACCTTGAGTGAAGGGCGAGAGTGATAACGCCTTTCGTTTGAGAAGTCCTTTTTCCACCAACTCCATAGACATCCTGTGTTGAGCGCCTTCCACTGAAGCACTGAAGATGCCTGAGAGGTCTGCTCCATGTAACATGGTATGATGAGAGCCGCTGCAGGTCTTGCAGTGCCTAGGATTGTTGCAGTTTCGTGCATTGTGTCTGCCCAAGCAATTGCAGCACAAGCTCCTCTCCTTCACAATCTTTACACGTTGATCCAATGAGAGGCCTCGTAGCTTCGGACACATTACAATGAAATGATCCTGTCCGCAACAGTCGCAAGGATATGGTGATCGCTGATGAGTCCGCCGAGATGTCTGCTTAGTCGTCTGAGAGGATGTCTTCGATGAGCTGGCTTGAGGTTGTTTAGAAGCCTGGTGGGAGCCGACGCGTTTGGGTGTAGGCCTTTTCGAAGCATTGGATTGAGAAGGCGGTGGTGTTTCTTCTATGGCTTCCAATGTGCGAGCACGAGCGATGAGGAAGTCTGTGAGCTGACTGAGCGATGGAAAATCGTCGGTTGATATGAGGGAAGTTTCCCACCTCTCACGAGTGTCTCGGTCGAGCAGTCCACTAACGAGAGTTACCATGAGACAATCGTTATTACTTTCCGTGGTGAGTGTCCTGAGAGATTGAGTTGTCTCGTTTACTATGTTAACCATCTTGGTCAATGAGCTAGCTTGCCTTTTGGGCATCGGTTTAAGATTGAGCAGCCTTTCAAGATGCGTCTTGATGATCAGACGTTTATTCTCAAACCTTGCATCGAGAAGAGTCCAGGCGGCCTTGTACGATGCCGGGTGACGTGAGAGGTTGGCTATGAGTTCAGATGCATCACCTTGCATCGCACCTTTGAGGTACTGGAACTTCTCCAATTCGCTGAGATCTGAGCGGTTCCCGATGTCCGACATGAACATGGCCTTGAAGTCTGGCCACTTCCGGCTGTCGCCACTGAAGGTCGGCACTGTCAACTCAGACAGACGTGAGCGCAGTCGAGATCTAGTCTCCGATGAGGCGGCCGATAGAGCTGGTCGGGTGAGCTGCTCTTGAAGGCGTCCCAACAGGCGTTTGACCTTGAGCATCAACCTCGATTCGGTGCCACTGACCTTTCGTGTGAAATATGCGTGGTCTAGATGAGCGGGAGGCCAATGAGAAACTAACCACAAGTGTTCATTGCGGAAAGCCTGATGCAACTCTTCGAGTCGCTCAAGCATCATAGTGACCTCGGTCAACACCAGGTCTTCCGGAGGCTCCGTGACTTGAGTGAGCATGTCCTCCATCGACTCAATGAGCTCGTTCTGTGCATGGGTCCGTAGGAACAACTCACCGCTTAGCAGCGAAGGTGAGGTGCTTCGGGTGTATGGTCCTGTGCCTGGAGGTGGGCCTGCACTACCGAGTAGGTTAGATGGGTCGGGCGGTGGTTGAACAGATAATGAGTCAGTCGACCCCTGGCCCGACAATGCATCATCACGCATGATAGGCATGGTTCACGCACGGAATGTTTTTACTAATTAATCAGGAGTGTCAGAATTGGTCGAGAACGAGTGAGAAGTCTATATTTTACAGCACACACGCACTATCCGATAATGACACGAGTCAGAGCGGTGTACCGCACTACATGAGCGAGAGAGTCAGCACGAGTCAGCGCGACTCACGAGAGCGAGAGAGACGACACTAGTACCGCACACCACGCGAGCGCGAGAGTGTCAGAGCGATGTACCGCACTACGCGAGAGCGAGAGAGTCTACACTGAGTTTAACAATGAGAATTGCAAATGTTCGATCCGGCTCGAAGGACCAAATGTTGAGGAAATGAGGAAATGAGAAGAACGTTGAACACTTGCAATAATTGAGGTCTTTATTATAATTCACAGTCAGTTAAAATCAGTGTGGTAAGCATTATGGCCGAGTTGAATGAGCGTATGAGAATATATTTTACAATCAGAATTAAATGCATTGAGCACTAAGTTCTACTGATTATATTAATTACTGCATGAGGGGTCTAGTTTACATTTATATCGAAATAATAATGAGCTTTGAATCACAAGAGAAACACGTGTCGCGAATGCAAAACTGAGATGTAATGGTTTTTTTTTTTTAAACCTTTGGCTTAACTCCTATAAGAAGTAATGGTCGACGGAGAAGCCGGCGTCACGGCGAGTCTTCATCTCTCGCGGTTGAGCGTGGCAGGTTCGCACCGAGCGACAATCGTAGATGGCGCTTTCCTTGAGAAGGCTGCTTCTCAAACAGAACATTTTGAACAACGACAATAATTTCAATATGGTCGACAAAAATTGAAATATGTTACAGTTCATTGACTGATATACTATTTAGTACGAATGATACATTTAATAGTATATTATGTGGCATGCCCGTAAACCAAGTGTTTTTCGGCGAGAATAATGATTTCAGGACGAGCTAAAGGCGAGCCGAAGGCGAGCCGGAAGCGAGTCCTGAAATCATTATTCGAGTCAAAAACGGTTTACGGGTGCGCCCCATACTGTATTTTTTTCGAAATAGGCATGAAAAGTCACTTTGACGCCTGTTGAGATTCACTAGACGAAGACTGAGGTTATGGTGCGATCTGTCGCGCACTTCGAACCGCGCATCGAAACTGCCGTATGAAGACTTTATACGGCAGCTTTGGAATGCGCACTTCGAACTGCGCATCCAGACTGCCGTATAAAGACTTTATATGGCAGTTCTGAAACCAACCGTATAAAGTGACACTTTGTGGATCGAAAACAGGCGTCAAAAAGTGACTTTTCAATGCCTATGCCGAAAAAACAAATAAAACGAGGTCCCGCGAATCAATAGAATTACGATATATGCAAGTGCAGTTATTCATGTTGCACCATCGGCATAAGTACACAGAAAAAGAGGTTTACTTGAACCAAAGAAATTATTCTTGATTCAAGATCGGTAGGAAGGAACACCGGAATTCTCTGAGACGAAATAATAACTTTCTTGAGGCATGAAAATTTTCTTGGTTCCAGAGAATTTTCACTTCACTCGGGAGATTTTCGGTTGTTCAAAACAAATGTCTTGGCTCAAGTAAAGCTTTTTTTCTGTGATAGTTCAGATATTTTGCATCAGACGTTTCTGTGACTTTGCAGAACGATCTACACTATAGGTAATTATCTAAAGCTATCTCGATTGGTAATAGAATTTGCGAGATCATATAGCCATCTTACTGCACATTCTTGACTCCGAAGGATTAAGGAAGGGTCTCGATAGTTTGGATTGAAAATGTTGAAATTAATATGAGATCCACCGATCTCAGTTTATACATACTGAATATGTACATAAAAATCGAAGTTCCAGTGTCGCAGTGGACTGCGGAAGTTACCACGAATCGCGATGAAAATTTGGAATCCAATTAAATTCGTCAGCTATAACAAAAGTATTCGCATAGTGAAAAATTCAGTCAGCATTATTATGAACTCAATAAAAGAACTTGGGAAATTCAATGAATTTTATTTCACATCACAATTTGAATTAAAAATTTCATACATATTGTAACTTTTCGGATGATGAGCGTCACCGAAGGTGACGCGAACCGGTTTGTTTTCGTGGTTTCTTTACTCGATTTATATTTTTATTGAGACTTCTACTATCAATTGTTAGCCGTACCTATTACGGACTTGAGTTACCGTGTAGCTGAAGCCGCCTCCCCACAGACCTGAGTACGATAAACGCACTAAGGCTGCACTCTACCCTTTTAACCTTTAAATATTAATTTATTGAAGTTAATTTATTCCCAAATAATAGCTGTGCCAGACCTGGGTAGATCGGAGATCCACCAAGGCTGTATCTAGCTTTCCGTTAAGATTTAAACTATAACCTGGAAATGGCGGAGGAAGGGGTTTGGCATCTGATTAAATTGCTTTTTTTATAATAACCAAAAATCTATTTATTCAATTAACTAAATCTACGGTTGCAACCCTATTTGCTATATTTACACGTCGCTTACTTACTAATTTTCTATATCTTAGACTTTACAATGACTTTGCTTTTATTTGCACGATACTATTTTTCTGATAATGTGACTTTTATGTCTATTTGATTTTATATATCCAATACGATGATATTTTATTCTTAATATTCTTTTGATTTATGCGTTGATTTCATTTCTCTATAATTTGACTCGATTCAAAAATGGTAAATTTATAGTTGATAGAGTGAAGCTAATGGATCACTAGGCGCTATGCCTTTAGTGTCCGAACAATAAGTGTGCAGTGAGTCGACCCGGTCGCTTTGCCGAAGATTGCTGGTGAGCTGAGCGGCGTCACGCCTTTTATACCCGTCGTGACGTCACTCAGCTCGTCGTTGCGACCGAATCTTCTAGATTCTTCTATGTCGCTCGACCGTTGTGATTTTAAATGTAAACGTACAGGCTGGGGTAGCCTGGCACGTTACAATATTTAAGTCATAACTACGTAATAATTG
This sequence comes from Tenthredo mesomela, assembly GCA_943736025.1. Taxonomy (NCBI): domain Eukaryota; kingdom Metazoa; phylum Arthropoda; class Insecta; order Hymenoptera; family Tenthredinidae; genus Tenthredo; species Tenthredo mesomela. The sequence goes on along the minus strand of OX031021.1, from coordinate 12,948,870 downwards.
TAAGTTGAACTTGTTATTTATACCTATACTGCACTGATTTGCAAATTACTCAGAAAAAAACACATACAAATATTATCTACACACATACGAGAGATTAGAATGTTTCATCAATTGGAGGTCCAATACGGTCGGTTATTGTGGTCTCAGTTCGATTTGGTTAGTGGCTCAAGATTGCTAGATTTCACCGACAAGTCCATTGAATTTTTTTCAGTGCAAGAAATTACAAGACCTTTAAGCATCATCACGGCACCCTATGCTGATCAAATACCTGACTACGTCTAATTTACTCTCCCGAGTAGCTATGTGCAGCGGCGTTAAGCCATTATTATCATGAGAATCGACACGGGCTCCCTTGTTGATGAAATATTTGACTACGTCCAATTCACCTTTCTTAGCAGCTAAGTGCAGCGGCGTCGAGCGATCGTTAGTTTGAGAGTTGATATCAGCACCCTTGACGATCAAACACTCCACCACGTCCAATTTGCCTCCATAAGCAGCCGCGTGTAGTGGCGCCACCCCATCGTTTGTATGAGAATTTATATCAGCTCCATTGTCGAGCAAAAACTCTACTACGTCCAATTTCCCTTTCTCAGCAGCCCCGTGTAACGATGTCCAGCCGTTATTGGTTTTGAAGTTAATATCACCTCCCTTGTCTAGCAGATACTTTACCAGGTCCAATTGACCGCCGTTGGCAGCGGCGTACAGCGGCGTCCAGCCATACTTCGTTTGTGAATTTATATCGGCTCCGTTGTCAAGTAAGTACTTTACTACCTCGAATTTACCTTCCTGAGCAGCGACGTGAAGCGGTGTCGCGCCATCGTTCTCCTGTGAATTGATATCGGCTCCCTCAACAAGCAAACACCTTACAATCTCCAATTTACCGCAGTTGGCAGCGGTGTAGAGTGGTGTCCAGCCATCGTTTGTTCGAGAATTGATATCGGCACCCTTGTCAAGCAAATGCTTTACCACATTCAATTGTCCTTCCTGAGCGGCCGCGTGTAGCGGCATCCAGCCATCGTCCGCTTGCGAATTCACATCGGCGCCCTCATCGAGTAAATATTTTACAACGTTAAATTTACCTTCGTAAGCAGCGGCGTGTAGCGACGTCCAGCCATCGTTCGTTCGAGAGTTGATATCAGCTCCTTTTTCGAGTAAATACGCTACTATATCCAATTTGCCGCCGTTGGCAGCCGTGTGTAGCGGCGTCGAGCCATTGTTCCTTCGAAAATGGATATCGGCTCCACCGTCAAGCAAATATTTAACTACGTTCAATTTGTTTCCATGAATAGCTGCGTGTAACAGCACCGAACCATTGCTCGTTTGATAATTGATATCGGCTCCTTTGTCGAGCAAATACTGCACGATGTCCAATTTACTCGCGTAAGCAGCCACATGTAGCGGTGTCCAGCCATCGTCCATTGCAGAATTGATATCGGCTCCCTTGTCGAGCAGGTACTTCAATACGTCCAATTTCCCTCCGCTAGCAGCCATGTGTATCAGCGCCAAGCCATTGATCGCTCGAGAATTGACATCAGCTCCCTTGTCCAGTAGATACTTCAGTGAGTCCAATTTACCTTCGCAAACAGCCGTGTGTAGCGGTGTCCAGGAATTTTTCAATTGTGATTTAATATCGGCTCCCTTGATGAGCAAATACTTTACCACGTCCGATTGACCGGCATCGTCAGCGGCTTCCAGCAGTGTCGAGCCATTCTCCGCTTGCAAATTTATATCGGCTCCCTTGTCGAGCAAATACTTGACCGAGTCCAATTTACCGCTGATGGCAGCGGCGTATAACGGCGTAAAACCATTCTTCGCCTGCGGATTGATATCGGCTCCCTTGTCGAGCAAAAATTTTACTATTTCCAATTCACCTCCGTAAGCAGCCGCGTGTAGAGGCGTTAATTGGTTGTTTGTTTGAGAATTGACATCGGCACCCATGTCGAGCAAATATTTGACTATGACTAATTTACCTTCCCGAGCACCGACGTATAGCGGCGTCGAGCCATTGTTTGTTTTGGAATTGATATTAGCACTCCTGTCGAGCAAATACTTGACTATCTCCAATTTACCTCCCTGAACAGCGATGTGTAACGGCATCGAGCCGTCTTTCTTTTGAGAATTTATATCGGCTCCTTTGTCAAGTAAATACTGTACTACATCGAGTTTACCTTCCTGGGCAGCGAAGTGTACTGGCATCGAGCCATCATCCGATTGAGAATTGATATCGGCGGCCCACTTTTCGAATAAATGCTCTACTACGTCCAATTTACCTCTATGAGCAGCTATGTGTAGTGGCGTTCGGCCATCGTTTGTTTGAGAATTGATATTGGATCCGTTGTCGAGCAAACACTTTACTACAGCCAATTCAGCTCCGTAAGCAGCCGCGTGTAACGGCGCTAACCCATCGTTTGTTTGAGCATTGATATTGGCTCCGTTATTGAGCAAATACTTCACCAAGTCCGAGTTACCTTGGTAAGCAGCCGCATGCAGTGGCGCCACACCATCGTTTGTTCGAGAATTTACATCAGCTCCGTTGTCAAGAAAATACTCTACCACGACCAATTCTCCTTTCTCTGCAGCCCCGTGCAGCGGCGTCCAGCCGTTTTCGGTTCGGAAATTAATGTCGACTCCCTTGTCAAGCAAATACTTTGACAAAGCCAATTTACCGCCATTGGCAGAGGCGTGTAGCGGCGTCCAACCATCGCTTGTTTGAGAATTGATATCGGCTCCCTGATCGAGTAAATATTTGACTACGTTCAATTTACCTTCCTTAGCAGCGACGTGCAGTGGCATCCAGCCATCGTTAGTTCGAGAATTGATATCCGCTCCCTTGTCGACCAAACACTTTGCTACGTCTAATTTACCTACATGAGCAGCCGCATGTAGCGGCGTAAAGCCACTGTCATCTTGAAACTTGATATTGGCTCCCTTGTCGATCAAATACTCCACTACGTCTGGTGTGGTTGTCTGTGCGGCTTGGTAGAGTGGTGTGAGACCTAAAACATTTCGAGGATCGATCTCGACGTCTGTGTCTTCTGTGAGCATCTTTATCTTGTCCAAATATCCGTATTCAACTGCCCGGTGTACTGCTGTCCTGCCAAAAATGTCCTTTACCTGTATGAGGTCCCTTCGATCTTCAGTATTAGCATAAAGGCAATCCAGAAATAGTCTCATAATACGATCGTTGCCTTCTGCAGCCGCTAAGTGGAAGATAGTTTCTCGCCGCTGAGATCGATGTGTTTTCAAACAAAGTGCCCAAAACTCACCCTGTAGTAGATCCACAAGTTCGTCTGGCAATAGCCAATCTATGAAGGCACGCATAGTTTTGTAATTTTCTCCAAGCAAAATATCTGCCACAAAGATGTTTCCGAATGGTTCGGTCTGTGGGCGCTTTTTTAACATATCTGAGAAAAACTTCGCGGCAAAGTATTCTGCATAAGTTCGGTGGCCGAACCGGGGTTGACCGTCGATGAATTGTGTAATGATGCCGTCACGCTCTACAGGGATGTCAAAATCGGCTGGCTCGGGTGACCTGTCGCTGGCATCTTGTTGAGAAAGTGACAGCTTTGTTATCTTGTCCTTGTCGAAAAGTGTATCCAAAGCCAGTCTCTGATGGTTTTCTATGAAAGATTTATAACGCTGCCTTCTGTCCTCCATAACCGCTACGTCAGCGAGGTTGCCACCTCTTTTTTTGAAGAAAACGTCAAACTTTTTTTCCACGAAATTTTCGTACAAATAAATAAGATTGATTTTTTCCGGAAATTTCGGTTCATCGACCTCAGAGTGCAGGGTGAATTCTTTGCATGAATCGAAATGTTCTCGTGCCCCCTCACTGTGATCTTCAAAGATCTCCGCTACCAGCTTGGCCTGTAGCGGAATACCAGTAAATTTATTCCTCTGATCTTTGATCGAATCGGCTAGCTTAATCATGATTGACGTAGTATACTTTTGTATACGGTCTTCAATCATTTCTTGCGAACCATAGAGCGAGTCTTGGATCTTAGCTTTCCAGAATTCGGTCAAAAACCTTTCTTGATCGTAAGTTGAGAATGGTTGTATCTCATAAGAAAATGTATTTAATTTAGTCTCCAATGTTGCTCTTGTGTGTGGTCTAGTAGCGACTAATAATTTCCTGATACCATAATCTGCGAATGTTTGCAGTAAATCCATGACGGGACCCTCATAAGTCGGACTTATTTCGTCGAATCCGTCAAATATGAGTACCACTTTGTGTTTTCGTTCGATAATTCTTCTGAAAACCTTCCGTGCCAAATTAGTTTCACGACTCAAGACTTCTTTGACCAAGAACTGCACAGCTCCGTTGATACTACCCAGATCGTATATTGATTTCCTTTTTACTTCTGCTAGAGCAGTTGCATGGTGGTTTAAATGAATATGGAGTACCAACATGTCAGGTTTATCCTCTTTTATCTTCGATGCTACATGAGTCAACATGGTAGACTTACCGGTTCCCGCCGTATCGGAAATAACCACAGGCCCATCATGGGCTGTAAGTTGATATTCGCTGAGATATGTCACACCTGTCCAAGCATTATTGTCGTCAGTCCCGCTATCATCCCTGTGTTGCACCAAATGAGTGATATCTCCTTGAGACTTCTTCCATATGTATTTCCCTTGCTCTCGTTTCAACCAATGAACGTTGCGGGCTTCATTTTCTGCACATAGAGCGTTAAATTGTTCCTCTTCTCGACTACTGTCTAGAGTAATCAAATTCGTTGGATCTTGGGCTACCGAAGTTGCTTTGATACGCAATAATCTATCTCGTGTTGTCAGAGAAGTCTCTCCCATTCGTACCAATTCACACGGTTGTGCTCGGCCAATGCCACCAATAGCGAGCAAATCCGGTATTCGTTCGTTCTCGAAAATATCTTTTTTGATTAAGACATGCCGAAAAATAGTACGGTTTATGTAGTAATCTTGAATGTCGTCCAACCCATCCAAGTCACAACCGATGTGTATTTCGTTTCCCGAAAGCAGCTTAACTAAGGTTTCCGAATCCATTATGTCTGAGAGATCTTTCAATTCATCTTTTCCGAGATTATCGCAGTCGCGGATGCCTAACAATTCGCCGAAGCTAGTCTCATTGTTTTGTCCCTGAAACTTCGTGACCTGTTTCCCTAGCAGTTTTTTTCTTGAATCGTTAGTGAGTTTATCGAAGCTGTGGTCAGTATATTTTACACGACAAGTTGTACGACTAAAGGTATATTCAGTACCCAAATCTTTGCCTGATTGAGTGAGAACCATCAATTTTTTGTGAACGTCTTTTGCCATGATATCACATAACGGATTCCACAACGTCTGCAAATGTTGCTTGGCACTGATTGACTCACAGTCGACAACTAACAAATTGTTGTTACGTGGCCATTTAAAAGCTGGTAATACTAGTTTCATTATTCCTGGTGTTAACAATGTTTTCAGACGTACGAAGATAAACCCCTCGTTTTTCTCGCGTTCTCGTAGCTGCGCCAGAGTTTGACAAACTTGTAAGGCTGTCAACAAAGTTTGTTTCGGGGAAATTATTTCCAAAACCTGATTCGAAGTATGATCGGGACAGCCTATGAAATTCTGTAATTCTGTGTTCTCGCAGTTGAACCGAATGCCAAGTTGTTTGAGCTTCTCCGAATACTCTAAGCTCAAAGCCATGGTTTTGAGAGAGCCAAGTTTAACTTTCATTTCATTGAAGAAATTGTCAGCGTCCTTCTTCTGCAAAAAGCTACCCTGTTTGGTCTTGAACCAATTCAGAATTTCAATTTGAAATGAATCCCTAACGAATCCAGCATCTGGTAGATCCAACTGGCCATGGATGCCAATTTCGCGCTGTATCATTTCACCAAGCTCTACTTCATTAGGTTGATTCACTGCTAAAATAAATTCGTCAAGGAAGCGTGAGATTTCAGCATCGTCAATCTGGTCCTTGGGTAATTTGACGGATTGAGTCTGCTCAGGTTTAATCGCTGATTGGGTTTTTTTCCCGAAGGTCGAAGATAGCTTTAGGGAGGTTTCTTTTAAAAATTTCCAAATATTATTTTCAGATAGATTTCTTTTCGACAATAATCGTTTTGTATGCCGGAAGAAAATCTTTCGAAACTCTGCTGCTTCGTCAGATAAGCAATTATCGTGGATAAAATTAGTGGAAAATTTTTTCTCACGCACATTAACAACCTCTTCTGCTAACGCAACGTGATAACTCTTAATAATATCGGTATTTAATTGGATATCCAGAGAGCCACAAACGCGCTCTGCAAACTCTTTCGCTAACCTGTGAACATCAGATGCCGATTTCAGCGTATCCCACAGGCCAGACGGATTTTCCACCAGAAGTTTGTAGCGTGGTGGTTGTCTCGATCTGTTCGTTACCATCAGAAAATCGTCTGGCTCTTTTATTTCGCTGACATCAATGTTCTTCTCCTTCAAACTATCTGCATCAAGGCCAATATTGGTACACAGTGTGAAGTTTTTCGATCTGCCCTCACCGAAGTCTGGGTTTTTTCTAATCTTACGCCAAGAAATGAAATACTTCAGCAAGCTAAAATCCCCATCTTTCACATCCAATAAGTCGCTGGCGCTAATCATTTTAGTTTCGTCTTGTTTATGTTTAGCTTGAACGAATTGATACACTTCGTCACCGCTAATGTCTCTATATCGTAGAACTACATCGTCGAACTTTTCAGCCGCGTCCATTTCTGTCGCCAAACGAAAGGAGTAACCGATTTTCCACGCACGATGTAGAATGAGCATCAAGAGCTTCAACTGATAAACCGTTCCGTGTAAAGATCTCTTTAGGCCTGATGCAGCATATGATTTTTCTTCCGTGGTGCTACGGTCAAGATCAGGCTGCGAGACATCGATCAAAGCTAATTTTCGAAGTCTTTTAGAGTGCTCGACAAGTTCATCATCAGCAGTGCGCTTCCAATTTGACCTCTGCTCGACGGAGGTGGTGTCGTTTTGGAGATCGGGTTGTGAGACACCGATCAATCTTATTTTGCAAAGACTTTCATCGAGCTCGTCATCTACAGCGTCAGCAGTACGTTTTCGATTTGGCCGCGTTGTGGAAGAATTTAGTGAAGAATCGCCACGCGCCAGATCACTCTTTCGCGAAGTCGAAGGTTCTTCTAAGACATTCGCGGTCTCTTTTTGAACAAGATTTTCAGTCAGCGTGAGTGCCGTTTCCCCCTTGTGGTTAGGAATATCCGTCCTTGCTCCGGCTTCTCGGAGAAATTTAACAATTATTTGGTAGCCCCTTCTCACTGCCGTGTGTAAGACAGTATTCCCATTCTCGTCCACGGTATTAATATCTGCTCCTCCATCCAGACAGTCCTTCATTTCTGTAATTCTCTTTTGTTCGGGGATTACTTTTTTTTTATGCTTCTTGCTCACAGCAGCGATCAATCCTTTGTTCCATCCTGAATCGCTGTCACTGTCGGATGAATGCATCTTGTCAACTTTGTCGTTGGTGGTACTCGGAGATTAGATTATGATCTTGATGATGTTTCGAAGTATCATTAGTAGGAAATTCTAGAAGATGCCCTGCAATCAATCAATCATTGGTTATTCACGTGAATTTAACTTCACTATACAGGGTAATTCTGGGGGAGATGGCCATACTTTTTTTGGAACCTTATGGTTGGGAAACTATAATGATTGAAACAATATTTCGGACCTCACCGCAAACTTTGAAGATATCTTTATTATAAAGTTACTATATACTACATATTAATTTTTGATCGATATTGTATTGACAAAAAAAAAAAAAAAATAGTTTAAAAAAAACTTAGACTGCCATCTCTTCCGGCATGCTCGGGAGAGATGGCCATATGCTTTGGGGTAGGATAGCCAGCCCCGCTTTTGCCCCTTCCCCTCCCTAGTCCCTTCACATTTACTCGCGAATTTCTGTCTATATTTTTCTTTTTCTCCTGCCCACAAACTGAGTCCAATTCATTAAATTCTGTGCAATTTTCGTGCACACATGGTGGGCAAATTTAATTCCTGTTTAAAAACCATTGCATGCTCTACAAACTGAAATGCAATGGGTTTCACATCATCAATTAAGGAGTTTCGGTACACCAAAATGACTAATTTTGTATAAATTCATTATGGCATAGTCGTCACATTAAATATTCATCAAATTATTGTATTCATAAACTGATGGTTTCCCGGAAATTTACAGAAAAAAATCCTACCGAAATTATAAACAAACGGCTGGATATCGATTTTTGATTTTCAAGTGCTTTAAAAAGTTGAAAATGGTTAAAAATCTAGTATGTAGATTGGTTCGATTACAGTCTACGATGGCTCCTTTTATCCAGAAAACTATTTCCCACAAATTCACTGTGACAGATTATTTTCCCTGTCAATCGGCAATTCAATGTGGTTATTTGTTGCTTAAAAGCGATGTACGTGCAATCTTGTGAAATTGAATATTCACCATCACCAACATGATGAAAAATATGTGTCACAGTCGGATTAAAGAGAATAGTTTCCTGAAGAAAATAAGGCATCGCAGACTGTAATCGAACCAATCTGCTAGATTTTTAACCATTTTCAACTTTTTAAAGTACTTGAAAATCAAAAATCGATATCTAGCCGCAGGGCCGGATTTAGGGGAGGGCAACAGGGGCTGAAGCCCCGGGGCCTCCACACGAGAGGGGCCTCCACAACATCAATGTTGAGATAAAATTTGCTAACGAATGATATGCAAAATTTGAAGAAAAAAATCACTCTAGAGTTCTGACAAAGAAAAAAAAGTTCTTACACTTTAATGAGGCATTTTGTATTTAAAATATTTCAAAGCGTATTTCTGTCAAAATTGATGAAAACCGCCAACCACGATGTATTCTCCGTTGCATGTGCATTAGGGTGTGTCACTTTTTTCTTTTTTTCTTTGTTTCGGGATCTCACCCCCTCAGTACTTCATACTATATGCCATAATAATGTGGTATGAATTTGAGCTATGTCGGATTTTTTTTTAGAGGTTCCTCATCGAGTTTTTCTGTTTTCCATTCATTTAACATAGGAAATTTTGCGACCTTGGACATAATGCCATATATCTTTCGAGTTTTTCATTTTAATTGCGACCAGTATGCGGGGAATCGTTCAGATATATCTACACGATTTTTCGCACCATCATTAATTTTTTTTTTTCTTCATTTATGCTCTGTAATAAATGACTATAATGACTTTGAACAAACAAAAATTGAAAAAAATGAATAAATAAATAAATAAATGATGGTGCGAAAAATCGTGTAGATATATAATCCCCCGCATAGTGGTCGCAATTAACAAGAAAAACTCAAAAGATATATGGCATTATGTCCAAGGTGGCAAAATTTCCTTTGTTAAGAATGGAAACCAGAAAAACTCGATGAGGAACCTCTAAAAAGAATCCGACCCATCTCAAATTCATACTATGTACATCATTATGGCATATAGTATGAGATACTGAGGGGGTGAGAACCCGAAACCAAAAAAAAAAAAAAGTGACAAGCAACAGATAACTCGCAAAGTTCCATTTGCTCAACATTATAATTTAATTTTGTTTCTTTATATTTTAGAATATCCACATATCGCTGCCCCCTAGCAAGAAGATCCTTATTCAGAAAAGTTGGGAATTAGATCCTAATTCAGAAACGCTGGGAATTAGATCCTTATTCAGAAAAGCTGGGAATTTGATCCTTATTCGCGACGAAAACCAATAAGATCCTTATTCAGATTAATTTTCAACAAGATCCTTATTCGAGCGCGGCTGAAAAAGTTAGGTTTGCACCACTGCTTCGAATTCGAAAAACGCGGGTTCCGAACCGGGATAAAGCCCTGCACCTTCTCTATTATTTAAAAACTAATCGTACTTAAGGTGGTTCTTTACCTACTTCCCACTAAACGTGGGTTTCAGAGAAGATTTTGAATACTCCTCGATGTGCGAAAAATCTGAAAAAAATCAAGCATGTAGGTAGAAAATCCTCGGGAGATTGATTTTGCATAATAATAATTCAAAAAAGTTATCAACAAATTGATGGAAAAAAAAAAAACTGTTCAAGAAATTAGCCGATGACCTAACTTTTTTTTTTTGATTTGTTAATTTTTCTAAGTATGTATGAATTTTTCAAGAATTTTGTTAAATCTTTGAAAATTGCGTTTTGTCAGGTATGAACAAATTGACCTATTTACGATTTTTTTTTTAAATATGTTGTCATTTGAATTCTGACATACCGACTCTTGATGCATGTTCTAGAATGTTTTAAGTATTTTCTAGTATTTTTTTGATCCCGATCGAACCGATAGTTTTCACACAGCAACCATTTGAAAATTGACTGGGTGAATTTCACCCAAGTGTGACTACCGTGTGATTCTACAGAAGTGTGACTACGAAGGGTTAAGTACGATTAGTTTTTAGATAATAGAGAAGGTGCAGGGCTTTATCCCGGTTCGGAACCCGCGATTTTCGAATTCGAAGCAGTGGTGCAAACCTAACTTTTTCAGCCGCGCTCGAATAAGGATCATGTTGAAAATTAATCTGAATAAGGATCTTATTGGTTTTCGTCGCGAATAAGGATCTAATTCCCAGCTTTTCTGAATAAGGATCTAATTCCCAGCGTTTCTGAATTAGGATCTAATTCCCAACTTTTCTGAATAAGGATCTTCTTGCTAGGGGGCAGCGATATGTTTGAAAGATTTCATTTGTCTCGCAATAAATTATTAAAATACTGTGAAAAAGAGAATTGTTTATCTAGTATAAAAAATAATTAGGGGCCCCCACATCTTCGTTGCCCCAGGGCCTCCACACCTTTAAATCCGGCCCTGTCTAGCCGTTTGTTTATAATTTCGGTATTATTTTTTTCTGGAAATTTCCGGGAAACCATCAGAGTAATTGTTGCAATATGACTGCAGTTTTGGAGGAATCGGATATGCATAGGCGCGTCCCTGCCTATCGTGCTTGGTGTCGGTGCCATTCCCCCCCCCCCCCCCACTAGGGTGTCTCAAAAAAACCCGACATTTGAAAATGACTGATGCATTCTGAAAAAATGGTGCCTTTTCATGAGAAAATAACGCTCGTAGAACCCGCAGTCTATGAGATGAGATTTAGTACTGCCTCAAGGTGATAGAAGAAAATTTAAAAAAAAATAAAAAAATACTGACGCATGTTGAAATTCCTTCAATTTAACAACAAAAATGAAGGCTCGCGGAAGCTAGAGTCTGTGAGATAATATTTAGTACTGCCTCATAAGGAAAAGTGTCAAAAAAATATATTTTTTTAACACTTTTCCTTATGAGGCAGTACTAAATATTATCTCACAGACTCTGGCATCCGCGAGCCTTCATTTTTGTTGTTAAATTAAAGAAATTTTAACATGCGTCAGTATTTTTTTATTTTTTTTTTAATTTTCTTCTATCACCTTGAGGCAGTACTAAATCTCATCTCATAGACTGCGGGTTCTACGAGCGTTATTTTCTCATGAAAAGGCACCATTTTTTCAGAATGCATCAGTCATTTTCAAATGTCGGGTTTTTTTGAGACACCCTACCCCCCACCTGTCCGGCGCTGGACATGTGTGGACTGTGGTTATACCGAGAAGTTTCGTGGACGCGGAACGCTAGGGGTACCAACCCGAAATTTTTGCTATTCCATAGGCGTAGGTCATGCAGTAAACTGCAGCAGCAATTTGGTAACTTACTAGATGTTTCTAGCAAGATCACTAGTTACGCTGGCTAGTGGAATTGCGCTCAACCATACCCTGTTCAAGCTATGTTTATTGTGTTTGAACCCGAGAACAGCGCGCGTAAAATTTAAAGGTCAGGCGCTCAATTTAAAATGAATAAATAAATCGTGCGAATAAGTGAAGTTGCGGGAAGACTGAACCAGGTAAGGAAGATGATTTAAATCAATCGATCAACAAAATAATTATTAATCAATAGCAGGTTTGACTTGCAATCAATTTATTATGAATCAAGCAATTTTGAAGATGTTTTTGTTGAATCGTTGGAACAATAAAATGGTTACTCATTATGTTATAACAAAATTATGATACGTTAGCAATTCGTGTTACTCGCAGCTGCGATCGAGCAACGAATAGTAAATAATGACTGAACAAACTCTTCGGATTGGAATGATGGATTAATAACAGAACGTTTATTTCAAAATTATAGTAAGAAATCGAAGAGGACCGATTCCTGGACAACTGTGAAAAAATTCCACGGGCATTGAACACACAGAAGAAAAATAAATGATGATTGGCTGTAGACCGATTTTGTCCACCAATCGCCGAATTTGAGACAATCGGCCGATCACGCAGCCAATCGGGGCCTTTGCTAACTATTTTCATTTTCGCGCTTCAAAAAATGTGACGCGCGATTGGTGGACAAAATTGGTTTTCCAAAAATGTGATGCGTGATTAGTGGACAAAATCGGTCGACAGCCAGTCATCATTTATTTTTCTTCTGTGTGTTCAATGCTCGTGGAATTTTGTCACAGTTGTCCAGGAATCGGTCCTCTTCGATTTCTTACTATAATTTTGAAATAAACGTTCTGTTATTAATCCATCATTCCAATCCGAAGAGTTTGTTCAGTCATTACACTGAGAAAATACTTCTGTTGTGAGAACGTTAGAGCGCCGCGTCATTACTACTCAGTAGCCAACACAGTAGAGTCTACTGTGCTGTCGTGTTATCCCCACCATGTTATCCAGTATAAGGCACTGTGTTGAGAGGCAGCACAGTGCCTTAGACTGGATAACATGGTGGGGATAACACGACAGCACAGTAGACTCTACTGTGTTGGCTACTGAGTAGTAATGACGCGGCGCTCTAACGTTCTCACAACAGAAGTATTTTCTCAGTGTATTTACTATTCGTTGCTCGATCGCAGCTGCGAGTAACACGAATTGCTAACGTATCATAATTTTGTTATAAGATAATGAGTAACCATTTTATTGTTCCAACGATTCAACAAAAACATCTTCAAAATTGCTTGATTCATAATAAATTGATTGCAAGTCAAACCTGCTTTTGATTAATAATTATTTTGTTGATCGATTGATTTAAATCATCTTCCTTACCTGGTCCAGTTTTCCCGCAACTTCACTTATTCGCACGATTTATTTATTCATTTTAAATTGAGCGCCTGACCTTTAAATTTTACGCGCGCTGTTCTCGGGTTCAAACAGAATAAACATAGCTTGAACAGGGTATGGTTGAGCGCAATTCCACTAGGCAGCGTAACTAGTGATCTTGCTAGAAACATCTGGTAAGTTACCAAACTGCTGCTGCAGTTTACTGTATGACCTACGCCTATGGAATAGCAAAAATTTCGGGTTGGTACCCCTAGCGTTCCGCGTCCACGAAACTTCTCGGTATGTTCGTTTATTTGAAGCAAATGATAAATAAAGCGTAAAAAACTTACGTGAATCAAATAATTAACTCAGCCAAGAATTCATTATTACTGTGAATTAATTTAAGAATTCCGATAGCGTTATAGGTTAACTTTTATTAGTAGCACGGAGTAGTATTAAGGAGTGCAGACTTGGGAATTGAAAATGACCCCGCTTTTCGGGACACTAAACCGCGTTAGCTGAATGCGATTTGAACGCTACGGCGGGAGAATTCTGAAAGTTGATGAAACAAAAGCTAGAGACAGCGCATCTTTACACAAAATTACAGATAGAAAGTGACAGATTCGTATACACCTAGAAAAACGATTTGTTTTAATGATGAACCTAATAGATTATTTATTTTACAGAAATAAAATTTATCGGTGGGTAATTTATACATATTTCGCACAAATGAAAAATTTATTGAAATCCGGTGTGACATATGAAAATGTTGCAGTACCCATCCCTACTTTATTTAACTTTTTCTTTTTCGGAAAAAACTTGAAAACAGTAAGAAGGAAAATAAAATTTTTAGGAAAATAAAATTTTTAGATCTGACCCACGATTTCTCAGAATTTTTTCAGATTTCGAAATTGTGTCCATCAATATACCTACTCGTTTTCAAAAATTCAAAATCATAAAATCATAAAAAAAATCGCGGGCCCAATCTGAGATGTCAAGGGTCAGACCCAGGTCGAGTTGAGATGGAATGCCCCATGTTTAACCTGCAATGTCGAGTTTATTGCGCGAAAGAGAAAAATATTCACTTATAGTCCGCGGGGTAAAAGAACGACACTTCTTTTTTTCCATTTTTTGTGCCCGATTTACAACTGTGAACAATACAGGACGGCATTTCAACTGACTCTCATTTGAGGTTTTCCAAATGTAATTTGACGTGTTCCTTCAAACTACGGAGTTTTCAAACCATTCAAACTTTGTTCTTCTTCCCCGCCCACCGCCCGCGCTCGTTGCTGCAGGTATTTCCCGTGTTTTGCACCAGAATCGCTAGTGTCGTATTCAGCTAGCGCGGTTTAGCGAGTCGAAAACTGGGGCCACTTTTTCGAGCTTTCATAGCTGGAGTCTGCACTCCTTATTCTACTCCGTGATTAGTAGTCAGAACCGGAGTAACGAACATAACCTCTCGCGTACTGACGAAACCGCTAGATTTAGTTAATATATTGTATTAAATTATTAATTTTAATTAAAGTAGCTAGTTTCAACAAACGTCGACGATTAATTCACGTGAGTCTTGTGGCCGGTTTCACTGACGAAGAATAACTTTACTCATAGATTAAACTCTCGTTCATTGAAAACAACAAACTATTTTACATTGTATTTGCGACTTTTATTCACTGAACTTTATTATAATACTGGAACAAGCGCAGCCTATGTAGCCCTTCAGCGATAGAAACGGTGAGGCAGAGATATAATTGTGGTTGAAGTTAATATGTACTCTTATCGCACTCATAGCAACTACCAGCTACTATCTCGCATGAAAACGTTGATCGCCGACCCGACCAACTGTCGAAATCTCGGCGGACCGATATTTATGCTGTCAGTAGATATTGTGTGCGACAAGTGCGTACCAACTTCAAACACAACCTTCTCTGTCTGACGCGTTCAACCGCCCCCCGCGCCACTACCGTAGCGCTCGTTTCAGTATTATAATGAAGAGTTATTATATGCATAAGACGTTACTATTACTTCGTGAAGACGTTATTCGACGTTTGTGAAACCGGTCATAGTCACTAGATTTATTATTCGCTTCACAAAGACGAACATAACCATAGTTGTCCTTATATTATGCGAAATTTCAGCAATCAGCCGTCTTCCGAGTTTGATACTGGCACAAAATAACCAGCCGGCGCGCGCGTCAAGAGTTAGAGTTGGCCTCTAACTAAAGAGATTTTCGGGTGTTAGCTCCCACTGTAAGAACTCCAATACAATGAGTCGCCGAGTGGGGGAATGGACCGGATTGGTTCACCGGGACGCTATCATTTACCCGAAGTGCCAGTGAAAACAACAAACTAAACAAACAGTATAATGTTTTTCTTAACGTTTTCGACGATTTCCAGTCGAACGCCCCATTCCAGAAAATACGTTTTTTTTTTAATATTCTTTTTTTCTACGTTTTTTTACGTATGACTGACGCACATTCCACCCGCAGATAAGCGATTGACGAGTTTTTTCATGAAATATAGTGTGTAAATATTGACCTGTGAACAATTTCCAGCATGCATAAAATGACTATACATGAAAAGTGACACTACCACCCGGACTATCATAGAAACCAACCTGTCGCATCCGGGTGAATGGCGATTCGGGTATTCGGTTCTTGGAGATAAGCCAAAGGTGCAGTAAGAAGAATTCGGGTATCCGGCCGGTCGGGTATTTGACGATTCGGGTATTTTGCGTTGGGGTATTTGGCATTCGGGTAAATAGCGTTTCGGGTAAATGGAGCGTTCCCCACGCAAAAAACAGTGCTGTCGAATTTACTCTGTGAGCAGTAAATATATTATGGACAGCACTTTTTTGCAGTAGAAATTATCACAATTGTGGTAACATTCAATCGTATAGACATTGAATGCAACTTGCTCCAATGTACCCGATACTAGAATTGTGATAATTTCTACTGCAAAAAAGTGCTGTCCATATATATGAGCCATTCCACGTCAGACCGGACAAAATAAATAAAAAATTGACCTCGATGTTACCGATTTCGCTATAATTTTTTGTACGGGTTCTATGGAACAAATAAATTCATCAAACAATTTTTTATTTATTTTTTTGAACCCTATTCTCCAAGTTAGACGGGGGTGAAATTCAGGAAAAAGAGCCAAAAATCGAACACATACTCCCCTTCAAAGGGTCATATCTTTGATTGTATTCATTCTAGAGACTTCATTCAAAAACCATTTTAAAGCTATTGAATGACACTATTATTATATATTTATTTAATTCTGCGGTAACAAACAATTCTATTTGATATAAACAAATATATTATTCAAACGTGATTTTCAACGCAAATACCACGCGATAAAATTATCAAAAAATATGAGCGTATTCCTTGATCAATTCTCTACAAAATCGTTAAGTCAATTTTATGGAGAACCGATGGAAATCATATGAAAACGATTTATTTATAAGCGGCGGCGCGCCCTGCCACCGAAAAACCCGGCTCGGGTAGGTGTGGCTAGCATAAGAAAGCATCGGTGTGTAGTTACACGGTCATATCTTTGGTTGTTTTGATCCTAGAGACTTCTTTCTAGAACCATTTTAAAGCTATTGAATGACACTATCATTATATATTTATCGAATTTCACGATAACGAACAATTCGATTTGTTATAAACAAATATAACATTCAAACGTGGTTTTCAAGGCAAGAACCACGCGTAAAAATTCTAAATAAAAAAATGAGCGTATTGTTTGATCATTTCTCTACAAAATTGTTAGGTCAACGGGATGGAGTGTCGATGGAGACCATGTTAAAACGATTTATTTATAAGCGACGGCGCGCGCTACCGCTGAAAGACCCGGCTCGGGTACGGTTTTTCGGTGGCAGGGCGCGCCGTCGTCGCGCCGTCGCTTATGAACAAATCGTTTTCATATGGTTTCCATCGGTTCTCCATAAAATTGACTTAACGATTTTGTAGAGAATTGATCAAGGAATACGCTCATATTTTTTGATAATTTTATCGCGTGGTATTTGCGTTGAAAATCACGTTTGAATAATATATTTGTTTGTATCAAATAGAATTGTTTGTTACCGCAGAATTAAATAAATATATAATAATAGTGTCATTCAATAGCTTTAAAATGGTTTTTGAATGAAGTCTCTAGGATGAATACAATCAAAAATATGACCGTTTGAAGGGGAGTATGTTTTCGATTTTTGGCTCTTTTTCCTGAATTTCACCCCCGTGTAACTTGGAAAATAGGGGCCAAAAAAAAAATTGTTTGATGAATTTATTTGTTCCATAGAACCCGTAAAAAAAATGATAACGAAATCGGTAACATCGAGGTCATTTTTTGATTTACTTTGTCCGGTCTGACGTGGAATGGCTCATATGTGCTCAATGATTTGTCTACCAAAAAGTATACCTATGTTTTGGTCAAGAGTACTTTTTTTTAGGGTTTAAGGGTCGGCATGTAGCCACGAAACCACAATATATTTCAACTGTTGAACCAATTTAACTCACAATCACTCACGATCTGCAGCTCAAGTACGAATGATTCACATCGCGCGACAACCTGACTGTTATTTTCCGCACAATTGATATAGGGGGCTATCTAATCTGATAAGATACGAGTCGATAATGATGACCAACCAAGTAGGACATACCCCGGCACACTCATTAGTCGAAAGAGCTAAGCTGTTAATCCTATTAACCCGTTCACCGGCACTAATCCTTTTAACGCCATTTCTTGGATTTTGGTAGGTATGAGTGGGGATATGCAGGTAACGCAGTTGTTGCCGTCCCAAATAGACCGCACACCCCTTAGTTCCTTCTATTTCTCCTGAACGCTGCCCCTACCATCGCACTTCCAGGTAAGGACGAGTGACCGTTTTCAGGTAGACCAAGGGGATTTCGGATCGCACTAATTGTCACTTAGAGCGGGGCCTGCTCCGAAGAGCACAGTGAGGCCGGGGTATGAAGTAGGAGATATTGCGCGGATCTTATACGAAAATCGCAAAATCATGACGGTCGTCTTGGGAGAATCGAGGACTGGTTAGGGGTCACTTTAACCGACGATGAGGATGATTTGATGGTTGATCTCGGGTTTTAGAGCTGAAATTATCCGAGGCTAAAGGCCAACGCGCACTACGCGGAAGCGAAGCGATCGGGAGTTTTCACTAACATGCTTTCTTAGGAGTGTGCACGGAAAAAAATTAAAGCAGACAGTTTTGCCAACGGGTGGGTAGAATATCTTCCCTTGCGTTCGGGAAGTGTTACTTCCAGCTTCCGTAATAGCTGATTCTCTCGGTAGAGGCGCTAATCATATTTCTGGAGAGAGAGCCTCTACCGAGAGAATGAATTATTACGGAATGTTGGAAGTAACACTTCCCAAACGCAAGGGAAGATATTCTACCCACCCGTTGGCAAAACTGTCTGCTCTAATTTTTTTCCGTGTGCGTGCATACTTTCATAAAAAACATAAGAAAAGCATGTTAATGAAAACTTCCGATCGCTTCGCTTCCGCGTAGTGCGCTTTAGCCTTAATTCAGTTGTCGTGATGTCTTATACTGACTTTAGATAGCATATCATAAAAATGAAAGTCGACTAACGTTTAAAGCGTCACGGGGCTTATCAGTGCCGGCCCTAGCCTATTTTCAGGGTGGAGCGAGATTCTCGCTTGGCGCCTTTAGTCGACACCATTCGAATCAATTCTAATCCAAATTTTATTGAAGTAAACGACATACAATCTTAACAATATTTTTTTATTAAATCGAAATTAAAAATGGAGTCTACTCACAGGTAATGACGTTACACTATTCATTTCGGTAGAGTGACAGTACGGGACAAAACGGGCACCAAATCAAAAAAAAAAAAAAAAAAAAATCGTCGGAAATGCTTTTTTATGATACGGCGACGTATTTTGGATTAATAATGACACATAAATTTTGGATTATTAATGACACATAAACGCAAAAAAAAAAAAAAAAAAATTGATTTATAATCGTGCAATTCTTTCGGCTTGATTGCCGTTGCTACCACCGTATGCTGAAAAGTTATTAGAATAAATAAGAAGGCAAGTATTAAAAGGGTGAAATCAAGTTGTACCAAGTCCTCAATTTCATCTTTGAACAATTTGAATTTTAATTAACATTTAAATTTTTGAAAAAAGGTTAGAACAAAGTGCTTAAAAAAATATTAGATGAACAATTTGACCTATTTTCCGCACTTTTTTTTGTTCCTTTTCCTCAAACTGCATCTGCGATTTCTCCACAACAGAATAGGTGCCCAATGTGACCCGAATCGCATAATGTTCAACTATATTCACTTTAAATGTCAATTAAAATAGAAGTTGTTCAAAAAGGAAAGTGAAGACTTGGCATCACTTGATTTCATCCTTCAATACTTGCCTTTTTATTTTATTCTGTAATAACTTTCCATCATAGGGTGGTAACAACGGCAATCAAGCCGATAGATTTGCACGATTATGAATTATTTTTTTTCATTTTTTTTTTTTTTTTTGCTCTTTTGTGTCATTATTGATCCAAAATACGTCGCCGTATCATAACAAATCATTTCCGACGAAATTATTCTCGATTTGGTGCCCATTTCGCCCTCTTGACCCGTTCTAGCCTACAGAAAAAATGATTACTGCAATTATTAAAATTGAATTTGCTGCATTCAATTGAGTACCTGGGTGCAAGAACAACCTAAGTCGACTTAGGTTTTGACACCAAAACCGTTGATTGAAATTTAAAAACTGAATTAGGTACATCCACGAACGAAACCACAATGGACTTTGTTGAATACTCATTTTGAAGGGCGATTCTTCCGGAATACGAAGCCCGTTTTGTTTTTGCCCTCAAATAAATAGGAATCTCTATAATAAATAAAACACGCGCGCCGGCTTAGGTCGTTCTTGCTAAAAACGAAATTTCTTGCGAATATTCGGTCCGTCTCGACACTTACGACTTGAATTTTGTTACTTTTTATAACGCATGCATGAAAAAGTTGCTTGTTTGGGGCTCTGGAGCGGTTATATTGTGGCACTTTTCTGACGTTTGAGTAGGCGACGCCAACATGAAACAATATTGCATGCCAAACGTGCGCACTGCGTTTTGCGCACATCGAGCGTGCACAACATGACAGTGTTGCCAGATTAGGGTTTTTCCCCCTAGATTTAGGGTTTTTTTTGTTGCTTTAGGGGGCGAATAGGGGGAAAAATTATTTAGGGTATTTTTTAGGGGTTTTCCTGGGTCCATTCGGGAACTGTTTTTTTGCCAGTTTATCGACTTTTTAACCGATGAACAACAGAGAAACGACTATAATTACTGCGTAGCACGCATTAAGGTAGGCTAATAAATGTACGGACATTTATGTATGAACAAATTTTTTTATCGGGAATGAATATTCGGAGAAAAGGTCTCAATCAATCAAGTCGAGTCAATTTTTGAAATGTGATGGCCTGACGTTTCGGCAGTGTTATGCTGCCCTCATCAGAGGCTTATTATCTTATTCTAGTTGGTGATACGTGAAAAAACTAGGTGTCAAAGATCACCATAATCCCACTATGAGACGAGCTATGTGTCGTCCTATGTTAGTGGAAACGTTAAAAAAAACATTTTTTTAACGTTTCCACTAACATAGGACGACACATAGCTCGTCTCATAGTGGGATTATGGTGATCTTTGACACCTAGTTTTTTCACGTATCACCAACTAGAATAAGATAATAAGCCTCTGATGAGGGCAGCATAACACTGCCGAAACGTCAGGCCATCACATTTCAAAAATTGACTCGACTTGATTGATTGAGACCTTTTCTCCGATTACTTCTACTTCGAGTGATACATTCATGATGAATAATAGGGAATGAATATTATTAGGGGTGTGCGGGTACCCGATTTATTCGGGTACTCGGTGCTCGGGTCGGGTCGGGTACTCGTCGAGTCGAGATTTTTCGTGACCCGAAATTTTCGGGTACTCGAATCGACCCGAATACTCGAACAGTTTCGGGTACCCGAATGTTTTCGAGTACTCGAATTTTTTCGGGTACTCAAATTTTTTCGGGTACTCGAATTTCTTCGAGTACTCGAATGTTTTCGGGTAATCGAATGTTTGAGAGTACTCGCATGTTTACCGGCACTTAGCTCGGGTACCCGTCGGGTTTTTAAAGAATGTCTCGATGCATCCATGTCGTTGGGTAATTCTAATTTAGTTGAGCATTGACTATGACTTCCAATTTCAATTTCTGTATTATTTACTAATTAAGGCAGTACGGTTAGGAGACTAGCAATAAGGACTAAGACGCGGGATGTATTTGAAAAATGCATTGATCTGTCCATGAATTTATTAAATTATATGACTACTTGTCATATAATTTAATAGGGGAGAGTGTGGTTGTACCGCTCAGCAGGTAATACCGCTCACCCCTTTTTCTTTATAATTAGGAATTTTTTCACTCGTTTTTTTTTCCCAATCTTCAAGATCCAATGTCAATATCTAATTTCTGTGGAAATTTCATTCCTCTAATCACTTTTAATAGAAAAAATAACATCTCTCTGTTTTGAGGTCCTTACAGCGTAAAATTGCTGGACAAGTAAATAAAGTTTTTTGTCATTTCAAAATTATTATTTTCACGTCAAACTATGGTCATTCGATTCGTGGTACTTTTCCGCGTAATTTGATCACAAGATGAACTCCTATCTCTCTTTATATTAATAATTATTAATGATTTTGTTAACTCCGCGCGATACCGGTAATACCGCTCGGCCGGTGAGGGTAATATCGCTCGGCTGTATGCCAATATACCGCTCAGCATCTGACAGCGCATATTTACCGGCGGATTATCAAAATCACCTAAGTAAAACAAAATTATCATTTTTTTTTGTTGGAAATGTGTGTGACGACAAATGTTGAGACAATCAGAAACCAACTTTTGCGATGACAATGGTTGTGACATAGTATTAAATCCGTGAAATTAGTAAAAAAAATCGTAGTGAGGTTATGTGAATAATAATGACAATGATATCAATAATAATAATATTAATTTACTCTATTATTGTGTTATAATAACGTCTTCAGTGAAATTTAACATTGTGATGACAAATTTCATCCTTCATACCCGAGTTTACTATTTGACTACATATAGGTTAGGTCGGAACCCGAGTATTAGAGAGTGAGCGGTATTAAAATTGGGCCGAGCGGTATTACCCGCTGGAGGGTAAGACCGCTCACTTGCGTCTCGCGTTTCTTTTTTCGTAATTTTGTCAATTCTAAAGGAAATTACGGCTCTAAATTTTCAAAACGAAGAGTTAAATAGTTGCAGAAGCCATTACAATAGTCTTTTGCACTTCAAGTTGACGTTCAACACATAAAAATTAGCATTTTTTCTTAGGTGAGCGGTACTCCCATCCTCTCCCATAAATTCATGAACAGATTATTACATTTTTATTTTTTGAATACATCCCGCATCTTAGTCCTTATTGTTAGCTACTAACCGTACTGCCTAAATTAATAAATAATATAGAAATTGAAATTGGAACTCATAGCCAATACTCAAATAAATTTGAATTACCTAACGACATGGATGCATGGAGACATTTTTCTAAAACCCGGCGGGTATCCTATATAGCTAATTACCGGTAAACATGCAAGTAATCTGAAACATTTGATTACCCGAAAACATTCGAGTACCCGAAAACATTCGAGTACCCGAAAACATTCGAGTACCCGAAAACATTCGAGTACCCGAAAACATTCGAGTACCCGAAAACATTCGAGTACCCGAAAAAATTCGAGTACTCGAAAACATTCGAGTATTCGGGTCGATTCGAGTACCCGAAAATTTCGGGTACTCGACCCGACAAAAATAAAAATTACCTGACTCGACCCGACCCGAGAAAAAGGTCTACCCGTACACCCCTAAATATTATGTATTTAACAGCCTTCATTGTCACATAAAGCTAATTAAAATATGTTATACGTGTTAATATGTAGCCACATAGAGACTGGAATCGTTCAAATACTAGGTCATTACGATACAAAAAAGTGGAAGTGGGGAGTTAGGGTTTTTTTAGGGGTAAATGAATTCAGTCTAGGGGGACGACGCACGGACCATCTGGCAACACTGCAACATGATTCTTGTTACGCACGGCGTGCGAACCATAGAGATATAAGAATAGAGTACGGGAGTTAGCGGAACGCCCGTAAGTGGCAGCGATATCGGAATAGAAAGAGAGACAAGCACTACGGGGTTGTCTGGTCCTTGTTTACTACGCATGCGTAGTGAGCGACTGTATGAACGCAGCACTGAACGTAGGTTATGTTCCTGTCAACTTGTCCACATAAACGCACAGCGCATGCGTCATTAAACAAGGACCAAACGACCCCGTAGTTCTGGTCTCTCTTTCTATTCCGATATCGCCATTTCGGCTGACTCCCGTACTCTATTCTTATATCTCTATGGTGCGAACAAGAGCGTTTTATAATCATTCATCCCTGTCGACGCGCAATCTCCGTGCATACTGCTGAATCGATTCGATGTTTTTGGTACGGTTGTTTACATTGACAACAGAGCCCCACAAGCAACTTTTTCATGCATTTGTTATAAAAAATAGCGTTCGATACTACCGCGAAATGAGGCGTTTAGGGTTGTCCGATGTCTTCAGCACTCACCTATAAACGCCTCACATTTCGCGCTCGTATCGAAATCTACTATTTCATATCGAAACACATATTTTACGCAGTCTTCAAGAATTTGAATCGATCAGTGAAATAATAAATAAGACAGGAAATTAGAATAATGTTTTTTTTTTCGAACAATACACCAATCTTTGCAATTAATTAAATAAATAATATTACATAAGGCATATTTTCGGAAATATATAAAAAGGGATTGATGAGCTCTCAATATATATAGGGGAGGGTGGGGCAAAATGGACCACCGAAAAAAAACTATTGACGATTAAAAAACTTGAATATGAATAATATGAACTTTTTTGCCCTAAGGGGTCCATTTTGCCCCACCCTAAATAAGAATTTGAGGAGTGAAGTATGGCAATCTTCAGACAAAAATCAAAAAAAAAGTTATCCCCAATATTAGACCCAACAATCGAATGTCAAAAAAAAAAATCGCAAGATCTTGTGTTATTTCAACGGGAAACTTCAAATCTCTTTAAAATGGACATTTAAACTTCAGAAAAGTATTATATTCAGAAACTCAGTAACTGCCACAGACCTGATTTTACCAGGCTGGCGAATGAGCGAGCACTATACTTCATCGGACTCACGCGCTCTATGCAATAACAACCTAAGTAGTAGCGTTAGGTTGTTCTTGCATAGATCGCGCGTGGCGGGGTTGACGCTCCGTACTTAAATAGTACATTTCAGTACGAGTAAGGAAAGGCTTTTTTGACGAAACGAGAGGTTTACGGCACGAGCCGAAGGCGAGTGCTGTAACGAGGTTCGTCAAAAAGCCTTTACGTACAAGTAACGATTATTATTTTTCATCAGGATTGCCGAGAAATCGCGACGAAGTTGCGATTTTGAGGTAAGAATGATGAAAAAATACTTTTCACTAAAATGAGACATCCCACAAACCTGGAACTCACAGGGTAGGTAGTTGGGATGTTGTACAACGCGAAAATGATGGTGGGAGCAAAAACGACCTAAGTCGACTTAGGTTGTTCTTGCACCCAGGTACTCAATTGGAACATCGCAAGATGTCAGTTCCAATCATTCTAAGATGAAAAAATTCACATATAATTACACTAAAAAAAAAAAAAAAAAAAAAACTCGGTTCTACACTGTTAAAAATGGTTTGAAGTTTCATAGACGAAAAATAATGAAATTTACAAACCCTGGTAATTAAAATGATATTAATATAAAAAACCTTGAAATTTCATATTTTTCTCCTAATATTAAAGAAAAGTACTGAATTTTCAAAAACTGTCTTTGAGTATTAATCGAGGGGCTATTCACAGCCGTAGTCATGGTGTCACTTGCGACTGTAGTCAATCCGTAGTCGCAATGTAATCAGTGAAATCATTGTAATCACACATTGAAATCACTGTATTCATGTGACTACATTCTTTGTAGTCATAAGTTGTAATCAAAATGTAGTCACTTGAAGTCACCGTAATCACGTAATCACGTATTACAAATATATCGCGTCACTAATGCCATAAGGTCGTAAGCGCCAAAAAAAAAAAATTTCGTGTTTTTGGTGGCAAAATCTTTTTCGTGCCATATAACATCGTTTGGGCATATTCGCAAAAAAAATAATTTTTTGGCGTTTACGACCTTATGGCATTAGTGACGCGATATGAAGTCAGTAGTGTAGTCAATGAATTCATTTGTAATCACGTAGTCATCATTAAAGAACGTTGTAGTCACTGTAGTCGTTCGGTAGTCGTAGTGCCCGTAGTCTCGCCGTAGTCAGTATTGTAGTCTCGTGTAGTCGACTACATTTCTGTAGTCATGGTGTCACTCGATTCGAATGTGAATAGCCCCTCGGTATTAATCATAGTTCTATTGAATTTTATAAGACTGTTTTGAAAATTCAAAACACATAATGGTTTTACTAGTTTCCAGAGATTGTGTTTGAATCTTCAATATCGTGATTGAAAATTACAGAATACAATGAAATTTCGATGCGGGAAACATGTAATTTACGGAAATAGATTTTGAAATTTAATAGACTTTTATTTCAAAGTTCACAATAGTGTGAAAATTCAAATAATGCTATATAAATTAGTTGCGTAGTGAGCTATGCGCATCTAAGCAGCCCGTGTACGCCAGTTCTACTTCCTGCGTCTGTTGGCGATCGGCGGCGTCAAGATCTGTTACTCTGTGCAAATTTGTGAAGTTTCCAGATAATTGTCGTCAATATAACAAGATAACAAGTGACCACATTCATCAGATTAATGAGGCAAGTAAGAAAATTAAGCATAAATCATCGGTTGTGGTGACATGTTTTCATGAGTGAAATTCTTTGTTAACTTGATTTTCTTAATCTGACTCGGTACGCTTTCTCATTTCAGGGTATCAGTGGACATCACATCCGATATATGAAGGATTTAAACAGGAGATCCTGACCTACAATCCAAGAGTGAACCTTTCACGAAAACTTGAAAAAGTACCACGGAGCAGATTGAGGATCAGAAAAAAAAACTATCTTCTACTTATACCTACCCAGGTAGAAATCGTGTCTTGGCAGAAGCTAGCTGCTAGCTAGTTGTACTAGTTATTTATCTTGGCGCAAGATAACTGAATCATGTTGGTGCAAGCTCGGTATGTAACGCTCATTCGAGCTAGCAGCAAGCTTAATGACTTATCTTGGGCCAACCTTCACAACGTAGCTAATGCCAATATAACCGAATCAGTTTGGCGCTCGCTTAGGGGTTTCGTCTGAATATACGTGAAATAAAAATCAATATATGATTAATCATTATTGGTACACTGCAGAAAAACAAAACAAACGTGAAAAAAAAAAAAAAAAAAAAACCAATGAACTTACGTACGCGTGATTATTCGATATCCGATTTGTTCGACCTAAGCGGGATTTGAACCCAATTCCGCTTGCATCGCTAAATTACTAATCGCACGCTCTACCTACTACGCCAAACTATCCTATTACTACTGCATCTCACATTTTCCTATTTGATGGAACTTATGATCACGGTGTTGAATTAAGGACTAATAGACATTTCAATCTCACCGATCAGTATCATGGTTGATCAGTGTCAAACCGAGATCACGCCTGGAAAATGTTGAAAAAAAAAGCGTAACGCGTACAGAATTATGTGATATCGCAAATTAGGTTATTTTATATGGAACATGCAATAATAATAAAACTTCGTGACATAAATTTTATTCATATCATGTGCTTTATAAGTATAACAGAACAAAGTTATCTTATAGTTTTTGCTCACAATTAATTTCAAAAATACAACTAACACATTAGCAGCGCGGGCCTAACCTCACTTTCTGCACAACAACGTGTCTCACGCATAGAGAGGCTGCGACTAGTACAACAGTTACAAGAGTTACAAGTAACCTCAAAAATCACAGTGTGGAGTATAACGAATCTTGAGAATACGTATGAAGTTTAGCTAGCAGCAGTCTATGCTGAACCTCAGAGCAGCGACTCTCGCACGTGGATCGGTCGCGGCTAGATAAAATACAAAGAGAATAGCGAATCTCGAAAATACCTATCAAGTTTAGCTAGCGGCAGTACATGCTGAACTCAGAGCAGTGACTCTCGCACGTGGATGGGTCGCGGCTAGATACAATACAAAGAGAGTAACGAATCTCGACAATGCATTTCAAGTATAGCTAACTGCGATCTAATTTTATTTAGCCATAATATATCTTATAGCTCGAAACTACGAATATAGCTAGCGCCAGTCTATAGCCAATATCGCGGTAACGTGTCTCGCAAGCCAACATAAAATGTGGCTAGCGGCTAGGCTGAAACTTTCTTAGCCAAGATAATTTTCTACCTGGGGTGACTCAGAATAAATATAAAAGCCTGCTCCCCCTATGGTGTCTATCTATTTGACCTAGAACATCAAAATGTCGTGAGCGCGACGGAATTTTCAATTTTAATATATTCGCTGAATATTTAGATGAGCAAAATCATTATAATGCAATAGTGATATTTTAGAAATAGGGATTCTACAAAATATTGAAAATCATGAAAAAATCCCCGTATCATTTTTCATTGACATCCAGCGTTTTGATACCGATATTCGATGTGAATAAATAAATAATAAATAAATAAAAGATGAAAAATAAATAATAAAAAAAAAAAAAAAATTGAAAAAAAATTAATAAAAAAAAAAAAAAATAATAATAATAATCGAGACCGGAAAAGGCAATTTTATTCGCAATTCCTAATAATTCAAGAAAAATATTAAAAATTAAAAAAGTAACATTTCATTTTCAATTTTTCATGACTTCTACGAAACCCCAACTGGTCATTAGAGTCACTAAAACAGTATTATGTTGAACTGAAATAGAACTTTTTTCCATACCCTAGCGTAAAGTTCGTATTTTATTCCCGCCGAACTGGGAAAAAAGTACCACATTATTTCCGTAGATCTACTTTATTCCCGGTGTCAAGCGCATGCGCGAGTCTCTCTGGCGCTCTTGAGGTACTGTGTACTAAGTGTGTACTAGTGTGTTACGCTGTATAGCTGTACGTATTTGGCTTCGAAAAGTTGTTCTCGACCCTCAATAAAATTGATCGTCCATTTCAAGATATTTTCGTAAAAAAAAGTAAGTAAAGTAGCATACATAGTCCCTTTCTCTTATATTAGGCATAGAACGATTGAAAAAAAAAAAAATTGAGGTTAAGTTGAGGTTAAAAAGAAATTGCCTAACAATTCTCTCAATTTTCTCTACGGTTGGATTAATTTTCATCGCTTCTTCCACAGGTGGCATAAATTCAAGGCCCGTATCGTATCAACTTCTTGTTGTATCTAGTGGCAATTATATTATTTGATCAAAGATGACTTCGTCAGATTCATCTGAAGAAGAAGAATTTAATGCAGATGAGACAATTGCAACAAGAGATTTTGAAGCTGAGAGAAACCTAATCGTGCAAAATTTATTGCCCAGTAAATCACGAGCTCAATATGAATTATCGTATGCACAATTTTTAAAATGGAAAGAAGATAACAAAGCAGTTGCAATTAATGAAGATGTTCTAATTGTGCATTTCAAAGAACTATCCAAAAAATGGAAACCATCGACTCTATGGAGTTATTGGTCAAAGTTGAGGACAATGTTGAATGTTAGACATGGAATTAATATCAATCATTACCTATTATTGAAGTCTTTTATAAAGTACGAGTCCAAAGGATTTCGATCCAAAAAGTCACTTGTCCTAAGCTGGTCTCAGATAAAACAGTTTTTGGACACTAGCGAGGACCAGATTTACTTAGCAACAAAAGTATTTATAAATTATTAAATACTGATAATAAGCCTGATATTAATATTCATACTTATATTTGTATTTGTAAATTTTAGGTTATTCTCATTTTTGGTATCTTCGGTGCTTTAAGATGTCAGGAATTCATCAACATCAATACAACAGATGTGCAAGAGACAAGGAATGTAGATAATACACATAATCAGTTCATCGTTACGATCAAAGATACCAAGAATGATTATCCACGTCAATTCGTAATTGGAGAAGAATACTACGATAAAGTCAAGAAATATGTATTATTAAGGCCAAATAACATGGCAAGCAATAGATTTTTTGTCAATTATTATAAGGGAAAATGCATTAATCAATTTATTGGTAAAAATAAGATAGGTGAAATGCCAAAAACTATTGCTCTGTACTTGAATTTAAGTAATCCAGAGGGATATACTGGACATTGTTTTCGACGCAGTTCAGCAACTGCTGCTGCCAATGCTCGCTTGGACTTTACTAAAATAAAACAACTTGGAGGCTGGCGTTCAGATGCCGTAGCTCAAGGCTACATAGAAAATTCATCTGCAAATAGAGAGGATATTTTTAATTGTATCGCTAATCCAGTAAACAGTAACTGTTCGACAACTTTGAAAGATCCATCAAATACCAAAGAAAATTCAAGTACAATACAATCAATTATTAATAAAAAAGCAAGTATAATTCTAGATGAAAATAGAAACTTGAATAATATTAATGAAAACTTGATGGTGATGCCTTCGACTAGTAAACAGAGGCCAAGTGAAACAGCAAACCATACGAATAATAACTTAACTTCAACCGATGTACAAGAGCCACGTGTCATTTCACAGTCATCATCAGCTGACATTCGTCATACATTGCAAGAATTGAATTCCAATGACAATAATAATAACTTCCAAGGGCGCAACTCAAAAAAAAGAAAATTAGTTATAGATAATACTACAGATGATGAAGTTGTGCACGAGTGATCATCTGTAAAATTCGAAAACTGTGTAATACACAATTTAACAATCAATCATTGTTATACAAATGAAAAAAAATAGACTGGTTCATGATTTTTTTATGATTTCTTCAACTTTTTTCTATGCTTTTTTTTATGAAACGCGAGTTTTATGACACAAGCCAAAGATAAGTGCTTTAACGGATTTTATCCGAATTTTTTGTTTAGTTACGAACAGTATTTTTAATCATAAAAAGAAAAGTTATCAGATTTTAAGGTTAGAATAAGAAAAACAAGTGTTCAAACGGATTTCATCCGAGTTTTTGTTTAGTTACGATAAGTATTTGTAATCATAAACAGAGAGGTCATGATATTTTACAGTTAGGATAAAAAAAATATATATATATCGACAGCCTAATAACATAGTCACGTAAGCGCCAAAAATGGACTTTTTCGAGGTCAGACAAACGTATCTCCAAAAAAATGGTTCTCTGCATTGGAAATTCTTTGATGAATGCATAGAGCCATCATCCATAATTCGGTGTGATAGTGACGTATCTCCACGTTTTTTGTGTGACACAGTCGTATCTCCACGTTTTTTTGTGTGACACAGTCGTAACTCCACACTTACGTGGTCTCAACTTTTCCGAGTGTCAAATGATTTGTAACATAGTAACGTATCTCTATTTTTTTGTGGAGATACGTTCTTCTGTTACCAAACCGGACTGTACATACGTCTGTTTCACACAAAAAAATGGCACTTACGCTTCTGTGTTTCAAATTTTTATTTATACCGCGAAAATGTTTCAAATACATTGACGAGTGCGAAAATGAAAGAAAAATGGAGATACGTTTCTATCACATAAATATAAAAAAAGGCCAAAATTATGGCGCTTACGTGACTATGTTATTAGGCTGTCGATATATATATATATACAGGGTGAGTTTTTTATCTTGAGACATCGAAATATCTCAAGAAATACGCATCGTACAAAAAAATGTCCGGAATTAAAACTGTTTGATTTCAAAGGGGAAAATTGACTCCATGGAAGTCAACCCCCTACCCCAACCCCTAAATGCGGTAGGGGTAGTAACTTTGGAATTTCAAATAGGAACCCCTATTTTTTATTGCAGATTCGTATTCTACATGAAAAAATACACAAGTTTCATTGGAATTTTTTTTCGATCCGAGACAGATGGCGCTTGAATCGCGAAAAGTCAAATTTTTGATTATTCCAAGAAAGGCGCTCCAAATCGAAGATAGGAAGTGGTTGTGGCGATTGAGGTGAAACTATGCACAGTCGAATTGTTCTCCTGAAAACATTTAACACGTACTTTCTTATCTTCGATTTGGAGCGCCTTTCTTGGAATAATCAAAAATTTGATTTTTCGCGATTCGAGCGCCATCTGTCTCGAATCGAAAAAAATTTCCAATGAAACTTGTGTATTTTTTCATGTAGAATTCGAATCTGCAATAAAAAA
The DNA here is from genome assembly GCA_943736025.1 of Tenthredo mesomela. NCBI lineage: Eukaryota > Metazoa > Arthropoda > Insecta > Hymenoptera > Tenthredinidae > Tenthredo > Tenthredo mesomela. The sequence continues at coordinate 12,917,423 of OX031021.1, read as the reverse complement.
TAGGGGTTCCCATTTTAAATTCCAAAGTTACTACCCCTACCGCATTTAGGGGTTGGGGTAGGGGGTTGACTTCCATGGAGTCAATTTTCCCCTTTGAAATCAAACAGTTTTAATTCTGGACATTTTTTTGTACGATGCGTATTTCTTGAGATATTTCGATGTCTCAAGATAAAAAACTCACCCTGTATATATATATATATTTCGTAAAAAAATATTCAGTTTTGTAATAAACGATTTAATGAAGACAATTATCGGTTTTTTAATGCATCCTAATCAATATTTGTCTTACGAACTTTACGCTGGGCATGAAAAAAAATTGTATATTGCACTCGTGAATAAAGCAGTCTATCGGCGCCTGCGTACTTGTCGCCCTCGCTTCGCTCGGGCGACAACTTACGCAGGCGCCCATAATAGACCACTTTATTCCCTCGGTGCATAATATACTATTTGTAGCCGAATGATACGAAAATAAATTTGAGCGTATTATTTAAATTGGAAATACAAAACCTGTGTTAGCCACCTCTAAATCTTTATCGATTAAGCTGAAATTTGGAGAGAATCTTCTGGGCGATATACGCTTCCATTTCGAGCGGTAGCTCGTGGAAAAAAAAGAATTTTTTTTTTTCAACACACCCTAATACATAACCTTCACTAGGCCTGCGTTGTGTTTATGTTTTAACAAAAACAAAAAATAAACTCTCATTTCTACAATGTGTTTGTATTATTTCTTTGAGGTAATAGGTTTAAAAAAAGTTCCGTATCACGCTGCCCACTCAATAAGGCGGAGCGATAAACCCTTTTTTCTTTTTCCGATGGTGTTCGGGCGAGAAAAATGTGACATTAAGGTTAGAAAAAAACCTCGCGCAGAGCCAATGTCGTGCGTTAACGTCTTGCGGGTCCAGTCTTCGTTTGAAGCGGATTTGTGAAAATTCAGTATAAAAAATTCTCCAGATGTGAATATTCTGCAGCTCTTAGCTAATTTCATTGTGAAATTACCCAGAACTCACCACGAGGAGGTGGTTGCAACGCGAGTTGAAAAAAATAGAAAAAAAATTAAAAAATAAAATAAAATAAAATAAATTCAGATACGATTTTTTTTTTTTTTTTTTCATCTTAAAAAAAAGCTGGCTTACATTCATCTGCAATATATAATTTCATAACATCTGCACTGAAACTTCAGCTTTCAGTGCTTGTTTAGCGAGTCGAAACAAGCTAATTTCATGCGAAAAAAGCTGTGACGTACGCTGCAATCGCGACTTCGATGTTTTAGCGGTCTGAAAGTTGAGTTGCTTTCGCCCCATGGGAAGAAAGCAACTGCTTTCGTCCCTTGGGAAGAAAGCAACTGCTTTCGTCCCTTGGGAAGAAAGCATATCAGACCTGAAGTTTCCTGCAGATGTTATGAATAGTATATTGCGTTGCTAGGGACGAAAGTTGGCGATTGCGACGAGTGTGAAGTTTGCCGCCCGAGCGAAGCGAGGGCTGCAATCACACGAGTTGCAATCGGCAACTGTTGGCCATAGTAACGCACGATATTTTTTATAATAAGTGCATGAATGTGGGGCGTGCATGTCAGTAGCGGGACGTTCCCAAGGGACGAAAGTGAAATAATTGTGGACTGCGCATGCGTCAACCTTACTTTCGTCCCTGGTATGCATTCAGCCACTTTCGTCCCGCTAAACTGACATGCAACGCCCCACTTTTCATGCACGTGTTATAAAAATTATATGTTGCAGATGAATGTAAGCCAGCTTTTTTTTTTTTAAGGTGAAAAAAAAAAGAAAAAAAATCCTATCTGAATTTATTTTATTTTATTTTCTTTTTTAATTTTTTTTCTTTTTTTTTCAACTCGCGTTGCAACCACCTCCTCGTGGTGAGTTCTGGGTAATTTCACAACGAGATTAGCTGAGAGCTGCAGAATATTCACATCTGGAGAATTTTTTATACTGAATTTTCAGAAATCCGCTTCAAACGAAGACTGGACCCGCAAGACGTTAACGCACGACATTGGCTCTGCGCGAGGTTTTTTTCTAACCTTAATGTCACATTTTTCTCGCCCGAACATCATCGGAAAAAGAAAAAAGGGTTTATCGCTCCACCTTACCACTCAGCCCCCTTTTAAAAACACCGGACTATCGGAGGGGCCGGATTAGCGCAGTACCGGATTAGTCGGATTGTAATGTATTGTAATGGACTACGAGGTGATTTAACAAGTCTTATTTCTTTAAAGCAAAATAGTTTTATTATCGATGAGTTGAGTTGTTTTAGGTTTGAGTTTTCGGAGTAGAATGATTTGAGAGGGATATTGGATTTTGAAAGTGGAGGTCGAGAAGGTGGTAGGAGGTATGTAAAAAGAAGAGGGGGTGCGAATTGGAAACGAGGGGTTAGACCTTTGGAAATGGAAAGTTTGGGAGTTGAGGGTTTTCTTGGAATAAGCACCCTGGTAGAAAATTGACCAGATTTTCTGGCCATTCGTCATCTTATGGTCAGACAATCTGGGCAGAATCTGCCCAGATATTCAGGGGTATCTGGTCAGAATCTGACCAGAATCTGGTGAACCATTAATATCACGTACTTTTGAGGTTATATATAACTGTAACTGTTAACTCGTGGCAGGTCAATTTTCAGTAAAATAAAAATAAATGATTAAATCTACCCGAGCAGAAATTGAATCTTGGCGTTGCGTAGATCCTGTTCAGTTTTCCACGAATCTGGGCTGGCGGTAATCGGGACAACTGGTCTGAACCAATCCAGGCGCGTAACGCATTTTTGACCAACGCCTAAGCAGAAAAACTAGTCGGGTTCTGATCAGTCTTCTGTTCAATCCCTATCATTTATTCAATGTTTTTCTGGGATAATCCAGTATGGGATAAGATCGTTATGTATACACAAAAAATGTCACATCAGAATATAACCACTTTATTCAGGTAGGTTTGAACTTTTCACAGGAACTTTATAATGTATATATAGTACTTATTATTTACTAATAATATATATCGACAGCCTAATAACATAGTCACGTAAGCGCCAAAAATGGTCTTTTTCGAGGTCAGACAAACGTATCTCCAAAAAAATGGTTCTCTGCATTGGAAATTCTTTGATGAATGCATAGAGCCATCATCCATAATTCGGTGTGATAGTGACTTATCTCCACGTTTTTTGTGTGACACAGTCGTAACTCCACACTTACGTGGTCTCAACTTTTCCGAGTGTCAAATGATTTGTAACATAGTAACGTATCTCCATTCTTTTGTGGAGATACGTTCCTCTGTTACCGAACCAGACTGTACATACGTCTGTTTCACACAAAAAAATGGCACTTACACTTCTGTATTTCAAATTTTTATTCATACCGCGAAAATGTTTCAAGTGCATTGACGAGTGCGAAAATGAAAGAAAAATGGAGATACGTTTCTATCACATAAATATAAAAAAAGGCCAAAATTATGGCGCTTACGTGACTATGTTATTAGGCTGTCGATATATATATCGGCTGTCGATATATATATCGACAGCCTAATAACATAGTCACGTAAGCGCCATAATTTTGGCCTTTTTTTATATTTATGTGATAGAAACGTATCTCCATTTTTCTTTCATTTTCGCACTCGTCAATGCACTTGAAACATTTTCGCGGTATGAATAAAAATTTGAAATACAGAAGTGTAAGTGCCATTTTTTTGTGTGAAACAGACGTATGTACAGTCTGGTTCGGTAACAGAGGAACGTATCTCCACAAAAGAATGGAGATACGTTACTATGTTACAAATCATTTGACACTCGGAAAAGTTGAGACCACGTAAGTGTGGAGTTACGACTGTGTCACACAAAAAACGTGGAGATAAGTCACTATCACACCGAATTATGGATGATGGCTCTATGCATTCATCAAAGAATTTCCAATGCAGAGAACCATTTTTTTGGAGATACGTTTGTCTGACCTCGAAAAAGACCATTTTTGGCGCTTACGTGACTATGTTATTAGGCTGTCGATATATGTATATTTTACCAATAGCTAATTACTAATATTAGGTTTGAACGTTTCATAGGAACTTTATATACGTATACTAGCTAGGGCGATCGTTAAGAATTAAATTTTTTCGGGTGTCCCCTAAAAAGTTTCCTTTTCGTCTAAAAGCATGAGGCCAATTTTTTTTTTTTTTTTTTCTAAATGAATAGAACACGTGTGACAAGACGATCAGTTTTTTTTTTGTTTTTTTTAACCTGCAGCTTTTTGAAATGTCTTACAAAATGTGCATTTTTGACGAAAAACCCAAGAAAAAAAAAAATAAAAAAATTTAATTTTGAAGAAATTTGAAAAAAAATCATGAACGTTTGTTATAAATAACGGATAGTTGAAAATGAAAAAAATTACAGTCCAACAATTGAATCGAAGACTATTATAAATTATCTAGCTATAACTCCATTTGCAGTCAAGAAAAGGGGAAGTTTGGCCAGTGCCGAGTCAGAGCCTCGATAAATGGCACTGGCCAGTAGAGCCGTGGCATGCCATACCAGGGTCTACTCAGTAGCAAGGCGAGCCTGTTCAAATTTCTGCTCGGGTAGAGATAAATTCTTTCACCATATGGCATTCAAGTTGCAGTTAATTATGAGTGTTACCGACGTCGTCGCCGGGAGTTGTCTTTGTACAACATACGCTTTCGTTATTGACCGCAGCTTAGTTTTCGTCCTCCAGGTCGACCGCACCGTAGTTTCCGTCCTCCAGGTCGACTGATTGTAATTAATTATTGATAAACAATTGATGTTGTACACACGACGTTGATAATTCATGCATCATTGTTCAGTAAGTTATTAACTACGTAGCGGTGGACCTGGAGGACGAAAACTACGGTGCGGTGGACCTAGAAGACGGAAACTACGGTGCGGTGGACCTAGAGCATGAAAACTACGTAGTGGTGGACCTGGAGGACGAAAACTACGGTGCGATGGACCTAGAAGACGGAAACTGCGGTGCGGTGGACTTAGAGCATGAAAACTGCGTAGCGGTGGACCTGGAGGACGGAAACTACGGTGCGGTGGACCTAGAGCATGAAAACTACATAGCGGTGGACCTGGAGGACGAAGCCGACGTAGCGGTGGTCCTGGTTACAGAACTTACAGATAACGAAAGCGTATGTTGTGTGAAGACAACTTTCGGCGGCGATGTCGTTAACACTTCCCGAGTCAGAATTTAGCTACTGCTTTGAACCTCCAACTTCTACCACTGTGAGGTTTTTGAGGGTTTTCGGTGGTTTACTTTGTATGGGAATTCAGATCCTCGTTAGCGCCTCAAATTCGTAGATATTGCACAAAACGCAGCATTTTAGGGCCAAATGAGGTTCTCGCGAGACCCTATTTTAATACCCGTAGCTCCAACCCAACCGCTTTTGAATCGGAACTTTGACCCTATTTTAATACCCGCAGCATCCAACCCAACCAATTTTGACCCTGTTCGTCCTCAAGCTCCTATTTTGAACCTCCAGATCCCCCAAAGTCAAGATCTAGCGCCTACTTTAATACTCATGGCTCCCAGGTGAACCTCTGCAAACCCTGTTCGTCCTCAAGCTCCTATTTTGAACCTCCAGATCCCCCAAAGTCAAGATTTAGCGCCTACTTTAATTGGGATCCTTGGAACGGGCGTGGCTTAAGTATGAGACATCTGGTGGTCAAAGAATGAACTAGGCTATCAAGGCTGCAGCTGACATTTACATTATAACCCTATGCTGTCTGATTTATATTCTAAATATTTATTTGCGTACTTATCAACAATCGTGAATGTTTACAAAATAAACAATGCGTGTTTCAATTCAAGAAATTTGCAAATTCGCAAATGCAACACCTCAAAGCAAAAATTTTACGGGTGGAGAAAACATAATTAACCAAGGACACTTGCTGAATTGTGGTAAAGTTAATGAGAATAACAGTGATTGTTTACAAATTATTGCTTTTTGTCTTCAATCATCAAACATCAGAGATGATCCCCATGAAATTAATGGGGAAGTACTGAAAGATGGAAGAATAATTGGTATGAATTGCTCGTGTAAAGCTGGGTTAGGTGGTGCATGTAAACACACTGTAGCAACGCTATTCTATTTAAGGTGCTTTCCTAGGTAATTCCACCAGTCCTGAAAACATCGTGAAAAAATGTGATATTAAACGGAATATCTCTGCCTGGGCACCGAAATCAATGAAACAAAATACGTCGCGCAATTCTATGTGCGACTCCGAACATGTACAGCTCAAAAAATGTTCGTTTTGCGCGAAAATAGAGAAGATATCCATGAAAAACGGTTTTAGAAACGTTTTTCATGGATATCTTCTGTATTTTCGCGCAAAACGAACATTTTTTGGGCTGTACATGTTCGGAGTCGCACATAGAATTGCGCGACGTATTTTGTTTCATTGATTTCGGTGCCCAGGCAGAGATATTCCGTTTAATATCACATTTTTTCACGATGTTTTCAGGACTGGTGGAATTGCTTAGGAAAGCACCTTAAGCCGGTAAGCAGATACCTTTTTCTATATTTATTTTTGTTTCACACAATATTTATTTAATAATTATTATTTATGTGACGTAAATCAAGAGTTTAATAATACCTCAATAACTTTTTTAGAAATAATCTGGAAGATTTGAAAGTCATCTCGTGTACTGATAAAAAGTGTGCATGGAAAGCTCCAAAAAAATCAGCTTTGGAAAAATATGACATGAAACCACTGATGTTACATAGCTGTTTTGTAGAAAAAAAAAATTCACTCATTGAAAAAAAAATGAAAAGTAAAGAACCAAAAAAGTCTAATATGTTGAAAAATTCAACTTCGAGTGTTGCTAACGTTGCATTACAAGTAAGGAAAGATGATAATGACGTGGAGCTTTCTCAACCTAACAGTCCAGATGTAAATGATCATGTGGAATCTCTTCAACGCAGCGACCCAGATGTAATGCAAGAAAATATTGACGATGAAGAATTTTGTCGACAAATAATGATTGCCGATAACCCATTATCAGCTTTGGCTATGCATATGTAATTATCACGATCATTAAGTTATATATTCATCAGTATTTTCAACTACACTCAGCCCAAAAATTAACGGACCACCTAGATTTTTCTGAAAAGCGGTTGGTTTACGAATCGCTATAACTCAGTGAAAGAATATCACAAATTGATTAAGGGGGGTGGTTTTTTGAAGATCGAATCTTCATCTTCAAACTGGTTTCTAAAAATTTCACCTGCGATCACTTTTCACCTGTCTGTGCAGGTTTGAATAACGGGTTGCGAAATGCATAAAAAATTCAAATTTTCAAACTTCACTGTGGGGGTGAGAAAAAATCGCATGACATTTTTAGCACAGTAGTTTTGTAGTCTCAAACCGTCTCTTTACAAAACCATTTTGGAAACTTTTTTGCGAATTTTTGTAACAGAGTTATTGAATTTTGAGTGATGTCAGAGAAGTTTGGCGTTACTCAGGATGCACCACCTGGAGGTACAGTCTGCAAGCCTGCAAGCATCCCATGTGTATGTGTGCGTGTATCTCGCAAAAACAGCACAGAAACAGACACATACACACATGCACATGCACACATACACATGGGATGCTTTTATACTGTGCCTCCACGTGGTGCATCCTGGGTAACGCCAAAATTGTCTGACATTACTCAAAATTCAATTACTCTGTTACGAAAATTCGGAAAAAAAATTTCAAAAATGGTTTTGGAAAAAGAAGTATCGAGACCACAAAACCACTATGCTCAAAATTTTATGCGATTTTTTTTTTTACCCCTACAGTGAAGTTAAAACATTTGAATTTTCTTTGCATTTCGCAACCCGTTATTCAAACCTGTACGTACAGGTGAAAAATGATCGCAGGTAAATTTTTCAGCAATGATTTTGAAGATGAAGATTTAATTCTCAAAAAGCTACCTCTCGATTAATTTGGAATGCTTGTATACTGTAGCTCCACGTGATGCATCCTGGGTAACGTCGAAATTGCCTGACATTACTAAAAATTCAATAACTCTGTTACAAAAATTCGTAAAAAAGTTTCCAAAATGGTTTTGAAAAGAGAAGGTTTGAGGCTACGAAACTACTGTGCTAAAAATGTCATACGATTTTTTCTCACCCCCACAGTGAAGTTTGAAAATTTGAATTTTTTATGCATTTCGCAATCCGTTATTCAAACCTGCACAGACAGGTGAAAAGTAATCGCAGGTGAAATTTTTAGAAACCATTTTGAAGATGAAGACTCGATCTTCAAAAAACCATCTCCCTGAATTAATTTGTGATATTCTTTCACTGAGTTATAGCGATTCGTAAACCAACCGCTTTTCAGAAAAATTTAGGTGGTCCGTTAATTTTTGGGCTGAGTGTATTATATTTTTTTTTATGTAATCAATTTTGTACATTAAGCATTTAAAATTTCCAATCAATTGAAGACATTTACTTATATTACATATTTACTTATACTTACATTTACATATTTACAAATGCAACGCCTTACACGGAAAATATTATTATACTTACATGGTGATATGAGTTTCAGAATAAATCTTGAAAAATATTTTTGAAAATGAAAATGTCTAATTTTTTTTCTTTTAATTCTTTTCTCCAGAATTGGAAGGCATGATCCAATTTCAGAAGTAGATAATAAATCGTCTATATCTGAGGAAGAAGTAATTGCTATAAAAGGTAATCAAGAGACCTCTGAATTACTCACAAAATTGAACAACTTCGATGTAAAATGGTCTTCTAAACCATGCTGTGAACAAGTTTTGAGTGAGCTCTCGCGAGATGTTCATACTATCTGTAGAGAAACTCACGCTTGTACAGTGTTTGGCAAAAAGAAAGACAATACAGGATAACAGCTAGCGATGCCTATAAGCTTTATACTTATCGCAAGAATAAAAATCAGGACTGGAAAAAAAAATCGCTTGCTTATTTTTTTGCAACTCCATTCAGCAATACTTATACAAAATACGGTCTGGAGAATGAACCTTTGGCTCGCGAAGCTTATGAAAAAGAAATGTCTGTGAAAGTAGTCCAATGTGGTTTGATTGTCTCGAAAGCTAATCCCTGGTTAGGATGTTCACCTGATGGGATAGTATTTCAAGACAACAAACCATTCCAAATCATTGAAATTAAATGCCCTGAAGTAGGGAAAACCAATAGTCCCGATGATGCAGTTAAATTGATTAAATGGTTAGAGATGAAACATGGCCAATTTACTTTAAAAAAAAAAAACACTTATACTATGCCCAGATTCCAATCATTATGGCAATTGTTAATGTACCATCTACTGATTTGGTAATTTATTCATCACTCGACAAAAAAATCAAAACTATTCCAATAAGCTTCGATCGAAACTATACTGAAGATTTATTATTTTCATTAAAACCAATATATTTTAATTTTATGTTGCATAATATTTGTGAAAAGGAAACAGAAAATAAATAACTATGTATTTTTGTTTGTGATTGGTATATATTTCGTGCAATATGAAAATATATATTTATTTATGAATGAACAACACATTGCTATTATATATAAAATCATCCTTCTAGTTTATCAAAAATTTATCATTTTTCAGAATAGGACTACTTAAATTTACAATCGCACAAATAATGGTGAATATTTCTTCTGATTTATGAATAAGCCCTACAGGCATTTTGGAGCAAAAGATTTGGAAATTTTTTATTCTCTGATTACTTCTTTCAATGTGAACGCGTGCTCTCGCAATTGAACGACCTCTAATTGCTTCTGCTTTCGAAAATTGTTTTTTTTGTTTCAAAAATGGAGGTATAATAAGATTGATGTCATGCTTTTTGCACAGTTCAGTCACGGTGAATCCTCGGTCAGCCATTAAGGTGAAGTGAAACGTTTCAAGGCCACGGCCGAGTGCCTTGCACCGCGGTAAAACAGAACTACCGAACGTTTGGTACCTCTGTTCACCGCTAGATTATTTGCAAGTATACTGGCTGCAATTTCGATACAGGCTGTGATCTTGACTAAATGTCGATACGGGTTGTGATCTCAACTGAATGTCGGTTTTTTAGTTATGAGTAACGGAGAATCGTCAATTCTCAGCCATTTCTCCATAAAATGACACGGGATTAGGCTCAAAGTGTGTGGTTTTTAATTGCGGAGTGGCTAATTACCGGGAAAATGCGATTATCTACGGCAACAGTGAATAATCTCGCGATTTATGTGGTCGGTACGTCAATCTGTAAAAATTTTTGTCAAATTTTGGAAAAATGAAATAATCAGCCACTTTCTGCCACAATTATGTGTAATCCCTCAAAGTTTCATCGCGATTGATTCAGTAGTTCCGGAGAATTCACGATTCCCGTTTTCGAGGTTCTGACAAACGTTTCACTTCACCTTAAATCATCTTTTTTATCCATTTTATCGATGATACCACTTTGTTCAAAAATAATATTGTCTGAAGATCGACCACCGTATGGTTTGCTAATAAATGAAATCAACCCTGCAGGTGTTACACCTGTCATAAATTTTATTGTATAACAGCCTTTATAATAAGAATAAGTATTTAGTTGGCAACATAAGTTTTTCAATTTTTGTATTGGTATTTCAATACAGTCAACGACAGTACGAACGTTCAAAAATTCTTTGAAACACTGAGGTATATTTTTTGATATATTTTCTTTACTTGGCCAACAAATAGCAGGCTTCAAACAAATGTACAAGGTATCGATCATGTCAAGGATCTTTTCTCTACAGGTTTCAGGGGTACAGATATTGAACAAAATTGATAACACTGCGTATGACAAGTTTTGCTTCAGTTTTATAAAAGTCATTGTGATTATTTCCAAATTATCGAATTTGGAGTTGGCATGCAGCGTTGGAGATTTTTTTCTATTAACTAATCTTTCAATTGATTTCAATAAACTAAAATTAGGAATACCTGTCATTGTGCTTAATGCATCATTGGTTGTAATGAAATTACAAAATTTAGAAGTTATCAAATTCATGGAAACTTGTATGCCTACATTGTTAAATTGTTTCTGAATCACTTCAAAATCTTCTGGAGCTTGTGTGACCGCATCTTTGAATTTTTCATACATATTTTCTAGGGCTGTGCGAATATTCGAATTTTCGAATTATTCGCCTCGAATCGAATAGTGAAATTCGATTCGATTTTCGAATCGAATTATTCGAAGTTTCGAATAGTTCGAATATTCGAATTATTCGAAGTTTCGAATAGTTCGAATTATTCGAATAGTTCGAATATTCGAAACTTCGAATATTCGAAGTTTCGAATAATCTGATTCTTTTGACAAGTAATTCAAATCTTTCGCCAAATGAGAATTTTCAGGACAATTGGGTCGTTTTAGAAACAAGAATTTGCTTTTCTCGAATAATCTGGAGTTGCCGAACTATTTGTATTTCACTTCAGATAATATACATACATAAGGAATATTCTTTACTATTCACAAACATTGATTACTGATTACTATTTTTATTATTATTATTATTATTATTATTATTTTTATTTAATTTTATTTTTTTTATTTTTTATTATTATTATTATTATAATTATTAATAATATTGATGTGTGGCCTCTAAAATCTAACTAATGAAACAGATTCAAACCCTTCTATAATAATTTCGGTTCTTGTCAAGTTTGTTATTATATGTTACAATCTTCAGTGAACTTTCAAGTTTAAGATTGTTTGAGATTTTTAGATAGAAAAACCAGTTGCGATACTGTGTCCGGGCTTAGAGAACTCCGCTTTGCAGTGACAATATCTCCGGCCGTTGAAAACAATCGTTCACTCTCTGCGGAGGTGCTTGGAATGGCCAAGTACCGTCTTGCCATTGAGGATAGATGTGGAAATTTGGGTAATTCTAACCTCCACCACGCTAAAGGATTCCCATAAGGCTTTACGAAAGGTGCATGTGAGTAGAGGATCATTTCTCGGTCAATCTCCTTTGCCACATCAGAAGCCTCCTCGACGTGCTGACTTGTCGAAGGAATCCTCATAAAGTCCCAAAATTTGGACCTCTGGTTTCCACTACTCGCTGAAATGAAGCATTCGGAATCATACTCACACTCATGAAAAAATCTGCTTGAATTGTAGAAGAAAGAGGTACCAACGTTCACGAGTAGGCAAATAGTGTTCGTCAGCGTTCGACGTATTTAACTGCGTGAGTAGAATTTCATCTTTCAATTCTCTCTGCAATTGTTCCACCCTCCCAGGCTCGAGAAAAAAAGATTTGTATCGAGGATCTAGATAAGTGGCTTTCTGATGTAGGGTGGCCCTTTTCACTACGCTGAATCTTACGTTTACACAATGGAGGATGTTGCCGGCAAACTCTTCACTTCTTCGTCCTGCTGCCGTAGTGAGATCAAAATCCATATTTTCCAAGGCATTTGTGATACCGTGAAGCATCGGGATTACCATCGATAAAGTTGGATACTCGACTCCACATGAAAAAACAGTGGCTTCGTATAGGGGTGTCAATACGTTAATCAAGTTTTCGATCGTCTTCCAGTCCATCCCACTTAGTGGATCCACGATTGTCGAATTGGCAAGAACTTGTGACAAAGGTGCCTTTAATCTGCACATCCTCTCCAACATCGCATACTCGGAATTCCATCGAGTATCCACCATTTGTTTAAGTTGTAAGGGCTGACAATCTGGGTCCGATTCTTTTTGAGCCTTTTCGAATGCTCGTCTGGCTGGATCAGAATGGTGGAAGTGAGTTGCGACGCGTCGAGCCTGAGTTAATCAACAATAAAAATCAAAAAATCGAAATACAATTGAAAAAAAAAAAATGCGTGCTAAGATTTAATAAGTTAAATTAGGAAAAGAAAATTAATGACCTTTGCTAATACTTCGTTTATTCCGTCTGTCACTTTTCTGGCGTCGGACAATGCCAATTGCAATGTATGTGCGAAGCAGTAAAGGTGATTCCAGTTAGCATTGTCCACTGCGACTGAAACGTTTCTGGCGTTATCTGTGACGAAATAGGTCTGTGAATTGTCGAGGTCAAGCGATTCCCACTCAGATATCATGGTCTCCAAATTTTGTCGCAGATTTATCCCGGTATGACGATCCTTCAATTGATGCATCCCGAGTGTCAAATTCTTTTGTTCAAAATCCTTGGTCAAGTAATGCAGAGTCAATGACATGTAACTGTCCCCAGCGCGCGATTGCCAACCATCGGTTGTGAAAGACGTACTGATCAGGCCCTGCTCAACGTCATTTGCTAATTCTTTCATCATTTGCTCCTTCGTTTTGTGATACAAAATAGGTAGAAGGCTTCGAGAAAACGTTGTTCGACTAGGTGGTTTGTAGTTGGGTGCCAATTTGTTCAACACTTTTTTGAACCCTCGATCTTCCACACATGAAAAAGGTTTCAGGTCCAGAGCTATCATTTCCATTAGTAATTCGTCAATCTCATTTTTCTCTGTCGCAGATAGTTCATTTTTTGTACGTTTTGTGCCTCCGTTGTTTTGTTTCTTTCTACGTTTATTCACTTTTTCTTTATATTCTTCCCACTCTGGTTTGTGTTTTGCTCGCAGATGATTTATCATCGGAGTCGTTGTAGCTATTCAAAAATTACTTTCGGTTCATAATTGTTGCCGTGATAACAGAGAACTTGGTGTTGAAAAAAAAACTGAAAATTCACCACGCGCTCAAATGTATTTTAAAAAATCTGAAAAAAAATCTCGTTGGAATTTAGAGTCTGAAGAATGACACAAAAAATCACGGACCAGATCTGAGAGGTCGAAGGTCACCGTCAGGTCGATTTGGCATGGGATGCCCCATATATATATAAAGAGATAAAGAGAAAAGAGATAATCTGATTGTAAACCAGGTTGCATTTGGTCCGTCCATATCAAGTGACATTGACGTCACGTAGAATCTTAACCCGTGTCAAATAACGCTGTGTAAAATAAGAACGTGAATATCTCTCAGGCAAATTTGTACCACCCGTCTTCAACCGTACTAAAAAAAGGTTTCCCATGCAAGTTCTTAATTTCAAAAAACCGTTATGATGACGTGAAAAGTTATCTTTACCTGTTGGTAATTGTAAAATCGTCGAACACTGGTTACAAATGGCCTTTCGATAATTAATGGTGCACAATTTGTAGTAATCCCACGCAGTGCTTCGAGTAGAATTGTTATTTGGCACTGAACCACCCGAATTTTCAGTGTTTGTCTCCTCGTCTTCACTCTCAGCCGCATCAAAATTTTCGGATTCAGTTCTTTGTGCCGAAGTCGATGGTTGATTATTCGGCATTATTAAAACTGCCAATGTTATACACTACGCGTATCCACAATAAGGTTTTTACAAGAATTGATTCTCACAAACAATCAAACAACGCGTTGCAGACTGCAGTTGTTTCAAAAACTTACGGTGTGAAGGTAGCCAACCGTGGAAAATTTTACCTCCAGTTGCGGTCGGTAAAACAGTCAGCGCTTGACTGCACGATTGCAGTCTCACGACGTTGTGTCTGCTCTGCTGCTTTACCGACCGAAAATCATGTTCGTTAAAATAAAAAACTGTCAGTCATTTAGGAAATAAGCGAGAAGACTAAGGAGGTTCGATACCCCCTAGTTTGCGGGGCGTGGTGACAGGAAAAATCTTCCTTACTGACCTTCCTTTCGCGTATATGAAGTTACGTCCGGCGGGTGCGAAATATATGTATATTAGGGTGGTCGTTAATTTCTAACATATACTTGCCAACCCATGAATCGACAGATAATGACCCAAAAACACCGCGTAATTTTTTTAAGATTTTTAGCTTGATGGTAACGCGTGCCGAAATCAATTTGAAGTTGGAAAATTTGAAAAAAAAATCAAAAAAATTAAATTTTTTTTTTCCAATTTTTAGTATAGAAGCCGGAAATAAATGTAAAATGACGAAAAACGAAAACTTTCCAACAAAAGAATGTATTTTATGGTAATCTTATAATATTACAACGTTATAAAGACTATGTTAAAAAAATGAATTACTAAAAAAAAAAAAAAAAATTAATGAAAAAAATAATTTTTTTTTAATAATAAATAAATATAGTCTAACATGAAGATGATATTAAAAATATGATAAGTTTACAATAAAATACATTTTTGTGGAAAAGTTTTTTGTCATTCTACATTTATTTACCGCTTTTTTACTCGAAAATCGAAGAAAGAAAAAAATGTAATGATTTTTTTGATTTTTTCAACTTCAAATTGATTTCGGCACGCTTTACCATCAAACTAAAAATCTAAAAAAAATTACACAGTGTTTTTGGGTCATTATGTGTCGATTCAGGGGGTGGCAAGTATATGTTCGAAATTAACGACCACCCTAATGTATATGCATACAAATAACCAAGATTCTCAAGAAAACTGAGAATCGAAAAATATTATACGACGGAACAGCTGCTCAAGAACAAATGAAATTGAAACACAAAAGTTATTTTTTTTTTTTTTACAATTTGTAGCCCGTGTAACCAAAAATTACTCAGATTCGAACTTGAACAAAGTCGTATTTTCATTTTCTAAAAAGTGGATCAGCTCCAACATGAATCGGGATAGAAATTCGAAAATTTGTGTGCAGAAACAATTTAGAGAAAAAAGCGTTAGATTTTTGAAAATTTAAAACTTAGACGCAAAGTGATTTTTATCTTTGACATATAAGTTCGTAGTAGATTATTGATAGAGTGTGGATGTGTTCCTTGTTCTAAACAGTACACGTATACATCTGTTCAAGCGTGTGGAATCATCGTAAGATCCGAATTATTGAATAATTAAAAAAAATCGAATTATTCGAACTATTCGAATTATTCGAAAACTCGAACTATTCGAAGATTCGAACTATTCGAATTATTCGAAAACTCGAACTATTCGAAGATTCGAACTATTCGAATTATTCGAAAACTCGAACTATTCGAAGATTCGAACTATTCGAAATCTCGAATATTCGATTCGATTTTCGAATCGAATAGGACTATTCGATTCGATTCGATTCGAGCACTATTCGCACAGCCCTAATATTTTCATAGCTAGATGTAGCAGTTGGATTGATGTTATTATTGTTTTCTATTGCGAGAGACTCTTCCTCTTCTTTATTAACTTCCTCGTCATTATCTAAGTGATTTATGTCTTTAGTAAGTTTAGAGCTAGCAGGTAAACGAACCGTGTTATGAAGATTGTCATGTTGAATATTATCCAAGCGTAAGCGTTGTTCTTTTTTCATTAATCGATCATGTAGTCTCTGTGCTCGGTCAGAGGCTTGCTTGATCTTCGATGCATCAGGGGTCGTATCCACAGAACTTCTTGGCAATTTAACTGAAGGAATCGCAGTTTTTTTCAATTTACGTATTTGATGATCTTGGATAAAAAATTATTATTTAATAAAATTTCAGTCAGGAAATTATATAAACTATAATAATTACCGAAAGGGACACTTACTTGATGGAATATAATCTTCTTCCACAAAATGTAATGAACATACTGCCATTGTCTCTGAAACGGCTTTGCCCATTCTTAAAACTTTAACCCAAGCATCAAAACGATCAAATTTTTCGTTTTGGTCTAATTTATTTTTAAGAGTAACAAAATTTTCATTCTTCCGCGGGAAATGATGAAACCGAACTGTGATATCTTTCCGTGCACGACTATTGCATCCATATACACAGCAATATACATTACTTTTATTTTCTTTAGGTGGAAATTCCATTTTTATAAACTACGGAGTTTTTATAATTAGCAAACAATCAATTTTTATTCTTGTGACAACCAAAAATATGCCAATAATAATTAGAATACTTGTTATTTATATTATAACCATATGTAAGCATTCAAGCTGCAGCCGTATCTGACTAGTTCTATTTTCTGCCACTAGTTGGCGTATCGAAGTTCTAAGGATCCCAATACTCATACCTTCCAGGTGAACCTCTGCAAACCCTGTTCGTCCTCAAGCTCCTATTTTGAACCTCCAGATCCCCCAAAGTCAAGATCTAGCGCCTACTTTAATACTCATAGCTCCCAGGTGAACCTCTGCAAACCCTGTTCGTCCTCAAGCTCCTATTTTGAACCTCCAGATCCCCCAAAGTCAAGATCTAGCGCCTACTTTAATACTCATGGCTCCCAGGTGAACCTCTGCAAATCCTGTTCGTCCTCAAGCTCCTATTTTGAACCTCCAGATCCCCCAAAGTCAAGATTTAGCGCCTACTTTAATACTCATAGCTTCTAGGTGAACCTCTGCAAACCCTGTTCATCCTCAAGCTTCTACTTTGAACCTGCAAGACCTCGATCGCTACATCCCGCAACTACCAAATGACATCGTTAATCTGTTGCGCAACGCGCGCAAATCCCTGTCGTTTTCTTATTGTATACTCTTACCTGCAATGATTGTAGTTGAAGAATATTTCAAATTTTTAACATTCACAGAATTGGTGATTAGGGGAGAGTGGCCTAAAGCGGGTACGTTAACGATAAAAGCCCAAAAATCTTAGTTTCCGTTTGATTAAAATAACAATTATGGTTTTGTTGATTAGGAGGGATATCGAACTTCAAAATAATGAATCATATTTGTGTCATTTTGTAATAAGTACTTATTTATTATCAAAAATTGAAAACTCCTCAAAAATCCGCTTTGCCGTGATAGGGGGCCTAAAGCGGGTAAGCCGCTCGGGCAAAGCGGGTAAGCGCTATAAACTTGACAAATCTTATCACATATTGATTTGTCTGAATATTAATGATGAGACTTCGATTATAATTGAATAATAATGAATAATAAATAATTTTATAACAAATAATAATCATTAATTTTATAATAAATGATAATTAATTTTTTTTTTTTACTATCGTAAAAAAATTACTCTTTAAATATTTATTTCAGACTCATTTCAATATTTATTTCAGTCTTAAGTAATTAAATAATCAATTGACAAATTTCAAGTAGCTACTTTTGTTAGTAAAATAAAAAATAATAAATAGTTAAATCATTAGACGTTAGTTAAATATCTATCATAAAAAACAAATAAATGAAAAAAAAAAATGTAAAAAATTAAAAACAAATTAGAAAGTGAAAAAAAAAAAAAAAAATTATTAAAAAATGAAAATTAAAAAAAAAAAATTAAAAAAATTAAAAAATTATTAAAAAATGGAAAAAAAAAAAAATATTATGAAATTGTATCAGGGCAAAACGGGTAGATACCCGCTTTGCCCTACCTGCTTTGCCCGAAAGCACATTTTTCACTCGAGGAAATATAACCTCAAAAACAAACTAAACAAAGCTAAGCTGTCTATTGTGTTTTGAAGGTCAATAGTATATGAATAATATAATATCATGAACAATAAAATAAATGTACTAGTTCTCGACTGGTCACAAGTTACATACCTTCAGTTTTTTTAATAGATTCATCGATTTTTTTATATTGCACTTAGTTATACCTAGGTATACCTCCGATACTCGAGTGGTACTGATTGAAACTCGGGAGTGTTTGGGTAACCACAGCATACGTACACATTGACACTCGCGCTGCATGCGGCAGCGTACGAACGCCTACCCGCTTTAGACCCCCTACCCGCTTTAGGCCACTCTCCCCTATACCGTGAAGTTAAAAGGAAGCCGAACGATGACTGCACTATAGTTCGACCAACACGCGCTCGCTTTGTGTACGTGAGCTTCTACTCGCTGCCAGTGACTGCCAACTCGGTTCGCCCGGTGCCTGTCGTCAAGGCCACGCTCATCCATAGTGTGAGACAGGCGCCGGGCGAATCGAGATGGCAGTCACTTGCAGCGAGTAGAAGCTCACGTACGCAACGCGAGCGTGTGTTCGTCGAGCTATAGTGCGGTGCATCGTTCGGCTTCCTTTTAACTTCACGGTATATAGGGCTTGTTCTTCGAAAGAGGTATGATACACATTGAAAAATTTGGGTTCTAGAAAATCTACTTGAATTGTGTGTTAATTTTGTGTTAATTTCAACATTTCTTTCAGTTGTAACAACGAGTTTTCATTTTGTGTTGAATGATAGAAATGTTAAATGAACACAAAGGCAACCTAAAAATTGAGGTGGATTTTCTGGAATACAAAATTTTTCATGTGTATGTAAATGAGGATTAAAGTAAGCGCTCAATTATCATTCTGGAGGACGCATGGGTGAGAAATATGGGAGCTCGAGATTGACCAGTCTGTTGAGAAGTTCGTCTGGAGTAGTATTGTAAAGTGCGTATTGGTACCTGGGTAAATATCTCAGTACCTTACCTGTACCTGTAGGTACCGAATACAAAGTATACCCTTTACAACACTGGTCTGGACGCTACGAGTATTGAAGCAGGAGCTGAATTGTGAATCCAGAAGACTTTCAGATTCAAAGTAGAAGCTCTAGGACGAACAGGGTTCGGAGAGGTTCATCTAGAAGCTATGAGTATTAAAGTAGCACGCTAAATCTTAACTTTGGCGGACATGGAGGTTCAAAAGAGGAGCTTGAGGACGAACAGGGTCTGGAGAGGTTCATCTGGAAGCTATGAGTATTCAAGTAGGAGCTAAATTTTCACTTTTGAGGACCTGGAGGTTCAAAAGAGGAGCTTGAGGTTAAAGTAGGGTCAAAGGCGGTTGGGTTGGTTGCTACGAGTATTAAAATAGGCGCTCAATCTCAACTTTTGAGGACCTGGAGGTTCAAAAGAGGAGCTTGAGGACAAACGGAGTTCAGAGAGGTTCATCTGGAAGCTATGAGTATTAAAATATCCGCGAAATTTCGATTCGGGAGAGGACTTGCAGGTTCAAAGTAGTACCTTGAGGACGAACAGGGTTTGGAGAGGTTCATCTGGAAGCTATGAGTATTACAGTAGGCGCTAAATTTTAACTTTTGAGGACCTGGAGGTTCAAAAGAGGAGCTTGAGGTTAAAGTAGGGTCAAAGGTGGTTGGGTTGGTTGCTACGAGTATTAAAATAGGCGCTCAATCTCAACTTTTGAGGACCTGGAGGTTCAAAAGAGGAGCTTGAGGACAAACGGAGTTTAGAGAGGTTCATCTGGAAGCTATGAGTATTAAAATATCCGCGAAATTTCGATTCGGGAGAGGACTTGCAGGTTCAAAGTAGTACCTTGAGGACGAACAGGGTTTGGAGAGGTTCATCTGGAAGCTATGAGTATTAAAGTAGGCGCTAAATTTTAACTTTTGAGGACCTGGAGGTTCAAAAGAGGAGCTTGAGGTTAAAGTAGGGTCAAAAGCGGTTGGATTGGTTGCTACGAGTATTAAAATAGGCGCTAAATTCTGACTCGGGAACACATACATGTGAGCACAAGAATAGAAGATGAGAAAAATTGCGGTGATCCGTGGGCGAGCTAGGTGGTCTCGGGTGTAAGTCCCCGGATAGGCGTCCGTAGATCCTGGGTTCGATTCCCGGATCGTCCGTTAATCGATCGAACGCTAGGCGTACCAACCCGAAATTTTTGCTATTTCCATAGGCGTAGGTCATACAGTAAACTGCAGCAGCAGTTTGATAACTTACTAGATGTTTCCAGTAAGATCACTAGTTACGCTGGCTAGTGGAATTGCGCTCAACCATACCCTGTTCAAGCTATGTTTATTCTGTTTGAACCCGAGAACAGCGCGCGTAAAATTTGAAGGTTAGGCGCTCAATTTAAAATGAATAAATAAATCGTGCGAATAAGTGAAGTCGCGGGAAAACTGGACCAGGTGAGGAAGATGATTCAAATCAATCGATCAACAAAATAATTATTAATCAATAGCAGGTTTGACTTGCAATCAATTTATTATGAATCAAGCAGTTTTTAAGATGTTTTTGTTGAATCGTTGGAACAATAAAATGGTTATTCATTATCTCATAACAGAATAATTATTAATTAATGTAAAGTATTACTTGCAATCAATTTATTATTAATCAAGCAATTTTTGAATAGCTTGAACAGCAATTTTTAAAAGGTTTTTGTTGAATCGTTGGAACAATAAAATGGTTACTCATTATCTTATAACAGAATAATTATTAATTAATGTAAAGTATTACTTGCAATCAATTTATTATTAATCAAGCAATTTTTAAGAGGTTTTTGTTGAATCGTTGGAACAATAAAATGGTTACTCATTATCTTATAACAAAATTATGATACGTTAGCAATTCGTGTTACTCGCAGCTGCGATCGAGCAACGAATAGTAAATAATGACTGAACAAACTCTTCGGATTGGAATGATGGATTAATAACAAATTGTTTATTTCAAAATTATAGTAAGAAATCGAAGAGGACCAATTCCTGGACAACTGTGTTAGCCATTTTCAAACATCAGGGCTGCATCTGGAATAAAACAGTGAGAATCAATTAGCACTACGTCACTAAACGTTGTAATCAACTTTGAATTGAGGCGTTTACAACAAACCTCAGTGTCACATGCTCTTCAGGAGAATTTAATTAGCGTTGTCGTGCCAAGTAACGTACAACAGTTTTCATTCCAAAGCTTACCATTGCTTCTTTGGATAATTCTCTGCACCTGATGACACCTTCGATAACCCACAATGAGTCTCAGCGAAGAGCGATCCTTGCTTCGTCATCTGCTTTGTGGCTGCATAATATCTTGACTCAGGCACTCTTTCGAAAACAACAGCGCAGAACATCCTCGAAGAATATTGATTCCGTAACGCTAAAACATTAAGGCAAACGAGTCATGGATGGATCGTCGTTACACAGTGTGCCCTGTACAACGTGCACAGTAATCAGAAATTACCTGAGACGATTGACTTTGGAAACTATCTAAGGATGATCGATTGTAGTTAGATGCCGCTCGAGTCAACCTCGAGGTGTATCGTTGCGGTTCATCAAGGGTCTTGACTGACTTTCATCGAGGGACTTAGTTGACTTTCATCGAGGTATTTAACTCTGGACAGCTACTTTGCTGCGACTCGAATGTATCGTCAAAGCTTATCGAGGGAATCTTGCCAGCACGCTTTGTACTCTCTATCGATCTACGGTCATCGCAGCGTGTATGGAGTCTCAGCTGCAGTCACCGTTTGTCGACTGCAATTACTTTTCGGCTTGAGGATTTTTATCTCCAATGCAGGAGCTGGTTTAATTTATCTCATCGGTGGTATCGTGGTATCTTTTCAAGCGTGCTGGAAAGAGTGCCTGAGTCAAGATATTATGCAGCCACAAAGCAGATGACGAAGCAAGGATCGCTCTTCGCTGAGACTCATTGTGGGTTATCGAAGGTGTCCTCAGGTGCAGAGAATTATCCAAAGAAGCAATGGTAAGCTTTGGAATGAAAACTGTTGTACGTTACTTGGCACGACAACGCTAATTAAATTCTCCTGAAGAGCATGTGACACTGAGGTTTGTTGTAAACGCCTCAATTCAAAGTTGATTACAACGTTTAGTGACGTAGTGCTAATTGATTCTCACTGTTTTATTCCAGATGCAGCCCTGATGTTTGAAAATGGCTAACACAGTTGTCCAGGAATTGGTCCTCTTCGATTTCTTACTATAATTTTGAAATAAACAATTTGTTATTAATCCATCATTCCAATCCGAAGAGTTTGTTCAGTCATTATTTACTATTCGTTGCTCGATCGCAGCTGCGAGTAACACGAATTGCTAACGTATCATAATTTTGTTATAAGATAATGAGTAACCATTTTATTGTTCCAACGATTCAACAAAAACCTCTTAAAAATTGCTTGATTAATAATAAATTGATTGCAAGTAATACTTTACATTAATTAATAATTATTCTGTTATAAGATAATGAGTAACCATTTTATTGTTCCAACGATTCAACAAAAACCTTTTAAAAATTGCTGTTCAAGCTATTCAAAAATTGCTTGATTAATAATAAATTGATTGCAAGTAATACTTTACATTAATTAATAATTATTCTGTTATGAGATAATGAATAACCATTTTATTGTTCCAACGATTCAACAAAAACATCTTAAAAACTGCTTGATTCATAATAAATTGATTGCAAGTCAAACCTGCTATTGATTAATAATTATTTTGTTGATCGATTGATTTGAATCATCTTCCTCACCTGGTCCAGTTTTCCCGCGACTTCACTTATTCGCACGATTTATTTATTCATTTTAAATTGAGCGCCTAACCTTCAAATTTTACGCGCGCTGTTCTCGGGTTCAAACAGAATAAACATAGCTTGAACAGGGTATGGTTGAGCGCAATTCCACTAGCCAGCGTAACTAGTGATCTTACTGGAAACATCTAGTAAGTTACCAAACTGCTGCTGCAGTTTACTGTATGACCTACGCCTATGGAAATAGCAAAAATTTCGGGTTGGTACCCCTAGCGTTCCGCATACAGAGAACCTCGCGGTATTACCTTATTATTACGAATATTCGATGAAAAACAATTGGTAACTGTTCAACTCTTTGTTCAACATTATGCTTTTTTCATCTTTTCACAAAGAATAGGCTTGATTTAATTTTAAGCATGTAAATTATCTTTTAATGTGCTACTAACGTAGAGTAAAATTTCTTTATTTATTTTTTATTTATTTGGATGCCATATGCCTAAGTGCCGCACATCCCAGAGAAAAGATTTTTCGAGTTAGTCCATGGAGGGATTTAGTGAAATAATTATTAATAATAATAATAATATTAATAATTAACAATTAATAATAATTAATAATTAATAATTAATAGGGGTGTGCGGGTAGACCTTTTTCTCGGGTCGGGTCGAGTCGGGTAATTTTTATTTTTGTCGGGTCGAGTACCCGAAATTTTCGGGTACTCGAATCGACCCGAATACTCGAATGTTTTCGAGTACTCGAATTTTTTCGGGTACTCGAATGTTTTCGGGTACTCGAATGTTTTCGGGTAATCAAACCCAGGTAGAAAATTATCTTGGCTAAGAAAGTTTCAGCCTAGCCGCTAGCCACATTTTATGTTGGCTTGCGAGACACGTTACCGCGATATTGGCTATAGACTGGCGCTAGTTATATTCGTAGTTTCGAGCTATAAGATATATTATGGCTAAATAAAATTAGATCGCAGTTAGCTATACTTGAAATGCATTGTCGAGATTCGTTACTCTCTTTGTATTGTATCTAGCCACGACCCATCCACGTGCGAGAGTCACTGCTCTGAGTTCAGCATGTACTGCCGCTAGCTAAACTTGATAGGTATTTTCGAGATTCGCTATTCTCTTTGTATTTTATCTAGCCGCGACCGATCCACGTGCGAGAGTCGCTGCTCTGAGGTTCAGCATAGACTGCTGCTAGCTAAACTTCATACGTATTCTCAAGATTCGTTATACTCCACACTGTGATTTTTGAGGTTACTTGTAACTCTTGTAACTGTTGTACTAGTCGCAGCCTCTCTATGCGTGAGACACGTTGTTGTGCAGAAAGTGAGGTTAGGCCCGCGCTGCTAATGTGTTAGTTGTATTTTTGAAATTAATTGTGAGCAAAAACTATAAGATAACTTTGTTCTGTTATACTTATAAAGCACATGATATGAATAAAATTTATGTCACGAAGTTTTATTATTATTGCATGTTCCATATAAAATAACCTAATTTGCGATATCACATAATTCTGTACGCGTTACGCTTTTTTTTTCAACATTTTCCAGGCGTGATCTCGGTTTGACACTGATCAACCATGATACTGATCGGTGAGATTGAAATGTCTATTAGTCCTTAATTCAACACCGTGATCATAAGTTCCATCAAATAGGAAAATGTGAGATGCAGTAGTAATAGGATAGTTTGGCGTAGTAGGTAGAGCGTGCGATTAGTAATTTAGCGATGCGAGCGGAATTGGGTTCAAATCCCGCTTAGGTCGAACAAATCGGATATCGAATAATCACGCGTACGTAAGTTCATTGGTTTTTTTTTTTTTTTTTTTTTTTCACGTTTGTTTTGTTTTTCTGCAGTGTACCAATAATGATTAATCATATATTGATTTTTATTTCACGTATATTCAGACGAAACCCCTAAGCGAGCGCCAAACTGATTCGGTTATATTGGCATTAGCTACGTTGTGAAGGTTGGCCCAAGATAAGTCATTAAGCTTGCTGCTAGCTCGAATGAGCGTTACATACCGAGCTTGCACCAACATGATTCAGTTATCTTGCGCCAAGATAAATAACTAGTACAACTAGCTAGCAGCTAGCTTCTGCCAAGACACGATTTCTACCTGGGAATGTTTCAGATTACTTGCATGTTTACCGGTAATTAGCTATATAGGATACCCGCCGGGTTTTAGAAAAATGTCTCCATGCATCCATGTCGTTAGGTAATTCAAATTTATTTGAGTATTGGCTATGAGTTCCAATTTCAATTTCTATATTATTTATTAATTTAGGCAGTACGGTTAGTAGCTACACGGAAAGAAATGTTCAGGGGATTCAGGCATAATTATGCTGGATCTAACTATATTATATGTTTGAAATAGTAACTAGCATACCGTATTAATACTCCAACTATACGAATCTGGTTGGTTGAGTATGCCTATCGCAAGCATTTTCCTTGGTACGTTAAAGAATCACATGTTCCCTGGTAGAAAATTGAGCAGAATATGACCAGAATCTGTTGAGTTTTTTGGTGAGTTGTCAGATTCTGGTCAGATTTTCTGGCCAGATACCTCATCAATTCGACGACAGTTTCTGACCAGAATGACATATGTATCTGGGCAGATTCTGTTGAAGGATCTGGTGAACGAATTTAAGGTGTAATTCGAGGTTATGTTAGAAATGTAGGTAATTAAAAAGTTTAATAACATCAAGGTGAGAATATTTTTTTTTGAAAATAATTTGTTATCTTCAAATAATATTAAGAATCGTAATTAATTTTTAAATTATATCGAAAATAATAAAGCTTTCACTATTATGAAAAAAAATTCGACAGCTTCGAATGAAAAATAACAACAATTATGAGTGTTAACGACATCGTCGCCGGGAGGTGTCTTCACACAACATACGCTTTCGTTATCTGTAACCAGGACCACCGCTACGTCGGT
This sequence comes from Tenthredo mesomela, assembly GCA_943736025.1. NCBI lineage: Eukaryota > Metazoa > Arthropoda > Insecta > Hymenoptera > Tenthredinidae > Tenthredo > Tenthredo mesomela. The sequence continues at coordinate 12,891,482 of OX031021.1, read as the reverse complement.
TTCGTCCTCTAGGTCGACCGCTACGTAATTTCCATCCTCCAGGTCCACCGCTACGTAGTTTTCATGCTCTAGGTCGACCGCACCGTAGTTCCCGTCCTCCAGGTCCACAGCTAAATAGTTTTCATGCTCTAGGTCCACCGCACCGTAGTTTTCGTCCTCCAGGTCCACCGCTACGTAGTTTCCGTTCTCCAGGTCGACCGCTACGTAGGTTTCCGTCCTCCAGATCCACCGCTGCGTAGTTAATAACTTACTGAACAATGATGCATGAATTATCAACGTCGTGTGTACAACATCAATTGCTTACCAATAATTACGATGCAGCCGACCTAGAGGACGAAAACTACGTAGCGGTGGACCTGGAGAACGGAAACTACGTAGCGGTCGACCTGGAGGACGAAAACTACGTCGCGGTCGACCTGGAGGACGGAGAGTACGTAGCGGTCGACCTGGAGGACGAAAACTACGATGCGGTCAATAACGAAAGCGTATGTTGTACAAAGACAACTCCCGGCGACGACGTCGGTAACACTCATAATTAACTGCAACTTGTATGCCATATGGTGAAAGGATTTATCACTAGATTAATCAATTATTTTTATTTAACTGAAAATTGACCCGCCACGAGTTAACAGTTACAGTTACATATAACCTCAAAAGTACGTGACATTAATGGTTCACCAGATTCTGGTCAGATTCTGACCAGATACCCCTGAATATCTGGGCAGGTTCTGCCCAGATTGTCTGCCCATAAGATGACGAATGGCCAGAAAATCTGGTCAATTTTCTACCAGGGTTTAGTCAAGTCTAAACGCTAATGTAACTACGCATACAATTATCTTATACCTCATATATCATATGGTTAGAGTAACGATATTGGCTTTGCAATATTTGTATACTCATAGTTTTAATGTCATTTTGTTCACAGAACAAATGACTTTGTTATGCCACAAATAAAATCTGCTTGCATCACCAATAAATTGCCAATCATAATCATATAGTAGAGAGCTTCATACGATTTCTTTCCGTGTAACAATAAGGACTAAGATGCGGGATGTATTCAAAAAATAAAAATGTAATAATCTGTTCATGAATTTATTAAATTATATGACAAGTAGTCATATAATTTAATAAATTCATGGACAGATCAATGCATTTTTCAAATACATCCCGCGTCTTAGTCCTTATTGCTAGTCTCCTAACCGTACTGCCTAAATTAGTAAATAATACAGAAATTGAAATTGGAAGTCATAGTCAATGCTCAACTAAATTAGAATTACCCAACGACATGGATGCATCGAGACATTCTTTAAAAACCCGACGGGTACCCGAGCTAAGTGCCGGTAAACATGCGAGTACTCTCAAACATTCGATTACCCGAAAACATTCGAGTACCCGAAAAAATTTGAGTACCCGAAAAAATTCGAGTACTCGAAAACATTCGGGTACCCGAAACTGTTCGAGTATTCGGGTCGATTCGAGTACCCGAAAATTTCGGGTCACGAAAAAATCTCGACTCGACGAGTACCCGACCCGACCCGAGCACCGAGTACCCGAATAAATCGGGTACCCGCACACCCCTAATAATTAATTACAATCGCAATCGTCGTTCCCGAGATATTTACAAAAAACCATAAAAAGTCACTTTAATTTGTTTAAACAATTTATGCACTGAATATTTCTCAGTTATTTTTTGAGATTTCATTATTTACCACTATCCGAAGCTAATAAAAAAAAAAAAATTTCATGGTCCGAATTTTTTCCCGAAACCACTCATTTTCATGCTCTGACGCCTGGACTAGAAGGGGTTTGTAAAACTATAGAAATATTTATGAGAACAAAAGTGCATAGAGAACTAGGTATAGAAAAGGAAACGGTTTATGAGGGTCAGAGGATTAGGATTTCATTACGGAAGAACTTATTTCAAAAATATACAAAATAATTAAAATCTATTATGTGTATACAGGGTGACCCATTTGAAATTTCGCATTAGAATATCTCTGAACCTATAGAGCTGCTGTTGAAAAATGTTTGGGATGAAAATTGTTCCCGAGTCGAAATTTTAGCCCTCCTTTGAATGCTCCTGAACCTATTTCTTTTGTATCGCGCAAGCCGCCACCCTCCGATGAACCTACCAGGCCCTACTTACAAAATTCAGTGTTGCCGGTGAACCTCCTTTCACTCCACTTCACCCTCCGATGACCCTCCCAGACCTCTTTCAGATCGCAAATATCTCGCGGACATGAACCTACGTAGCCTTATTTAAATCCGAAGACCCCTGTCTTCAACCTACGTAGCCTCCTTTGGATCCAAAGTCTCCTACTCTGACCCTACATAGCCTACTTCGGATCCAATGCTGGCCAAGAACAATAGGACCAAAAACTTTGGATCCAAATGAGGCTATCTAGGGTCAAGGCAGGAAACTGAATTCAAAGGAGGTTACGTAGGGTCAATGCAGTATCCTGAATTCTGGGATATGTTTTTTTGTAACTCTACTAGTTCTTTCAACTCCGGTTCTTAGTTTATTATATCCATAACTCTGTGGTTCACACGAAAATACGTAATCCACAGATTCGTAAGCGTGCGCCCAACACTAAAGCCTTGACAACCCAAAGGCCCCTACCAGGATCAGTTGTGGATCCCACAATAATAGATGTCTATATCACTGCTCGATCGGTTCACCGGATTTGTAGAATATGGAATATATAGGTACACTGTCAGAGAAAAAAATGTTCCAGGAGATCCACTAAAAGTTTTACGATAATTTGAACACTGGTTTTAGTTCATACGACGGAAGTGGAATTTTCCACTTCAAGTAAATTTATGTTTTGAATAAAAAAAAAAGTGTCGAAACGAACGTATACATTTTTGTGGACCTCCTGGACCATTTTTTTTCTAACGAAATGTCGTATTTCATTCGGATAAACAGATAACCGCGTAAACGAAAAATGCATAATATAATATTTAGTAATTAATGGTAATAATATATGCAAGAACTTCAATTTAGTCAAATTTCAAATGCCAATACTCAAATGCCAAATTTTGATAATATTGAAATATTTCGAGTCATAACTTGATACTTTGATGGGCCTCGGACAAGTAGTAGAGTATTGAATCTAATGCCATATGATAGTTTAGCGTAGTGGTTAGGGCGTGCGACTAGTAACCGAGCGGACGTGGGTTCAAATCCCGACGGGGACGAAAAATGCGGCGATCTTTTCAGTGCGTGCATAATGCGATTTTAACAACATAATAATGCGTAGGTTAGGTCATCTGACAATAATAACCGTCAAATATCGTATTTTTTTTTTTTTTTTTTCTACTATTATTAATTAATAATTTTCTGCCTCGCTAGCGCCCGGTTGAAATTTCTGCTAGAGAAGGAGGGTCTATAGGGTCTACGCGAGATTCGATTTAGGCCGAGAGGAGGGTCTGTAGGCCCTACGAGCGATTCGGTTCAAGCCGAAAGAAGGGTCTGTAGGGTCTACGCAAGATCGATTTAGGCCGAAAGCAGGGTCTGTAGGGCTGGTGTAACATCTGCAATAGGCCCAAAGGAGAGTCCGGAGGATTCGTTTGTACCCTCCATAACCTCCTTTGAATCCAAATGTTCAGTTTCTGCCACTTTTGTAGGTTCAATTGGAGTCTAACATTAAACGTACCGAACCTCCTTTGACTCCTCGATACTCCCAAGATTTGACAACTCTCGACGAGACTACGAGGTTTAAAGGAGGTTCAAAGCAGGCCTATAATTTCGACTCGGGCGTTCAATACTGTAACTTATCGGATGATGAGCGTCACCGAAGGTGACGCGTACCGGTTTGCTATTGTGTGTTCTGTACTCGATTTATATTTTTTTGTTGAGACTTCTGCTATTTAACTTTAGCCGTGCCTATTACGGACTTGAGCTACCGTGTAGCTGAAGCCGCCTCCCCACAGACCTGAGTACGTAAACGCACTAAGGCTGCACTCTACCCTCTTAACTTTTGAATATTAGTTTATTAAAGTTATTTATCCCAAAATTCTAGCTGTGTCAGACCTGGGTGAATCGGAGATCCACAAAGGCTGCACCTAGCTTTCCGTTAAGATTTAAACTAGAACCTGGAAATGGCGGAGAAGGGGTTTGGCATCTGATTAACTTACTTTTATATTTCTCAAGAGATTGTTTATTCGAATAACTAATGCTACGGTTGCAACCCTATTTCTATATTTACAATGTCGCTTAACTCTACTTACTTGTCATGCAAGAATTTTATTCGTAATATTAATTTGCTATGTCTTTCGACGTTTGACTTTTCTTTATTCTTATGCTTTCGATTGAATACAATAATATTTCAATTTTACTATTCTCTTTATCTATGCTGATATCTTTTATTTTATTTTCTATAAATTTGACTCTGATTTGAACTGGTAATTTTGTAATTGATAATTGATAAGTTGAGCTGGGTGAGCTGAGATTGCTATGAGTCAACCAGGCGCTTTGCCTATGGATTGCTGCTGAGCTGAGCGGCGTCACGCATTTTATACTTGTCGTGACGTCACTCAGCTCGTCGTTGTGCGAAGCTTCTAGACTCTTCGGCTGCCGTCCCATGTAGAGCCGGAACGGAAAAACGGAACGGAACGTTGAATGTGTAGGTGTATACACATACACGCAATACATGGAAAAAGTCACTAGATTCCGTTCCGTTTTTCCGTTCCGGCCCTACATGGGACGGCAGCCTTCCAGTCGCTTCACAACGGCTGTGTTGATTTGAATGTTTACGCTCAGGCTAGGGTAGCCTGATTCGTTACAACTCATTAGCAGGTCCCATTGACTAGCAATAAGGCAGCAGCCAGGACTGAAAGCATCATACTGAACATCATTACGTCCGAAATGCCTTTCGAAGCAGCCAGGTGTAGCGGTGTGCCACCATCATTAGTTTGACCATTGACGTCGGCTCCATTCCCGAGTAAATACTCGACGACATCCAGTTTCCCCTTCTGAGCAGCCAGATGTAGTGGCGTCTCGCCATCATTCGTTTGACAATGAATGTTGGCTCCATTTTCGTGTAAATACTCGACAACATCCAGTCTACCTTGCGAGGCAGCCAGGTGTAGCGGCGTGTAGCCATCTTTCTTTGGACGATTAACATCGACGCCCTTTCTGTTCAAGGATTCGACAACATTCAATCTACCTTGCGAAGCAGCCAGGTGAAGCGGCGTCCAGCCATAGTTCGTTTGACAATTGATATCGGCTCCATTTCTGTGTAAGTACTCGACTACATCAAATTCACCTTGCTGAGCAGCCAAGTGTAGCGGCGTCATGCCCTCCTTCGATTGACAATTGATATCGGCTCCATTCCCGTGTAAGTACTCGACCACATCTAGTTCGCCGTGCTGGGCAGCCAGGGCTAGTGGCGTGTGGCCATCGTTCATTTGACAATTGATATCGGCGCCATTTCTGTGTAAATACGCAGCCACATCCAGTTTACCTTCCTGAGCAGCCAGGTGTAGTGGCGTGCGGCCATCATTCGTTTGACAATTGATATCGACTCCCTTCTCGTGCAAATACTCGACGATATGCAGTTTACCTCGCGAAGCTGCCTGGTGTAGCGGCGTGCAGCCGGCGTTCGTTGGACAATTGATATCGGCTCCCTTTCCGTGTAAATACGCGGCCACATCCAGTTCACCTTTCTGAGCAGCCAGGTGTAGCGGTGTCAGGCCATCGTTCGTTTGCAAATTAATATTGGCTCCCTTACCGTGTAAATACACAGCCACATCCAGTTTACCTTCCTGAGCAGCCAAGTGTAGCGGCGTGCAACCATCGTTCGTTTGACAATTGATATTAACTCCCTTCCCGTGTAAAAACTCGACAACATCCAGTCTACTTTGCGAGGCAGCCAGGTGTAGCGGTGTCAGTCCATCCTTCGTTTGCATATTACTATTGGCTCCCTTGCCATGTAAAAGCACAGCCACAGCCAGTTTACCTTCCTGAGCAGCCAGGTGTAGCGGCGTGCGGCCATCGGTCGTTTGACAATGAATATCGGCTCCATTCCCGTGCAAATACTCGACGATATTCACTTTGCCTTCACGAGCAGCCATGTGTAGCGGCGTGCAGCCATCGTTCGATTGACAATTGATGTTGGCTCCCTTACCGTGTAAATACACAGCCACATCCAGTTTACCCTCCTGAGCAGCCAGGTGTAGCGGCGTGCGGCCATCGTTCATTTGACAATTGATATTGACTCCCTTTTCGCGTAAATACTCGACAACATTCAGTCTACTTTGCGAGGCAGCCAGGTGTAGCGGCGTCCGACCACAGTTCGTTTGACAATTGATATCGGCTCCCTTTCCGTGTAAATACACAGCAACGTCCAGTTTACCTTCCTGAGCAGCCAGGTGTAGCGGCGTGCAGCCATCGGTCGTTTGACAATTGATATCGGCTCCGTTCCCGTGTAAATACGCGACGACCTCCACTTTGCCTTCACGAGCAGCCATGTGTAGCGGCGTGCAGCCATCATTCGATTGACAATTAATGTTAGCTCCCTTATCGTGTAAATACACAACGACATCCAGTTTACCTTCCTGAGCAGCCAGGTGTAGCGGCGTGCGGCCATTGTTCGTTTGACAATTGATATTGACTACAATTTCATGTAAATACTCGACAAAATCCGGTCTACTTTGCGAGGCAGCCAGGTGTAACGGCGTTCGACCATAGTTCGTTTGACAATTGCTATCGACTCCCTTTTCGTGTAAATACGCGGCCACATCCAGTTCACCTTTCTGAGCAGCCAGGTGTAGCGGTGTCAGGCCATCGTTCGTTTGCAAATTAATATCGGCTCCATTCCCGTGTAAATACGCGACGACATCCACTTTGCCTTCATAAGCAGCCAGGTGTTGCGGCGTGCGGCCATCGGTCGTTTGACAATCCATATCGGCTTCATTCCCGTGTAAATACTCGACGACATCCACTCCACCTTCACGAGCAGCCAGGTGTAGCGGCGTGTGACCATTGTTCATTTGACAATCGATATTGGCTCCATTACCGTGTAAATACTGGACGACGTTCAGTTTACCTCCCTCAGCAGCCAGGTGTAGCGGCGTGCGGCCATCGGTCGTTTGACAATTGATATCGGCTCCATTCCCGTGTAAATACTGGACGACGTTTAGTTGACCTTCCTCAGCAGCCAGGTGTAGCGGCGTGCGGCCATCGTTCGTTTGACCATTGATATCGACTCCCTTTTCGTGTAAATACTGGACGACGTTCAGTCTACCCCCCTCAGCAGCCAGGTGTAGCGGCGTGCAGCCGTCGGTCGTTCGACAATTGATATCGGCTCCCTTTCCGTGTAAATACTGGACGACGTTCAGTTTACCTCCCTTGGCAGCCAGGTGTAGCGGCGTGCAGCCACCGTTCGATTGGCAGTTAATATCGGCTCCAATTCCGTGTAAATACTCGACGACATTGACTTTGCCTTCACGAGCAGCCAGGTGTAGCGGTGTGCGGCCATGAGTCGTTCGACAATTAATATCAGCTCCATTCTCCTGTAAATACTGGACGACGTTTAGTTGACCTTCCTCAGCAGCCAGGTGTAGCGGCGTGCGGCCATCGTTCGTTTGACCATTGATATCGACTCCCTTTTCGTGTAAATACACAGCCACATCCAGTTTACCTTCCTGAGCAGCCAGGTGAAGTGGCGTGCGGTCATCGGTCGTTTGACAATTGATATCCGCTTCATTTCCGTGTAAATACTGGACGACGTTCAGTTTACCTCCCTCAGCAGCCAGGTGTAGCGGCGTGCGGCCATCGTTCGTTTGACAATTAATATCGACTCCCTTTTCGTGTAAATATGCGGCCACATCCAGTTCACCTCTCTGAGCAGCCAGGTGCAGCGGTGTCAGGCCATCGTTCGTTTGCAAATTAATATCGGCTCCATTCGCGTGTAAATACTGGACGACGCTCAGTTTACCCCCCTCAGCAGCCAGGTGTAGCGGCGTGCAGCCATCGGTCGTTCGACAATTGATATCGGCTCCCTTTCCGTGTAAATACGCGGCTACATCCAATTCACCTTCCTGAGTAGCCAGGTGTAGCGGTGTCAGGCTATCGTTTGTTTGCAAATTGATATCGGCTCCCTCACCGTGTAAATACACAGCCACATCCAGTTTACCTTCCTGAGCAGCCACGTGTAGCGGCGTGAAACCGGCGTTCGTTTGACAATTGATATCGGCTCCATTTCCATGTAAATACTGGACGACGTTCAGTTTACCTCCCTCAGCAGCCAGGTGTAGCGGCGTGCAGCCACCGTTCGATTGACAATTAATATCGGCTCCAATTCCGTGTAAATACTCGACGACATTTACTTTGCCTTCACGAGCAGCCAGGTGTAGCGGTGTGCGGCCATGAGTCGTACGACAATTAATATCAGCTCCATTCTCCTGTAAATACTGGACGACGTTCAGTTCACCTCCCCCAGCAGCCAGGTGTAGCGGTGTGTGGCCATCGTTCGTTTGACAATTGATATCGACTCCGTTTTCGTGTAAATACGCGGCCACATCCAGTTCACCTCTCTGAGCAGCCAGGTGTGGCGGTGTCAGGCCATCGTTCGTTTGCAAATTAATATCGGCTCCATTCCCGTGTAAATACTGGACGACGTTCAGTTTACCTCCCTCAGCAGCCAGGTGTAGCGGTATGCGGCCATCGGTCGTTTGACAATGAATATCGGCTCCATTCCAGTGTAAATACTCGACGATATTCACTTTGCCTTCACGAGCAGCCATGTGTAGCGGCGTGCAGCCATCGTTCGATTGACAATTGATGTTGGCTCCTTTACCGTGTAAATACACAGCCACATCCAGTTTACCTTCCTGAGCAGCCAGGTGTAGCGGCGTGTGACCATTGTTCATTTGACAATCGATATTGGCTCCCTTACTGTGTAAATACGCAGCCACATCCAGTTTACCTTCCTGAGAAGCCAGGTGTATCGGCGTGCAACCATCGGTCGTTTGACAATTGATATCGGCTCCATTTTCGTGTAAATACTGGACGACGTTCAGTTTACCTCCCTCAGCAGCCAGGTGAAGTGGCGTGCGGCCATCGGTCGCTTGACAATTAATATCGGCTCCATTCCCGTGTAAATACTGGACGACGTTCAGTTTACCCCCCTGTGCAGCCAAGTGTAGCGGCATGCAGCCGTCGGTCGTTCGACAATCGATATCGGCTCCCTTTCCGTGTAAATACGCGGCTACATCCAATTCACCTTTCTGAGTTGCCAGGTGTAGCGGTGTCAGGCTATCGTTTGTTTGCAAATTGATATCAGCTCCCTTACCGTGTAAATACACAGCCACATCCAGTTTACCTTCCTGAGCAGCCAGGTGAAGTGGCGTGCGGCCATCGGTCGTTTGACAATTGATATCGGCTCCATTTTCGTGTAAATACTGGACGACGTTCAGTTTACCTCCCTCAGCAGCCAGGTGTAGCGGCCTGCGGCCATCGTTTGTTTGACAATTAATATCGACTCCCTTTTCGTGTAAATACACAGCCACATCCAGTTTACCTTCCTGAGCAGCCAGGTGAAGTGGCGTGCGGCCATCGGTCGCTTGACAATTAATATCGGCTCCATTTCCGTGTAAATACTGGACGACGTTCAGTTTACCCCCCTCAGCAGCCAGGTGTAGCGGCATGCAGCCGTCGGTCGTTGGACAATCGATATCGGCTCTCTTTCCGTGTAAATACGCGGCTACATCCAATTCACCTTTCTGAGTAGCCAGGTGTAGCGGTGTCAGGCTATCGATTGTTCGCAAATTGATATCAGCTCCCTTACCGTGTAAATACACAGCCACATCCAGTTTACCTTCCTGAGCAGCCAGGTGAAGTGGCGTGCGGCCATCGGTCGTTTGACAATTGATATCGGCTCCATTTCCGTGTAAATACTGGACGACGTTCAGTTTACCTCCCTCAGCAGCCAGGTGTAGCGGCCTGCGGCCATCGTTCGTTTGACAATTAATATCGACTCCCTTTTCGTGTAAATACACAGCCACATCCAGTTCACCTTCCTGAGCAGCCAGGTGAAGTGGCGTGCGGCCATCGGTCGCTTGACAATTAATATCGGCTCCATTTCCGTGTAAATACTGGACGACGTTCAGTTTACCCCCCTCAGCAGCCAGGTGTAGCGGCGTGCACCCACCGTTCGATTGACAGTTAATATCGGCTCCAATTCCGTGTAAATACTCGACGACATTGACTTTGCCTTCACGAGCAGCCAGATGTAGCGGTGTGCGGCCATGAGTCGTTCGACAATTAATATCAGCTCCATTTTCTTGTAAATACTGGACGACGTTCAGTTTACCTCCCTCAGCAGCCAGGTGTAGCGGCATGCAGCCATCGGTCGTTTGACAATTGATATCGGCTCCATTTCCGTGTAAATACTGGACGACGTTTAGTTGACCTTCCTCAGCAGCCAGGTGTAGCGGCGTGCGGCCATCGTTCGTTTGACCATTGATATCGACTCCCTTTTCGTGTAAATACACAGCCACATCCAGTTTACCTTCCTGAGCAGCCAGGTGAAGTGGCGTGCGGCCATCGGTCGCTTGACAATCAATATCGGCTCCATTTCCGTGTAAATACTGGACGACGTTCAGTTTACCCCCCTGTGCAGCCAGGTGTAGCGGCATGCAGCCGTCGGTCGTTCGACAATTGATATCGGCTCCCTTTTCGTGTAAATACGCGGCTACATCCAATTCACCTTTCTGAGTAGCCAGGTGTAGCGGTGTCAGGCTATCGTTTGTTTGCAAATTGATATCAGCTCCCTTACCCTGTAAATACACAGCCACATCCAGTTTACCTTCCTGAGCAGCCACGTGTAGCGGCGTGCAGCCGACGTTCGTTTGACAATTGATATCGGCTCCATTTCCGTGTAAATACTGGACGACGTTCAGTTTACCTCCCTCAGCAGCCAGGTGTAGCGGCGTGCACCCACCGTTCGATTGACAGTTAATATCGGCTCCAATTCCGTGTAAATACTCGACGACATTGACTTTGCCTTCACGAGCAGCCAGATGTAGCGGCATGCAGCCATCGGTCGTTTGACAATTGATATCGGCTCCATTTCCGTGTAAATACTGGACGACGTTTAGTTGACCTTCCTCAGCAGCCAGGTGTAGCGGCGTGCGGCCATCGTTCGTTTGACCATTGATATCGACTCCCTTTTCGTGTAAATACGCGGCCACATCCAGTTCACCTTTCTGAGCAGCCAGGTGTAGCGGTGTCAGGCCGTCGTTTGTTTGCAAATTAATATCGGCTCCATTTCCGTATAAAAACGCGACGACATCCACTTTGCCTTCATGAACAGCCAGGTGTAGCGGCGTGCGGCCATCGTTTGTTTGACAATTGATATCAACTCCCTCTCCGTGTAAATACTCGACGACATCCAGTGTCGTCAAGGCCACGCTCATCCATAGTGTGAGCCAGGCGCCGGGCGAATCGAGTTGGTAGTCACTGGCAGCGAGTAGAAGCTCACGTACGCAACGCGAGCGTGTGTTGGTCGAGCTATAGTGTGGTCATCGTTCGGCTTCCAAATAACTTCCCGGTATAATCACTGACATGGTAGTCTTAACCAGGCATGATCAGATCCAATTATATATATACTCCGTTCACGGAGAGACGATCCAGAGATCGAAACAGAACTCGTCCGGTTCGGTCAGATCCCGCCTAACGCTCCGCCCATTTTACCCTCTCCATGTCGCCAAGCGGGTCGTAGAGCTGAGCAGACCCGGCTACAGCCGACAAAGGGGCCCCGAGTCAATTCCGAACATTCGAATACTAACTGTGGCCAAGCGCCACAGTGCCGGAGGGACAAAACGTATGACAATTTAGATACGGCGCTGAGTTGCGAGCCCCACTACCCCCACCCGACTCTCAGGCCGTTCGAAGCTTCGCGACGGCTGGATCGTCTCTCCGTGAACCAACGCCGGATTAAGGGGGGGGGGCTAAGGGGGCTGCAGCCCCCGGGCCCCCGAACATAAGGGGCCCGCTCTCGGCACGGTGATAATATGGGAAAATAATTCTAATACACTTATCAAAATAAATTATGATGCACTTTCCGTTTGTTCGGTCGTTTTGGGGATTGCGTGCTCGATAAGTGGAAAAATCTCTTCCCAGTTAAAAGACAAGTATATTAAAAATCGGTTCGTCTTGTCCGATAAATTCTATTCTATGAATGGGAAAATAATGTTTAAAAATTCATCAACACCATTTGAATTCCGGAGAAATAAAGTACTGTTAGCCATAGGTCATAGGCATGAAAAAAAAATTGCAATGAAAAGAAACATATTTTTGAACATCATCAAATTGCGGGGGTAAAAGAGCATTTTAAAAATTATAATTTATCGAAAATAGGTTAGGCATTCTATCTTAAAACACACAGTATTAAATCCGACCGATTCCAATTTGCTGAATATTTTTTCGAAGTGTTGTTGTCACTGAAAAGGACATCTGTGATTTTTTTCTAATTTTTATTGATAGTCTCAGATTTTTTTTTTATAATAATCGTAACTCCAATTAAACAAATGATGTGAAAAAATAGTTCGGGCTAATTTTTTCGTAATTTCACGCAGGTTCATATGAAAATAATAGGCAAATTTTTAAGCATCATGCCGAGCATTCTTATCTGGGTTTAATCTTTAAAATATTAAGTTTCACTAAGTATGCCCCCTGCGATCCTGTTCAAAAAAATAACAAAAATTCTGCACTGAAAATCAAAAATTTTAAGCCTGAAGCGATGATGGAGAAATGATTCCTTCAGTTTGGTTAAATTTTTTTTTTTTTTTATATATTTTCTGTCGTTTTTCACTTCCTACTCCAATACGATAAAAAAAAGAAGGGTGATAACTATTTATTATTTATAATGGCTGTTGGTAAGAAAAACTGAGATGGTAGATGGGCATCACCTTTTTTTTATCGTATTGGAATAAGAAGTAAAAAACAACGGAAAATATATATAGAAAAAGAATTCAACAAAACTGAAGGGATCTCTCCATCATCGCTTTAGGCTTAAAGTTTTTGATTTTCAATAGAAGTTTCGTGATTTTTTGCAACAGGATCGCAGGGCGCATACTTAGTGAAACTTGATAGTTTATAGGGGAAGGCGGGGCGAGTTGTGGCAAAATAAGAAAACATTGGATTATTCCAAATTCTTTATGAAACCCAAACATTTAAAATCTTAGTTAAAACAAAGCATATCATGGCCCTTAATTGGTTGGTAAGTTGAGATTATAGTGAATTGGATTAAACGAGAATACATTTTTTTCTTCCATACGGAATTTGGCACAACGTGCCCCTCCTGAGGGGTTAGTTGTGACAGGGTTGGGGCAGGTTGTGACAATGATATTTTGGCTGTATTAACTGAATATTCTGAAATAATGACTAGTATTTGGCACAACACAACACAACACAACTGTATCGAAAGAATTTTTGTGAATTTTTTCAGAATTTTTGGATTGCATTTGTGGATTTTTTCCCAAATTTCAGCTTTTTCTACAAACTCCCATATCTCAAAGGTTTAAGATCCTACAAGAAAATTTATGCGACATAAAAGTTGCAGTTTCAAATCAACTTTCTGAACAACATTTTTTGGGAATTTCTCGAAACCCAAAAATATCAATTTTTATCAAAAATACACAAAAATTGGTTTTTCAATCAATACGTCACTTTCGATTTGCCTCAATAATTTACAGAAAATACTCTCAAGTGTGGACAACAACCGTATATTTTTTCTCAATCGTTTGTAACGTATGCTGTATTAATTATTATTTTTTTTTTTTTTCGAAAAAAAGAATTATTAAAGCATACCTTAAAAAAAAAAAAAAAAAAAAAAAAATACGACTAAAGCATACGTTCCAAACGATTGAGCCAACCATCTTAAAAAAAATATACGGTTGTTGTCAACACTTGAGAGTATTTTCTGTAAATTATTGAGGCAAATCAAAAGTGACGTATTGATTGAAAAACCAGTTTTTGTGTATTTTTGATAAAAATTGGTATTTTTGGGATTCGGGAAATTCCGAAAAAAATTTGTTGAGAAAGTTAATTCGAAACTACAACTTTTATGTCTCATAAATTTTCTTGTAGGATCTTATACTTTTGAGATACGGGAGTTTGTAGAAAAAGCTGGAATTTGGAAAAAATCCACAAATGCAATCCAAAAATTCTAAAAAAATTCACAAAAATTCTTTCGATATGGTTGTGGTCGAGGACCAAATTACGATTTTTTCGGAAGCGGTGATTTTTTTGACCGTTCGAAACGGCGTGGAATACCTCATATATATAATGCGTAATATAGTAATTTACTATCCGCCAAGTTCGTTTTATTGAAAATGATAGATCGTCACGCGATTGAGTGGCGTATGGGGCTAGTTGTGCCGTCACAACTCGCCCTCACTTCGATGACACAACTAGCCCCATACGACCATTTTGAATGAGAATAGCCATGAAAGTGAACACATTGTCGAATTTATTCGGACAACTGTTGGAATATCCTGGCAAAGATTACAAAAGGTCGACCATAATACCACAAATGACTTACCACGTACTGATAGGGCAGAAGACTCATTCGAATAGAGGCCGGAAAACTAACTTTTGTATCTGAAAATCACCTTTGATGTTCTAATTTGAACGATTTCAACGCAGTCTCGCCATTGCTTCGTTAGCAACTAGCGCTGAGAGGTTAGTATAAAATGTAATACTGAAAAGAGCGCTAGTTGTAATAAGAAGTATTTTAGAAGCATTGTCACAACATGCCCCTGTCACAACTCGCCCCGCCTCCCCCTACATTAAACCAGATAAAAATGCTCGACACGATGCTTAAAAATTTGTCTATTATTTTCATATAAAACTGCGTGAAATTACGAAAAAATTAGCATGAATTATTTTTTCAAATCATTTGTTCAATTGGAGTTACAATTACTGTAAGAAAAAAATCCGAACGACTGGCAACAAAAATCTGAAAAAAAAATCACAGATGTCCTGTTCAGGTCTTTTCTGAAAAAAATTACAGATGTCTTTTTCCTAGTTTTACGAAATAAATCCATGTGGGGGCCCACTGGGTTACTGTAGCCCCCAGCCTCAAAATTCTTAATCCGGCGTTGCCGTGAACGGAGTATAGATCTATGTATAAGCATAAATGGTGTCAGATTCAATCATGCATGATCATACATGAATCTATATATCGATGGCCTAATGCCAAACGGGCGTAAGCCGCAAAAAAAAAAAAAAAAAAACATCCGTTTTTATAGTAGCAAAATCTTTTTCATGCAATGGAGAATCTTTTGGGCATATCCGCAAAAAAATAATTTTTTTTGTCGCTTACGCCTCTATGGAAATAGTCCGTTGATATAATCATGCATGATCATACACGAATCTACATATAATCATGCATGATTATATATGATGAGACAAAAACTTTTCCCATCGGGAGGGTAGTGTCAGCTTGATAGTATTCATTCGCCGCATTGCTGGTCATTCAAAGGGGTTGAATTTTTCGACAAATGAGTACGCACTTGCCTAAATAGTGATTAGTGGCTGTTCGATAATTAATGAATCACTGATGATGTAGTTTAAACGATCGAGCGAGCGTAGCGTGCGAGTCAACACCACGCAGGTATAGTTGACATTTTTTTGAAATTTATCATTTCCTGAATCCGGCACTGAGACATGTACTAAAACTTCAATGTTTCTATGTTTCCCGGAGTTTTCCTTTTTTTTTTTTTTTTTCTATAAATACCTTGACAAGGCTCGTGTCTCTGCATCTTGTATAGTCACAGAAATTAAATTGAATGTTTTTTCAGCAATTCTCACATCTATACGTTCACTCACGACATTCAGTCGAAGTAAACTAAGCTTGTCTGGCGTATACTTCTTCTTCTTCTCCTTCTTCCAATGGAACTACCAAAGTGTGGCGTATACATGCATAAAATTGCCATTTAAGTCAGGTGGCGCTGTTGGCCATATATGTATACAAAGCTCTCACGCACACTAGTAGCATACCAGCATGCTGTATGTTACGCAAGGGGCCTATAACTACGCACTTGGTGGCACAAGGTGCTGATAAGTGATACGCACCAATAGCTAAAAAAGGAAAAGAAGAAAAAAGAACTACGCACTTGCCTCGCCTCGTACGGTCACTGATAATTTTTTTGATCGTAATCAGAGAAGAAGGGGTCGTCTATTTTGAGTCAATGAGCTCAGACAATCTGCCAAATGATAGCTCTATTGAATGTTTTTGCACATTGGAATACGTGATCAATATAGATTAACCTTTCGTGAAAAAAAATCAGCATTCCGCAATGTAAATATCGCCGACTTTCTGAACAAAAAGTTCCAATTTCCCAGTGGCGTAGCGGGGGGGGGGGGGGGGGGGGGGGGGCAGAGGGGGCGCTCGCCCCGGGCGGCGCTTTGCTAGGGGCGGCAAAATCCGAAAAAATTAATGAAATAAAAATTTGTAATAAATATTTTCCTTTTTTTTTTTTTTTTAAGTTATATTTTCTTTCAATGTAGGGGGAAGGGGCGGAAAATTTGGTACCTGCCCCGGGCGGCATGATCCCACGCTACGCCACTGCAATTTCCCTAATAATTCGTAAAAATTCGTCGAAATTCGTAGAACTGTCACACGGTGACAACTGTTTTACCCCGAATTCCCAATTTTCGGTCTACGGCCAAATTCCGTAATAATTTTGGTACTCGAGTATAAGGAAGCGATCCATAATTGTGGCGCGATTGAACGATTTTCAAAGGTCACCCAAGAATTTCGAGGATTGATTTTCCCATCCGAATTTCAGCCAATAGAATTGCACCATTCGACGTTGTTTTGCATCGCCTACACGATATTCAACTGATAATTTTGATTATTTTTAGCACTCGGATTCTGGCCAATCAGAGCGCGGTATTTGATCACTCGAAGGACATCCCAGTTCGTTATTATAATAATATACTGATTATTTTTAGCACTCGGATACGGCCAATCAGAGCGCGGTATTTGATGATGTGAAGGACATCCCAATTCGGAATCATACACGGAAAGACCCGCGGGATAACCGTTCTCCTTCGCGAAATTTTTTGTCGATAAGTTACACCAAATTCACGGAGAATCGATATCTTTGAATCTTGATCTAACAGTTAATTCATTTAGGGATAAAATTTCGACGTGAGTGATTGAAAGAACTGCTATATTCAAGTGATCTCTTCGCGCGAGGGCGAAAAATTCTCCCAGAATCGAAGACTTGCATGACAATTTCCAAGGAAGAATGGTTATACAACGCTAGGTTAAAGCGCCCTCCCACGGGTCTTTCCGTGTACTGATTATTTTTCCCATCCAAATTTCAGCTAATAGAATTGCACCATTCGACGTTATTTTGCATAGCCTACAAGTTATTTAACTGATAATTTTGACAATTCCACTGGTAATTTTACGTGTGCGTTCACCGTGGTAATTTTCCATGTTAGCTATACAGGGTGTTACAACTAACTATGTCACCCCGACGGGTGGTAATAGGGGGGACCTTAACTAACATTTTTAATATAGGAACCCATGTCCGGTAAGTTGACGTTTCCTTGATATGAGGGATTCAAAGTTTTCAGCGAACGCCTGCAACGCTTGCTCACAGGCGCGGCGAAATCGTCGAGGATTTAGAAATAATCCAAGTCTAATTCAACTATTTATTAACAACATAATGAATCTACCGCAGTGTTCCAAATATCACAGAAAATAAGTATTTTCGTCGTTAAGGGGGGACTTCGCAGGTTTTGTTGAAAAAACCACGTTTCTGCTCTTGACATCACGGAAAAACATCCAATCGAAAATTCCTGACAGCAATTTTTTGATTATAATATTATGTGTCTTGAAAAAAAAAAATGTCAGCCTCCTGCGATGAAAGTGTATGTGCGGGAAACCTTTTGCAGCGAAGCGACTGCGAAGAAAATGCGAAAGGTGACCTGCGCATACACTTTCATCGCAGGAGGTTGACATTTTTTTTCAAGACACATAATATTATAAATCGAAAAATTGCTTTCAGGAATTTTCGATTGGATGTTTTTTTCGTGATTTCAAGAGCAGAAACGTGGTTTTTTCAACAAAAACTGCGGAGTCTTCCCTTAACGACAAAAATACTTATTTTCTGTGATATTTGGAACACTGCGTTGGATTCATTATGTTGTTAATAAATAGTTGAATTAGACTTAGATTATTTCTAAGTCACCGACGATTTCACAGCGCCTGTGAGAAAGCGTTGCAGGCGTTCGCTGAAAACTTTGAATCCGCCCGCATGGAAAAATATATATCAGAAATATGTGCTACTTATATATCTATCCCTGGTAGAAAAGTGAACGGAATATGGCCAGAATCCGTTGAATTTTCTGCTCGGTGGGCAGATTCTGGGCAGAAAATATGGCCAGAAACCCCGCGGTCTGACGACGGATTCTGGTGAAGGATCTGGTCAAGTCATCAGCTGTTCATACACATACATAACCTACAGTCCTGAACTTTGTATGTATGCGTGTACGTGTGACACACGGCAAACTTCCAGAGACAGTGGGAGAGAAAGAGAGAGAAAGAGGAATAGTGAGAAAGAGATAGAGATACCTGCGTGCGCATCCACCTATAGCTATGTATAAGGGTAAATTAACCGTGGCTTCTGATTTTTGGTACACTAATGCCCGGTTGCATAAAGGTGGGTTACCCAAAAATTTCAATTACCTCCGCAGATACTACTCGTTCAACCTACATGACTGTCAGAAGTTAACAGCGATTCATGACAGCTGTCAGATGAAAAAACGGTTGAACGGGTAGTATCTGCGGGGTTACCTACGGGGTATTTGAAGGTTCGGGTAACCCACCTTTATGCAACCGGCCATAAACGTAATGGATTCTGATCCGGACGAGTTGGACAATTCTAGAAACAGCCAATCGGCGCTCTGGATTTTTTTAATCCATAGCGCCGATTGGCTGTTTCTAGAATTGTCCAACTCGTCCGGATCAGAATCCATTACGTTTAGCGTACACGTGTCATCGGCATACTATGTTTGAAATATATATTTATAAATTTTAAGTTTAGAGGTGTTGAGCACGATCATTTTCATTCATTTTTCCAGCTTGTAACATTGGGTTTACATAACCTCAAACATAGGAGCTAGGAATCATTCACCAGATTTTGGTCAGATACTGGCCAAATACACCATGAATATCTGGGCAGATTCTGCCCAGATGATCTGCCCAGAATCTGTTAAAAGGCCAGATCGTCTGGTCAATTTTCTACCAGGGTATGGCTGGATATATTTACGATATATACTACTAATGTATCGTATATATAATTAATACTCGAATGATATATTGAACCTATATATTTTGATTATATATTAGCCTGATATATAAAAAGTATATCGGTAATATACTCACAAGAATAAAACAAATATATTAATAATACATCAGCATAACAATACAGAATCGGCTAATCGAAATATATATTTCATACATATTTAATATCTGTTAATTATATATATTGATTATACATTAGCCTGATATATAAGAAGTAAGGTAAACGTCCCAATGACCGGACAGCTAAGGTTGACGTCCCAATGGCCGGAAATCAATACGAAATCGTATTTCTGTCTCTCTTGCACACACTTTCTGTCCGGCCATTGGGACGTTTACCTTATATCGGTATTATACTTGCAAGAATAAAACAAATATATTAATAATATATTAGCATAACAGTTGAGAATCGGCTAATCGAAATATATATTTTATACATATTTAATTTTTCCGAACTATATATTTCAATTAGGTATAAGCTGAAGACATGAAAAATATAATTTTGAAACATCCGCGAATATGAAAACGATGTATCCGTGATATATTCAATTTTTAACCAGAAACGGCTTGTTAAAATATACATTGTGCACCGTCAAACGCATGATTGTACATCTTCCATACATGACACCAATATATCACGAATATATATTTTTTATACCGGCAGATATGGGCAAATCTCTGAAACCTCGAATTTTTGTGTCACTCTACATTCCTAATACTAATACATCATTTTTACTCATTTATCAGTGAAAAATCAGATTGTATATGTTGTGTAGATCATGTGAATACAAAAAAAAAATAGTAGCGCACAAATTTTCAAGTCAAAAATGCATATGATATACATATAAAATAGCGAAATTGGCACATTCGAAGATGTCACTCCTTCATTTTTATTTTTATTTTATGCTGTAAAATTTGGTGCATTAGTTGGTGATGTTTGAATTGGTAATGAATTGAAAGCATTAAGAGAGCAGAATGAAATGCAACATGTTAGAAGTATGTGCTCACAATAGGAGAAAAGTTATGAAGAGTCAAAGTGGTGTCACTACTTTTTTAAACTTGTAATATTTATGACTTTTATAGCGCACCATGGTTGGTGCGTACCTGAAATCGTTATCAGACAACATCGATCGTGTTCTAGGGCACAAAAGAAATAAATCTAGACGTTACAGGATTATGTGCTCGCATGAGAGGGTAGTTAAAATACAAATTATTGAAAAGTAGACAATACGTGCACCGAAGTAAAAACGCATACTTTTTATTGGCACATCGTCTGCTGATGAAAAATCCCGCTGAATACATTTGTGCACTGCTGTTTAGTACACTATTGAATCAAAATTCACCCGCACCATCTCCTTAACAATTATTCAAGAAGTTACGGAGCGAAAAGTAAATGCGAAAAATCCAAGATCATACAATTGCACGCGTTAGGTGAGCGGATTCACGTCACCTCACTCAAAAAAAAAAACCGTCAAGTCACGGAACTTTGTGCCATTCAAAATATCTTTAGTACTACGGAAAAAAAAAATACAACTTCAAGGATTTCGAAAAAAAATTTCAAATGGCGGATTTAGAGCTATGTTAATTTTTGTAAACCGCTGTTGCACCGCTATGTTTGAAAATTCATATCTCCGAAAGTATCCATCGGAGCAGACTGATCCTGGAATCATTTTGTTTGTCAAAGAATGCGATTTTATACAAAAAAATTTAATTGAAAAAAAAACATTCATTTTAATTTTTTTTCGTCGGTTTTGGAGATGTCTTGAATAAAAATTACAAAAATATAAAAAAACGTTGATAACGATTGGTGCGTTGCTTCAAAACGTTGCACCACGTTAGATTCTGTACTCTAACAGCTGACGGGACGTATATTCAAAATTTCAGGCATGTGCTCAAGATTTGAAAATAAAAAAAAATTCCTCAAAAAAATTCGATGTTTCAGAGATTTGCCCATATACCCGTGTGGAAATTGACCGAGTTGGCCCTGTTTAAAGAAGGTTGCTGGACGGGCGCTGGTCGGGCAATTATTTTGTCAACTTCCTAGCCGAGCGCTGGCCGGGAGCTGGTTGGGTAATATTTTGTCCAACTGCCTACCAGGGCGCTGGCCGGGAGCTAGTTGGGCGAATATCTGACAAAAGTACACAGTTGGGCGCTAACTGAAAGCTAGTTGAGCAAATATCTTATAAAGGTGCGCAGCTGGGCGCTGACCGGGAGCTAGTTGCGCCATTTTTCATTCGAGAGCCTAGCCGGGGCCTGGATATGTGCTAGCCGGTCCAAATTTTGTTGTAAGCTACACAGGGTGAATTCCAAATGGGTAATTACGTTTAGTAATTGTGAAATTTCGAGAAAAAACATTTTTTTTTTTTTGCAACCAAATGTCATATTTCATTCGGATAAACATAATTATGATTGCGTAAACGAAAAATCCATGACATAATATTTAGTAATTAATCGTAATAATATGTGCAAGGGCTTCAATCTAGTCCAGCAAATGCAAAATTTTGATAACATTGAAATATTTCAAGTAATAACTTGACACTTCGATAGGCCGTGAACAAGTAGCAAAGTGTTGGTTAATATGTCATATGGTAGTTTAGCGTAGTGGTTAGGGCGTGCGACTAGTAACCGAGCGGACGTGGGTTCAAGTCCCGGCGGGGACGAAAAATGCGGCGGTTTTTTCAGTGTATAATGCGATTTCATCGATAGGATTACTTTTTAATTTCATGAAAAATAATTAAATAAACTTATATTCAGCTGTATAATGTTTCATTTGTTTTTGCATATGATAAAAAAACTAGCTATAACAATTTTATTGCGTTGATAAATACTCGGGTCATGGTCGGGCAGCCCGACTATAGCCCAGCCAGGCCTCCTGATCGGGTACTGAACAGACGAGCGTGACGTTTCTGGGCGGGTGCCGACCAGAACCCCCGACCGGCACCAGCTTACAAGTCGGGTTTCCAGGCCGAGACCCGGTCGGCTCCCTAATTCAATTTCCACACGGGGGGGCAATAACTTTTATTAATTTATTTCAAAATAATTTAATCTTTTCAAAAGGCGATTGTAGATATTATAATTCTAGCATCAGAGGTCTCGTAAAAGGCAACCTCACCACAAGCCTCATGTTGGTAAACACTACACCTGAAACAGATAAAATTAAAGAATTAGATGAAGAGTTAAAAGTAAATTGTAGTCCCCAACAGCAAAATAAAATTAATTGCAAATTAATGCCACCAGATAATTTAAAAATAAATCAAATTCAAATTAAGAATGACATTCAAACAAAAACTAAGACAACTCGGTTCTGGAAGAATCATGTAAATACGAAACGCAAGGATATCTTTCGAAATCTGAAACTTTGTTCAATAAATAAAATCATAAAAAGAAATAGAAAAAAAAGGGCAGATAGGTCCAACACAACGTGCAAATCTTCTAGATTTAAGTTAGTAAATAAGATAATTTTAGAAGTGCTCAATGTGTCGGACACACTTTATAGAAAATAAAATTGTTTTGGCTAAAATCTTTTGCGAAATATGACAAGCGATATAAAATAAAACAAGATCGATCGATAAAGAGGATTGAGAGAAATTCATTAAGAAATTATTATGAGAATAAAAGCATAAATTCGACTTACCGGAGAAACAGCTGAAGAATAGGAGAAGTACATCGACGATGTCAAGTTAGTAGCTGTTGGTTCGCTCGACCTTACCGATGATGTGCACACGAAGATCAACAGATTATGATTCTAAATATTCAGACGACGAAGCCGATAAAAGATGGATCAGAAACACCAGAACATATCAAAATTGTTGAGGTTTCTGACCCACCCGAACTAAACAAAAAGAAAACCAATTAAGACGACCACAAGGATTCAACAAATTTAATTACTCGGACTTAACAACGAAAAACACACGGATATAACGAAAAATATGACGATTAGAACAACACCAACAAGAGGATGATTTAAGACGATAAAAGAATAGTAAGACGAAACAGAAAAAGACATAAATAACTTTTCATCAACTTACCTTCCGATGCTCCTTCGAAGACGACATCACCGATCATCAGCTGATGAAAAGGGGGCAATGTAACGTATTCGGCCTATAGCCAAATAGCCGAACGTTTCATAGTATAGAACTTCAACACATAGAAGCAGTTCAATACGCGTTACCGTCCTCACGCATCATCGAACATCAGTTCTGACGTCACGACGAATATAAAAGGCGACCGTCTCACTACTCGGGAGCGGACTTGTGCCAGAGCGGCCTACCGACTCACAGCAAGTTAACTATTAGATTCACAAATTCACTCTTAATAGAGCTTAGCATACCCAAAAGCGGGCATTAAAATCAAAAAATCTCAAATCATTGTCATAGCTAAAGCAGCATTTCAATTAAATCTCAAATCATTGTCATAGCTAAAGCAGCATTTCAATTAAATCTCAAATCATTGTCATAGCTAAAGCGGCATTTCAATTAAACTCAAATAAAATTTATTCGTACAAGCTAAAGCAGTTCTACAAATAAAATCAAATCAATTCAATCAAACAAACAAACCAAAGTCCGGCCATTGAGGCATCGCAAATTAGAAATTAAGTTAGGTTAAGTAAAAAGAAAACAGATTCAAACAAATAGATATTTCACAATAAACATTTTTGTTTTATATTATTTTTGTAAATGGCTTGGAACCACAGATTCTCAACAACAAAATAAAATAGGAAATGATTGAATAATCATTGAACAATCAGGAATCTGACCTTTATCACTTATTTTCTTATAACCTTGTTTCAAACTTTATTTTTCAGCAACTTCAAATCATTCAAAGCTAGATATCAGTATCGGTGAGTCTTACTGACACAGCACGGTAGCTCTATAGCACCTACCTTCGTCTGTGAAAGTTCGACATATCCCAGATCTGATTAAAGCGGTATTGGTGCGTCAAATTCAACAACAAGATAGCTCTATAGCATCTATCTCAGTTTGGGGAATTTGACATATCCCAGATCCGTAGGGTAATTAAGGGTTTTTTCAACTTTTCCCAGAGGAGCTCCAAATATCATAACCCGTGACAAAGAACTCACGCGAACTAGCATAATTTCACTAGCCTTCAGCTGGTGAAACATATGCAATAAGTTACAATATATATGCTTTTATTTCTCAAATATTTATTGAAATGAAAAAAAATACTGTAACGTAACGTCTGACGATCCCCCCCACCCCCCAACCGTAACAGATAGTCACGCTTTGGCCAACCCCCCCTCCCCCCTGAAAGCGTTACGTAATATTTGAATGCCGCCAAACGAAGAATTGATCATGTTAATAAAATTCATCAAATGACCGCACCGATTTTTCATTGAATCTCACTTTCCAATCTATATTTCAGACAAATTTTTAGGGTTATTGACAAGTCTTTGAATCAAATAGAGACGAAATTTAAAGACAATGGGGTGGAAACGTATATGTACATAAGTTCAGGATCATATGAAAAGACCCAAACGGTCGGGTCGACACAGCTTCTGCAGTCCAGCGCCGGATTAACCAATAGGAATAATTTTTGATGAGAAAAATTAACGGACGATCCGGGAATCGAACCCAGGATCTACGGACGCCTGTCGGGGATAGATAAAGAAGTTAACTAATTAATTAATTATTTAATTAATTACTTAATAAAAATATTACGCACACAAAAAGGCCGCTATATACAATAAACTCACAGCCTGCTCGTGACACATCCGTCATACAGGTGCTATAGTGTATACTCCGTTCACGGAGAGACGATCCAGAGATCGCAACAGAACTCGTCCGGTTCGGTCAGATCCCGCCTAACGCTCCGCCCATTTTACCCTCTCCATGTCGCCAAGCGGGTCGTAGAGCTGAGCAGACCCGGCTACAGCCGACAAAGGGGCCCCGAGTCAATTTCGAACATTCGAATACTAACTGTGGCCAAGCGCCACAGTGCCGGAGGGACAAAACGTATGACAATTTAGATACGGCGCTGAGTTGCGAGCCCCACTACCCCCACCCGACTCTCAGGCCGTTCGAAGCGGCGCGACGGCTGGATCGTCTCTCCGTGAACGGAGTATATATGACTTTGCCTTGCGTACTACTACAGTGCTACACACCCAAGAATCATAACAACACTTAACCAATAGGCCCGTTAGGCCCAGGCCTAGGGCGCCAGAACTTGGGGGGGGGGGGGGGGGGGGGGGGGGGTCAGCGTAGGCGCGAAATTTTTTTTTCTTCATAATATTTTCAATGAATTTGTGATTCATTTTCTTGCACATGAATGTTTTTGGTCAAGTTTTACTATTATATTGAAGTTTAAATAAATTAATATTATTATTAATAATAATAATATTATTATTATTAATAATAATATTATTATTATTATTAATAATAATATTATTATTATTATTAATAATAATATTAATATCATTAATATTATTAATATTATTATTAATATTATTAATATTATTATTATTATTATTAATATTATTATTATTATTTATTTAAGTTTTATTATTATATTCAGAGGCCTCTAATCTAGTTAAAAAAAAATGGCGAATTAGAAAGATTTACTTGGCAAGGGGCGGCGATATTTTATGGGCCTAGGGCGCTTTTTAACCTTAATCCGGCGCTGCTGCAGTCCCAAATAGACCGCACAACCCTGACTTCCTTTTATTCCCCCTGAACGCTGCCCTTACCATCGAACTTTCCGATAGGGACGAGTGACCGTTTTCAAGCAGGCCGAGGGAAATTACGGTCGTAGTAATTGACACTTAGAGCCTGGTTGGCTCTGAGAGCCGGGCCGTGCCGCTTCCTGCCCTAATGTACACGCAGCTCTCACGCACATTAGTAGCGTGTCTGTATGTTACGCAAGGGGCCTATTCGATTTAATTCATTATCTAGCCATAGATGTAACCCCTCCTCCCCTTTCATCAATCTGAGTAGGTCGGTAAGAGCGACGGTTAAGACAATGGAGTCTAGACTCTATAATTGTGACCTAGCTGGGTGAATTCCGTCATAGGCAGTACCGGACTTGCGAGGTCCGTCGGTTACAAGTTTGATTGACGAAAGCAACGATTTTTTTTTTTTTTTTTTGCGAAACTACCAAAATCTATCGAAAAATTTGAAGAAAGCTTTTACAATTTTCCTAAAAATCCGTAAGGATTCGTAGGGTTTCAACTTTCAACCAGGGTATCACAATTCTCGTTTGACGTTCGTTATCGAATGGTTATAAATAATATAATTGACCAGACATACTATAAAACAAACATACTATTCAAACGTGATATTTAGAGCAAGAACCAAGCGTAAAAATTTTCAAAAAAAAATATGAGCGTATTTCCTGATCAATTCTCTAAAAAATCGTTAAGTAAACGGGATGGAGACCCGATGATAACCATGTTGAAACGATTTATTCATAAGCGACAGTGCGCGCTGCTACCGAAGAACTCGGCTCGGGTACATGTGTAGCGTAAGAAAGCATCGGTGAGCATGTTACACACGTACCACGCATGTTACACGAACTGGGTTTTTCGGTGGCAGCACGCGGGCCGTCGCTTATAAATAAATCGTTTTAACATAGTTTCCATTGGTTCTCCATCCCGTTTACTCAACGATTTTGTAGAGAATTGATTAAGGAATACGCTTATATTTCTTTGAAAATTTTCACGCGTGGTTCTTGCTCTGAAAATCACGTTTGAATAATATATCTGTTCATAACAAATGAAATTGTTCGTTACCGCAGAATCAAATAAATATTTGCAAAAAAAAAAAAACCAAAATATGGTTTTCGACGTATTTTGATCCGTAGAAGTCGAATTTGAATTCAGATTGACGTTATCATTCGTCGTTTTTTTTTTTTCAAATCCCAAAAACCATAAACAAACCATGAAAAATCATGTTTTCTCAGTTTTTTTCGCAAAATAGCAGGAAGACCCCCTAATTTGACTTCAGATTCGGATTCAGCGTCGAATAATACATAAAAATTGCTCTGAAATTGCTCGTTACCGCAGAATCAAATGAAGATGTAATAATATTCACATTCAATAGCTTTAAAATGGTTCTCGAATGAAGTCTCTAATGATGAATACAACCAAAGATATGACCGGTTGAAGGGGAGTTTGTTTTTGATCTTTAGCTCTCTTTCCTGAAGTTCACCCCAGTGTAACTTGGAAAATAGGGGCCAAAAAATGAAGAAATAAATTGTTTGATGAATGTATTTGTTCCATAGAACCCGTAAAAAAAAATCATAGCGAAATCTGTAACATCGAGGTCAATTTTTGATTTATTTTGTCCGGTCTGACGTGAAATGGCTCAGCCATATGTGTATAATATGAATGAACACATAGTAAATATGAGGTATTCCACGTCAACCGGGCCACTTTTTTACCGCAACAATTTCAATCCTTTTGTACTTGGAATATGCTTGAGTATTCTCCAAACGAAAATTTTGAAGTATATTTATCGGACTATCGGGTGAAGTCTTTTGGACTTACAGACTGAAGGAATTGTTTGACACTTTTTTTCCAAGTCATAATATCTCGAAAACGACTAATCGAACATAAAAGTTGAACTTTACTTTTTTCATAGTACATTTCACGAGCTTCACGAAAAAAAAAATGTTATCATTGAATTCTCTCTATTTCAGGGTGCAAACGCACTTTGAAGTTTAGAAATCGATTTTTCGGCAATTATGACATTTTTTAGAAACTTAAAACTACTTTTTTTGGATTCCGCGGAATTTTTCCCACAGAACGGAGTATTTTTCCAGATGGAGAAATTTGAATCATGTGTACAATAGAACAAATGCAATGTATCTTCTTTAAACAAAATCAATGTTTCATTCGCAAGTAAATTTCTGAAGAATCAACTTTTCTGATTTTCCACCTGAGATTTTTTCCGTATATATTGAAGTGCACATCATTTTCGGTTCGAGCTAAAAGTGGGTGACCGTGTGAAGAAAGGGGCCGTCCTATCTCACAGAAAACGCACGCTTGGTCTATAGCTATCACTAAGACGATGTGTATGTGACGAATTTAGGAGGTTCAATTATTTCTTCGACACCCATGATAGTTCCACACTACTTGAATGCACACTTACGTGACCGTACGGCCATCGACCATAGACGAAAGGCTTCATTCAAAAAAAAGATCAATCCAATCGCAGATCAGACCATGTCTATCAGATTACTACAAGATATTTTGAAAAGATAGACATGTGATTCTATGGTTTTTTCAATAATTTTTCATCTTATCTGTTTTATTGTGAACAAGATTTGAATTTCTCTATCTCGAAAAGTACACAGTTCTGTGGGAAAAATTCCGTAGAATCCGAAAAAAGTAGTTTCAAATTTCTGAAAAATGTCATAATTGCCGAAATAGTACATTATGCTACTAGGGACCTAAATCAAGGGCATAATTTTTTTTGATAAAAATTAGACTGTAGGTAGATCTCTATCTACTTGAAAGACCCTGCAATTTTCAAGAGGGGGTTATTTTTCTTTTTTTTTTTTTTTTTTTTTTTATAATTACTCAGGCTTCTTTTATAGGCTTTTTTTTTATTTATTTTTTTCTAAATTTTTTTTTTTCACATGAGGTTGAGACGTACGGGAAAATTGTGAAAAAAAATTGAAAAAAAAAAAAAAAAAAAAATAGAAAAATAAATAAATAAAAAAAAGTCTATAAAAAAAGCCTGAGAAATAATGAAAAAAAAAATAACCCCCTCTTGAAAATTGCAGGGTCTTTCGAATACATGGAGATCTACCTACAGTCCAATTTTCATAAAAAAAAAATTATGCCCTTGGGTCACAGGACGGAAAACAAAAATACATTGTAAAATTCGTGAGCAAAAATATTTTGTCGAAAATCTTGGATATCGCAGCGTGAAAGGTAGGAGTTTTCTGATTCTGGAGCACTGGTTGAAAATATTTTTTGGACCCCCAGAACCAAAGATACGTACGTTTGAAGATAGTGCGGTGCGTGCGAAAACTGATTTTCTCATATTTCGTAAATCTAATAACTTCTGAACCTGCAGTTGAAATCGGGGGGGGGGGGGGGGGGGGGGGGGGGGTATGACTCTGGATTTGTTGTTAGGGATTGGCCAAGAACCGAAATCTCGCGTGAAACTAAAATCGGTATTTCATGCGCAGAAAAGTCAAAAATTGCTTACTTTCTTCCCGCATTTCAGGGATGGAATATGGTCATTTTATCGTAGTCGGGTAAAAAATCGATTTTGAGACTTCAAAGTGCGTTTGTACCCTGAAATAGAGAGAATCCAATGATGACATATTTTTTGTCGTGAAGCTCGTGAAATGAACTATGAAAAAAGTGAAGTTCAATTTTGATGTTCGATAAGTCGTTTTCGAGATAATATGACTTGAACAAAAAGTGTCGAAGAATTCCTTCAGTCTGTATGAGCCCAGAACTCTTCATCCGATCGTCCGATAAATATACTTCAAAATTTTCTTTTGGAGAACACTCGAACATATATCAAGTACAAAAAAATTGGAATTATTGAGGTAAAAAAGTGGCCCGGTTGACGTGGAATATCTCATATATAATGTAAAAATACAAATATTTGACATCATTGTGAACATTCGTCATTTTTGCGTTGCCATCTGACCCATGTCATGAAATTTTAGTTACAGGGTAGTGTCAGCTTGATACTATTCATTCGCCGCATTGCTGGTAAGTTCAAAGGGGTTGAATCTTTCGACAAATGAGTACGCACTTGCCTAAATAGTGATTAGTGGCTGTTCGATAATTAATGAATCACTGATGATGTAGTTTAAACGATCGAGCGAGTGTAGCGTGCGAGTGAACACCACGCAGGTAGTTGACATTTTTTTGAAATTTATCATTTCCTGAATCCGGCACTGACATGTACTAAAACTTCAATGTTTCTATGTTTCCCGGTATTTTTTTTATTTTTTTATTTTTATAAATACCTTGACAAGGCTCGTGTCTCTGCGTCTTGTATAGTCACAGAAATTGGATTGGATGTTTTTTGTGCAATTCTCACATCCACGTTCACTCACGACATTCAGTCGAAGTAAACTAAGCTTGTCTGGCGTATACTTCTTCTTCTTCTCCTTCTTCGAATGGAACTACCAAAGTGTGGCGTATACATGCATAAAATTGCCATCTCAGTCAGGTGGCGCTGTCGGCCATATACCGGGATGATTTCTTGATAGTATACAGGTGACAGCGCATGCGCCAAATGATTCATTTTCATTGGTCGGTAAAGTCGTCACGCAGTGGTATTTGAGGCCGGCCTGCCTCAGCATACGACGAAACTCGCGCATGCGCAGTCACCTGTATACTATCAAGAAATCATCCCGGTATGTACAAAGCTCTCACGCACACTAGTAGCTGTATGTTACGCAAGGGGCCTATAACTACGCACTTGGTGGGCACATGGTGCTGATAAGCACCAATATCTAAAAAAAGGAAAAGAAGAAAAAAGAACTACGCACTTGCCTTGCCTCGTGCGGTGACTGATAATTTTTCTGCTCGTAATCAGTGTTGAGAAATATGAGGATAAATACACATATTTCGTATCATATAAGTTAGTACGGGCGAGCGCCCGAACTAACGCCTACACACACATATATATATATATATATACATATAGGTTGTGTGTGAACGGCTACGCGTATGTATTGGGTATGCGGTGAGATAGCCGTGAACAACAAGCGAGCTAAGGGTCAAATCAGTCGTACTGCCGTCACGCTGTGAACTAAATGTAAAGGTAAACCAATGTATATTTCCCGTTTTGTTTCCTATAATAAAGTTAATAATAATGATAAAATACTAATGATATGAGTCTTTCCATAACCCCAAAATATCAACAATCAGAGGAGAAGGGGTCGTCTATTTTGAGTCGATGAGCTCAGACAATCTGCCAAATGATAGCTCTATTGAATGTTCTAGAACATTGGAATTCGTTATCAATATACATTAACCTTTCGTGAAAAAAAATCAGCAATACGCAATGTCAATATCGCCGACTTTCTGAACAAAAAGTTCCAATTTTCCTAACAATTCGCAGAAATTCGTAGAATTGTCACATGGTGACAACAGGGCCGGCTTACGAAAATTGGCGCCCTAGGCCTGACGGAATTAGCCCCCCCCCCCCCCCCCCCCCCCCCCCGCCATCCCATCCCACAAAATAATGGAAAAAGCATAGGACAAAATCAATAATTTTTGTGTTTCAAAAATAATGTACCACAATATATACTATAATATAAAACATACACATATTCATATGGAGGAGACGATGTATATATATTATATATGGGGAATTCCACGTGAACTCGACCAATGTTTTTCCCTCACCACTTTTGATTCGCTTCAGGATTTTTTATACGATTCTACGATCTCGAAAAAGCACTGCTAAATTTTTTCAGATTTTTCCCTCCAACCGTTAATTTTCCATGATTATTCAAACCCATTTTGAAATTGGCATTTTTTTTCAATCTCGAAAAATTCTCAAAAATCTTCTCTTTTATTTCGATCATTTTTACACCCCTCCCATGATGGTATCATTATTCCTTCTTTTTTTTTCAGCACTTTTAACATTTTGAACAACCGAAACACCATATTCCAAAGTTTCGAAAATTCTTGAAAAATTACCGAAAATTCTGTGTTCAATTCTGAATGTTTTCGCATGAAATCCACGATGACGGGCGAAAAAAGTATTTTTCAAGCCCCCCGCAGAGGGAATTATCATCATTCTTTGTTCCTACGCTATAAAAAATAGGTTCCACTGCCTCAACCCTGCATAAAATTTCCGATAGAAAAGATAGAATCCGAGTACAAAAGCCATATATGGTATACGGTTTTTATAGGATCCGGATACGAAAACCGTATACCGTATATGGCTTTTGTACCCGGATTCTATCTTTCTATCAGAAATTTTATGTAGGGAAATTAATGCCGATATAGTGCTGAACTCTCAAGACCAATTCTCAAATATTGTCTGTAGTCATACCACAAGAACTTCAAAATTATCGGATATTTGCCGATTGTTTTGCTGCGTGGCATCGAGAGGGCTAAGTTTTGCAGATCAAAAATCACGAGCGTGCACGCGAGGGATTTTTGTGCCAAACTTGGCCCGAAAACAACTTTTTTTCGTCCGTCATCGTGGGTCTCACGCGAGAACATTCCGAATTGAACATAGAATTTTTGGTAATTTTTCAAGAACTTGCGAATCTCGCCAACGCGCGGCGCCCCCTTCTGCTGTGGCGCCCTAGGCCTGTGCCTAGCGGGCCTAGTGGATAAACCGGCCCTGGGTGACAACTGTTTTACCTCAAATTCCCAATTTTCGGTCCACGGCAAACTTTCGTAATAATTTTAGTACTCGAGTATAAGTAAGCGATCCATAATAATTGCTCTATCTTTGGGATTGTTTTTGTAACCCAATATCTGTCAAACATCAGAATCAAAAGTGTAGGAAAATTGTAGAGAAACAAGAAATGAGTCACTTTGATATAATTATGCCTAATTATTATGCCTGCCGCTCTCTGCTTGGCCAGATCCGAATTTAACAAATACAGAGGGTGGGAGTTGTCAGAACAAATAAAAAAAAAAATGAACTTTATCTTAAAAAAATAAATGCGTGTCTTGATAATCGATAGAATAAATATTTTCTTCAGCCTATGGCATTAATCGCACACTCCGTAATATCAAGAGACTCGGTAGAGTCTCGCGCCAAGTACATTAAAAAAAATTTTTTTCAAGCGCGAGACTCAACGAGTCTATATACCCGAGAGGCAACTACCCTAACCTATACCGCGAATTAGTATCTCCGTTTTCTTTCATTTCACAACATACACGAATTAAAACTAATTTAATCCAGGATGTGGGCATGAAAAGCTTTCATTTGAGCCCTAGATCGATTAAATCGGTGTCCGGAGTGCTGAGATATAATCAACTACAGATTCTGATACCCCGTTTCCTCGTACAATATTTCTACGTCGTCGTCGTCGTCAGACCCAGATTCGTTCACACTAAAACCATTCCCATAAAATCACATAGAAGGGAAAATCTACACAAAAATTGTATAGAGTGGCGTTAGTTCGACAGTCACAACGTAGTCAGCGCTCGTATCGCAGACAGAAACCGTCTGCTACACTAGCAGACGCGTGTTGTCATTTCATGTTTTTGAATCCAAATAAAGGAAATAAGATAAAGTACAAGCAATGATTAATATAAAATTTGAAAGTACAAAAACTAGTGAATACCCACCAAAAGCCACGCGAAGTACATTAATGTGATAGTCACTAACAAAAATGTTTCGATAGGTTAATCTTAGATCCTATGATCTTGAGCTTTTGAGGTTATGCGAATCGATTAACGTGTAAAATTCATTGTGATAAATAAAATAACAATTGTGAACGGATAATGAGATTAGGTTCACCTTGCATGACCCAAGACTGTCAGATGACTATTACCTTTAAATTATGTTCACTTATACATTGTAGATTTGGCTGATTTTCATTTATGAATGCAATTATCGGAGGAAACGGTGTTTTGAGGATTATTCGATTTCTTTCTATCAAGTCAATGCCTGAGGAAGTCTGACAAGAGAAAATCTAGATAAAATGTTGAAGTTGAAAAATATCTTGATAGCATGATTTGATATGAGAAACGGCAAGGGGCCAGACGAAGAAAGCCGAGTTCAAGCGTTGGATCGCGACGTATTCTACTTTAAGCTCTATGTTAGGCTCATCTCTAAAGGCTCGTCTGCTCAGACCCAAATTGTTAGTCAACGTTATGCGTTGGATTCCGACAAGTTCTATATTCTATCTCGGTATCCTCTAGTCCAAACGAGACTGTAAGTCGACGTTGTGTGTTGGACTCCGATAGGGTTTATTTTACACTCCACGACAACGTAGTGCCTTGACCTTCGGTGAAGATAATTTTTAATCCATTTTTCACAGATAGCTTAGATTCTCCGCTCAGAACGATAATCAAATTCAGATTAGTGCTATCGCGACAAATGGTTAGAATTAAAATACCTATTCAATATTAAAGAAATGATCAGTAGACTTCCTCTTTCTCAGATGATAGAGATTTGTATTCAATCATGAAAATTATAATAACCATTTATTTCTCATTTATATTTATTTATTCATTGCACAACCTTTTTATGGATTGTTTAATTTTGTAGCGGGTCGCCGTATGAGAAAAGAGGATGATGAGAGAAAACGCTGAAGTTGCAAAATATCGAGACAGTGTGATTTGATACAAGAAACGGATAGAGTCAGACGAATAGAGCAGAATGCAAGTATCTGACTTCGGAAACTTCCATTTTATGCTCTACGCTAGTCTTGCATCGAGAGGGCTCAATTCTATATATTTCGATACGTTCTGGTCAGACCCGAATTTGAAGGTGACCTTTTTGCAGAGGACCTAGCTGCATTAGAAAAAAAACTGTCTAAGAATTTCAATACATATATCTAATATTTATATATATTTAATCATGAGCAGCAACTATAACCCTGCGTGCAAGTAACTCCGTCATTGCCGGTCCAAGCCCAGATGAGACAGAAGGAGGGCTGCGCGCAAGGTTACACGTTGCAGGCATATGGAATTATACCGGATTCTAGCGAAACAATTCGTAGAACTTAATAAGAGATCACATGTAACGTCTGTCCACAGAAATTTAAGGCTCACAGAAAAGTATGAGCATACGTGTAAATTATAACATTATTTTTATTTATTTGAAATTATACTACCAGATTTAACATTGCTGCTTTTCGAGGGATTCGGATGATACAAAATGCATCACCGTACATGCATTGAGACGATCATAGAAACAATTAGCAGAATGACAACTGAGAACTGAGCGAGGATATAGGAAAACCTAATCGAGCAAGCGTAGCGAGCGAGCACAATTATTAGGTAGTCAAGCAAAATTGTACAAAAAGTGGTGATATCAACCCCAAAAAGCCCCTCCGGTGCAAAAATCTTTCGCCAAGTACATTAATGTGTTCACCACCCCCAAAGAAAACCACTAACAAAAATTCCTCCTTAACAAAAGTGGTACTATAAAAATGTCTACTTACAAAAGGATTGAAATCAGATACAATTGCCAAGTACATGTCTTCTGTATAACAAAAGTTTACAACTGAAGAACAGAAGTCTAAATAGTCTTGTATCGTTCACTCGCTACGCTCGCTTACTCGATAGACTTGATAATTACAGAAAAAAAAACAGGAAAAAAAAATTTAGGAAGTGGTACTTGGCGGGCCATTATAGCATTATGTATCGAATAATTGATACATAGACCTAAGTGAATACTCTTTTACATACTCATAAATGGCCCGCAAGTACCACGTACTAAATTTTTTTTTCCTAATTTTTTTCCCTGTAATTATCAAGAGCCGATCGAGTGAGCGAGCGTAGCGATTGAACGATACAAGACTATTCAGTTTTCTGTTCTTCTGTTGTAAACTTTTGTTATGTGCAGAAGACATGTACTTGGCAATTGTATCTGATTTCAATCCTTTTGTAAGTAGACATTTTTATAGTACCACTTTTGTTAAGGAGGAATTTTTGTTAGTGGTTTTCTTTGGGGGTGGTGAACACATTAATGTACTTGGCGAAAGATTTTTGCACCGGAGGGGCTTTTTGGGGTTAATATTTATACTTTCATTACAAAAAAAAGTCAAATAATCATAATAATTAATAATAAAGCACTGTAAAAAAAGCTGTAGTGTGTCTATGCGGTGTCTGGTGTTCAGATTTTCGGTGTTGCTAATTTTTGCTAGTTATAATCAACGTTTAAAGTAAATTTAATTGATGAGGATTTTAGAACCTCAAATAATTATTATCTGTAGACTCAATATTACTCTGATCATAAAAAAAAGAAAAAAGAAAAAAAAAACAATTTACTCAATAGTATTATGATTACATCATGGAATAACACCAGTTTAGAGGTGTACGTCTATTTTAACCTCTTATTGGTGTTTGAGGTTATGGCGTGTATTTATGAGCGGTCTTCGCGAAACTGTTGGATGCAATAAATATTTGTTAGCTGTTAAAGTTGTAGATTTCTCACAAATGAATATTTATTGTACACAAGATTGATTTGTTGAATGTTATAAAATATTCAATTATATTTGAAAAATTAAAAAATTGTTTCCAAATAAATGTATTTATTAGCAGTCAAGAAATTCTTCTATCAGTATACACGGGTTCTATTTCGAATAGCTCGAAATTTTTTCATTCGCAATCGCGCAAATTCGGTTCATTGCAGCTTCATTTCTGTCAGGACAGGGCTTTACAGGGCCCTTCCGTGAAGGCCTGGAATTTAAAAATTGTCACGTCAGACGTAAAAGGGCCATGAAAGGGCATTTCCCGCTAGACAGATTCCCGACCGACGGGACATGCCACTTGAGGGCCTTGCAATTATCCAGGGCAGCCTGGAATAATTTCTACCCGGGATGCTCTTCTGCCCGAACATATTCTAACTGAAAGAATGAGACAAAATTTGTTATAATTTAACGAGGTATGGTAAGCAATAATTGGTCGACAATTCACAGACAATTTCCCAGGAATATGGTCTACGATCTTAATCCTTTGCGGTCACACGTTCCTACATTTACCGGACGGTCACATGGGGTCGAAGGGACCCCAGCTGATCTCAAACGCTTGCCATATGAAAATTACCCGTCCCTTTGGGACCAAAAAATTATGGAACGTACTTTGAACCTTGTAGAATATGTAGCAAAAGTTAATACATATATAAGAAACTAAATGACAACATACGTTGAAAAAATGTGGAAAATGCTTGAAAGTTGAAATGTGAACTTAGACAAAAACGACGAAAAACACCGGAGTCGCATTAACCCCGGGTGACCGCGAAGGGTAAAATAACTGATTAAATTTATACTTATTATTATTATTATTATTTATATTTTACCGCGAAGGTTAAAATAAGTGATTAAATTTATACCGATAATTGATACTCACCATTCTCAAAGATTGCCGGCATTTTCACCTGCTCAATCCTCTTCAACCAACCCTCACGCATCACGCCGGATTGTGGTAAACGAAAAAAGCTTATGTATCCGTTAGATTTCCGAACGTTCGTACGATTATTTTTACAGCCTTCTACAATACACGCATACGCCATTTCAGCAATCGTAACCCACACTAGAAACTTCCATCACTCTTGCATGCAAACAACGGGAGAGAAATACACAATTTATTTTACAACAAATTGGCGGTTATTGGTCAACACCACGAGCGCGGCGTGTATTCCATGCGCTGCGACGTCACCAAAAAGTGGTGCCATAGTTGAATAAAAAATTATTCCCCAGCAATATGGGGTTTTCTTAGACAGTTGGTACTCATCGTACTTAAGTCTGTTTTGTTTTGAAAAGTGGGCGTGTCAGGGTAGTTCTAGGCACACCATCTAATATTCACACCACGCTGCGATGTCAAAGTACCAGATATGTATCTGATCTCTGAATGTGGCGGACATTTCTATATGGCCGTTACATCCTCGTTACATAACTTCCGAAATTGTTACCTGGGATAATTCGTATATATATATATATATATATATATATATCAGCTTAGAATTAGATATTTCAGCCATCTTGGATCGATTGTCGGTAAGAAAAAAAAAGATCGGTAATCGTTACCATGATTCGAAAGCGAATCCTTAGTGGCGCCATCGCAAGACGGAAAATTGCAGGAGAATTGCAGCCATCAGACTATCGGTAACTGATGATCGGATCGTTACCATCGGACTATCGGTAACTAATGATCGGATCGTTACCATCGGACTATCGGTAACTAAAGATCGACAATCCATAGTGGCGCCATCGCATGACGGCAAATCGCAACCATCAGATTGTCGGTAAGCGGAGATCGGCAATGCAGGATTCTCGATCCTTACCATCGGAATATCGGTAACAAGCGGCAGTGGCGCCATCGCACGACGGAAAATTGCAGCCATCCGATTGTCGGTAACAAAGATCGACGATCGGTACCCAAATCGTTACCATCCGACGGTCGGTAACTTACCCCGCACGGCCGGTAACTTACCATCACAACTCGGCCGGTAAAGAAGTCTTGGTCCAGAACTGTCATATATACACTACTCATGTATGATCATATCTAAGCTCATGTATGATTATACATGAACATATATGATCATATCTGAGCATTTTTTCTCGGGACAATATACATACATTAGGCCGCAGTGAAAAAGGTCGATTTTCACGGATCGTATTCTAATAGTTCGGGAAAGTTGCGTCTTGGCATCACTAAAAACTGTACTGAAGGAAAAAATTTACAATTCATATCTTGTGTTCCGGCAAACGCCCTAAAGTTTTGAATTTTTTGGAAATATCAATGGAAATACGCGTTTCCATCGATTTCATGGCGAATCCGAGAAAAAAAAAGCCGGATGTGACCTTCTGCCTTTAATGTTCTCGATTTTTTCCTGAAAACAAAGCCAGAGGGTTGTATGTGTTCGGCATATACGACCTTCTGCTTCTAATTTTCCATTTTTCCCATTTCAATTAATTCACACGTAATTGTCGACGCTAAGGCAAATGCAGAAACAAAAATTGTACGACCTTCTGGCACTAAGATCGCATTTTTGGCGTGCAAGACCTTATGGCATTAGTAACGCGATATTGAATATTGGGCACCTTAGAACCTCGATACGCCAACTAGTGGCAGAAAATAGAACTACTCAAAGAAGGCTACAGTAACCAATGAGAGGGCTTAGAACCTCGATACGCCAACTAGTGACGAAAATAGAACTACTCAAAGAAGGCTACAATTTCAAAGCCACGCCCATTCCAAGGATCCCAATAGGTACTAAATAGTTTTTCGGGCCGTGATTGGTGAGTCTCACACCAAATATACCTGGGGCATTCTCTGTCAAAATAAAAACTGTTTCAAATTTTATGAATTATATATTTTTACGTGAAACGGTGGGATTCGAGTTATAGCGCGGGTGTGATTTTTTTTCAACCAAACGCTTCAACAATATCCAAATCTGTACCCCAGGCCGTTGACCCAGGCTCTCCAATTACATTGTATCATATCGAATGGGGATAATAATACATATTCGAAACTACCACCTTCTCAACCGAGTCACTACCACCTAGTACCATTTCCCAGTTCACTAACTGTAGATCAGCGTTAATCATAACGTAGTCGGCCCTCTTGAAGTCAAATAGATGCTCTGTGTAGGAGATGTTCGAAACCGGGCTGCTGATCACGCATGTTAACTCTAAAGGCTGAAACCCACTAGGCGGCGGCGAACGGCGGCGCACGGCCGAAAACAGTGATTCACATCCAAAACACCGACCAATTCTTACTTGAACGCCAGATTTGGTAGATCTATCGAATGTGAACCACCATGCGCCGCCGTTCGCCGCCTAGTGGGTTTCAGCCTTAAGGTGAAGTGAAACGTTTGTCAGAACCTCGAAAACGGGAATCGTGAATTCTCCGGAACTACTGAATCAATCGCGATGAAACTTTGAGGGATTACACATAATTGTGGCAGAAAGTGGCTGATTATTTCACTTTTCCAAAATTTGACAAAAATTTTTACAGATTGACGTACCGACCACATAAATCGCGAGATTATTCACTGTTGCCGTAGATAATCGCATTTTCCCGATAATTAGCCACTCCGCAATTAAAAACCACACACTTTGAGCCTAATCCAGGGTTGTTACGTTTCTTCCTCCACGAAATTCCCTGACTTTTCCAGGTTTTCCAGATAATAATATCCGATTTCCCAGGTTCGTTTTAATAGATATCGATGTGTGTGTGTAATATGAAAAGTGAAAAAAAAAAAAAAAAACATACAAGTCACTGATTTTATTTTACTATAAGGGAACTCATACATTACAACGTTTCTAAAACCGTTTTTCATGGATATCTTCTCTATTTTCGCGCAAAACGAACATTTTTTGGGCTGTACATGTTCGGAGTCGCACATAGAATTGCGCGACGTATTTTGTTTCATTGATTTTGGTGCCCAGGCAGAGATATTCCGTTTAATATCACATTTTTTCATGATGTTTTCAGGACTGGTGGAATTGCCTAGGAAAGCACCTTAAGGTGAAGTGAAACGTTTCAAGGCCACGGCCGGGTGCCTTGCACCGCGGTAAAACAGAACTACCGAACGTTTGGTACCTCTGTCCACCGCTAGATTATTTGCAAATATACTGGCTGCAATTTCGATACAGGCTGTGACAGGGCCGGATTTAGGGGAGGGCAACAGGGGCTGAAGCCCCGGGGCCTCCACACGAGAGGGGCCTCCACAACATCAATGTTGAGATAAAATTTGCTAACGAATGATATGCAAAATTTGAAGAAAAAAATCACTCTAGAGTTCTGACAAAGAAAAAAAAGTTCTTACACTTTAATGAGGCATTTTGTATTTAAAATATTTCAAAGCGTATTTCTGTCAAAATTGATGAAAACCGCCAACCACGATGTATTCTCCGTTGCATGTGCATTAGGGTGTGTCACTTTTTTCTTTTTTTCTTGGTTTCGGGATCTCACCCCCTCAGTACTTCATACTATATGCCATAATAATGTGGTATGAATTTGAGCTATGTCGGATTTTTTTTTAGAGGTTCCTCATCGAGTTTTTCTGTTTTCCATTCATTTAACATAGGAAATTTTGCGACCTTGGACATAATGCCATATATCTTTCGAGTTTTTCATTTTAATTGCGACCAGTATGCGGGGAATCGTTCAGATATATCTACACGATTTTTCGCACCATCATTAATTTTTTTTTTTCTTCATTTATGCTCTGTAATAAATGACTATAATGACTTTGAACAAACAAAAATTGAAAAAAATGAATAAATAAATAAATAAATGATGGTGCGAAAAATCGTGTAGATATATAATCCCCCGCATAGTGGTCGCAATTAACAAGAAAAACTCAAAAGATATATGGCATTATGTCCAAGGTGGCAAAATTTCCTTTGTTAAGAATGGAAACCAGAAAAACTCGATGAGGAACCTCTAAAAAGAATCCGACCCATCTCAAATTCATACTATGTACATCATTATGGCATATAGTATGAGATACTGAGGGGGTGAGAACCCGAAACCAAAAAAAAAAAAAAGTGACAAGCAACAGATAACTCGCAAAGTTCCATTTGCTCAACATTATAATTTAATTTTGTTTCTTTATATTTTAGAATATCCACATATCGCTGCCCCCTAGCAAGAAGATCCTTATTCAGAAAAGTTGGGAATTAGATCCTAATTCAGAAACGCTGGGAATTAGATCCTTATTCAGAAAAGCTGGGAATTTGATCCTTATTCGCGACGAAAACCAATAAGATCCTTATTCAGATTAATTTTCAACAAGATCCTTATTCGAGCGCGGCTGAAAAAGTTAGGTTTGCACCACTGCTTCGAATTCGAAAAACGCGGGTTCCGAACCGGGATAAAGCCCTGCACCTTCTCTATTATTTAAAAACTAATCGTACTTAAGGTGGTTCTTTACCTACTTCCCACTAAACGTGGGTTTCAGAGAAGATTTTGAATACTCCTCGATGTGCGAAAAATCTGAAAAAAATCAAGCATGTAGGTAGAAAATCCTCGGGAGATTGATTTTGCATAATAATAATTCAAAAAAGTTATCAACAAATTGATGGAAAAAAAAAAAACTGTTCAAGAAATTAGCCGATGACCTAACTTTTTTTTTTGATTTGTTAATTTTTCTAAGTATGTATGAATTTTTCAAGAATTTTGTTAAATCTTTGAAAATTGCGTTTTGTCAGGTATGAACAAATTGACCTATTTACGATTTTTTTTTTAAATATGTTGTCATTTGAATTCTGACATACCGACTCTTGATGCATGTTCTAGAATGTTTTAAGTATTTTCTAGTATTTTTTTGATCCCGATCGAACCGATAGTTTTCACACAGCAACCATTTGAAAATTGACTGGGTGAATTTCACCCAAGTGTGACTACCGTGTGATTCTACAGAAGTGTGACTACGAAGGGTTAAGTACGATTAGTTTTTAGATAATAGAGAAGGTGCAGGGCTTTATCCCGGTTCGGAACCCGCGATTTTCGAATTCGAAGCAGTGGTGCAAACCTAACTTTTTCAGCCGCGCTCGAATAAGGATCATGTTGAAAATTAATCTGAATAAGGATCTTATTGGTTTTCGTCGCGAATAAGGATCTAATTCCCAGCTTTTCTGAATAAGGATCTAATTCCCAGCGTTTCTGAATTAGGATCTAATTCCCAACTTTTCTGAATAAGGATCTTCTTGCTAGGGGGCAGCGATATGTTTGAAAGATTTCATTTGTCTCGCAATAAATTATTAAAATACTGTGAAAAAGAGAATTGTTTATCTTGTATAAAAAATAATTAGGGGCCCCCACATCTTCGTTGCCCCAGGGCCTCCACACCTTTAAATCCGGCCCTGGGCTGTGATCTCGACTAAATGTCGATAAGGGTTGTGATCTCAACTGAATATCGGTTTATTAGTTATGAGCAACGCAGAATCGTCAATTCTCAGCCATTTCTCCATCAAATGACATGGGATTAGGCTCAAAGTGTGTGGTT
This sequence comes from Tenthredo mesomela, assembly GCA_943736025.1. Classification (NCBI taxonomy): domain Eukaryota; kingdom Metazoa; phylum Arthropoda; class Insecta; order Hymenoptera; family Tenthredinidae; genus Tenthredo; species Tenthredo mesomela. The sequence continues at coordinate 12,848,563 of OX031021.1, read as the reverse complement.
TTTCATTGCGGAGTGGTTAATTATCGGGAAAATGCGACTATCTACGGCAACAGTGAATAATCTCGCGATTTATGTGGTCGGTACGTCAATCTGTGAAAATTTTTGTCAAATTTTGGAAAAGTGAAATAATCAGCCACTTTCTGCCACAATTATGTGTAATCCCTCCAAGTTTCATCGCGATTGATTCAGTAGTCCCGAAGAATTCACGATTCCCGTTTTCGAGGTTCTGACAAACGTTTCACTTCACCTTAAGAGTAAAGAAAATAAATTGAAAACTGAAAATAATTTAAAAAAGAAATTTTAAATTAAAAACTCAAAAAAATACAATTATACATGTTCAAGTTTTTTTACTGGAATGTTGTTACTAAAATATATTTTATCTTCTTATTGAAAAAAAAATAAAAAAAATAAAAAAAAATAAAAGAAAATAAAAATAATGAAAAAAAAATTGAAAAAAAAAATATTGAAAAATAATTTAGTTGACGTTTTCAGTTTATTATTGCCCGCTCGTCTGAAAACTGCCGTTGTTTACGCCCGCTTAATGGGTAAAAAAACCCCGAAAACACAGGCCCACAAAAAAAAAAAATTCTCTGAACGCGGAACTTTATATACATGACTCCAAGTTTTCGGGGTCGCTGAATCCGAATCTGGGGTCAGTTTGACCTCATCAGGTCGGGATCAAGGGCATTTGAAGGTCAAGTCGAGAAAAATTGATAGAAACATCCAAATAAATTTATACCAAAGTTTTCGAGGTCGCTGAATTCGAATCTGGGGTCAGTTTGACCTCATCAGGTCGGGATCAAGGGCATTTGAAGGTCAAATCGAGAAAAATCGATAGAAAAATCCAAATAAATTTGTACCAAAGTTTTCGAGGTCGCTGAATTCGAATCTGGGGTCAGTTTGACCTCATCAGGTCGGGATCAAGGGCATTTGAAGGTCGAATCCAGAAAAATCGATAGAAAAATCCAAATAAATTTATACCAAAGTTTTCGAGGTCGCTGAATTCGAATCTGGGGTCAGTTTGACCTCATCAAGTCGGGATCAAGGGCATTTGAAGGTCAAATCGAGAAAAATCGATAGAAAAATCCAAATAAATTTATACCAAAGTTTCCATATAAATTTATATATAAATTTATTCCAGATTTTTCCATCGATTTTTCTGGATTCGACCTTCAAATGCCCTTGATCCCGACCTGATGAGGTCAAACTGACCCCAGATTCGAATTCAGCTACCTCGAAAACTTTGGTATAAATTTATTTGGATTTTTCTATCGATTTTTCTCGACTTGACCTTCAAATGCCCTTGATCCCGACCTGATGAGGTCAAACTGACCCCAGATTTGGATTCAGCGACCCCGAAAACTTATAGTCATGTATATAAAGTTCCGCGTTCAGAGATTTTTTTTTTTTTTTTTGTGGGGCTGTGTAATCTTACATTCAGGCAGTTTTATGATGGTATGTATGATGTAGGCTTGTAGAAACGAGATCAAAGTGTAATAAAATACAACAAAAATATTCAGATACTTGGAATTATCATCACAACGCACTTATTTCACAGAAATATACCCAAATAACCTATTCGTCTTAGTTTATCTCTATCAACCCCAAAAAGCCCCTCCGGTGCAAAAACCTTTCGCCAAGTACATTAATGTGTTCACCACCCCCAAAGAAAACCACTAACAAAAATTCCTCCTTAACAAAAGTGGTACTATAAAAATGTCTACTTACAAAAGGATTGAAATCAGATACAATTGCCAAGTACATGTCTTCTGTATAACAAAAGTTTACAACTGAAGAACAGAAGTCTAAATAGTCTTGTATCGTTCACTCGCTACGCTCGCTTACTCGATAGACTTGATAATTACAGAAAAAAAAACAGGAAAAAAAAATTTTGTACGTGGTACTTGCGGGCCATTTATGAGTATGTAAAAGAGTATTCACTTAGGTCTATGTATCAATTATTCGATACATAATGCTATAATGGCCCGCCAAGTACCACTTCCTAAATTTTTTTTTCCTGTTTTTTTTTCTGTAATTATCAAGTCTATCGAGTAAGCGAGCGTAGCGAGTGAACGATACAAGACTATTTAGACTTCTGTTCTTCAGTTGTAAACTTTTGTTATACAGAAGACATGTACTTGGCAATTGTATCTGATTTCAATCCTTTTGTAAGTAGACATTTTTATAGTACCACTTTTGTTAAGGAGGAATTTTTGTTAGTGGTTTTCTTTGGGGGTGGTGAACACATTAATGTACTTGGCGAAAGATTTTTGCACCGGAGGGGCTTTTTGGGGTTGATATCACCACTTTTTGTACAATTTTGCTTGACTACCTAATAATTGTGCTCGCTCGCTACGCTTGCTCGATTAGGTTTTCCTATATCCTCGCTCAGTTCTCAGTTGTCATTCTGCTAATTGTTTCTATGATCGTCTCAATGCATGTACGGTGATGCATTTTGTATCATCCGAATCCCTCGAAAAGCAGCAATGTTAAATCTGGTAGTATAATTTCAAATAAATAAAAATAATGTTATAATTTACACGTATGCTCATACTTTTCTGTGAGCCTTAAATTTCTGTGGACAGACGTTACATGTGATCTCTTATTAAGTTCTACGAATTGTTTCGCTAGAATCCGGTATAATTCCATATGCCTGCAACGTGTAACCTTGCGCGCAGCCCTCCTTCTGTCTCATCTGGGCTTGGACCGGCAATGACGGAGTTACTTGCACGCAGGGTTATAGTTGCTGCTCATGATTAAATATATATAAATATTAGATATATGTATTGAAATTCTTAGACAGTTTTTTTTCTAATGCAGCTAGGTCCTCTGCAAAAAGGTCACCTTCAAATTCGGGTCTGACCAGAACGTATCGAAATATATAGAATTGAGCCCTCTCGATGCAAGACTAGCGTAGAGCATAAAATGGAAGTTTCCGAAGTCAGATACTTGCATTCTGCTCTATTCGTCTGACTCTATCCGTTTCTTGTATCAAATCACACTGTCTCGATATTTTGCAACTTCAGCGTTTTCTCTCATCATCCTCTTTTCTCATACGGCGACCCGCTACAAAATTAAACAATCCATAAAAAGGTTGTGCAATGAATAAATAAATATAAATGAGAAATAAATGGTTATTATAATTTTCATGATTGAATACAAATCTCTATCATCTGAGAAAGAGGAAGTCTACTGATCATTTCTTTAATATTGAATAGGTATTTTAATTCTAACCATTTGTCGCGATAGCACTAATCTGAATTTGATTATCGTTCTGAGCGGAGAATCTAAGCTATCTGTGAAAAATGGATTAAAAATTATCTTCACCGAAGGTCAAGGCACTACGTTGTCGTGGAGTGTAAAATAAACCCTATCGGAGTCCAACACACAACGTCGACTTACAGTCTCGTTTGGACTAGAGGATACCGAGATAGAATATAGAACTTGTCGGAATCCAACGCATAACGTTGACTAACAATTTGGGTCTGAGCAGACGAGCCTTTAGAGATGAGCCTAACATAGAGCTTAAAGTAGAATACGTCGCGATCCAACGCTTGAACTCGGCTTTCTTCGTCTGGCCCCTTGCCGTTTCTCATATCAAATCATGCTATCAAGATATTTTTCAACTTCAACATTTTATCTAGATTTTCTCTTGTCAGACTTCCTCAGGCATTGACTTGATAGAAAGAAATCGAATAATCCTCAAAACACCGTTTCCTCCGATAATTGCATTCATAAATGAAAATCAGCCAAATCTACAATGTATAAGTGAACATAATTTAAAGGTAATAGTCATCTGACAGTCTTGGGTCATGCAAGGTGAACCTAATCTCATTATCCGTTCACAATTGTTATTTTATTTATCACAATGAATTTTACACGTTAATCGATTCGCATAACCTCAAAAGCTCAAGATCATAGGATCTAAGATTAACCTATCGAAACATTTTTGTTAGTGACTATCACATTAATGTACTTCGCGTGGCTTTTGGTGGGTATTCACTAGTTTTTGTACTTTCAAATTTTATATTAATCATTGCTTGTACTTTATCTTATTTCCTTTATTTGGATTCAAAAACATGAAATGACAACACGCGTCTGCTAGTGTAGCAGACGGTTTCTGTCTGCGATACGAGCGCTGACTACGTTGTGACTGTCGAACTAACGCCACTCTATACAATTTTTGTGTAGATTTTCCCTTCTATGTGATTTTATGGGAATGGTTTTAGTGTGAACGAATCTGGGTCTGACGACGACGACGACGTAGAAATATTGTACGAGGAAACGGGGTATCAGAATCTGTAGTTGATTATATCTCAGCACTCCGGACACCGATTTAATCGATCTAGGGCTCAAATGAAAGCTTTTCATGCCCACATCCTGGATTAAATTAGTTTTAATTCGTGTATGTTGTGAAATGAAAGAAAACGGAGATACTAATTCGCGGTATAGGTTAGGGTAGTTGCCTCTCGGGTATATAGACTCGTTGAGTCTCGCGCTTGAAAAAAATTTTTTTTAATGTACTTGGCGCGAGACTCTACCGAGTCTCTTGATATTCGAGGTTATGAAAACTGTCAATCGTAGAGTTTCTGCATTCACTTTTTGTTTTCCAGACGTCTGAATGAATATTTGTTAACTATTAACAAATATTTATCAACAGTTATTTTTACGGTCAGTTCAACACTGTTTTAGTTCATAGGACAAAAGAATTTGACAAGTAGGAGAGTGTTGGGTTATATGTCATATGGTAGTTTAGCGTAGTGGTTAGGGCGTGCGACTGGTAACCGAGCGGACGTGGGTTCAAGTCCCGGCGGGACGATAAATGCGGCGGTTTTTTCAGTGAATGTATAATATAATTTCATCGATATGATAGGGTCAACTGACGAAAAAATATGTCAATTTCCTTGTCTTTTTTTTTCTCTACCATAATTACTTTTTAATTTCATGAAAATAAATTAGGGGCTACTACAAAAATTAGTAATAATAAAACCTTCCAAAGCCGTGTGTGGGCATTGGCAGGTTTCTCTGGTTTTATCAGGAGGGCCACGCAAGAACCTCGAAAGGCCCCCAGAACAGGGCCATCAATGCATGAGCGTTACATGCCGGAACGGCTCTTGCTAGACTGCCCTGGAAGGCCCGGCAAAACAAGCGTGGCAATCTAGTGAGGGCCGTGAATGTCCCCTGGAATAATTTCTACCCGGGGGGTAGTAAAATTAGAAAACTTGCTACAACGCTTCTACCCAAGGAAAAATATGTTCTGCACTATCGCAATTTGAAACAATGCATTAAATTTGGTTTGAAGCTGGTAAAAGTGCATAGAGTTCTAAGGTTCGCACAATCACCATGGTTAAAATCATACATCGATCTCAATACAAATATGCGGAAGCAATCGAAAAATGAATTTGAGAAGAATTTCTACAAGCTTATGAACAACGCTGTATTCGGCAAGACCATGGAGAATGTGCGTAACCATAAGACCGTGAAACTAATCACGAAATGGGAGGGTAGGGGCGGTGCACGTGCTCTCATTGCAAGGCCAACATTTCATAGCTGTACCATATTTGATGAAGATATGGTAATTATTCAGCTAAATCGAACCAAGGTTTATTTCAATAAACCCATCTACATTGGTGCTGCTATTCTCGATCTTTCGAAAATATTTCTATACAACTTCCACTATGATTATGTAAAAAATAATTTTTCAAGTACCGAATCAAAATTAATGTATACCGATACAGATAGCCTGATATATCAATTTACTGTTCCAAATATCTATGAAATCATCAAGCGTGATGTTGCTACAATGTTCGATACATCAGACTATCCACCGGATAATACCTACGGCATTCCCCTGTTGAATAAAAAACGTCTTGGTCTGATGAAGGATGAGAATAATGGAAAAATCATGACTGAATTTATCGGATTGCGCGCAAAACTCTATACATTCAGAACTTGTGGTGATACTGATAAGAAACGTGCAAAGGGTGTGAAAGGTTCCACATTAAAATCCATCACGTTTGATGATTACAAACGATGTCTTATTGGTCATCAAAATTTAGATAGGAAACAGTGTATGATAAAAAGTGGTCGACATAAAGTTAGTACTATCATACAGAATAAGTTAGCTCTTAGCTGGTGTGACGATAAGCGAAAATTAATACCTGGTAAAACTGATACTTTGCCCTGGGGTTACCAAGATCATGCAAACTTGTAAATTTCTCACATTTTCTCACATTTTCTCACATTTTCTCAAATAATTTCCCATTTACTTTATACGTAAATGTGAGAAAATGTGAGAAAATGTGAGAAAATGTGGGAAAATGTGAGAAAATGTGAGAAAGTGTGTGCGTGTGAAAACATTTTTCCGCAATTATCATGTAAGCTAGCATTAAGATTGAGGAGGGTGAAGAAACAAATGTAAATAAGTTCATAATAAATTTATTCATGAAATAGTATATTGTGTAACAAGGGATGAAACAAGGTGAATGCAGGCCAGGGTGAAGTTGTCTGCCCGAAGCCGAAGGCGAGGGCAGACATCACCCGTGCCTGCATTCATGTTTCATCCCGTGTCACACACTATGTTTTTCATGACATTTGCTCTGGAACTTCAACTGTCAATTTCAATAGTCTGAAATCTGCAACAGGGCAGTTATTTCTCTTTGCAATCCCAAGGGATTGTAATAGACCCATTTTGCAATCCCAAGGGAGTGAAAAACACCAATTCACACCGCTGATTCATTGAATTCGTGATTTGACAACTTTTCACGGCATCAGCCTGAAATCAGCTTCTTTCAACTGACAAAACAGGCAACGAAACTTGCAGTTTCAGAGCAGATGTCATGAAAAATTATATTACATATCCGATTTATTTATCCAACTATTATGTGAACTGTCGAATCCCAACCATTTTACATAGACCCGTGTAGAAATTGACTGTGGCATGCCCTAATATCAACATGGGCCACATCAGGCAAATTTATGGCTTGCCAGACTTGCAAAAAGGCTCAGGCCCTGAAGTGGCCCCGTTGTGGCGTGCCTTATTATCAAAATAGGCAATACCAGGCAGATGTGTGGCTTGCCAGACTTGCAACGCTGCCCAGGCCCTATAGTGGCGCTAGTATCACTGTGCGAAGAACCGACTTCGATTAATCGATTTCAAGTGGTGAAACGGCTACCTGCAGCTCAGCTGTTGCCATCGATGTACTATATGTTAATTCAAGGTTAGGATACCGGTATTCATTAAAACAGAACGTTATCGTTCTTTATAAAGTTCAAAGTTATATATCAGTGGTGAAAATTTAGTTTTGATACGAGCACCTCCAAAGTCTTTATACGGCAGTCGGGATACGCAGTTCAAAGTGCGTGACAGATCGCGCCATAACCTCACTCTTCGTCGGATCAAGTGCGAAACTCAACTGGTGTCAAAGTGACTTTTCATGCCTGTGCCAAAAAATAAATAAATAATAATAATAATAATGGTAAGGGGCGCGCCCGTAAACTGTTTTTGACTCGAATAATGATTTCAGAACTCGCTTGAAAAACACTTGGTTTACGGACATGCCACATAATATACTAGAACTCGTATCATAAAATAATTCATCTCGCCTTGACATTGATCAATCATGATACTGATTGGTGAGATTGAAATGTCTTTTAACTCTAATTTGACACCTTAATCATAAGATTCAACAAATAGAAAGATATTGTACCGATTACCATAGAGTAGTTTGGCGTAGTAGGTAGAGCGTGCGATTAGTAATACAGCGAATGCGAGCGGACTTGGGTTCAAATCCCGATAAGATAAAAAAAAAAAAAAATTACTTGATGATCATTCATTTTTTTTTTTTTTTTAATTTTTATGTGATAATATCGATATCTCAAAGTGATAAATGATTTAAAAACGGGAAATTTGTATTCAGCGTATAAATCACACCCAGATTTGTATATGAATATACGCAGTTTAGGCACAGCCGTGGCAGAAATTATGGGGGAAGTAGGGTGCGATCATTGCTAGCCTAGTCAGTCCCCGATCGGGCACTGTATCTAAAACGGGGACATCTAGCCAGAACCCTAACAGGCTGCCACAGCTCAGCCAAATCTGGGCCCTATCTGTATTCCGGCAAACATTTACGGAGCCCGGCCTGGGCCACGGTACAATTTCTACACGGGGAGTTGATCACTACGCCTCCGCAAGACCTTTTCTACAAGATAGCCATCGGGATATTGCACCCTGCTGAGCTCCTCCTCATAAAACCCGCCTTCAATGGGTTGATTCAGGTAATCGGTGAGTTTGTAAGTTGGAGGGTTGGTATTTTTCACCTCATGAATCGTAAATATTTCTGTTGTCCAATTCGGTGTATAACCCTTTTCGAACACATTTTTATATTTGCTAATTCTAACTTTATCGCCAACCTTAAATTTACGTTTTCGTTTGCTTCTTTTTATTTGACGCGGTTTATACACACTTCGATACAGTTGTTTTTCATTAGTCGTAGTCACATCTTTCGGCTTCATTCCAATCGTGCGATGTTTGGTATTGTTGTACGATGCAATTAAATCTGGTAGAATGCTAGTCCACTTATAAGAACCTTGAAGTGTGAACTGCTTCCACATTTTATTTTTCAGTGTACGATTGAAGCGTTCACATATCGATGCCTTCAAGTTGCTAAATGTCGAGTACATGTTGATTCCATGATGTCTCATGAGAGTTTTAAATTCTTTGTTGTAAAATTCCTTGCCCTGATCGACGTGTAGATGTTTCGGTATGCGGTCCAGAGTTAGCACAGATTTCATCGCAGCTGTTACATCTTTGGCATTTTTACTCTTGATCGGCACGGCCCACGCGAATTTTGAAAATATATCAATCACTGTGAGCAAAAATTTTGAGCCCTTGTTGACGGATGAGTATGCGGACATATCGACAAGATCGGCTTGCCAGGTCTCATCCAGACCGCGTATATCGACATAACGGCGAGGATAATTACGTCGGGCGGGTCTATGAAGTTCGCTCGCTATTACCGACTTCATGTTCATGCGTCTTCAACCAATTTGCAATGTATTCGTTGTCTAAAAATTCGGGTGGAATCGGAATTCCGAGGATGTAATGCCGGCTAAGTATTTCAGCGCAATTCTCTACTATCACCAACCGTTTTTCCAAAGATTCACTTTCCCCCTTCAGTGCCGCAATCCTTTCTTTTGCCTGGATCCAAATACGCTGATCTTCTTCAAAACTTTCGCTGTGTTCTTGTGCAATCCGAGCATTAAGTTTAGATTCAAGAGCTGCGAGCGCCTGTTGCATGGATTGCTCGAATGTTTCCTTTATAGTACGCTCAAGACCAATATATGATTGCTGTGTAATATCCTCAAGACTTTGCAGAGAAACGGCATCGGTTGGCTCCTGCGGATGTGCGATATTACACAATCGTTTATTGTCTATATCGTACTGGTTATCGATGGTGGTTTTGAATCCAACGCCGGGCGGTCCACGACTACTCACACTTTTGATTTTTCTGCTAGTCAACCAACGACCGAATATGTCTATGCCCATTATCGATCGATCTAGCTTGATTCAGGGTGAATATTATGGATTAGCCCGTTGTGGTAGAGTTTTGCAAGATTAGATCCTACGGCGGCTAATCGAATCTTCAGAAGTTCCTTTTCCGCTGTCAGAGTGTCAATCTCTTTTAGTATGAGAGTCTGAATGTGTTGATTCCCGCTTAAATTGTTCGTATGCTCTCGATCAAGGCGTGCATTAAGTTGAGATTCAAACTTGTGAAGTGCTTGTAGCGTAGAGTTTGCAAATGTTTTTTCCATAGAATGTTCGAGAACACTCAAGGTTCGCTGTGTAATATCTTCAAGACTTTTCAGAGAAACAGCGTCGTTCGGCTCCTGCGGATCCGCAATATTACATAATCGTTTGCCGTCTAGATCGTACTGCTTATCAGGGGTGAATTTGAATCCAACACCTGGAGAACCCCGGATAACAACTTTTTCGTAGCTGTTTCTAGCCAACGGTCGTCCGAATATGTCTATGCTCATTGTTCAACGATCTGTGACCGAATGATTATTTTATGATCAATCTCATGCTAATAAATGATTCCCGCCTCACGTAGCTCCTCAATAATGGAGGAAATTTCATTGGTATGGCTAGTATTACCAGCTGCTTGAGATGCCGTGAGTAACCGGAGACGATCAACGAGCTCATTAGGATTATCCCAATAAACATAATCCATGCTTTGCCCCCGCGCGATTTTATGTGTGGGTAATAAACCTTCACCGGATTTTTTCACCGGCAGGTCGATGTATGGGGCAATAAAATCTCTATACTTTGAATACTTTTGCCTATCATGATGAGGACTTGTCTCAGCTTTGTAAAATTTCCGATAAGCATTCGTTTTTTTCACGATTTTGATATAATTCAATCTATCGCTTTTATTCACCTTGGCACGATCGGGTAACTTTTTGAATAACAGTTCAAGCAATCCTGGTGTATTATCATAACTCATATCACCGACATATATCTGATTATCATCAAATGCGATATCCGAATTGCCAATCTTCAATCCGCTAGCTAATTTTCGAACTCCAAATTTCTCATCCAATTTCTTGCGCTCTTTTTCAGAGGCAAACATGTTTAAATAGCGCGCCGTCTTAACTACTTTTTTAAACATCGGTGTGCTTGTAGACGCGATTAACGTGCGATCCAGGTTGTTATCATCATCTTCATCATTCGTATCATCCATAGCGGCGGTAGCATTGTCTCCACTAGCAATGTTAGTTGCCAAGCTCTCCTCAATCGCACTTTTATATGCATCATTATCATCATCCTCATCATCACCAGCATCCTCATAATCTTCTGGTTCCACAAAATATTCTGTCTTCTCCGTCTTGACCAAACCCGGCTCTGCCTTCTCTGTCTTGAACGAACCCGGCTCTACCTTCTCTGTCTTGACTGAACCCGGCTCCGTTTTTATTTCTCGCTTCATTAGTAGCCGCTGCTGCTGCTTCGATGAATCTACCAACTTATGCAGTGGTGTGGCCAGTGGTTTAAAGATTTCACTAATAGCCCGATCGCTGGTGTCTTTCCCCATTTTTATCATTTCATGTTTACGTCGAATGATATCGCTGGCCCTCGCTATTTCCCGCAACACATCGTTTTGCTTACGTATCTTGGAGCTCTCCATGCTGCTAGTTTGATCGATGTGTTGCAACTGTATGTGGTTTATTCGTGATTCAGACTTATAAAGCAGTCAAAGCCTCTCCTATATCGCCCAGCGCTAATCTCGCTATCTTTGTCGATGGTTACAAAACTATATCTACCGTCATTCCAACACGCCAAGCACAAATCTTTAAATTGCTGATAGGTCATATCAGTGTTCACATGATCGGCATAGATGTGTTTCAAATTCATTTCATCTTGACGAAAAAGAACCAACAAGTTTGCATTATCACGCACCAAATGTTTTGGAATTCGGGCATACGTTTGACAAAGATAAAAACTATCGACATCCCTGTGCCGCCCCATACAGAAATAGGCTCTGATATTATCCTGCTTCTCACAGGCCACGTCATCGAAAATCATAATAGAGTTGGGATGTGCATCTTTCGGTGCTACAACCTCCTTGTGCTCATCAAACGGAAAATAACCCAGCCCCTTCACCGGTTCCAACAACCTCTTCAAGAACTCATACTTTGGCTGATTGAGGGATTTTGAATAGACGTACACATTTTCAAATCGTAGACCATTCGCATGGGTCAGTAGTGTGAGAAGGGCATTAGTTTTGCCGCAATTCGAAGGTCCGCAAAAGACAGCCCTCACACTATTTGGTAGTAGAGCCCCGTGTCGTTTCCCCTTCTTCTTTTTTCGCTCGACCAAATTATCAAAATTGGCGATGGGTAGTTTGATCGTTTGATCTTGAAATTTCATGATGCTTGACAAACGTCTCGATGAGAACTAATATATTCACGTATAAAATACACGCTTTTATAGAATTCGTGTTAGTTCATGGTGAACCATGGTTGGACACACACGTAGAAAAAGGAGTGGTTGTGGGCTAATAAATAAGATCATCAACAATCTCCCCGTCGAATTGCATGTTCCCGGTTATCAGTACTGCGGACCTGGTACAAAATTAGCTAAGAGGTTAGCTCGCGGTGATCGTGGTATCAATGCTCTAGACGCTGCATGCAAGCAGCACGATATCGCATACTCCAAAAATCACGATAATATTGCGGAGCGTAATAAGGCTGATAAAGTGCTTGCCGAGAGGGCTTGGAATCGGGTTTTAGCCAAAGACGCAAGTACAGCTGAAAAAGCTGTCGCCTGGGCGGTCACCAACACCATGAAAGCAAAATCCAAACTAGGTATGGGCATGACGAGGATCAAGACGCAAACATCGCTCAAGAACAAGAAAAAAAAAACATTGAACTTTATTATACAAGCAGCAAAGAAATCTATGAAGTCGGGCCCTAAAGCTATTGAGTCGGCTTTGGCAGGTGCCCGTTCGGCCGTGTCTAAAGGAAAAGTGCGCGTGCCTCGTATTCTACCTGTCCCCCAGAAAATTGGCGGTTTATTACCGTTTCTCATCCCAATATTTGCGGCCCTTAGTGCCACAGGTGCTTTAGCCGGTGGTGCTGCGGGTATAGCAAAGGTTGTCAATGAGGCTAAAGCAAATAAACATCAATTACAAGAATCCAAGCGTCACAACGCGACAATGGAAGCGATTGCGTTGGGGAAGGGCTTATACCTCAAACCATATAAGAAGGGTATGGGGTTGTATTTGAAGCCTGCAAAAAACTAATAAAGCTACCACACCGAGCCCTCACAGATGCCGATTTGCTCAACTATGCAAAAGCAATGAAAATTCCACATTTCCGGGGTGTTTTTATGCGAAATGATTTACCCAGTTCAGGACCTAGAAAGCGTGAATCTGCAATTATCAATCTCGACGATAAAAACGGTCCGGGGACGCATTGGGTTGCGTACACGAAAAATGGCAACGATGCGGTGTATTTCGATAGTTTTGGCGATTTACAACCACCTAGAGATCTAATGAAATATCTCGGTGTTGGTAGCGTAAAATATAATCATAAGAGATATCAAGAATATAACACGGTAATTTGCGGTCACCTGTGCCTCAAGTTTCTCAGCGGACAACTATAAAATGTATGCGAATCGCCGATGTGATATTAGTCATGGCTGATTCGTTCACGTTGACACTCTCCGGAGAATCGTCGGTGTTGAGGACTCAATATTTTCCGCCTATCGAGTTATCCCCGACAAAGACGTATGTTCTCGGACTCATTGAGCTTCTGACATTCAATGCAATCCCCAATATAGATGCGGGGTGTAATAAGTTTTATATAGAACCAGACACTGTGATTACAATACCCACCGGGAGCTATGAAATTGAGGATATCGCAAATTATTTGAAAAGGGCACTACCTAAGGAAATAAATCTCAGTCTAAAGGCTAATAACAATGAGTTACTCAGTGAAATTAGATGCAATCATTCTGTGAACTTTGAACCAAAAGATTCCATTGGCCGATTGCTCGGTTTTACCCCCCAAAAGCTTGAAAGTGGTATTACCCATAAATCACAGTTACCCGTTCGCATACTCAAAGTCAACGCCTTGCGAGTTGAGTGCAATATTACCACCGGTGCGTATATAAATGAACATCGGGTGCATACGATTCATCAATTTTTCCCAACCGTACCGCCCGGATATAAGATCGTGGAAGTGCCGACAAATGTCATTTATCATCCAATCACCGTACGGTCAATACACGATATACAATTGAGAATAGTCGATCAGGACGGCAAATTAATCAATTTTCGTAGAGAAACTGTAACTATACGATTACACGTGAAATCTTTGAGATAATATGGGCATTGTGTTTGAGAGGACAAGAAAATCTGGTAGTAGTTATAAAAGCTCGATAACATGTCCGAGCATCATCAGTCGTCGAGCAGCTCCGATTCGAGTGACACATCAGAACGCTCAGTTTCTCCGGAGCCTAGGACTTCGACTTCGTTGTGGTGGAAAATAAGAATCCATTGTTTTATCTGCGTCTGTGCATCACAAAAATGATAAAAATTCAAACACCTGTGACCTTCGACGAGTCGATTGCCCACTGTGAAATACACGCGCATCAACCGTATGCCGCGTCTACATTCAGAAATAACGATGAGATTCGCATATCTGTACAGAATCAAGATGCGTGTGTATTACCCAGCAAGAGTTCGCTCCACATCTACGGTCGGCTTACAAAATCAGACGGCACCGCTGTTAGTGCAGGTACAGAATTGGTCAATATGGCCGTGTGTCACATGTTTGGCGATATGCGTTACGAGTTGAATGGACACGAGATTGATCAGAATAAGAATGTCGGCATCACGAGTATTATGAAGGGATACTTATCATTCACCCCTGGACAACAACATCTTTTGGGAAACACCGGTTGGTTAGTGGATAATGAAAATAAACTAACCAACGCCGAAGGATACTTTGATGTTGTTATACCGCTGAGTTTTTTGCTCGGATTTGCCGAAGACTATAATCGAATCATCGTCAATGCGAAGCATGAGCTAATTTTGACGCGATCAAACAATGATCTAAACACCATACATCAAACAGCTCTGGAGGGGGTCAAAATTTCACTCGAGAAAATTGAATGGTTATTGCCATACATCAGACTGTCGGATTCTGCAAAAATCAAGATGCTCAATTATATCGCCAAAGATCCGGCTGTATCTATGAGTTTTCGCTCGTGGGAAATGTACGAGTACCCGATGCTGCCTGCAACAACGAGACATGTATGGGTTGTTAAGACATCTACACAGCTAGAGAAACCGAGACACGTCATACTAGGATTCCAAACTGCACGACGAAACGATGCAACGAAAAATGCCAGTCAATTCGATCATTGTATGATTAGAGATGTAAAACTTTTCCTAAACTCACAGTGCTATCCCTATGGAAATTTGAATCTTGATATTGCTCGCAATCAATACGCCATTCTCTACAATATGTACACAAACTTTCAAATTTCATACTACGATAAGGAATCCGAACCTCTTTTGTCGAAGAGTGATTTTTTGGCTACAGCCCCACTCATTACTATAGACTGTTCCAAGCAAAGTGAATCGTTAAAGAGTGGACCGGTGGATATTCGTTTGGAATTTGAAACTAGCGTTGCATTTCCAGCAAATACTTCAGCCTACTGTATGATTATACACGATCGCATTGTTGAATATAATCCAATCAGCGGTACCGTCAAAAAATTAGCCACATTTTAAGGATTCTACATGCTTTAGAACTATAGATTAAGCTTATTCTATAGGAACAATAAATAAATAAATAAATGTTATTGCAATTTCATTGTTATTTATTCAACCCTAACCCATTCCCATTACATATATATTTATATTTATATACATTAGTGTGTGTGTGTGTGTGTGTGTGTGTGTGTGTTTAGATTTTGCTACAGAATTCAAATTTATTGTATTGCCCTCCAAGATAGAGGATCTGCAGACGTTTCTGATTCGCTTCGTTGTTCAACTCATTCAGCTTGGTGGAATCGTTCTCTAGAGCCTTTCCGATTCTTGCAGGCAGGAACACGATGTATTCGTTGGCAATAGTGGCGATGATTCTACAGTCGAATTTCGTTTTCACAAGCCTCAGTCTTGTGATATCATACTTTTGCCCAACCTCCAGCTCTGACATCCTTTTCATTGGTAGATTATTATCCAAACGGCTGGTGCTGTTAAGGCTGCTGAAGTCCATCTGCACAAAATGAATAATTCGAAATTAGTTTTTATATTATAATTAAATATGATTATCGTGTAACGGGATTCTTACCTTGTTCGAAAGAGTTTGCAGATTCGAATATACGAGGAAGATGTGTTAATGGTGAGAAGTCGAAATGCACGGATGCAGCTCCCTGCGAGCTCCTGACTTTTAAACCATCATCCCCCGCCATCGAGACATGTGGGGAGGATTTTTTATGCCCCTCCTCTAAATACCAGTTTTTCAACCTCTGAACGTTCTCGAAGGCGCAATGGTAGCCTCCGAATACATCGCCATGACAGTCCCCATGCCAGCGATATACACGCGATTCCAATCGTAGTATTCGAAAATTCGGACAGCCCAGCTCGTCCAAATCAATCACCGGTTTCGAGTCGTCATTGAGGATTTTTTCGATCCAGAGTTTCTTCTCCAATCCCTTCACATAAATGCGCCTCGCATCTTGTGCAACTTTTCTCACAGTTTTCACTACATCCCTATACGGTGTTTCTCCCGCGATCCAGGGTATTCCATGATGACGCCATGTCAGCCACGAATTGAGATTTTTATACTCGCGTGAGAGAGTCACCCAAGAGCATGGTGCTTTGAAGAGAATGCGTATGATATCCTGCTGATATTCCTCATGCGCGCGAATGCTTATTGCAGCCAGCTCTTTTATTACAAATTTATCACTGAATCGTCCAAAACCTTGTAGATCTAATATTAGCTCCATATTGACGATTTCGTGTGCGATCTCAAGCAAAGCCGGAAATTGACTGAGCTGATGATTTATTGCGTGGGATCGATATGCGTGCAGGTGTGCAGATGGTACCGTGTGAAAAAAAAAAAAAAAATGCAAAAAAAAAAAAATTCAGGTGTTCCAAACAATCTTTGTGTTTACAAATTTCTAACGTTTTCGAGCGACGAAAGGATGTGAAAAACTCTGAATGATGTTTATTGTTTAATCCTTTTGAGGCTTACCGACTTTTATAGGTGCAGGTGGGATCTTTAGATTATTGCGATCTTTGTGTTTACAAATCCTAGCATTTTCGAGTTGCGAAAGGTGTGAAAAACTTCTAAACGATATTTATTGCTCGATCCTTGGAGACCTGCCAATTTTATGGGGGCCTAGGTGGGATCTTTTGATTATTGTAATCTTTTGTAAAATCCTAGCGTTTTCGAGCGGCGAAAGGATGTGAAAACTCTGAATGATATTTTATTACTTGATCCTTTGAGATTTGTCGATTTTATGGGGGCCAGGTGGGATTTTTGATTATTGCAATCTTCGTGCTTTGCGGAATCTTAGCGTTTTCGAGCGACGAAAGTACAGTGAAAAAAACTTCTAAATGATATTCACCACCAAATCCTTTGAGACTTGCCCATTTTTATGAGTTGAGGTGGAGTCTTTTGTGTCCTGTTCTCGGGTTGGTTAGGCTTGATTTCATTTCGAATTGGGGGTGGTATGCAGCCGATAGGATTGCAGCCCAACCCCACCAGATCGGTTTGAGAAAAGCATACAATTTTCAGTTTGAAAATATCGGTGAAGAGTGGAAGATCATTGAATAGCGGGAAAAAGTATCAAGGCGAAGAAATAGACGGAGAAGAAGAATTTTAAAAACTAAACGCGTGAAAAAAGGTATGTTGTGTTAGCATTGAATACTCAAATTTCAACAGATTCTAAACATAAGAATATGTGATCAATCCAGATGAATCCGACTCGCGGGAGAGTTTCACAGCGGGCGGCTCAGCTGCGACGGAGGGCCAACTTGAGGATGCGATTCCTCCGGAACGCTCAGCTTGTGTTGCGTATTTTGCGCGAGCAGAATGTGGATGAGCGCTTCGTGGTCGAAACGTCAAGCATCCATTTCGAGATGATAGAGAGCATCACGAGGCAATATGAGATAAGTGATAATTGGGCAAGGCGTGCTGCAGCGACCGAAAATGCTGCACAATCGACCGTCCAATGTGCGGATATAACATCTTCCACGCAAGAAGATGAGGAAGATTCGGGTGCGGAGACGGTGCACATTGATAGGGGGAGAAGTCGATCGCGATCATTCGGTTCGGACTCATCAAGATCGAGTCCCGAATCACCATCGTCATCGAGGTCCTCATCCCCGGATATACCACCGCCGCCGGGGGTGATTCCACTCGAACAGCTTCATATTCGCGAATATGGTTTTGAGTGACCCGTCGATCGGTAAGTTCATGTCATTTCCAATACATACCGTTCGGTTAATTAAAAAATACCTGTATGTTTCAGATGATCGTCACCCGGTTGTAAATATATAGCTTAAGTTGAAATTAGATATATGTATACATAGTTTAAGTTAGTTTTTAAGAAAATTGTCATTTTTAGAATATAGGTTAGACTTAAGACATAAGAAAATAAACGCATATATATTATTAGATAATTCGCGTCATTGATTGCATATATAACACCCTGTCACACTTTAAGCATTTCAGCTAGTACAATTCGTATATATAAGCTAAGAATTAGATATTTAAGCCATCTTGGATCGATTGTCGGTAAGAAAAAAAGGATCGGTAATCGTTACCATGATCCGAATCGTTAGTGGCGCCATCGCAAGACGGAAAATTGCAGGAGAATTGCAGCCATCAGACTATCGGTAACTGATGATCGGATCGTTACCATCGGACTATCGGTAACTAATGATCGGATCGTTACCATCGGACTATCGGTAACTAAAGATCGACAATCCATAGTGGCGCCATCGCATGACGGCAAATCGCAACCATCAGATTGTCGGTAAGCGGAGATCGGCAATGCAGGATTCTCGATCCTTACCATCGGAATATCGGTAACAAGCGGCAGTGGCGCCATCGCACGACGGAAAATTGCAGCCATCCGATTGTCGGTAACAAAGATCGACGATCGGTACCCAAATCGTTACCATCCGACGGTCGGTAACTTACCCCGCACGGCCGGTAACTTACCATCACAACTCGGCCGGTAAAGAAGTCTTGGTCCAGAACTGTCATATATACACTACTTACATGATCATGCATGAGCTCAGATATGATCGTACATGGTCATATATAATCGGATCTAAAAGTGTAGTGAAGGATTATCATTGAAAAAATACTCAGATATGATCATATCTATTCATGTATGATTATTAGAGGTATTCAAAAATTTTCGATGTTCAAATTTTTCACTTCTCAGGGTCTAAAAAGTTGGTTTATAATTTGAGAATGACTGTCTCCAAATGTGCCTGTCGACGGACAATTCACCACGCGGCTCATCACTTGTTTGTATTTTCCATTTAAATAGCACATGAAATTTTTTTCATGTCTAATTTCACGATTTCAGGACATGTATAAGACCTAACAGGTGACGGAAGAGCGAGATTAAAGATGAAAACTGTAAGCGAGGGCGATGAAGGCGAAAACTGTATTTTCCAATTAAATCATTTCTATAAGCAGATTTTTTTTTCTTTTTCTGCTCATTTCTGAGGTTTTATATCCCTAACAGCACCGAGACATTGCAGCAATTGGCAATATTGCGGTTATATTGCGCAATGTTGCTGCAATGCCCCTGCAATGTTGCTGCAATGTCTCTATGTCCGCTTTTCATTGCATAACATTGCAATATTCCTGCAACATTCCCTGCTTAAAAAAAAATGATTCAAACCAATGGAAGGTTTAGTATGGGTCGTAATCGGATTTCTGTGTTCGAAATTTTCTATTCACAGACTAATCATTTTTATTTATGTGGGTCACCCATCCAAATTGTGATCGCAAATGATATTGCTTAACTTCGTTGATCAACTGACGTCCGGTGTCGATCTGGATCTAATCGTCGCCTGTTACAATCTTTAACACTTTTCGACTCAATAGGTAAACTTCGATTCGTGAGGATTGACATCAATATGTACGTAACTGTAACTGTTGACTCGTGGCGGGTTAATTTTCAGTGAAATAAAAATAAATGATTAAATCTAGTGATAAATTCTGTCACCATATGGCCTTCAAGTTACAGTTAATTATGAGCGTCCGTTTTTTTCCGTAATTATTTTGTCCGTTTGATTAATACATGGAAAATTGACTTCTTTTGTTTAAATTCGTATAATTTCCGTTTTATATTACATAAAAAAAAAAAGGATTCAGAATTTATGGACACCATCTTTGTAGGTTCAATAAAATTTTGGCCATCGTAGATTTTTCTTTTCCGAACTCCGAATATGCTTTGAGAAGAACTAAAAATTGAAAATCGGAGCGGTCTAATATATATACAGGGTGATTCAGATTTCGTGACGAATCTCTTGATGGGTTAATCCTTGTCAAAATTGGGATCGAAAATTCCTTGGCCATTTTTCTGAAAAGTGTTTTTTTTTTTTTTTTTCCTTGGAACGATAACACATCTTTTTTAACATCTTTTACCAAATAAGAAACTTTCACTGAGAAATCTCTCTAATGTTGGAAAAAAAAGAACACAACTCATTGGCATCATATGGGATTCTTTAGAATTGACAAATGATGTAGAAAAAAAAAAAAAAAAATTATTTGTCGGAAAAAAAAATTCCAAGGAAAAAAATCATTTTTCAAGAAAAATGGCTGAGGAACTTTCGATCCTAATTTTGACGAGGGTTAACCCCTCAAGAGATTCGTCACGAATTCTGAATCACCCTGTATATATACATATACCTATATATATATTATAAATATAACATGCGTGAATATATAAATATAACAAAGTTGTATTGCAGGAACCTTGCGGCAACATTGCAATGCAATGTTGCAAATGTTATATTGTAGAGATCTTGCAGCAACATTGTAGTGCAATGCAATGAAAATGAAATTTAGTAATGTTGCTGAGACATTGCTGCAACGTTCCGTGCTGTTAAGGATATGTCCTGAAATCGTGCAACATTCATCTAGAGAAAGACATTCCTTATGATTGAATTTTTGATGCGATTAGACATGAAAAAATTTCATTTGCTATTTAAATGGAAAATACAAATGAGTGATGAGCCGCGTGGTGAATTGTCCGTCGACAGGCACATTTGGAGACAGTCTTTCTCAAATTATAAACCAACTTTTTAGACCCTGAGAGGTGAAAAATTCGAACATCGAAAATTTTTGAATACCTCTAATGTTTATATATGAGCTCATATATGACGTTATGTGTAATCATGCATCATTTTGTATGAAAATATCTGTAGCTGTATATACGGAAAAAATGCCCAGATATGATCATAACTATTGAGAAAAAAATGAAATAAAAAAATATACATAACGTATAAATTTAACTGTTATACATACGAATAGTTTTGCATGCATGTGCAAATATTATAATGTCCGGGTGCATAAAGCTAAAGTTTTTAAATGTCATGGTATTAATAATTAGTAATTATATATGGCTATATACAATTATATTGGCAGTTTAAAATTGCAATGCGAGACCTGGTGGTCGCTTCGTGAACCAATTGTAATGGTGGATGTAACAGTACAAACGGTACAAACGTCAATGTTTTTCTACGTAAACGAACTAGTTCTACAATAATAATTAGTAATAATTAAATACATTTAAAGTGGAGTTGAAATAACTCGGAGAAATTCGTTCGGAAACATAGAGATTGTTGATAAACAATCTGAAAAACACAAAAAAACCTACTGTAACGTTGGAAGAAACGCCCTGTATTTTATTAGAATATATAAAATGATATCGCTTCTCATCTAGAAGTTATGAGATAAAAGATGAACTTTTAGAAATATATGAATTAGATTTGTTTTGTAAACAAGTATTATTGTAAACAAAAGTTAGTCTTGATCTTGCTTTCGGCTTGTCAAGACCTGTATTTGCATTTCTCAAAATACAACATTTTACTATTGCTTCACTTAATTTCGTGTCGACTTTCTTTATTCATCTCGAGAACCCACAACTTTTATTTAAACTTGGATTCACAATTCTACCAACAATTTCACAATTTATTATTCGAATCCCTTCAAAAATTACACTACGTTCTGTCCTTCAATCATATACCGTGACGACAGCGTAGCCTCGGTAAAGGCACCAAGTGCGTTTAATTTCAAAACCGGCATTATTCATCTGTCTGATTATTAATTATTTTCGGTTTTGTGCATCACTCCCATATAAACATATGCGAAATTGTACTGTTGCATCGGCCATATTGTTCTCGCGACACTAGCGCCGCTCGACCCGCGGTGGTAGTTTTCATTGCCAATATAGCCATATATGGTCATATAGAGACAAATTTCGTTCATGATCATATATGATGAGGTCATATATGATTATTTATGTTCATATACGATCCATTTTTTCCCGGGGTAACTTGGTTAAAATATGTAATACTCGTTCAGTTTTCTTACGTGTTATTGAACGTTTCTATATAGAGAGGTCCATTTCAAGAATAGCAATTAATTATCACTAGGCTGACATGATCACCTCCGCAATTTAGTGCTACAAGGAGATCTGGATATGATATTACCATCAATCCAGAGTGCTTCTTAAAAGGACTCGCTATGCACTGTGACGTTGCAGATTAGCTGCCGTCACTAGAGCCCTTCTGGCATGTATTTTATTAGTAATATCGAGAGAGAGAGAGAATATCGCCGTCTAGACCCTCGGGATACAAGTGACACACCTGTTTTATAAGCAATAGAATTAGACTAATTTGAAGAATTTTTCTGTTAATGTACCGCGAGAGAAAGAGAGAGAGAGCAGATACAGAAGATGACGACTTCCGAACTTCCGCTACAAGAACTTCCGCTCCGGAGAGGCTACCGACGGTATGCAGTCCAGTACGGCGCCGTGCTCAGGATAGTACCGCAACATCTACGGGGAGGGATGTAGACCTTGGAGAATTATCGCTAGGGAGTGAACAGGGTCCCCATAAGACCTCCTGCCAGCCGATGCATCTTGTCACCCAGCATCTGACTGTTACGTCGAGTGCAGTCAGCTTATATCGCCCGATCCAGCAATCAGAAGACGACGTCACGCAGAGTCCATACCTGGACGAGTGACGTAACGTATCGCCAGAGGACATCCTACGTAAAGGTGGACGAGTATCGCGTCCTACGTGCTCTGTCAGGTCACGAAGAGGTGGCGACCCAGATGGGACACCTAGACCTGGCAGAAGTCTGCAGTAGGTCATCTAGCACAGGGATTACCGCTGCAGAGGACATCCCGAGGGATGGATATCGCCTGGATCGGAAAAGCTCAACGAGAACCAAGGTCACACCCTCCCGCCAGCCATCTCGCAGCTGAGATACCGCAGAACGGTGGTTCTGTCGCTGTGAAGCGCGTGAAGTAACGCCTGACGCCCGGCAATAAGATTACGCTTCGAACTGGTCAACTGACGAGTTGACTGTTCGAACTTTGTCGCTCGCAGGACCAATCAGACGATTAATTGGTCCTGATAGGTTCCCCACCTTGACCTACCTCACTGGGAGCCAGCTCGCCAAATTGTCTACGGAGAATCTTCACTTCTACGTCCCGCTTGTCGCCATAACGACGTGCTATAAACTCTCTCTCGCCTTAGTTAATAAATCCTAGTTTCCGCTTTAGAGCAATCAGTTAAGTTAAGTTAAAGTTAAGTTAGTGTGTGCCAAAAGAAGCTCACCACTAAGGTAAGGTCTTTATGATCACTACTTGCTAGAAACATCCACAAAAGCTACCGCTGAACTCTTATTTGATTTGAATTCAGTAAAAGCACTTCATAGTTGCCTTCAGCCATTTTGATTATCTTTACGCCTGGGTATATTTCGCTAATTAGTCTGCTTAATTTGCTTATGATCTGCTAACGCTTATTTGATTGCTTATTCTGATCTAAATTCTCGCTTGAGAATATTCTGTATCTCATATTTCGCTATCTTTGATTTATTATAATATATTTGAGTAATACGTAGTATAATATCGCATGGTGTGTCGCTTGTAATCCAACTCCCCGAGGGTTGGCTGACGTAGAAAGTCATAGTATTAAGTTGTTCATTTCTTGTTCTATTTTAAGTTGTTCTAAGTTGTTCCTTTCTAGTTCTATTTTATTCTATTTCTTTATTATCTTAGTATTTTAAGTATCTCTGCTATCTTTGAATATCTGTGTTATCTTTGAATATCTGTGCTATCTTTGAATATCTTTGCTATCTTTGAATATCTGTGTTATCTTTGAATATCTGTGCTATCTTTGAATATCTTCGCTATCTTTGAATATCTTTGTTATCTCTGATTATCTTTGTTTTATTTGATTAATTTGCTATCTTGAGTCTTGTGTAATATTTAAGTAATTTCTTATCTAATATCGATTAATAGCTCGTTTAATTACCGCCGTAGAGTCGCTATAAAAAGAGAATACATCTCAATTAATTAATTTGAGGCTGATTAAGCGAGGTATTATGGTCACCTGTATCTCCTAGAATTCATAAGTTCCCTTGTATTTGCGAATTTGGTCTACAGTATTTGTCGAGTCGTTTATATTAGTTATTGCGTTAATTATCTTTGAATCATTATTATAAATACCGCTAGCTCGCCGCTATTAGAAAATTTGCCGAGAGTATCGTATCGCTCGGTGATACGCAGCCTGAAAAGTAGAGTACCTTGCATTGTATCGCTTCTACGGCGTTAGCTAGCTAACCGGCGTGTTTATGTTTTTTATGTTACCGCTGAGACGCAATAAGACTCACTAATATTATATTCTTTGTTCCGCATTATTCCAACGCTGTCTATTACTTGAATACTATTCTGTACTATTATTTTGAAAACTATCTCTGTGTAAACTGAATATCTGTCATTATCTTTGAACTCGGTCATTTGTGTTTGATCACTTTTATATTATACTTATCTACGGAACAATATACGGGATCGTTAGATTCCATTGAAGGAACTTTTATATCTGGTGTTCTATATTTTATTTGACTAATTGTTAAGGTGAATCCACCCACTCTACCCTTATCGCAGAAAATCTGAGTTAGCTGACGCTTTAAGGCCGTCGTTCCGGCAGTTTAGTAGTATCTTTGAATATCGCATTTGTTAGTAGATTTTTGTGAAAAACGACACATCAGTGTCTGGCGCCCAACTCTCTATATCTTAGTCTTTTGTCAAATTATCTTTATCAAGGAACGCCGTAGGGTGCGGAGTTAGAGCTCTGGAAAACTCCGTTACAGCACATTTCATGCACAGAGGACTTTCGCTTCGACCTCTGAATCTCTAGAATTGAGTAGATATAGTTCAGATAGAATACATCACTTGGAAGTTAGGCGATGTGTGGTAATTTGATTAGTAGTAGATGGGATAACCCTCACCATGGTATGATGTTAGTGGGGAGTAGGATTGTAGGCGCGCTGTTAACATTAAGTTCTACTCTACATGTCGATCTATCAAAACAGCTTGCTATAAAGTGGTCTGAACATATAATACTTTTTTCGCAGGGATTCCAGCAGCATTCCTTGATCTTACGTACCCAGTTTACCCATTGCTCTGCTATAGCAGGATTTTTTTTGAACGGAAATCAATTGCATAAAATAATTACATTTTCGCGTAAATTTACACAACCTGTAAGAACGCCTGTAATCTAACTGCATATTTTCTGTGAGGAAAATTGAAAATTAAACATAATTTACCTATGAAAACTCTTTTTTGAACTTCGACCGGTCCGAGTTGAACAAATCATACATACACCCATTATTTTATGTTGATGGTGTCAAGTGTATGGGTTAGTGTTGGCTGAATGACGTTAGGTATGAAGCAAATTTCATGCGCCTGAAGTTGAATTTTGGGCGTCAAAGATGGCGTCGATTCTCGGTTCAATTAGGAACCACGGGTGCCAGGCTATCCGCCATTCCAGTTATATATACAGGGTGGTCCATTTTAATTGATGCAGGCGAATATCTCGAAAACTAACAATTATAAAAGAAAAAGTTTTATACAAAACTTGAAGGGTTTCGGGGGGGAAAGATAATGCTGATATGTGTTGACTTGTGGACTTCGCCAATTCCGAGATTTCGCAAGCAACTTCGGATTTTAGATAGGGAACACATGTTTTGGTTTGGGGCATCTGATAGCGCGACCATAGACTCATTCAAACACGCAAGCAAAAAAAATTGGAAAAAAAAAATTTTGCAAAAAAAAATTGGAATAAAAAATTTCGCGAAATTTTTTTTTTTTGCAAAAGATTGCTTTTTTGTCCCCAGCTTTCGAACACATTCATTGTTTATCACTCTAGCTCAAAATTTCTCTCGCCAATTTTGAAATTGGAAAGTTTGAATGTACCAGATTAATAAAAAAAATAATTCGTAGATTCGTAGAAAATCTCTTTTCGAAAAGTTTTGGAAGAAAAACATTTGAATCGAAGTATTGTTACAAAAAAAAAAAAAAAACGTTGATAAAGAGAAAAAAAAAAAGAATTTATTAAAAATTGAAATTAAAAAGATAACAAAACCTTTACATATCCGCAGGTTTGACGTTGGTGTAGAGGCTCAAGTCCGACATGAGCTGGAAGATGTTGTCAGTATAATTATGTCGGACGAACTAAGGCGGTTAGTTGTTTGCGTTATTGATCTACGATTTTTTGTTTTACTAATCTGGTACATTCAAACTTTGAAATTTCAAAATTGGCAAGAAAAATTTTGAGCTAGAGTGATAAACAATGAATGTGTTCGAAAGCTAAGGACAAAAAAGTAATCTTTTGCAAAAAAAAAAAAAAAAAAATCGCGAAATTTTTTATTCCAATTTTTTTTGCAAAATTTTTTTTTTTCCAATTTTTTTTGCTTGCGTGTTTGAATGAGTCTTTGATCGCGCTATCAGATGCCCCAAATCAAAACATGTGTTCCCTATCTAAAATCCGAAGTTGCTTGCGAAATCTCGGAATTGGCGAAGTCCACAAGTCAACACATATCAGCATTATCTTTCCCCCTCGAAACCCTTCAAGTTTTGTATGAAACTTTTTCTTTTATAATTGTTAGTCTTCGAGATATTCGCCTGCATCGATTATAATGGACCACCCTGTATATATATCAGTGGTGAAAATCAACAAAGATGTAAAGTGGATGGGCGAGTTATTGAGAGCTCAATCCACCCGTAGCTCGCATTCGAAAACTCCCCAAAAATTAACGAATCTGCGAAGTGCATAGTACCAAATAAAAATAGACTTGTGGTTTTTACTGTTCTTTTCATCATTGTACTTTTCTTTGTATGTAGAAGAAAAAAAAATAGTTTGCAACTCTTCGGGGTTGATCGAACTAAAGTCGCAACGTCGGGTTTCCTTGGAGATGATCGAGTTGATCGACAAAAATGAAAATAATTCGCAATTCTTCGAGGTTGAACGAACTGAAGTCGCAACGTCGCATTTCCTTGGAGATGATCGAGTTGATCGACAAAGATGAAAATAGTTTGCAACTCTTCGGGGTTAAACGAACTGATATCGCAACGTCGCATCTCTTTACAGAGCTGATCGAGTTGAACGAATCAAAGTCGCAACGTCGCATCTCCTTGGAGATGATCGAGTTGATCGACAAAAATGAAAATAATTCGCCATTCTGCGGGGTTGAACGAATCAAAGTTGCAGTTTCACATCTCCTTGCAGAGTTGATCGAACTGCACATAACGTGGGAGATATTATCAATTAGCCTCCTCGTGGCGTCTCCTGGGAATGCTCGGGATACCTGAGCAGCTAATAATTGATAAATTGACACTTATAAGGGAGGTTGGGGCAAAATGGACCCCGTGGGGCAAAAAAGTTGATATGCATACTCAAGTTTTTTATTCGTCAATCGTTTTTTTTTTTAGTGGTCCATTTTGCCCCAGCCTCCCCTATGTATAATATGTATTTCAAAAACTAGAATAATCAATGTTTTTTTATTAACGTGGAATTTTCGGCGAACAGAGTCATTCATGGCTGTGAAATATATCTATTACGCTTGTATAAAAAAATGTGAATCATATTCAACGGAACTTGTGTAGTACCTAGATAGTAATGGTGATTGCAGTCAGGCACTTTTTAAGGACGCGAATTTTAACTAGGGAACAGTAATTTTAGAATCAATACTCTTAAAATCGAAGATGAATACAATTAATTCCTGACTAATCACAAAACAGAATTAATTAGGATAGACAACTTGCTAATTCAAAATAGTATCGATTGAAGACTGAAACACGTCAATATTGCCACGTTCATGGTTCTGATAATAGTATATTGTGTACCAAGGAGGCAAAGAAGGTCTTTTAACGTCGAGCGTAAATTTGCAATACGAGTCGTAGACGAGTCGAAGACGAGTCGGCGTAAAAGACCTTCGCCTCCTTGGTACACACGATATTTTATACAACAAGAGCATGTTTTACAAGTTCATGCTCGATCCGGTACACAAAGCAGACGGACTACATACAATACAGTGTTGCCAATGGCGTAGCATCGTAGTACTCGACGGGGGACAAAAAATTCCTCATTTCCCAACACAAATCCTCACAGTCGTGTGCGCGGGCATATATGACTATTCAAAAAAGAAGCGCGAATTTTGATAGACATATTACACAAAATTTATTTTCATGTATCGTGTTTATATCAAATGATGAATAGCAATAGCGCGCAGAGGCATGATGCTGAAGTTCGTAACGTTAATGCAACAAAATATTCGCCAAAAAATTCTCAAATTCAAGGCTCGAATGTTTCAAACGGATCAAGAACAGTGCATAATTCCTCAAATTGTGTGAAACATGTTTATCTCGCATATTTTACAATTCAAACAACATTTAAATCAGGAAATATTGCATTTCTTCAGCGAATATTCTGTTACGTTGACGTTACGAACTTTAACCTCATGCTGAGGCTGGGAATATTTTTATTCTTACAGATTCATTACATATAAAATATAAATGAACTTTTTCAATCATAGTGAAAATACGTTTCGTTTATTTGGTGATAGTCCAATTCTTGCACCGAAGCATTGCCTTTGTAGGCTCGAACTTGATGACCCCTTGTTCAGCGTCAATTCCTTGCTTCGTATAAATGAGTGCTGCTACTACGTTCCACCGGGGCAGAGTTCAAACGGGGTGAGCCAATCAGGAAGGAGATTCGAGAAGAAAATAGGGAATTTCTCTCCAAAACTTATTCCCGATTAGCTAACCCCATTTGACTCTGCCCCGGTGGAAACGCAGTCACGGGCAAGAAGCGAGAAATTTTAAAAATGAAAAAATATTTTTGAGAAAAATATCTCAATTCCTCAAAATTACTCGCGCATTTCATTCCTCACAGTTCCCTCGCACAAGGGTCAAATTCCTCGCATTTTGAGGAATTACTCGCAATTCGGTAACGCTGATACAATAACAACACGGATCTCCAACGCTACGGCGCATGCGCGGAGCACGTCAGAGACCACTTTTAACTCCTAGGACTTAAAAGTAGCTAAAAGTAGACTCTGCACATGCGCATTCGTAGACCCGCTCAGCTGTCGCTAAAACGCCTACTTTGTGTACCGAAATCGAGCATGAAAAACGCGTAAAACGCGTGAACCGGAACGCTTCGCGTCGTGACCCAGGCTCACAATTAAGGAAAATCATCAATCTCGCCCCCATACCACCTAGTGGGCGGATTCTCGGACGGAATTCATACATTTTATGAAAAAAAAATTAATAATTCGGTCACTTCGACTCTCCGAAAATTTTTGCGTGACTCTATTACAGTCACTCTACCTTGTGAATAGCCACAACGAATTTTCATATATTATTTGTAATGTTTTAGGTGGCAGCTTATTAACCGGTTGAGTGGTAGACCCTTTTTCTAGTTTTCTGACCAAAAGTGGTACGTTGCAGTTCTTTTTCAGAATACATACGAATATGTTTTCTAGGGGTTTTTGGGGTCGCTGATTACGAATGCGTTATCAGAATTTTGAAATCCCAAGATGGCGACCCGGGACTGCGCATGCGCTCTAGCAAATTCGATATAACTTTGACTATTCGGTCTAAAAATCCCTACTCGGGGGTTTTTGCGGTCGCTGATCACGAATTCGTTATCAGAATTTCGGAATTCCAAGATGGCGTCCCAGTACTTCGCATGCGCACTAGGAAACTCGATATAACTTGGACTATTCGGTTTGAAAATCCCTACTCGGCGGTCTTCGCGATACTTTCTCGGTTATTGAACTATCAAAAGTAATTCAAACTGACACAACTCATTCTAACCCAATCCAACCCAACAGAGGGGTCGGTTGGGTTACGTTAGGTAAGGCTGGATTAGGTTAGCTTTGATCGGATAAGTGGGGTTGGTCTAGTTTAGGAGAGGGCGAAAAAAGGGATTTTCAGACCGAATAATCAAAATTATATCAAATTTGCTAGAGCGCATGCGCAGTACTGGCTGGCCATCTTGGAATTCCGAAATTCTGATAACGTATTCATGATCAGCGACCGCGAAAACCCCCGAGTAGGGATTTTTAGACGGAATAGTGAAAGTTCTATCGATTTTGCTAGAGCGCATGCGCAGTACTGGCTCGCCATCTTGGAATTTTGAAATTCTGATCCCGGATTCGTGATCAGCGACCGCGAAAATGGTTATATAACAATTTGTGTGCAAATCGGTTGATATTTGAGCAAGTAATTCAAATTTGTACATATATGATCCATTACCACTGCAGGGACCTTTTTTTTTTGTACATATATGATCCATTACCACTCAATCGGTTAAATAATAACTCTATACATCACTAATAATAGAAATAATACTTTATTTAATATAGTATACAGTATGTGCGTCTACAATGGTCAACACCCGTAGGCCAATTGCCTGACCGGCGCTGTTTACTTCAACTTATACTAGTCATGTCTTAAAGACTACAATTTCTCCCTTTTGAAATAATGTTACCCTCCGTTTTTCAAACGATTTGAACGGCGTGATGTAATCTTTGATTCGTTCGTTTTTTCCGTTTGATTCTTTGTATCATCGGTCGCAGGAGCGTATTGGATAATCTGATCAACATGTCGTTTCCATATTTTATCAGGTGCGACCTTCACTTGATACGTTACCAGTGTTAATTTCTTTACTATCGTCCCTGATATACGTTTTTGACTTCTAACGCTGAAATCTTCAGTCATTACAGCGTCACCTATTTGGAAATCAACCTTTCGACTGCCCTTTTTACTCACTCTCTGCGCGGACTGCTGTTTCTCCACGCTATGCAAGACATTCGGGCGTAATAGGTCAAATCTAGTTTTAATTTCCCGCTTGTACATCATAAACGCTGGTGATCTACCGGTTGTACAATGTTCGATCGATCGATAATCGAATAAGAAGAGATTAACTGCGTAGTCGAGAGCTTTACCGGTTTGAACAATTTTATCTACCTTATCTTACAAGTCCCTACAAAGTTTTCAGCTGCACTATTTGTTGCTGGATGATGAGGTGCTGTAAAACTCTGCCTAATCCCATTTATTTTGCGAAATTCTTGAAATTCTTTACTTGTCAATTGAGTACCGTTGTCGGTAACTAGGTGTCTTGGTAACCCGAATCGAACCAACACTTTCTTGACTTCTTCAATTACCCTCGGTACAGTAATACATTTATTCATGTCAATGACTTTTGGCCATTTCGAATACGCATCAACAATTATCATAAATATGTGCCCATGAAATGGACCAAGAAAATCAATATGAATCCTACTCCAACAATTATCTGGATACGGCCATGGCGTTAATGGAACATTCGGCGGTTTCTTTCGTTCTTGCACACATACTCTGCATGCTCTCGATACGTTCTGGATATCGTTATCAATATTCGGCCACCACACGTAACTTCTCGCTAACATTTTAATCTTCACCACGCCAAAATGCGAGGCGTGTAATTCGCTTAGAACATTGTTTTTCATTGATTCCGGTATTACTATGCGGTACCCCCATAACAAGCATTCCTTCTCGACACACAACTCGTCTCATTTCGAATAGAATTTCTGTTCAGTCTCACTCAACTCGTTTACACTCGGCCATGTACCGTTTACATATCGAACTATCTTATTTAACGCTTTATTTTGCTTTGTTTCTTTGGCAACTTCTACCGCGCTCAGTGTTTGTAACGACTCTGAGACATAGTTTATCGCTGGAAATTTATTATCAAACACTGGAGTTGCATCATTGATTGGAAGTCGTGAGAGTGCATCACAGTTGCCGTTTTGCTGTGATTTAATATGTTCAATAGTGTAATTGAATCTTGACAGGAAGTATGCCCATCTTTGCAGCCTACTTGCAATAGTTAAGGGGGGGGTTTACCCAATCAGTTATCGATTTGTCTATTTTCTCCGAAACGGGGTAATCAATCGACTTATCCTTTCGGCAGCCGATGTTTGACGAGTAATGAGTTCGAACTGGTACGTTTTATCGAATGAAATCGGGATTTTTTAATTTTTTTCGATCGAAAAGTATTGGCGTACCATTTATTGCGACTTATATCAAAGCCCACGCATCAAAAATGCAAAATCGACTTCCTGAGCCCGATTCTGTGAGAAATTCTGAACATAACCATCCCAAAACATCTTTGTTTTCGACAACGATAAAGGTGGAAGTTGTATTCCACGTTTTTGTGGTAATTTTCGCGATTGTCAGAGACTGGGGGCGGCCATTGTCGCTACAGCTGCTGATATAACGCGGTGGTTCCCAGAATGCCCGTGAGATGTCGCTACGCGCCCATCTGAACCATAGAGATATTATAGATAGAGTAGGGGAGACAGGCCTCAAGCTGTCCCGCAAATAAAAAGAGAGAGGTGTACGACGGTACCGTATCTATCTCTTTCTATCCGCGCATGCGCAGTAAGCGCAGAAAGGGAATAACAGTGGGAATAACAATAAGCTGTCTCTTTGGGCGCTCACTGCGCATGTGCCAGTAGAGAGAGATGGATACGGTACCGTTGTATACCTCTCTCTTTTTACTCGCGGGACATTTCCACTTGCACGCAGCCCTATGTCTCCCCTACTCTATCTATAATATCTCTGTGATCTGAACTTCATCCTTTTACTATAGTATAGTATACTTTTACGGTGACATCGCACGGGTGTTCTGGGAACCACAGCATTATATCAGCAGCTGTAGCAGCTGTAGCGGCAATGGCCGCCCCCAATCTCTGACAATCGCGAAAATTACCACAAAAACGTGGAATACAACTTCCACCTTCATCGTTGTCAAAAACAAAGATGTTTTGGGATAGTTATGTTCAGAATTTCTCACAGAATCGGGCTCAGGGAGTCGATTTTGCATTTTTGATGCGTGGGCTTTGATATAAGTCGCAATAAATGGCACGCCAACACTTTTCGATTAAAAAAAATAAAAAAATCCCGATTTCATCCGATCAAACGTACCAGTTCGAACTCATTACTCGTCAAACATCGGCTGCCGAAAGGACAAGTCGATTGATTACCCCGTTCCGGAGAAAATAGACAAATCGGTAACTGATTGGGTGAACCCCCCCCTTAACGGAATTTCTTGTTTTGGACCAAAAATAAAAACTAAAGGCTTATGATTTGTTCTCAACGTGATCTCTTTGCCAAAAACATAATTATAGAATTTCTTGAACCCAAATACAATTGCACTTGCTTCTTTATCAATGATTGCGCGATTCACTTCTTTTTCCGGTATTATTTTAGACGCGAACGCTATTGGTCTCTCTGTACCGTCTTCGTATCGGTGTGATAAGATCGCTCCTAATCCGT
Source organism: Tenthredo mesomela (assembly GCA_943736025.1). Lineage (NCBI taxonomy): Eukaryota > Metazoa > Arthropoda > Insecta > Hymenoptera > Tenthredinidae > Tenthredo > Tenthredo mesomela. The sequence continues at coordinate 12,815,118 of OX031021.1, read as the reverse complement.
ACGTGGATGCATCGCAAGACAAAATCAAATCGGTGTTTGGATCATAATGCGCCAATACTCGTGGTGATACTAACTCCGCTTTGACCCACGCAAATGCTTTGTCGCATTCTTTCGTCCAATTAAAGTTATCTGCCTTCGTGCAATCATACAGGCATTTTAATTTTTCTGCTCTCTCGCTGGCAAAAATCTCGCGTAATAAGTGATTAAGCCCAGAAATGAATCTAATTGTTGTTTATTTGTGGGCGTTGGTGCTTCTATCATTGCTTTGACTTTTGTTTTTGATTTGTGGAGCCCGTTCTTGTCTATAACGAAACCCAATATTTCTAGTTTCGCTTTAAAAAAATCACATTTTTTTATACTTACTTTGAACCCGCAGTCTTCAAGCCTTCTGAATACGATATTCAGTGTTTCTAAATGCTCTTAAGGTGAAGTGAAACGTTTGTCAGAACCTCGAAAACGGGAATCGTGAATTCTCCGGAACTACTGAATCAATCGCGATGAAACTTTGAGGGATTACACATAATTGTGGCAGAAAGTGGCTGATTATTTCACTTTTCCAAAATTTGACAAAAATTTTTACAGATTGACGTACCGACCACATAAATCGCGAGATTATTCACTGTTGCCGTAGATAATCGCATTTTCCCGATAATTAGCCACTCCGCAATTAAAAACCACACACTTTGAGCCTAATCCCGTGTCATTTGATGGAGAAATGGCTGAGAATTGACGATTCTCCGTTGCTCATAACTAAAAAACCGATATTCAGTTGAGATCACAACCCTTATCTACATTTAGTCGAGATCACAGCCTGTATCGAAATTGCAGCCAGTATATTTGCAAATAATCTAGCGGTGGACAGAGGTACCAAACGTTCGGTAGTTCTGTTTTACCGCGGTGCAAGGCACCCGGCCGTGGCCTTGAAACGTTTCACTTCACCTTAAGGTTCACCTTAAGGTTCACCCCCCCGGGGGGGGGGGGGGGGGGGGGGGGGGGTAGGGTATTTTAATTTTTTTTTTTAATTTTTTTTTTATTTTTTTAAATGAATGTATAACATTTGAAGAATATTGTGTCGAAATTTCAAGTAAATCTGAGCAAAATTGACGAAGTTATGAGCGTTAGCATAGTACGTTGCACCGCCCGACTTGCACAGTTGCCGCTCGGCTGCCCGCAGCACCTCCTGCCTGTCTCCTGTATTGTATCTATAACCCCAAATTGCGTAGACAAGGTCAAAAGGATGCTCTCGACCATTTAGATGAAACCGATTTGCTATATGGACCTGGGATAGACGATTCAATGTGAGTATAAAAGAATTATAGTATTTTATTCCGCACTATTTACTGTGCAAAACTTTAAAGCGCTCTCCTGAAAAACATCATTTTCAAAGTCGGTGCACACGATTACTCGAAAACTAATTGACCGATCGTTCTGAAATTTTGCACAGTGCTTCTTCATATAATTCATCAGGTAACGCTGTGAGCTTTTTTTCGTTTTTTTGAAAATTATCAATTTTACAATAACAAATAGGCTGATTTTTTCAGCGGAAATCGCATTTTTGACTTCAAAGTGACGGCAAAAATTGAAAAATAAAAAAATAAAAAAAAAAAACTCCACAGCGTTACCTCGGAAAACTTATCATAAACATATCATTAACATAAGCAAAAAATGATACGAGCCTTTTCGGATGGATAAAGTTGTAATTTTTCAAAATCGTCGTCTCGTCTACTGCAGTGACTCTGTAAAACATGATTTGAGGTTACCTACAAAATTTGCACTAATTGACACACCATGATACTATCAAGTGACGGAATGACAGTTTTTTCCAATGAACGACAGGCTTGTAAAAAAAAAAAATGGATTTAGTTGGTGAAAAATCCCATGTTATTCGAACGGAAAAAGTACGGGCTTACCGGCACGCTTTCTTCTTGATCTAGAAAGCCCAAGTTTTTCCCAGTTTTTTTTTTTTGAATTAATTTCAAATCGATCTAGGGGGCGTCGCGGACAAAATTCCACCGACCCCCAAACAAGGGCCACCCTACTCAGATAGGTCTTGATTAACTTTATTTTAAAAAAACTTCGTTCCCCGCTCGCTACTGTCACAGAAATTGAGGAGCTGGAAACGAAAAGGGCGCGTAACTGAAATCTGCCAGGTAAGTTTTGTCCATAGAACCTCGGAATCAAGAAATTCAAATCTTGATTTTTTTCTTGTGGGATCGATAGAGTAGGTCATTCCGCACATTTTTTGTGTTGGAACTATATGAAAATTCTTTTTCGTTTTCGAGATATAAGAGGAAAATGCCAATTTTTATGATTAGCAATCGGAATACTTTTTTCAGTTCAACTCGCTGCCATTTTTTTTCTATTCATTATTTTGATTTGAAATTTTTACGGAGCCTTCCTTGAAGCCTTTTGTGAGACACAGTATAAGGTAAAAGTCTTAATATTGAATAGAAAAAAAATGGCGAATTTACCAGCAAAAAAACTCTGAAAACCAGAGTCATCAACTTCCGAGACAAAAGTTATCGTACGAATTTTCGAATTTCACAAATATGACCGTTGATTATTGAAATTAAATAACAAAGTAAGTTTTTAAAAAAGATTTTAGATCTAAAAATACCATAGATTCCGAATGACAGCTACTTTTGTAAATGAAAAGTTCCCGCGGCGGCAGACCGTGCGTGACTCGCTCACGGCTGTACTCGGACGTATACCTACATGTATTCGCCGAGTTCTTCACAAACTCATTCACTATCCATTCGTCTTGTACTTTTCTGCCAGTGCACAGTGAAGTCTGTTAACCTTCATAAAACTGAATTTTAGGAATATTAAGTAAGGGTATCTAATTTCATTTTATTTCATTTTCATTTTTATTTTTATTTTTGTCATGTTACTTTCTAATTTAACTTTAGGTTGTGTTATTTTTCTATTTTTTAATTTTTTTATTTTTATTTGAAATAAAAATGAAAATATGAAAATGAAATAAAATGAAATTAGATAAAATTAGGAGACAGATAGAGAGAGAGAAAACAAAAACAATAACAATATCCTCAATAACCTCATAAAAATAACAATAACCTCATTCCTAGCTTTCTTTATTTGGTTACATTTCCATTGACTTTCGTCTCTGGTTCGTTTACGTCCTTTCGCGTTGTTTATTTCATTAATTCTTAGATGAATCTGTTTTTTCCAGTATCCTTACCTAATATTCCTAAAATTCAGTTTTATGAGGGTTAACAGACTTCACTGTGCACTGGCAGAAAAGTACAAGACGAATGGATAGTGAATGAGTTTGTGAAGAACTCGGCGAATACATGTAGGTATACGTCCGAGTACAGCCGTGAGCGAGTCACGCACGGTCTGCCGCCGCGCGAACTTTTCATTTACAAAAGTAGCTGCCATTCGGAATCTATGGTATTTTTAGATCTAAAATCTTTTTTAAAAACTTACTTTGTTATTTAATTTCAATAATCAACGGTCATATTTGTGAAATTCGAAAATTCGTACGATAACTTTTGTCTCGGAAGTTGATGACTCTGGTTTTCAGAGTTTTTTTGCTGGTAAATTCGCCATTTTTTTTCTATTTAATATTAAGACTTTTACCTTATACTGTGTCTCACAAAAGCTTCAAGGAAGGCTCCGTAAAAATTTCAAATCAAAATAATGAATAGAAAAAAAATGGCAGCGAGTTGAACTGAAAAAAGTATTCCGATTGCTAATCATAAAAATTGGCATTTTCCTCTTATATCTCGAAAACGAAAAAGAATTTTCATATAGTTCCAACACAAAAAATGTGCGGAATGACCTACTCTATCGATCCCACAAGAAAAAATCAAGATTTGAATTTCTTGATTCCGAGGTTCTATGGACAAAACTTACCCGGCAGATTTCATTTACGCGCCCTTTTCGTTTCCAGCTCCTCAATTGTTGATGAAATTCGCATAGCAATCCATACATTGGGAATGTTATGAGACCAAAAGTGGCTTCGCCTAGTCATCATTCGGGCGCAATTCTTTGAATCGCTGAAATATATGTCACTTTTATTGAACGATTCTTATAAGGGGGCATCCATAAAGGGGGGGGGGGGGGGGGTATGGCTGAATGTGACGCTCATCGCAAAAATCCCCTCTTCGGAATTTTGAAAAAAATCTATGCTTCAATAATTGAATTAGTAATTTTTCCACTGATTTTTTGATTTTTAATTTTTTAATTTTTATTTCTGATCTTTAATTCTAATTTTGGAAAATACGGGGGGGGGGGGGGGGTCTTTATCGTGACCATCGGACGTTTTGTAAGAGGGAGGGGTTCAAGGATTGTGGCTTATTCGGACGAAGGGGGGGGGGGGGGGGGGTCTGAAAGTCATTAAATTTGCTGACCTCTTTTATGGATGGCCCTAACCATAATATAGAATAAAATCTGGGGTGTCTGGCGCCCCAACTCACTCGGCGCCCGACCTCGCCCCCCCCCCCCCCCCACCCCCCCCCCCCCTAAAGGCCCGCACTGGTCTTTAACTAAGTTCGGGTTTAACGTCAACTTAGAATTACCGCAAATTCTAACTGAACCATCTTTCTTTATTACTGGTACAATGGGTGTAGCCCACTCGCTAACGTTAATTTTTTCAAGGTGACCTCACGCTTCCAGCCTATTTATCTCGTTTTCGACTTTACTCGCTAGCGCAAATGGCAAGTGTCTAGCTTTCAAAGCAACCGGCTGAGCATTTTCTTTTAACGTTAAGTTCAACATTCCTTTATTATATAAACCGGGGTCTGCACCAAACAATTTTGGGAACTTTGTTAGAAACTCCGTTGTTTCATTTATTCCATAGATTTTGTTACACACATCTACTCTATTATTTATTTCAAGAGGCCATAATCCAAAAACTTTGAGCTATTGCCTACCGACTAATACTGGGCCGTCGCCTTTCATTACTCTCATTTCAAGTGTGGCTTTCTGTTTACCTATCGTTACCTCTAAATTATCCAGTGTTCCCACCTGCTGAAACGGTACTTTACCGTATGCATTCAGTGGACTGTTGCCATGCTTTACTACCATATTTGGGAAATATCTATCTTTATCTCTCTTAGAGATGATCGTTGCGTACGAACCTGTGTCGATTTCCATCTTTACCTGCCTATTATTAATTAATACATCTATAGATACATCGGCTCAGCATTTACTTTATTGTTACAGTGGGATCGCGATATATTACATCTTGATATATTGCCGCGGAGAGCACTTCCCCTCCGTGCGGACTACACTTGCTTCCCCCACCCGCCATGCGCGCATGCGCCACACGGTCTCTGCGTCTGCGCGAAACAGCAATAGACGGAGGTTCAGTGGAGCGCTGCCGCATGGAGATGGATCGCGATATATTGCCATTTCCCTCCCTACAGCCCCGATCGCGATCCCACTGTATTACTATTCACGTTATTACTAGTCATCCTCAATGATTTCCTCTCGGTGCCATCGTCCGTCATGAAGAAGTCATGCTCTTCTCATTGCTGACCCTCGGGCTCTCGTTCGACGTGTTGCACAGCCTGTTGTGCTCTACACACCGCTGCCAAGTGCCCTCTCTTTCCACACGAGTTGCACGTGCTGAATCGGTGATAACAATCACCAGCCCAGTGATTGTCTTTCCCGCAGCATAAACACGCTGATGAGCGTTTGAAATTTGTGCTTGTCTTACCATTCGTCGAGCGGTAACCTCTACTCACCGGAGCTCTGTTTTTGAAACGCTGACTCCCGCCCCTCTTACCTCGATCTGCACCTCTTCCTCTCGTTTGAAATTGTCTCTTATATTCCGGCTTGGAAGACGAGTTTACTTTCTTTACTATTGTCTTTGACGACTCGCCGACCGTCTGATCTGTCGATGACGCATACTTCTCGGCTTTTTCCAGTGCTGTTGCCAACTTATACCGCGAGTATTCAATGAATCTGAACGACCCCCTCCCTACGGCAAAACCAACACAGGCGCGCACTGCGTGCGTGAGGCTCGTCGGGCGGGGCTAGGCGGCCAGTGGTGCTTCTACCGAATCTTCCGCGCCTTGACACTTAACCTGAAAAGGAATCATCACACTGAACACGGAAAAGAATGAACGCGAATAAAATGAATTTGCCTGATGTGAACATTTATTTTCAAAATTTATCAACGAATTTAAAATCAGATATCAATTAATTGGATGTAAGTATTGATTATCAGTGTCTAGGATCGATATTTGAGACGAACCCAGGTAGAAAATTATCTTGGCTAAGAAAGTTTCAGCCTAGCCGCTAGCCACATTTTATGTTGGCTTGCGAGACACGTTACCGCGATATTGGCTATAGACTGGCGCTAGCTATATTCGTAGTTTCGAGCTATAAGATATATTATGGCTAAATAAAATTAGATCGCAGTTAGCTATACTTGAAATGCATTGTCGAGATTCGTTACTCTCTTTGTATTGTATCTAGCCGCGACCCATCCACGTGCGAGAGTCACTGCTCTGAGTTCAGCATGTACTGCTGCTAGCTAAACTTGATAGGTATTTTCGAGATTCGCTATTCTCTTTGTATTTTATCTAGCCGCGACCGATCCACGTGCGAGAGTCGCTGCTCTGAGGTTCAGCATAGACTGCTGCTAGCTAAACTTCATACGTATTCTCAAGATTCGTTATACTCCACACTGTGATTTTTGAGGTTACTTGTAACTCTTGTAACTGTTGTACTAGTCGCAGCCTCTCTATGCGTGAGACACGTTGTTGTGCAGAAAGTGAGGTTAGGCCCGCGCTGCTAATGTGTTAGTTGTATTTTTGAAATTAATTGTGAGCAAAAACTATAAGATAACTTTGTTCTGTTATACTTATAAAGCACATGATATGAATAAAATTTATGTCACGAAGTTTTATTATTATTGCATGTTCCATATAAAATAACCTAATTTGCGATATCACATAATTCTGTACGCGTTACGCTTTTTTTTTCAACATTTTCCAGGCGTGATCTCGGTTTGACACTGATCAACCATGATACTGATCGGTGAGATTGAAATGTCTATTAGTCCTTAATTCAACACCGTGATCATAAGTTCCATCAAATAGGAAAATGTGAGATGCAGTAGTAATAGGATAGTTTGGCGTAGTAGGTAGAGCGTGCGATTAGTAATTTAGCGATGCAAGCGGAATTGGGTTCAAATCCCGCTTAGGTCGAACAAATCGGATATCGAATAATCACGCGTACGTAAGTTCATTGGTTTTTTTTTTTTTTTTTTTTTCACGTTTGTTTTGTTTTTCTGCAGTGTACCAATAATGATTAATCATATATTGATTTTTATTTCACGTATATTCAGACGAAACCCCTAAGCGAGCGCCAAACTGATTCGGTTATATTGGCATTAGCTACGTTGTGAAGGTTGGCCCAAGATAAGTCATTAAGCTTGCTGCTAGCTCGAATGAGCGTTACATACCGAGCTTGCACCAACATGATTCAGTTATCTTGCACCAAGATAAATAACTAGTACAACTAGCTAGCAGCTAGCTTCTGCCAAGACACGATTTCTACCTGGGAAGTGGAACAGGTAAGTGGAGGGTGAATCATTGAAGACAAAAATTGGTTTTTGTAACACATGCACGATTTTCGCGTTTTCTTAACCCATTCAGCGGGCCTAAAGTGACAGTTTTCAGACGACCGGGAGTTTTTATTATTTCAAGAAAATTATGAACAATGATGAAAAAACGCGAAAATCGTGCTGTTACAAAAAATATGGTGTGCATCAGGGCTAAGTGGGCTTTTTGACCTTGTGTGGTTGCAGTACTCGTCTTCGGCTCGCAGACGCACTCGTCTTCGACTCGTGCTACCTCGCCTCTGACTCGTACTGCAAACTCCACACTCGGTCTAAAAAAGCCCACTTCACGCCCTTGGTACACAATATACTATTATTTATTGATTTATTTATTTATTCATTTTTCAGAACTCGATTTTATACAAAACGTCTGTTCGGAATACAAGTATTCCATCTAATGAACATTAAGAATTCGTGAGAAAGTTTTCAGTGTTTGTGTCAACTTCAGTTTAAGTTACTCGAACCATTTTTGTCTCTCAACGATTACTTCTATCGGAGAACCGAGTGCTGACACGTACCTCAGCGGGGCTTCATAGCGTGCGGAGGGGCTTTGTGGCAGGAGTTTGTAGTGCGATGAGGCAGCCCACGAGGAACTTCGTTGCAAGGGTTTGTAGCACGTCGACGATATTCATCGAACATTTCTTACTTGTCTGCCGAACATTCAACGTTCATGTTCCTTAGCAGGCGGAGGAGCTTCGTCGCAGATGTTCGTAGTGCGATGAGGCAGCGACTGAGAAGCTTCGTTGCAAGGGTTCGTAGCACGTCAACGATATGCAGTCCTTCTCTGGTCTGGCAAAGCCTCGCCGCATAAAAATTCAATAGAAAATGCTTGGCAAAGCACTGCGGACTCTTACAACAAAGCTTTTCTGTAAGCTACTAACGCACTACGAATACCCGTGACGGAGCTTCTCCGCAAGATGCGAAACATGAACGTTGGATGCTCGTTAGATGAGTGAGAGATGTTCGATAAATATCGTCTACGTGCTACGAACCCTTGCAACGAAGTTCCTCGTACGCTGCCTCATCGCACTACAAACTCCTGCCACAAAGCCCCTCCGCACGCTATGAAGCCCCGCTGAGGTACGTGTCAGCACTCGGTTCTCCGATAGAAGTAATCGTTGAGAGACAAAAATGGTTCGAGTAGAAGTGTACTACGTTCGACAGTGGCTCATCGGTAGCCCTTCTTCGATTCCCAAGCATTCAATCGCTGATAAGTTTGTGCGTACACCATAATGCAACAGCAATGGATCCCTGGATTAACCAATAATCGTTGATAAATTTCATTTTCTGTTTCAGACCTGAGGACGCGGCCTGTGGGTGGCAGCCTTATCCTCGATGACTCCATTCTCTGCATTGTACTCCGATCAAATAATTCATTATGTTATTATTAAACTGAAGTTGACACAAACACTGAAAACTTTCTCACGAATTCTTAATGTTCATTAGATGGAATACTTGTATTCCGAACAGACGTTTTGAATAAAATCGAGTTCTGAAAAATGAATAAATAAATAAATCAATAAATAATAGTATATTGTGTACCAAGGGCGTAAAGTGGGCTTTTTTAGACTGAGTGTGGAGTTTGCAGTACGAGTCAGAGGCGAGGTAGCACGAGTCAAAGATGAATGCGTCTGCGAGCTGAAGACGAGTACTGCAACCACACAAGGTCAAAAGGCCCACTTAGCCCTGGTGCACAACATATTTTTTGTAACAGCACGATTTTCGCGTTTTTTCATCATTGTTCATAATTTTCTTGAAATAATAAAAACTCCCGCTCGTCTGAAAACTGTCACTTTAGGCCCGCTGAATGGGTAAAAAAAAAAAAAAAAAAAAAATCGTGCATGTGTTACAAAAACCAATTTTTGTCTTCAATGATTCACCCTCCACTTACCTGTTCCACTTCGTCTCAAATATCGATCCTAGACACTGATAATCAATATTTACATCCAATTAATTGATATCTGATTTTAAATTCGTTGATAAATTTTGAAAATAAATGTTCACATCAGGCAAATTCATTTTATTCGCGTTCATTCTTTTCCGTGTTCAGTGTGATGATTCCTTTTCAGGTTAAGTGTCAAGGCGCGGAAGATTCGGTAGAAGCACCACTGGCCGCCTAGCCCCGCCCGCCGAGCCTCACGCACGCAGTGCGCGCCTGTGTTGGTTTTGCCGTAGGGAGGGGGTCGTTCAGATCCACTGAATACTCGTGGTATATATATTCTATATTCTCTAATGATGCTAATGAAAATATATATCGGGAGTTCCATAAGAAATGTACAATTGGTTGTCCACACCCCTTTCGATTTTCTCGTGGTAAAAAAAGCCAACACTATCGGCTCTTTTCACGTCTGTTTCACGTAAAAAAAAGTTTCAATAGTTTTGAAAAATACAAAGTCAAAAAAAGTCCATATCCGGTCGGTTTTTCCTGGAATTTCCCGCATATCTCTTTAACCAGTTGAGTCCCGTGACTTTTCTCTACATGAAAATTTGTGAGAAAAATAGCCGCATTTTATGATGAAAGTTGGGCCCCAAAAAAGTTTGGGGATCGAGATCAATATCGCATTTTTCGCGCTTTCATACCTCAAATTAAAAATTGACTTTGTCCCGTGGCACCATCGAAAAATACATCAAATTACAAAACTTTTGACCTACTTGACTTTCAGGCGCGGACATGTAGTTTGGGAGCTACAGCGATTTGAAAGAAATAATTCAACATTTCTTTTTCGGTGTTACTCGCGACCTGTCAAAGGTAGAATTTTCATTATTTTGAGGAATTTTCAACCCATTGTTCAACTTGACTAAGTTTGAGACAAATCGAAAGGGGTGTGGACAACCAATTGTACATTTCATATGGAACTCCCCATATATTCTCTAATGATGCCCAAAAAATGTTTAGGGGAGAGTGTTGTACCTCGGACCAGTTTTTTTCAAGTCACCATAACTTTTTTTCTTTCAAACAGGACCTCATAAAAATGGTGCTACAATATAGTCTTGGGTCTTGAGTATTGAGCCTTTATATTTTATAAATGAAACTTCTTCTCAGCATTATACTATATTGCATAGTTTGAACGAACAGCACATGGTCCGAGGTACATGACCATGTTGTACCTTTCACCAGTTATCTTTCACGGTTATATTCAACTCACTGTAGTGTTTCGGAAATCTGTGCAACCTAGGTGGTGATAATATTGCATAACATTTTTATTTTTCATGAATTTCTAATACTAAACCTCCATAAGACACTACAGTGGTCCAAGGTACAACAAACGGGCATTCGGAATAACTAGTGCCACCATTTTTAAAAGGTTATAGTTAGTTTAGCAACACTGTGCCTGTTTTAACAAAGACATTTCAAAAGTATGAAATGATTAATTGCGGGTCGTAAAGCCTATCATGACATACATTTCACACCTTCGAACTAAGATACGAAAAAGTTACTTCTCACCTGCGAAAACACTTTTCTTTTAATACACCGCGACTCATTCGCCGAACACTTAACTTATCAGGAAGAAACACAATTCGGGGGTTCCCCGAAAGTAGATCCGTCGAAGTGAACGGAAAAAATCCACAGAGGGGCGCTGTAGCCTATGTGGACCGAGGTACACGTTGGTCCGAGGTACAACACTCTCCCCTACCGATAACACGCAACTATTTTTTTTTTCCATCATAACCATTGTAGGTACATTCTAAAATTTTTTTTGCAGACTCTTCACTTTGGCTACCTCCGATGACGGGAAAAGCCCTAGGAAGAAGAAGAAGAAGAAGAAGCAGACTCTTCACCCAATGACAGACATCCTGTAAAATTTGTACCGAAATCAAAGGTGTGTTATTGGGCTTAAAAAAAAAATTATTCTCATTTTTCTGCCGAATTTCAAGTTTCCCAATGCAGAAAAATTATGATTTTGATTTTTTTCGATAAAGCGGAAAAAAATAAAAGTTTTTAGTCTCATGTTTTTATTGGTTGAGGATAATTCTTTGAGATACAGTGTTCGTTACGAAAAATTGAAAATCCTGAACGGATGCCTGCAAAAATCTGAAAAAAATCACAGACGTTCCTTTTGACTAATATTTCAAACTGTCAGATTTTGAAAAAAAAATTGGAGGGGTTGAAAAACAAAAGTGGCCCAGTTCACAAAGAATGTTTCATGTACAGAACATTTACATTTTTTTTTTTTTTTTTTAATGCACTTGGTGCGCGACTCTACCGAGTCTCTTCATGAACTGGAAGGAATAGGTTCTCTGGATATATTTCCATGAAATAAGTGCATTGTGATAATGATTCCGATCAACTAAATATTTTCATTGTATCTTATTACATTTTGATCTTGTTTCTACAAACCTACATCATACATACCATCTTTTCATAGTACTGTCTGAATGTAAAATTATTTATAATAATGCTTCATATTTTCTGTATACATAGCATATTATTTATTAACACTTTACTAGTTTATATTAAAATTAACCGGGGCTTTTTATATATATGGATATAGAATATTCAATGTACCTAGATAATAATATAAATTCCAAAAGTATAATACGATAACATTATATTATCATTATCATCCATCATATTTAATACAGTGTATAATAAACATTGGTCCAAAAATACATATCGGTGTCTATCACCTACATATTTAACAGTTTCAATATATATCATGACATCTGTAAACCTACGTTGTTACGTTTCGGTTCTTGAGCGATACCACCGGTATCGCGAACCGAGTGTAATTGTGAGTTCTTTGCTCGAAATTAATGTTCTAGACCTTTATATCAATAATTTAATGTTCCCTGTTACGGACTTGAGTCGCCGTGCAACTAAAGCCGCCTCCCCACAGACCTGAACACGTAAACGCGCTAAGGCTGCACTTTACCCACCTAACCTTTTGATTTTAATTTTGTTAAAGTTAGTTTATTCCCAATTTTCTAAACAATAGAACCTGCTGTGCCAGACCTGAGTGCATCAGAGACACACTAAGGCTGTATCTAGCTTTGGTTAGTTTTATCGATGAAGAAAGACCTGGAAATAGCGGATAAGGGATCTGCATAGAGTAACTTACTTTTTTAAATAATCAAGAATTCGATTTATTATATTCTACTATAACTAGCGGTTGCTTCAGATACTTATTCTATATTTACAGAGATCCTTACTTACTAATTTCTAATATGAAGACTATTTTTGATCTTTAATCGATGATTGACCGTTACGTCGTTTTCAAATGAATATTTCGTTAATTTTCTTTATAATTTAATTTTCTAATATTCTGAATTATGGATTTTCTTTTCTGATATTTTCTTTTCTTTTATTTCTTGATTCTATTTTATTTTTGTTGAAATTTGCGATTTTTGATAGAGCGATATAATATTTGAGTGAAGCTATAAGTTCGCAAGGCGCTATGCCTATTGCGACTGATCTGCAAGAGAGCTGTGAGTCAATCCGGTGCTATACCGTAGAATTGCTGTTTAATAGATGCGCGGTGAGTCAACCCGGTCGCTTTGCCGAAGATTGCTGGTGATGAGAGCTGTGTCTCGACTTATATACTTGCTATGACGTCACGCGACTTGTCGCTCTCGTCGAATGTTCTGGAACGTTCGATGCTAGCAACGGTTGGCGTTCGAATTGTTAACGGTCAGGCCTAGGTCGCCTGATCCGTTACAACGTATTATATTTATATACCAAAAAAGTGTTGTTCGATACAAGAGCACGAAGTAGCAATTCGCGCACGAGTGTGAAGGCCCGAATGAGCCCGAACGCGAGCCGGCAGGCGAGCCGAAGGCAGCGACTGAGGCGCCTTCACACGAGTGAGGGATTGCTGCTTTGGGCTCGTGTATCGAACTCTATTTTTCTCAACAAATACAACGAAAGATCCTCGCTGTGCGGCGTCTGCAAGCTCGAAAGCAGGTTTGAGCATACCCGTGCGGGGAAAACATTTGCGCAATGCCAGTGATGCGGGCAAAACCTTCGCGCATCGCTAGCGGTGTGCAAAATTTTTCTCGCACACGAGTGCGCGAAAGTCTGCTCTCGGTGCCTGTAGACGATGGGCAAAAGAGGACTTTCGGTGCATGTGTTAAGAGAAAACGTTTTCCTCATCATCATCATTATCATCGCCATAGATTTTCCGTCAGCTTGTTACGTCATTTTCACGTTCTGTTCATTCGGTTGACTATGGAAATTGTATCATTGTAGTACTGCTCGACGTTAGGGTCAGGTACGTTTAAAAAAAAAAAGAAAATAACGGTTACGAATTCAAATAGTATGAATCCTCGACGTGGTAATATGATTGAAATCTTAAACTATATACCTATGGACTGCTAGTCCCTATTCCAAGCCTGTGGAGGCCCATGTACCTAAGATGTGACGCGACCTCACGAGGTAACGGCTGATTTTGATACTACGATCGGTTGCGTGTGTTACGTAGGTGTGACGCATCGGTTGTGTGTGTACGTAGATGTTGAGAAACCACCTATGTAACACACACAACCATGCGTCACACCGACGTAACACACGCAACCGATCGTAGTACCAAAATCAGCCGTTACCTCGTGAGGTCGCGTCACATGTTGTGTACACGCCTGAAGTTAGCGGTTAGCAGTCTATAGGTATATAGTCAAAGATTGAAATCAACCCGAATGAGTAAGATAAAAAAATGTATACATCGCAAGCATGTTTTACGCGTTTTTCATGCTCGATCTCGGTGAACAGAGTAGGGGTTTTAGTGAGCGCCACTGATATATATTATGATGGGATAGCCGATCGCGTATGTAATATAGGGCGCCGCGTAGGCCGATTGAGTGTCATTTTTTTTAGAGCCCCGTGTATCGCCATCTGTGCTTGACCGCATCAAGCTACTTATCATTTCATGATTCTCAAATTTTAGGTACCCAGTGAAACGCATAGCCCTGCGCCTGTACACCAGCTTGCACACCAGCTTTACCTCTATCTTCTACTCTTCGATCAGAAGCTGAGAACCAGAAGGCTCGCTCATACATTGGACTCACGCTTTTTTGATTCATTGGGCTCGATATAATATGATCAGAGTGACGATGAATGTTAAATACATTACCACGTCCCATTGACTAGCGAAGGTAACCAGGCCTGAAAGCGTCAGACCAAACATCATTTGAAAATAAGGCTGTGCTCCGTTGTCAAACACAGACATTACTACATCCGAGTTACCTTCGGAAGCAGCCCGGTGTAGCAGCGTGCAGCCATCGTTCGATTGACAGTTGATATCGGCTCCATTTTCGTGTAAATACTGGACGACGTCCAGTTTACCTTCCTCAGCAGCCCGGTGTAGCGGCGTGCAGCCATCGTTCGATTGACAATTGATATCGCCTCCATTTCCGTGTAGATACTGGACGACGTCCAGCTTACCTCCCTCAGCAGCCCGGTGTAGCGGCGTGCAGCCATCGGTCGATTGACAGTTGATATCGGCTCCATTTTCGTGTAAATACTGGACGACGTCCAGTTCACCTTCCTCAGCAGCCCGGTGTAGCGGCGTGCAGCCATCGTTCGATTGCCAGTTGATATCGGCTCCATTTCGGTGTAAATACTGGACGACGTCCAATTGACCTCCTTCAGCAGCCAAGTGTAGCGGTGTGCAGCCATTGTTCGATTGACAATTGATATAGGCTCCATTTTCGAATAAATACTGGACGACGTCCAGTTTACCTTCCTCAGCAGCCCGGTGTACCGGCGTGCAGCCATCGTTCGATTGCCAGTTGATATCGGCTCCATTTCCGTGTAAAGAATGAACGACGTCCAGTTTAGCTTTCTCAGCAGCCCGGTGTAGCGGCGTGCAGCCATCGTTCGATTGACGATTGATATCGCCTCCATTTCCGTGTAAATACTGGACGACGTCCAGCCTACCTCCCTCAGCAGCCGAGTGTAGCGGTGTGCAGCCATTGTTCGATTGACAATTGATATCGGCTCCATTTTCGAATAAATACTGGACGACGTCCAGTTTACCTTTCTCAGCAGCCCGGTGTAGCGGCGTGCAGCCATCGTTCAATTGAAAATTGATATTGACTCCTACACTGTTTAAATACTGGACGACGTCCAGTTCATCTCCCGCAGCAGCCCGGTGTAGCGGCGTGCCGCCATCGGTCGATTGACAATTGATATTGGCTCCCGTACCGTGTAAATACACAGCCACATCCAGTTTATCTTTCCAAACAGCCTGGTGTAGCGACGTGCAGCGCTCCTTCAATTGACAATTAACATCGTCTCCATTTCCGTGTAAATACACGACAACATCCAGTTTACCTTGCGAGGCAGCCAGGTGTAGCGGCGTGTGGCCATCGTTAATGTGACATTCGATATCGGCTCCATTTACGTGTAAATACTGGACGACATCCAGTTTACCTTCCTGAGCAGCCAGGTGTAGCGGCGTGCAGCCATCAATCGATTGACGATGGATATCGGCTCCATTCCGATGTAAATACTGGGCGACGTCCAGTTGACCTCCTTCAGCAGCCAAGTGTAGCGATGTGCAGCCATTGTTCGATTGACAATTGATATAGGCTCCATTTTCGAATAAATACTGGACGACATGCAGTCTACCTTCCTGCGCAGCCAGGTGAAGCGGCGTGCAGCCATTGTTCGATTGACAATTGATATCGGCTCCATTCCTGTGTAAATACTGGACGACATCTAGTTTACCTGCCTCAGCAGCCTGGTGTAGCGGCGTGCGGCCGTTGTGCGATTGACAATTGATATCAGCTCCATTCCAGTGTAAATACTGGACGACGTCCAGTTCACCTTTCTCAGCAGCCCGGTGTAACGGCGTGCAGCCATCGTTCAATTGACAATTCATATCGGCTCCATTTCCATGTAAATACTGGACAACGTCCAGTTTACCTGCCGCAGCAGCAAGGTGTAGCGGCGTGCAGCGATCGTTCAATTGACAATTGATATCGGCTCCATTTTCATGTAAATACTGGACAACGTCCAGTTGACCTGCCTCAGCAGCCCGGTGTAGCGGCATGCAGCCATCGTTCAATTGAAAATTAATATTGACTCCATGACCGTGTAAATACTGGACGACGTCCAGTTGACCTTCCTCAGCAGCCCGGTGTAACGGCGTGCAGCCATCGTTGGATTGACAGTTAATATCGGCTCCATTTCCGTGTAGATACTGGACGACGTCCAGTTTACCTTCCTCAGCAGCCGAGTGTAGCAGTGTGCAGCCATCGTTCGATTGACAATTGATATCGCCTCCATTTCCGTGTAAATACTGGACGACGTCCAGCTTACCTCCCTCAGCAGCCCGGTGTAGCGGCGTGCAGCCATCGTTCGATTGACAATTGATATAGGCTCCATTTTCGAACAAATACTGGACGACATGCAGTCTACCTTCCTGCGCAGCCAGGTGAAGCGGCGTGCAGCCATCGTTCGATTGACTGTTGATATGAGCTCCATTTCCGTGTAAATACTGGACGACTTCCAGTTTACCTCCCTCAGCAGCCCGGTGTAGCGGCGTGCAGCCATCGTTCGATTGACAATTGATATAGGCTCCATTTTCGAACAAATACTGGACGACATGCAGTCTACCTTCCTGCGCAGCCTGGTGTAGCGGCGTGCAGCCATTGTTCGATTGACAATTGATATCGGCTCCATTTCGGTGTAAAAACTGGGCGACGTCCAGTCTACCTCCCTCAGCAGCCGAGTGTAGCGGTGTGCAGCCATCAATCGATTGACAAATTATATCAGCTCCATTTCCATGTAAATACTGAACGACGTCCAGTTTACCTGCCGCAGCAGCAAGGTGTAGCGGCGTGCAGCGATCGTTCAATTGACAATTGATATCGGTTTCATTTTCATGTAAATACTGGACAACGTCCAGTTTACCTGCCTCAGCAGCCCGGTGTAACGGCGTGCAGCCATCGTTCGATCGACAGTTTATAACGGCTCTATTTCGGTGTAAATACTGGATGACATCCAGCTTATCTTCCTGAGCAGCCAGGTGTAGCGGCGTGCAGCCATCGTTCGATTGACAGTTGATATCGGCTCCATTTTCGTGTAAATACTGGACGACGTCCAGTTTACCTTCCTCAGCAGCCCGGTGTAGCGGCGTGCAGCCATCGTTCGATTGACAATTCATATCGGCTCCATTTCCATGTAAATACTGAATGACATCTAGTTTACCTGCCTTAGCAGCCTGGTGTAGCGGCGTGCAGCCATTGTTCGATTGACAATTGATATCGGCTCCATTTCGGTGTAAAAACTGGGCGACGTCCAGTCTACCTCCCTCAGCAGCCGAGTGTAGCGGTGTGCAGCCATCAATCGATTGACAAATTATATCAGCTCCATTTCCATGTAAATACTGAACGACGTCCAGTTTACCTGCCGCAGCAGCAAGGTGTAGCGGCGTGCAGCGATCGTTCAATTGACAATTGATATCGGTTCCATTTTCATGTAAATACTGGACAACGTCCAGTTTACCTGCCTCAGCAGCCCGGTGTAGCGGCATGCAGCCATCGTTCAATTGAAAATTAATATTGACTCCATTTTCGTATAAATACTGGACGACATGCAGTCTACCTTCCTGCGCAGCCAGGTGAAGCGGCGTGCAGCCATTGTTCGATTGACAATTGATATCGGCTCCATTCCTGTGTAAATACTGGACGACATCTAGTTTACCTCCTTGAGCAGCCCGGTGTAACGGCGTGCAGCCATCGTTCGATCGACAGTTTATAACGGCTCTATTTCGGTGTAAATACTGGATGACATCCAGTTTATCTTCCTGAGCAGCCAGGTGTAGCGGCGTGCAGCCATCGTTCGATTGAGAGGTGATATCAGCTCCATTTCCATGTAAATACTGAACGACGTCCAGTTTACCTGCCGCAGCAGCGAGGTGTAGCGGCGTGCAGCCATCGTTCGATTGAGAGTTGATATCGGCTCCATTTTCGTGTAAATACTGGACGACGTCCAGTTTACCTTCCTCAGCAGCCCGGTGTAGCGGCGTGCAGCCATCGTTCGATTGACAATTCATATCGGCTCCATTTTCATGTAAATACTGAATGACATCTAGTTTACCTGCCTTAGCAGCCTGATGTAGCGGCGTGCAGCCATTGTTTGATTGACAATTGATATCGCCTCCATTTCGGTGTAAAAACTGGGCGACGTCCAGTTTACCTCCCTCAGCAGCCGAGTGTAGCGGTGTGCAGCCATTAATCGATTGATAAATTATATCAGCTCCATTTCCATGTAAATACTGGACGACGTCCAGTTTACCTGCCGCAGCAGCAAGGTGTAGCGGCGTACAGCGATCGTTCGATTGACAATTGATATCGGCATCATTTTCATGTAAATACTGGACGACGTTCAGTTTACCTCCTTCAGCAGCCAGGTGTAGCGGCGTGCGGCAATCGTTCGTTTGACAATTGATATCGACTCCCTTTTCGTGTAAATACGCGGCCACATCCAGTTCACCTTTCTGAGCAGCCAGGTGTAGCGGTGTCAGGCCATCGTTTGTTTGCAAATTAATATCGGCTCCATTCCCGTGTAAATACGCGACGACATCTACTTTGCCTTCATGAGCAGCCAGATGTAGCGGCGTGCGGCCATCATTCGTTTGACAATTGATATCGACTCCCTTTTCGTGTAAATACTCGACGACATCCAGTGTACCTCGCGAAGCAGCCTGGTGTAGCGGCGTGCAGCCGGCGTTCGTTCGACAATTGATATCAGCTCCCTTACCGTGTAAATACACAGCCACATCCAGTTTACCTTCCTTAGCAGCCAGGTGAAGTGGCGTGCGGCCATCGGTCGTTTGACAATTAATATCGGCTCCATTTCCGTGTAAATACTGGACGACATCTAGTTCACCTGCCTCAGCAGCCTGGTGTAGCGGCGTGCAGTCATCGTTCGATTGACAATTAATATCGGCTCCATTCCGGTGTAAATACTGGATGACATCCAGTTCACCTGCCTCAGCAGCCCGGTGTAGCGGCGTGTAGCCATCGGTCCATTGACAGTTGATATCGCCTCCATTTTCGTATAAATACTGGACGACATACAGTCTACCTTCCTGCGCAGCCAGGTGAAGCGGCGTGCAGCCATTGTTCGATTGACAATTGATATCGGCTCCATTCCTGTGTAAATACTGGACGACATCTAGTTTACCTGCCTCAGCAGCCTGGTGTAACGGCGTGCAGCCATTGTTCGATTGACAATTGATATCGCCTCCAATACCGTGTAAATACTGGACGACGTCCAGTTTACCTCCTTGAGCAGCCCGGTGTAACGGCGTGCAGCCATTGTTCGATTGACAATTGATATCGCCTCCAATACCGTGTAAATACTGGACGACGTCCAGTTTACCTCCTTGAGCAGCCCGGTGTAACGGCGTGCAGCCATCGTTCGATCGACAGTTTATAACGGCTCTATTTCGGTGTAAATACTGGATGACATCCAGTTTATCTTCCTGAGCAGCCAGGTGTAGCGGCGTGCAGCCATCGTACGATTGACAGTTGATATCAGCTCCATTTCCATGTAAATACTGAACGACGTCCAGTTTACCTGCCGCAGCAGCGAGGTGTAGCGGCGTGCAGCCATCGTTCGATTGAGAGTTGATATCGGCTCCATTTTCGTGTAAATACTGGACGACGTCCAGTTTACCTGCCGCAGCAGCAAGGTGTAGCGGCGTGCAGCGATCGTTCAATTGACAATTGATATCGGCTCCATTTTCATGTAAATACTGGACAACGTCTAGTTTACCTGCCTCAGCAGCCCAGTGTAGCGGCATGCAGCCATCGTTCGATTGATAATTCATATCGGCTCCATTTCCATGTAAATACTGAATGACATCTAGTTTACCTGCCTTAGCAGCCTGGTGTAGCGGCGTGCAGCCATTGTTCGATTGACAATTGATATCGGCTCCATTTCGGTGCAAAAACTGGGCGACGTCCAGTCTACCTCCCTCAGCAGCCGAGTGTAGCGGTGTGCAGCCATCAATCGATTGACAAATTATATCAGCTCCATTTCCATGTAAATACTGAACGACGTCCAGTTTACCTGCCGCAGCAGCAAGGTGTAGCGGCGTGCAGCGATCGTTCAATTGACAATCGATATCGGTTCCATTTTCATGTAAATACTGGACAACGTCCAGTTTACCTGCCTCAGCAGCCCGGTGTAGCGGCATGCAGCCATCGTTCAATTGAAAATTAATATTGACTCCATTTTCGTATAAATACTGGACGACATGCAGTCTACCTTCCTGCGCAGCCAGGTGAAGCGGCGTGCAGCCATTGTTCGATTGACAATTGATATCGGCTCCATTCCTGTGTAAATACTGGACGACATCTAGTTTACCTCCTTGAGCAGCCCGGTGTAACGGCGTGCAGCCATCGTTCGATCGACAGTTTATAACGGCTCTATTTCGGTGTAAATACTGGATGACATCCAGTTTATCTTCCTGAGCAGCCAGGTGTAGCGGCGTGCAGCCATCGTTCGATTGAGAGGTGATATCAGCTCCATTTCCATGTAAATACTGAACGACGTCCAGTTTACCTGCCGCAGCAGCGAGGTGTAGCGGCGTGCAGCCATCGTTCGATTGAGAGTTGATATCGGCTCCATTTTCGTGTAAATACTGGACGACGTCCAGTTCACCTTCCTCAGCAGCCCGGTGTAGCGGCGTGCAGCCATCGTTCGATTGACAATTCATATCGGCTCCATTTTCATGTAAATACTGAATGACATCTAGTTTACCTGCCTTAGCAGCCTGATGTAGCGGCGTGCAGCCATTGTTTGATTGACAATTGATATCGCCTCCATTTCGGTGTAAAAACTGGGCGACGTCCAGTTTACCTCCCTCAGCAGCCGAGTGTAGCGGTGTGCAGCCATTAATCGATTGATAAATTATATCAGCTCCATTTCCATGTAAATACTGGACGACGTCCAGTTTACCTGCCGCAGCAGCAAGGTGTAGCGGCGTACAGCGATCGTTCGATTGACAATTGATATCGGCATCATTTTCATGTAAATACTGGACGACGTTCAGTTTACCTCCTTCAGCAGCCAGGTGTAGCGGCGTGCGGCAATCGTTCGTTTGACAATTGATATCGACTCCCTTTTCGTGTAAATACGCGGCCACATCCAGTTCACCTTTCTGAGCAGCCAGGTGTAGCGGTGTCAGGCCATCGTTTGTTTGCAAATTAATATCGGCTCCATTCCCGTGTAAATACGCGACGACATCTACTTTGCCTTCATGAGCAGCCAGATGTAGCGGCGTGCGGCCATCATTCGTTTGACAATTGATATCGACTCCCTTTTCGTGTAAATACTCGACGACATCCAGTGTACCTCGCGAAGCAGCCTGGTGTAGCGGCGTGCAGCCGGCGTTCGTTCGACAATTGATATCAGCTCCCTTACCGTGTAAATACACAGCCACATCCAGTTTACCTTCCTTAGCAGCCAGGTGAAGTGGCGTGCGGCCATCGGTCGTTTGACAATTAATATCGGCTCCATTTCCGTGTAAATACTGGACGACATCTAGTTCACCTGCCTCAGCAGCCTGGTGTAGCGGCGTGCAGTCATCGTTCGATTGACAATTAATATCGGCTCCATTCCGGTGTAAATACTGGATGACATCCAGTTCACCTGCCTCAGCAGCCCGGTGTAGCGGCGTGTAGCCATCGGTCCATTGACAGTTGATATCGCCTCCATTTTCGTATAAATACTGGACGACATACAGTCTACCTTCCTGCGCAGCCAGGTGAAGCGGCGTGCAGCCATTGTTCGATTGACAATTGATATCGGCTCCATTCCTGTGTAAATACTGGACGACATCTAGTTTACCTGCCTCAGCAGCCTGGTGTAACGGCGTGCAGCCATTGTTCGATTGACAATTGATATCGCCTCCAATACCGTGTAAATACTGGACGACGTCCAGTTTACCTCCTTGAGCAGCCCGGTGTAACGGCGTGCAGCCATTGTTCGATTGACAATTGATATCGCCTCCAATACCGTGTAAATACTGGACGACGTCCAGTTTACCTCCTTGAGCAGCCCGGTGTAACGGCGTGCAGCCATCGTTCGATCGACAGTTTATAACGGCTCTATTTCGGTGTAAATACTGGATGACATCCAGTTTATCTTCCTGAGCAGCCAGGTGTAGCGGCGTGCAGCCATCGTACGATTGACAGTTGATATCAGCTCCATTTCCATGTAAATACTGAACGACGTCCAGTTTACCTGCCGCAGCAGCGAGGTGTAGCGGCGTGCAGCCATCGTTCGATTGAGAGTTGATATCGGCTCCATTTTCGTGTAAATACTGGACAACGTCTAGTTTACCTGCCTCAGCAGCCCAGTGTAGCGGCATGCAGCCATCGTTCGATTGATAATTCATATCGGCTCCATTTCCATGTAAATACTGAATGACATCTAGTTTACCTGCCTTAGCAGCCTGGTGTAGCGGCGTGCAGCCATTGTTCGATTGACAATTGATATCGGCTCCATTTCGGTGCAAAAACTGGGCGACGTCCAGTCTACCTCCCTCAGCAGCCGAGTGTAGCGGTGTGCAGCCATCAATCGATTGACAAATTATATCAGCTCCATTTCCATGTAAATACTGAACGACGTCCAGTTTACCTGCCGCAGCAGCAAGGTGTAGCGGCGTGCAGCGATCGTTCAATTGACAATCGATATCGGTTCCATTTTCATGTAAATACTGGACAACGTCCAGTTTACCTGCCTCAGCAGCCCGGTGTAGCGGCATGCAGCCATCGTTCAATTGAAAATTAATATTGACTCCATTTTCGTATAAATACTGGACGACATGCAGTCTACCTTCCTGCGCAGCCAGGTGAAGCGGCGTGCAGCCATTGTTCGATTGACAATTGATATCGGCTCCATTCCTGTGTAAATACTGGACGACATCTAGTTTACCTCCTTGAGCAGCCCGGTGTAACGGCGTGCAGCCATCGTTCGATCGACAGTTTATAACGGCTCTATTTCGGTGTAAATACTGGATGACATCCAGTTTATCTTCCTGAGCAGCCAGGTGTAGCGGCGTGCAGCCATCGTTCGATTGAGAGGTGATATCAGCTCCATTTCCATGTAAATACTGAACGACGTCCAGTTTACCTGCCGCAGCAGCGAGGTGTAGCGGCGTGCAGCCATCGTTCGATTGAGAGTTGATATCGGCTCCATTTTCGTGTAAATACTGGACGACGTCCAGTTTACCTTCCTCAGCAGCCCGGTGTAGCGGCGTGCAGCCATCGTTCGATTGACAATTCATATCGGCTCCATTTTCATGTAAATACTGAATGACATCTAGTTTACCTGCCTTAGCAGCCTGATGTAGCGGCGTGCAGCCATTGTTTGATTGACAATTGATATCGCCTCCATTTCGGTGTAAAAACTGGGCGACGTCCAGTTTACCTCCCTCAGCAGCCGAGTGTAGCGGTGTGCAGCCATTAATCGATTGATAAATTATATCAGCTCCATTTCCATGTAAATACTGGACGACGTCCAGTTTACCTGCCGCAGCAGCAAGGTGTAGCGGCGTACAGCGATCGTTCGATTGACAATTGATATCGGCATCATTTTCATGTAAATACTGGACGACGTTCAGTTTACCTCCTTCAGCAGCCAGGTGTAGCGGCGTGCGGCAATCGTTCGTTTGACAATTGATATCGACTCCCTTTTCGTGTAAATACGCGGCCACATCCAGTTCACCTTTCTGAGCAGCCAGGTGTAGCGGTGTCAGGCCATCGTTTGTTTGCAAATTAATATCGGCTCCATTCCCGTGTAAATACGCGACGACATCTACTTTGCCTTCATGAGCAGCCAGATGTAGCGGCGTGCGGCCATCATTCGTTTGACAATTGATATCGACTCCCTTTTCGTGTAAATACTCGACGACATCCAGTGTACCTCGCGAAGCAGCCTGGTGTAGCGGCGTGCAGCCGGCGTTCGTTCGACAATTGATATCAGCTCCCTTACCGTGTAAATACACAGCCACATCCAGTTTACCTTCCTTAGCAGCCAGGTGAAGTGGCGTGCGGCCATCGGTCGTTTGACAATTAATATCGGCTCCATTTCCGTGTAAATACTGGACGACATCTAGTTCACCTGCCTCAGCAGCCTGGTGTAGCGGCGTGCAGTCATCGTTCGATTGACAATTAATATCGGCTCCATTCCGGTGTAAATACTGGATGACATCCAGTTCACCTGCCTCAGCAGCCCGGTGTAGCGGCGTGTAGCCATCGGTCCATTGACAGTTGATATCGCCTCCATTTTCGTATAAATACTGGACGACATACAGTCTACCTTCCTGCGCAGCCAGGTGAAGCGGCGTGCAGCCATTGTTCGATTGACAATTGATATCGGCTCCATTCCTGTGTAAATACTGGACGACATCTAGTTTACCTGCCTCAGCAGCCTGGTGTAACGGCGTGCAGCCATTGTTCGATTGACAATTGATATCGCCTCCAATACCGTGTAAATACTGGACGACGTCCAGTTTACCTCCTTGAGCAGCCCGGTGTAACGGCGTGCAGCCATTGTTCGATTGACAATTGATATCGCCTCCAATACCGTGTAAATACTGGACGACGTCCAGTTTACCTCCTTGAGCAGCCCGGTGTAACGGCGTGCAGCCATCGTTCGATCGACAGTTTATAACGGCTCTATTTCGGTGTAAATACTGGATGACATCCAGTTTATCTTCCTGAGCAGCCAGGTGTAGCGGCGTGCAGCCATCGTACGATTGACAGTTGATATCAGCTCCATTTCCATGTAAATACTGAACGACGTCCAGTTTACCTGCCGCAGCAGCGAGGTGTAGCGGCGTGCAGCCATCGTTCGATTGAGAGTTGATATCGGCTCCATTTTCGTGTAAATACTGGACGACGTCCAGTTTACCTGCCGCAGCAGCAAGGTGTAGCGGCGTGCAGCGATCGTTCAATTGACAATTGATATCGGCTCCATTTTCATGTAAATACTGGACAACGTCTAGTTTACCTGCCTCAGCAGCCCAGTGTAGCGGCATGCAGCCATCGTTCGATTGATAATTCATATCGGCTCCATTTCCATGTAAATACTGAATGACATCTAGTTTACCTGCCTTAGCAGCCTGGTGTAGCGGCGTGCAGCCATTGTTCGATTGACAATTGATATCGGCTCCATTTCGGTGCAAAAACTGGGCGACGTCCAGTCTACCTCCCTCAGCAGCCGAGTGTAGCGGTGTGCAGCCATCAATCGATTGACAAATTATATCAGCTCCATTTCCATGTAAATACTGAACGACGTCCAGTTTACCTGCCGCAGCAGCAAGGTGTAGCGGCGTGCAGCGATCGTTCAATTGACAATCGATATCGGTTCCATTTTCATGTAAATACTGGACAACGTCCAGTTTACCTGCCTCAGCAGCCCGGTGTAGCGGCATGCAGCCATCGTTCAATTGAAAATTAATATTGACTCCATTTTCGTATAAATACTGGACGACATGCAGTCTACCTTCCTGCGCAGCCAGGTGAAGCGGCGTGCAGCCATTGTTCGATTGACAATTGATATCGGCTCCATTCCTGTGTAAATACTGGACGACATCTAGTTTACCTCCTTGAGCAGCCCGGTGTAACGGCGTGCAGCCATCGTTCGATCGACAGTTTATAACGGCTCTATTTCGGTGTAAATACTGGATGACATCCAGTTTATCTTCCTGAGCAGCCAGGTGTAGCGGCGTGCAGCCATCGTTCGATTGAGAGGTGATATCAGCTCCATTTCCATGTAAATACTGAACGACGTCCAGTTTACCTGCCGCAGCAGCGAGGTGTAGCGGCGTGCAGCCATCGTTCGATTGAGAGTTGATATCGGCTCCATTTTCGTGTAAATACTGGACGACGTCCAGTTCACCTTCCTCAGCAGCCCGGTGTAGCGGCGTGCAGCCATCGTTCGATTGACAATTCATATCGGCTCCATTTTCATGTAAATACTGAATGACATCTAGTTTACCTGCCTTAGCAGCCTGATGTAGCGGCGTGCAGCCATTGTTTGATTGACAATTGATATCGCCTCCATTTCGGTGTAAAAACTGGGCGACGTCCAGTTTACCTCCCTCAGCAGCCGAGTGTAGCGGTGTGCAGCCATTAATCGATTGATAAATTATATCAGCTCCATTTCCATGTAAATACTGGACGACGTCCAGTTTACCTGCCGCAGCAGCAAGGTGTAGCGGCGTACAGCGATCGTTCGATTGACAATTGATATCGGCATCATTTTCATGTAAATACTGGACGACGTTCAGTTTACCTCCTTCAGCAGCCAGGTGTAGCGGCGTGCGGCAATCGTTCGTTTGACAATTGATATCGACTCCCTTTTCGTGTAAATACGCGGCCACATCCAGTTCACCTTTCTGAGCAGCCAGGTGTAGCGGTGTCAGGCCATCGTTTGTTTGCAAATTAATATCGGCTCCATTCCCGTGTAAATACGCGACGACATCTACTTTGCCTTCATGAGCAGCCAGATGTAGCGGCGTGCGGCCATCATTCGTTTGACAATTGATATCGACTCCCTTTTCGTGTAAATACTCGACGACATCCAGTGTACCTCGCGAAGCAGCCTGGTGTAGCGGCGTGCAGCCGGCGTTCGTTCGACAATTGATATCAGCTCCCTTACCGTGTAAATACACAGCCACATCCAGTTTACCTTCCTTAGCAGCCAGGTGAAGTGGCGTGCGGCCATCGGTCGTTTGACAATTAATATCGGCTCCATTTCCGTGTAAATACTGGACGACATCTAGTTCACCTGCCTCAGCAGCCTGGTGTAGCGGCGTGCAGTCATCGTTCGATTGACAATTAATATCGGCTCCATTCCGGTGTAAATACTGGATGACATCCAGTTCACCTGCCTCAGCAGCCCGGTGTAGCGGCGTGTAGCCATCGGTCCATTGACAGTTGATATCGCCTCCATTTTCGTATAAATACTGGACGACATACAGTCTACCTTCCTGCGCAGCCAGGTGAAGCGGCGTGCAGCCATTGTTCGATTGACAATTGATATCGGCTCCATTCCTGTGTAAATACTGGACGACATCTAGTTTACCTGCCTCAGCAGCCTGGTGTAACGGCGTGCAGCCATTGTTCGATTGACAATTGATATCGCCTCCAATACCGTGTAAATACTGGACGACGTCCAGTTTACCTCCTTGAGCAGCCCGGTGTAACGGCGTGCAGCCATTGTTCGATTGACAATTGATATCGCCTCCAATACCGTGTAAATACTGGACGACGTCCAGTTTACCTCCTTGAGCAGCCCGGTGTAACGGCGTGCAGCCATCGTTCGATCGACAGTTTATAACGGCTCTATTTCGGTGTAAATACTGGATGACATCCAGTTTATCTTCCTGAGCAGCCAGGTGTAGCGGCGTGCAGCCATCGTACGATTGACAGTTGATATCAGCTCCATTTCCATGTAAATACTGAACGACGTCCAGTTTACCTGCCGCAGCAGCGAGGTGTAGCGGCGTGCAGCCATCGTTCGATTGAGAGTTGATATCGGCTCCATTTTCGTGTAAATACTGGACGACGTCCAGTTTACCTTCCTCAGCAGCCCGGTGTAGCGGCGTGCAGCCATCGTTCGATTGACAATTCATATCGGCTCCATTTTCATGTAAATACTGAATGACATCTAGTTCACCTGCCTTAGCAGCCTGATGTAGCGGCGTGCAGCCATTGTTTGATTGACAATTGATATCGGCTCCATTTCGGTGTAAAAACTGGGCGACGTCCAGTTTACCTCCCTCAGCAGCCGAGTGTAGCGGTGTGCAGCCATTAATCGATTGATAAATTATATCAGCTCCATTTCCATGTAAATACTGGACGACGTCCAGTTTACCTGCCGCAGCAGCAAGGTGTAGCGGCGTACAGCGATCGTTCGATTGACAATTGATATCGGAATCATTTTCATGTAAATACTGGACGACGTTCAGTTTACCTCCTTCAGCAGCCAGGTGTAGCGGCGTGCGGCAATCGTTCGTTTGACAATTGATATCGACTCCCTTTTCGTGTAAATACGCGGCCACATCCAGTTCACCTTTCTGAGCAGCCAGGTGTAGCGGTGTCAGGCCATCGTTTGTTTGCAAATTAATATCGGCTCCATTCCCGTGTAAATACGCGACGACATCTACTTTGCCTTCATGAGCAGCCAGATGTAGCGGCGTGCGGCCATCATTCGTTTGACAATTGATATCGACTCCCTTTTCGTGTAAATACTCGACGACATCCAGTGTACCTCGCGAAGCAGCCTGGTGTAGCGGCGTGCAGCCATTGTTCGATTGACAATTGATATCGCCTCCAATACCGTGTAAATACTGGACGACGTCCAGTTTACCTCCTTGAGCAGCCCGGTGTAACGGCGTGCAGCCATTGTTCGATTGACAATTGATATCGCCTCCAATACCGTGTAAATACTGGACGACGTCCAGTTTACCTCCTTGAGCAGCCCGGTGTAACGGCGTGCAGCCATCGTTCGATCGACAGTTTATAACGGCTCTATTTCGGTGTAAATACTGGATGACATCCAGTTTATCTTCCTGAGCAGCCAGGTGTAGCGGCGTGCAGCCATCGTACGATTGACAGTTGATATCAGCTCCATTTCCATGTAAATACTGAACGACGTCCAGTTTACCTGCCGCAGCAGCGAGGTGTAGCGGCGTGCAGCCATCGTTCGATTGAGAGTTGATATCGGCTCCATTTTCGTGTAAATACTGGACGACGTCCAGTTTACCTGCCGCAGCAGCAAGGTGTAGCGGCGTGCAGCGATCGTTCAATTGACAATTGATATCGGCTCCATTTTCATGTAAATACTGGACAACGTCTAGTTTACCTGCCTCAGCAGCCCAGTGTAGCGGCATGCAGCCATCGTTCGATTGATAATTCATATCGGCTCCATTTCCATGTAAATACTGAATGACATCTAGTTTACCTGCCTTAGCAGCCTGGTGTAGCGGCGTGCAGCCATTGTTCGATTGACAATTGATATCGGCTCCATTTCGGTGCAAAAACTGGGCGACGTCCAGTCTACCTCCCTCAGCAGCCGAGTGTAGCGGTGTGCAGCCATCAATCGATTGACAAATTATATCAGCTCCATTTCCATGTAAATACTGAACGACGTCCAGTTTACCTGCCGCAGCAGCAAGGTGTAGCGGCGTGCAGCGATCGTTCAATTGACAATCGATATCGGTTCCATTTTCATGTAAATACTGGACAACGTCCAGTTTACCTGCCTCAGCAGCCCGGTGTAGCGGCATGCAGCCATCGTTCAATTGAAAATTAATATTGACTCCATTTTCGTATAAATACTGGACGACATGCAGTCTACCTTCCTGCGCAGCCAGGTGAAGCGGCGTGCAGCCATTGTTCGATTGACAATTGATATCGGCTCCATTCCTGTGTAAATACTGGACGACATCTAGTTTACCTCCTTGAGCAGCCCGGTGTAACGGCGTGCAGCCATCGTTCGATCGACAGTTTATAACGGCTCTATTTCGGTGTAAATACTGGATGACATCCAGTTTATCTTCCTGAGCAGCCAGGTGTAGCGGCGTGCAGCCATCGTTCGATTGAGAGGTGATATCAGCTCCATTTCCATGTAAATACTGAACGACGTCCAGTTTACCTGCCGCAGCAGCGAGGTGTAGCGGCGTGCAGCCATCGTTCGATTGAGAGTTGATATCGGCTCCATTTTCGTGTAAATACTGGACGACGTCCAGTTTACCTTCCTCAGCAGCCCGGTGTAGCGGCGTGCAGCCATCGTTCGATTGACAATTCATATCGGCTCCATTTTCATGTAAATACTGAATGACATCTAGTTTACCTGCCTTAGCAGCCTGATGTAGCGGCGTGCAGCCATTGTTTGATTGACAATTGATATCGCCTCCATTTCGGTGTAAAAACTGGGCGACGTCCAGTTTACCTCCCTCAGCAGCCGAGTGTAGCGGTGTGCAGCCATTAATCGATTGATAAATTATATCAGCTCCATTTCCATGTAAATACTGGACGACGTCCAGTTTACCTGCCGCAGCAGCAAGGTGTAGCGGCGTACAGCGATCGTTCGATTGACAATTGATATCGGCATCATTTTCATGTAAATACTGGACGACGTTCAGTTTACCTCCTTCAGCAGCCAGGTGTAGCGGCGTGCGGCAATCGTTCGTTTGACAATTGATATCGACTCCCTTTTCGTGTAAATACGCGGCCACATCCAGTTCACCTTTCTGAGCAGCCAGGTGTAGCGGTGTCAGGCCATCGTTTGTTTGCAAATTAATATCGGCTCCATTCCCGTGTAAATACGCGACGACATCTACTTTGCCTTCATGAGCAGCCAGATGTAGCGGCGTGCGGCCATCATTCGTTTGACAATTGATATCGACTCCCTTTTCGTGTAAATACTCGACGACATCCAGTGTACCTCGCGAAGCAGCCTGGTGTAGCGGCGTGCAGCCGGCGTTCGTTCGACAATTGATATCAGCTCCCTTACCGTGTAAATACACAGCCACATCCAGTTTACCTTCCTTAGCAGCCAGGTGAAGTGGCGTGCGGCCATCGGTCGTTTGACAATTAATATCGGCTCCATTTCCGTGTAAATACTGGACGACATCTAGTTCACCTGCCTCAGCAGCCTGGTGTAGCGGCGTGCAGTCATCGTTCGATTGACAATTAATATCGGCTCCATTCCGGTGTAAATACTGGATGACATCCAGTTCACCTGCCTCAGCAGCCCGGTGTAGCGGCGTGTAGCCATCGGTCCATTGACAGTTGATATCGCCTCCATTTTCGTATAAATACTGGACGACATACAGTCTACCTTCCTGCGCAGCCAGGTGAAGCGGCGTGCAGCCATTGTTCGATTGACAATTGATATCGGCTCCATTCCTGTGTAAATACTGGACGACATCTAGTTTACCTGCCTCAGCAGCCTGGTGTAACGGCGTGCAGCCATTGTTCGATTGACAATTGATATCGCCTCCAATACCGTGTAAATACTGGACGACGTCCAGTTTACCTCCTTGAGCAGCCCGGTGTAACGGCGTGCAGCCATTGTTCGATTGACAATTGATATCGCCTCCAATACCGTGTAAATACTGGACGACGTCCAGTTTACCTCCTTGAGCAGCCCGGTGTAACGGCGTGCAGCCATCGTTCGATCGACAGTTTATAACGGCTCTATTTCGGTGTAAATACTGGATGACATCCAGTTTATCTTCCTGAGCAGCCAGGTGTAGCGGCGTGCAGCCATCGTACGATTGACAGTTGATATCAGCTCCATTTCCATGTAAATACTGAACGACGTCCAGTTTACCTGCCGCAGCAGCGAGGTGTAGCGGCGTGCAGCCATCGTTCGATTGAGAGTTGATATCGGCTCCATTTTCGTGTAAATACTGGACGACGTCCAGTTTACCTTCCTCAGCAGCCCGGTGTAGCGGCGTGCAGCCATCGTTCGATTGACAATTCATATCGGCTCCATTTTCATGTAAATACTGAATGACATCTAGTTCACCTGCCTTAGCAGCCTGATGTAGCGGCGTGCAGCCATTGTTTGATTGACAATTGATATCGGCTCCATTTCGGTGTAAAAACTGGGCGACGTCCAGTTTACCTCCCTCAGCAGCCGAGTGTAGCGGTGTGCAGCCATTAATCGATTGATAAATTATATCAGCTCCATTTCCATGTAAATACTGGACGACGTCCAGTTTACCTGCCGCAGCAGCAAGGTGTAGCGGCGTACAGCGATCGTTCGATTGACAATTGATATCGGAATCATTTTCATGTAAATACTGGACGACGTTCAGTTTACCTCCTTCAGCAGCCAGGTGTAGCGGCGTGCGGCAATCGTTCGTTTGACAATTGATATCGACTCCCTTTTCGTGTAAATACGCGGCCACATCCAGTTCACCTTTCTGAGCAGCCAGGTGTAGCGGTGTCAGGCCATCGTTTGTTTGCAAATTAATATCGGCTCCATTCCCGTGTAAATACGCGACGACATCTACTTTGCCTTCATGAGCAGCCAGATGTAGCGGCGTGCGGCCATCATTCGTTTGACAATTGATATCGACTCCCTTTTCGTGTAAATACTCGACGACATCCAGTGTACCTCGCGAAGCAGCCTGGTGTAGCGGCGTGCAGCCATTGTTCGATTGACAATTGATATCGCCTCCAATACCGTGTAAATACTGGACGACGTCCAGTTTACCTCCTTGAGCAGCCCGGTGTAACGGCGTGCAGCCATTGTTCGATTGACAATTGATATCGCCTCCAATACCGTGTAAATACTGGACGACGTCCAGTTTACCTCCTTGAGCAGCCCGGTGTAACGGCGTGCAGCCATCGTTCGATCGACAGTTTATAACGGCTCTATTTCGGTGTAAATACTGGATGACATCCAGTTTATCTTCCTGAGCAGCCAGGTGTAGCGGCGTGCAGCCATCGTACGATTGACAGTTGATATCAGCTCCATTTCCATGTAAATACTGAACGACGTCCAGTTTACCTGCCGCAGCAGCGAGGTGTAGCGGCGTGCAGCCATCGTTCGATTGAGAGTTGATATCGGCTCCATTTTCGTGTAAATACTGGACGACGTCCAGTTTACCTGCCGCAGCAGCAAGGTGTAGCGGCGTGCAGCGATCGTTCAATTGACAATTGATATCGGCTCCATTTTCATGTAAATACTGGACAACGTCTAGTTTACCTGCCTCAGCAGCCCAGTGTAGCGGCATGCAGCCATCGTTCGATTGATAATTCATATCGGCTCCATTTCCATGTAAATACTGAATGACATCTAGTTTACCTGCCTTAGCAGCCTGGTGTAGCGGCGTGCAGCCATTGTTCGATTGACAATTGATATCGGCTCCATTTCGGTGCAAAAACTGGGCGACGTCCAGTCTACCTCCCTCAGCAGCCGAGTGTAGCGGTGTGCAGCCATCAATCGATTGACAAATTATATCAGCTCCATTTCCATGTAAATACTGAACGACGTCCAGTTTACCTGCCGCAGCAGCAAGGTGTAGCGGCGTGCAGCGATCGTTCAATTGACAATCGATATCGGTTCCATTTTCATGTAAATACTGGACAACGTCCAGTTTACCTGCCTCAGCAGCCCGGTGTAGCGGCATGCAGCCATCGTTCAATTGAAAATTAATATTGACTCCATTTTCGTATAAATACTGGACGACATGCAGTCTACCTTCCTGCGCAGCCAGGTGAAGCGGCGTGCAGCCATTGTTCGATTGACAATTGATATCGGCTCCATTCCTGTGTAAATACTGGACGACATCTAGTTTACCTCCTTGAGCAGCCCGGTGTAACGGCGTGCAGCCATCGTTCGATCGACAGTTTATAACGGCTCTATTTCGGTGTAAATACTGGATGACATCCAGTTTATCTTCCTGAGCAGCCAGGTGTAGCGGCGTGCAGCCATCGTTCGATTGAGAGGTGATATCAGCTCCATTTCCATGTAAATACTGAACGACGTCCAGTTTACCTGCCGCAGCAGCGAGGTGTAGCGGCGTGCAGCCATCGTTCGATTGAGAGTTGATATCGGCTCCATTTTCGTGTAAATACTGGACGACGTCCAGTTTACCTTCCTCAGCAGCCCGGTGTAGCGGCGTGCAGCCATCGTTCGATTGACAATTCATATCGGCTCCATTTTCATGTAAATACTGAATGACATCTAGTTTACCTGCCTTAGCAGCCTGATGTAGCGGCGTGCAGCCATTGTTTGATTGACAATTGATATCGCCTCCATTTCGGTGTAAAAACTGGGCGACGTCCAGTTTACCTCCCTCAGCAGCCGAGTGTAGCGGTGTGCAGCCATTAATCGATTGATAAATTATATCAGCTCCATTTCCATGTAAATACTGGACGACGTCCAGTTTACCTGCCGCAGCAGCAAGGTGTAGCGGCGTACAGCGATCGTTCGATTGACAATTGATATCGGCATCATTTTCATGTAAATACTGGACGACGTTCAGTTTACCTCCTTCAGCAGCCAGGTGTAGCGGCGTGCGGCAATCGTTCGTTTGACAATTGATATCGACTCCCTTTTCGTGTAAATACGCGGCCACATCCAGCTCACCTTTCTGAGCAGCCAGGTGTAGCGGGGTCAGGCCATCGTTTGTTTGCAAATTAATATCGGCTCCATTCCCGTGTAAATACGCGACGACATCTACTTTGCCTTCATGAGCAGCCAGATGTAGCGGCGTGCGGCCATCATTCGTTTGACAATTGATATCGACTCCCTTTTCGTGTAAATACTCGACGACATCCAGTGTACCTCGCGAAGCAGCCTGGTGTAGCGGCGTGCAGCCGGCGTTCGTTCGACAATTGATATCAGCTCCCTTACCGTGTAAATACACAGCCACATCCAGTTTACCTTCCTTAGCAGCCAGGTGAAGTGGCGTGCGGCCATCGGTCGTTTGACAATTAATATCGGCTCCATTTCCGTGTAAATACTGGACGACATCTAGTTCACCTGCCTCAGCAGCCTGGTGTAGCGGCGTGCAGTCATCGTTCGATTGACAATTAATATCGGCTCCATTCCGGTGTAAATACTGGATGACATCCAGTTCACCTGCCTCAGCAGCCCGGTGTAGCGGCGTGTAGCCATCGGTCCATTGACAGTTGATATCGCCTCCATTTTCGTATAAATACTGGACGACATACAGTCTACCTTCCTGCGCAGCCAGGTGAAGCGGCGTGCAGCCATTGTTCGATTGACAATTGATATCGGCTCCATTCCTGTGTAAATACTGGACGACATCTAGTTTACCTGCCTCAGCAGCCTGGTGTAACGGCGTGCAGCCATTGTTCGATTGACAATTGATATCGCCTCCAATACCGTGTAAATACTGGACGACGTCCAGTTTACCTCCTTGAGCAGCCCGGTGTAACGGCGTGCAGCCATTGTTCGATTGACAATTGATATCGCCTCCAATACCGTGTAAATACTGGACGACGTCCAGTTTACCTCCTTGAGCAGCCCGGTGTAACGGCGTGCAGCCATCGTTCGATCGACAGTTTATAACGGCTCTATTTCGGTGTAAATACTGGATGACATCCAGTTTATCTTCCTGAGCAGCCAGGTGTAGCGGCGTGCAGCCATCGTACGATTGACAGTTGATATCAGCTCCATTTCCATGTAAATACTGAACGACGTCCAGTTTACCTGCCGCAGCAGCGAGGTGTAGCGGCGTGCAGCCATCGTTCGATTGAGAGTTGATATCGGCTCCATTTTCGTGTAAATACTGGACGACGTCCAGTTTACCTTCCTCAGCAGCCCGGTGTAGCGGCGTGCAGCCATCGTTCGATTGACAATTCATATCGGCTCCATTTTCATGTAAATACTGAATGACATCTAGTTCACCTGCCTTAGCAGCCTGATGTAGCGGCGTGCAGCCATTGTTTGATTGACAATTGATATCGGCTCCATTTCGGTGTAAAAACTGGGCGACGTCCAGTTTACCTCCCTCAGCAGCCGAGTGTAGCGGTGTGCAGCCATTAATCGATTGATAAATTATATCAGCTCCATTTCCATGTAAATACTGGACGACGTCCAGTTTACCTGCCGCAGCAGCAAGGTGTAGCGGCGTACAGCGATCGTTCGATTGACAATTGATATCGGAATCATTTTCATGTAAATACTGGACGACGTTCAGTTTACCTCCTTCAGCAGCCAGGTGTAGCGGCGTGCGGCAATCGTTCGTTTGACAATTGATATCGACTCCCTTTCCGTGTAAATACGCGGCCACATCCAGTTCACCTTTCTGAGCAGCCAGGTGTAGCGGTGTCAGGCCATCGTTTGTTTGCAAATTAATATCGGCTCCATTCCCGTGTAAATACGCGACGACATCTACTTTGCCTTCATGAGCAGCCAGATGTAGCGGCGTGCGGCCATCATTCGTTTGACAATTGATATCGACTCCCTTTTCGTGTAAATACTCGACGACATCCAGTGTACCTCGCGAAGCAGCCTGGTGTAGCGGCGTGCAGCCGGCGTTCGTTCGACAATTGATATCAGCTCCCTTACCGTGTAAATACACAGCCACATCCAGTTTACCTTCCTTAGCAGCCAGGTGAAGTGGCGTGCGGCCATCGGTCGTTTGACAATTAATATCGGCTCCATTTCCGTGTAAATACTGGACGACATCTAGTTCACCTGCCTCAGCAGCCTGGTGTAGCGGCGTGCAGTCATCGTTCGATTGACAATTAATATCGGCTCCATTCCGGTGTAAATACTGGATGACATCCAGTTCACCTGCCTCAGCGGCCAGGTGTAGTGGCGTGTAGCCATCGGTCCATTGACAGTTGATATCGGCTTCATTTTCGTGTAAATACTGGACGACATCCAGTTTACCTTCCTGAGCAGCCAGGTGTAGCGGCGTGCAGCTAGCGTTCGATTGACAATTGATATCGGCCCCATTTTCATGTAAATACTGGACGACGTCCAGTTTACCTACCGCAGCAGCCCGGTGTAGCGGCGTACAGCGATCGTTCGATTGACAATTGATATCGGCTCCATTTGTATGTAAATACTGGACGACGTCCAACTTACCCCCCGCAGCAGCCCGGTGTAGCGGCGTGCAGCCATCGTTCGATTGACAATTGATATCGGCGCCATTTTCATGTAAATACCGGATGACGTCCAGCTTACCTCCCGCAGCAGCCCGGTGTAACGGCGTGCAGCCATCGTTCGATTGACAATCGATATTGGCTCCATTTTTGTGTAAATACTGGACGACGTCCACTTTGCCTCCACGAGCAGCCAGGTGAAGCGGCGTGCGGGCATCGTTTGTTTGAAAATTGAGATCGGCTCCATTTCTGTATAAATACTTTACGACATTTAGTCTTCCTCGCGAAGCAGCGAGGTGTAGTGGCGTCCAGCCATCGTTCATTTGACAATTGATATTGGCTCCCTCACCGTGTAAATACGCAGCCACATCCAGTTTACCTTCCTGAGCAGCCAGGTGTAGCGGCGTGCGGCCACCGTTCATTTGACAATTAATATCGGCTCCATTCCTGTGTAAATACTCGACGACATCTAATTTGCCTTCACGGGCAGCCAGGTGTAGCGGCGTGCGGCCATCGTTCGTTCGAAAATTGAGATCGGCTCCATTTCTATATAAATACTCTGCAACATTCAGTCTACCTCGTGAAGCAGCCAGGTGTAGTGGCGTCCAGCCACCGTTCATGTGTTGATTGATATCGGCTCCCTTTCCGTGTAAATACGCAACTACCTCCAGTCCACCTTCCTGAGCAGCTAGGTGTAGCGGCGTGCGGCCACCGTCCATTTGACAATTAATATCGGCTCCATTTTCGTGTAAATACCCGACGACATCCACTTTGCCTCCACGAGCAGCCAGGTGTAGCGGCGTGCGGCCATCGTTCGTTTGAAAATTGAGATTGGCTCCATTCCCATGTAAATACTCGACGACATGCAGTTTACCTTGAAAAGCAGCCCGATGTAGCGGTGTCCGGCCATCGTTCGTTTGACAATTGATATCGGCTCCATTTCTATGTAAATACTCGACGGCATCCCGTTCACCTTGAAAAGCAGCCACGTGCAGCGGCGTGCGGCCATCTTTCGATCTACAATTAATATCCGCTCCATTTCTGTATAAATACGCTGCGACATTCAGTCTACCTCGCGAAGCCGCCAGGTGTAGCGGCGTGCGGCCATCATTCGTTTGAAAATTGAGATAGGCTCCATTTTCATGTAAATACTCGATGACATCCAGTTTACCTTGAAAAGCAGCCCGGTGTAGCGGTGTCCGACCATCGTTCGTTCGACAATTGATATCAGCTCCATTTCTATGTAAATACTCGACGGCATCCCGTTTACCTTGAAAAGCAGCCACGTGCAGCGGCGTGCGGCCATCTTTCGATCTATAATTAATATCGGCTCCATTTCTGTATAAATACTCTGCGACATTCAGTCTACCTCGCGAAGCAGCCAGGTGTAGCGGCGTGCGGCCATCGTTCGTTTGAAAATTGAGATCGGCTCCTTTCACGTGTAAATACTTGACGACATATAGTTCACCTTCCTGAGCAGCCAGGTGAAGCGGCGTCACGCCATCATCCATTTGGAATAAAATGCTGAATTTTCGCAAAAAGAAGAAAATTTTAGACGCATGAAATTCGCCTTCTTCACATTAGCGATACTGGTGTTTGTCCACATACTGCTTTCGTAAAATAAATGGCTGTATTTAGTCATGCAAAGCTTCAGCTGTATAGGTGCTTTCGTTTTACAAAAACCGGGCTGCTCTGGGCTGCACTCAACCAATCATCTTGAAGCTCAGACTAGTATAGTCTAGTATACTCGTCGAAGCTTCAAGGTGATTGGTTCAGTGCAGCCCATTGCAGCCCGATTTTTTGTAAAACGAAAGCACCTTATGTTCAGCGATTATATTATTCGAAGAACTGTTTTCTACTTACTCGAACTATTGCGATCGGACTTTCGTCTGGTAGGTCCTCAAGTGTCCAAGCAATTACAAGCGTTTTTGAGTAGCGGTTTGGTGTTTTTCAGGAGACAATTCTTACTGCAAGTTCATCTCGTTCACTATTTACTCTTTTCTTGTATTCTTAATATACTTCCGTTTTTTGTTATGTTTTTGTCATGTGTATCATGTCGCATTATCTATCTAACTCTCATATATGCCCTGCCTTGGGCTCGCCTGTTGGGCTATGATACTAAATAAATGAAGAAATCTGTGGCAGCGATTGTTCTAAAAAGTGCTGGGCAGCGATTCTGGATCTTTTGGCGTTAGTTAACGTCGGTGCTAAATTTTAGACCAGAGAAAACTAAATAAGTAAAAAATAATACAACGAACAAACATTCGCAATCAAAAAATAGATCAATCGTTTTATTTACCAAAATTTATCGAAAGGATAACAAAATGGACTCCAAAACCGACTCCACTAAGAACTTGTCCGTAAAATGAAAAGGTCATCTGCCTAAACCTCGCATGTCCGTTACCGCTTTTCCGAGACGTCGGTTGGCCAGCGGTGACGTGCTGCGGACCCAATTCCAGACGATTCGTACTATTTGAAGTTGTTCACCGGGAAGTCTGCTTTCGTTTGATCGATAGAAGTCGCTTCAAATCTACACGGAGAAACTTTTAGTATGAATATTTGTTTGATTGCATATGAAAAGTTAACATAAAATATAAGAATTTAGGGATAATCGAGGTACTGCGACAAAAATTCACATAGTGACTCTGGAAATGCCGAGTTGATATATCTTTTTCCAAAGAGTGAAATTAAACGTTGTAATACAGTCATTTTAGGTTTTCAGTACTAAAAAAGTCGGAGCTTCGATTTTTTTCTTTTGATCGCTTCATTTTGATGTCCTGAAAAACATATTGAAAATCGAGAACGAGATCGCGTTCGCGTTATTAAATATTCAAGGTCAAATGTCAACAAATTCGTTTTTTTCCAAATATCTCGTTTCCTATGGCTCAGAAACCGATCAAGGTGGTCATAAAAGTTGAAGATAACAAAATTATCTACAAAAAAAGTCTCATTCATTTTTTACGTACAATGCACGATTTACGGAATATAGGGCAAAGAATGTCTATGACGTGCGCAGCATCCGCTGTCGCACCACTTTTTACATATTTTTACGAATATCTCGCTTCCTATGGCTCGGAGATAAAATTAGATGATCATCAAAAAGAAAGATTATAAAATTTCCCACACTAAAGGTCTCATTCATTTTTTACGTACAACAAACTTTTTAGCAAAAACCCTGCTCCGCTACAATGTGCGTAGTATCCGTTTTTGCACCACTTTCGCGCTATTTTTGCGAATATCTCGCTTCCTATGGCTCGGAGACCAATTGAGAATGAGATAAAAATTCAAGAGTATAAAATTTTAAACAGGTAAGATTCAGTTCATTTTTTACGTGCAACGGACTATTTGCGGAATATAGAGCGACGAATGTCTATAGAACGTGTGTGGTGTCCGTTTCCGCACCACCTCCGAGGAAGGATACAAGGCGCGTTTTTTTTTTCACATGGTTTCCCCAGTAGGCCTAATCCATATTGTGTATTTACAAAAAGTAATGAAATCAAACCCAAAAAGCACCTCTGGTGCAAAAACCTTTCGCCAAGTACATTAAGGTGAAGTAAAACGTTTCAAGGCCACGGCCGGGTGCCTTGCACCGCGGTAAAACAGAACTACCGAACGTTTGGTACCTCTGTCCACCGCTAGATTATTTGCAAATATACTGGCTGCAATTTCGATACAGGCTGTGATCTCGACTAAATGTAGATAAGGGTTGTGATCTCAACTGAATATCGGTTTTTTAGTTATGAGCAACGGAGAATCGTCAATTCTCAGCCATTTCTCCATCAAATGACACGGGATTAGGCTCAAAGTGTGTGGTTTTTAATTGCGGAGTGGCTAATTATCGGGAAAATGCGATTATCTACGGCA
Organism: Tenthredo mesomela; assembly: GCA_943736025.1. NCBI lineage: Eukaryota > Metazoa > Arthropoda > Insecta > Hymenoptera > Tenthredinidae > Tenthredo > Tenthredo mesomela. Next base: position 12,774,092 of record OX031021.1, on the reverse strand, counting down.
ACAGTGAATAATCTCGCGATTTATGTGGTCGGTACGTCAATCTGTAAAAATTTTTGTCAAATTTTGGAAAAGTGAAATAATCAGCCACTTTCTGCCACAATTATGTGTAATCCCTCAAAGTTTCATCGCGATTGATTCAGTAGTTCCGGAGAATTCACGATTCCCGTTTTCGAGGTTCTGACAAACGTTTCACTTCACCTTAAGGTGAAATAATCAGCCTTCACCTTCACTTCACCTTAAGGTGAAGTGAAACGTTTGTCAGAACCTCGAAAACGGGAATCGTGAATTCTCCGGAACTACTGAATCAATCGCGATGAAACTTTGAGGGATTAGACATAATTGTGGCAGAAAGTGGCTGATTATTTCACTTTTCCAAAATTTGACAAAAATTTTTACAGATTGACGTACCGACCACATAAATCGCGAGATTATTCACTGTTGCCGTAGATAATCGCATTTTCCCGATAATTAGCCACTCCGCAATTAAAAACCACACACTTTGAGCCTAATCCCGTGTCATTTGATGGAGAAATGGCTGAGAATTGACGATTCTCCGTTGCTCATAACTAAAAAACCGATATTCAGTTGAGATCACAACCCTTATCTACATTTAGTCGAGATCACAGCCTGTATCGAAATTGCAGCCAGTATATTTGCAAATAATCTAGCGGTGGACAGAGGTACCAAACGTTCGGTAGTTCTGTTTTACCGCGGTGCAAGGCACCCGGCCGTGGCCTTGAAACGTTTCACTTCACCTTAATGTGATATATATCCCACAAAGGCACCTCCCATGTAAAAAAAAAAAAAAATCCAAAATTAGTTGCTACTACCAAGTACATACATCACGTCACCTTTTTCTCAAATTCATAATTCGGCCTTCCAATACATGGTTTCCATAGCCAATCTCATCTTTCTACGCAGAACCATAGGTATAGCAATAGGCAATTGACACTTCTATTGGTGTAAACAGAAAACATAGAGAAATGAAAATGAAGAGATGAAAAAAAAAATTTGGAGTACGTGGTACTTGGCGGGCTACTATTTTATGCTGTTACCTCGTACTTTTCTACAAAAAGCCCACCAAGTACCACGTACGCCAAATTTTTTTTTTTTATCTCTTCATTTTCATTTCTCTATGTTTTCTGTTTACACCAATAGAAGTGTCAATTGTAGAAAGATAAGATTGGCTATCGAAACCATGTATTGGAAGGCCGAATTATGAATTTGAGAAAAAGGTGATGTGATGTAGGTACTTGGCAGTAGCAACTAATTTTGGATTTTTTTTTTTTTTACATGGGAGGTGCCTTTGTGGGATATATATCACATTAATGTACCTGGCGAAAGGTTTTTGCACCAGAGGTGCTTTTTGGGTTTGATTTCATTACTTTTTGTAAATACACAATATGGATTAGGCCTACTGGGGAAACCATGTGAAAAAAAAACGCGCCTTGTATCCTTCCTCGGAGGTGGTGCGGAAACGGACACCACACACGTTCTATAGACATTCGGCGCTCTATATTCCGCAAATAGTCCGTTGCACGTAAAAAATGAACTGAATCTTTCCTGTGTAAAATTTTATACTCTTGAATTTTTATCTGATTCTCAATTGGTCTCCGAGCCATAGGAAGCGAGATATTCGCAAAAATAGCGCGAAAGTGGTGCAAAAACGGATACTACGCACATTGTAGCGGAGCAGGGTTTTTGCTAAAATAGTACATTGTGCACCAAGGTCGTAAAGTGGAACTTTTAAGGCCGAGTGCGATGTTTTAAGTACGAGTCGTAGACGAGCGCGCGAAGCGTGCGAGGCGAAGACGAGTACTGAAAACATCGTGCGAGGCGTTAAAAGGCCCACCTCCATGGTGCACACGATACTTTATATAACGCAAGCATATTTTTCTCGCTATTTGATGCCTCTGTAATTTAAAAGTGGCACTTTTAAGTCCTACTCTCTTAAAAGAAATCAGTGGGAAATCAGTGGAATTTCACTGATTTACCAGTGGATCTCACTGATTGCCCAGTGAAATCTTACTGATTCAACCAGTAAACATACTCTCTAAATATGAACCAGTGAAAATTTCACTAATTCAATCAGTGATTCAGTTTCTCACTGCAGAATCAGTCATTTCGGTCAACATACACTGTATAATTAGTTAATTTGATCAAAACGGTGAATCACGACTGACTAACCAGTGCCTTCGTGTACTGTTTGGCCAGTGGTTCCTTCTTTGCACTGATCCAGCAGTGTATTACGGTTACGACCATCCCGCGCATTCTTACTGTACGCGCGTCTCGGTGCGTTGTTGGCAGAATAAAGGCAAATTTTACCGTCAAGTGCAGTCTATAGCTGATAAAGTAGGTTATGTTTTACGACTAAGAAATGCTGAATAACTGAATAATAAGTTATTATGTCTGAAAATCTTGCTGATCTTCCGAAATATCAGTCTCAATCGGTTTTTTCATAGAAACTGATAGAGGTTATGTTTACTCAGCATGTTCTTCATGTGCGCTGTATTATCTATGAGGCGGTGGTTACATGGCTATTATAAGTCTATTTCTTATGTATGTATTACTTATTACAAGAATATATAATATATAATCTTTTCAATGTGCAGCAACTTCTGTATTGCTTGTACATACATATATTATAACTCATTGCTCGATCAGTAAGAACGTGCTTTTCGAAATCACTGATCCAACCAGTGAGCTAATTTCACTGGTTGAATCAGTAGTTTTTCACTGATTACCAGTGGTATACTTATAACTGTGACTATCAGTGACTATTAACTGAGAACCAGTGAATTTTCACTGATTCGTATTTAGAGAGTAGAAGTGGGGATAATTCACTGATTCAACCAGTGAATTCCACTGATTGAACCAGTCAGAACCACTCAGAACATAACCAATATAATTATACTTACGCGCATGCGTGCGCACAGCTGATCGAGATTCACTGGTCAACTCAGTGAGCCCGGACTTACTGGTTGAATCAGTGAAATTCCACTGATTTCTTTTAAGAGAGTAGGACTTCAAAGTACTACTTTAGGTCCTATAAAAAGGCATCAAAAAGCGAGAAAAACATGCTTGCGTTATATAAAGTTTGTTGTACGTAAAAAATGAATGAGACCTTTAGTGTGGGAAATTTTATAATCTTTCTTTTTGATAATCATCTAATTTTATCTCCAAGCCATAGGAAACAAGATATTCGTAAAAATATGTAAAAAGTGGTGCGATAGCGGATGCTGCGCACGTTATAGACATTCTTTGCCCTGTATTCCGTAAATCGTGCATTGTACGTAAAAAATGAATGAGACTTTTTTTGTAGATAATTTTGTTATCTTCAATTTTTATAACCACCTTGATTGGTTTCTGAGCCATAGGAAACGAGATATTTGGAAAAAAACGAATTTGTTGACCTTTGACCTTGAATATTTAATAACGCGAACGCGAGCTCGTTCTCGATTTTCAATATGTTTTTCAGGACGTCGAAATGAAGCGATCAAAAGAAAAAAATCGAAGCTCCGACTTTTTTGGTACAGAAGCCATATTTATGACTAAAATGACTGTATTAGTTGTACGTTTCAGTATAAACGCGTTGCGATCTTTCTAAACCACTATACGAAAAATGGAGGTCACGTGGTGTGCTGAGCAGACGGGAAAAACAAAAATTAATTTGATACTAGTTTCGGGGGGGGGAGAGCTTCTGAACGCAGTGGTTAGTCAGTGAGTGATGGTACCGGTATCCAGCGCGTTGTTATTTCCAACGTCGCACCTTGATGTCTGTATTGACATCACTACCATAGGATCAGTGCTGTAGGGGGATCAAGCCATGTTTGTTGATGAGATTTTCCGCCTCTATATATACTCACCAACTTCTATAAGTGGGACTCGCGAGAATATCGAAAGCGCTGGTCGCCGCCTTACGAGAAAGTATTGAAGTAATGTACATGACCATATACCGGGATGATTTCTTGATAGTATACAGGTGACAGCGCATGCGCCAAATAATTCATTTTCATTGGTCGGTAAAGTCGTCACGCAGTGGTATTTGAGGCCAGCCTGCCTCAGCATACGACGAAACTCGCGCATGCGCAGTCACCTGTATACTATCAAGAAATCATCCCGGTATGCAGTTTCTTTCACTGCTAAGTTATACACACACAACCACACTAACACAAGAGAGCGCGCGTCCTCGATGTCAGAGCGGTCTGGCCCTTCGGCTGAATTCGGAATAGCTCGGAAATATTCGGCCGTTTTTCGTATAAAGTTTTAGAATTTCTCTCAAGCCCCAGTAGCAGAAAGTATAAAATATATACTATGATTTCAAATGATTGTAGGAAGGATTATCAGCGTGGCTCGATTATCCCTATACTCTTATATTTTATGTTAACTTTTCATACGCAATCAAACAAATATTCATACTAAAAGTTTCTCCGTGTATGATTAATAAATTACATTAGTTCTGACTCTTTTCCTTCGCTCTATTGCTGAGTGCTTGCTCGCAAAGTTTCATGTCTTTGGATAATAATATACATTACATGTACGATTATATACACGGAGAGACTTTTGCTGGCAAAGATTCTTGAAATTCCTACTAGATTTCACTATTTTTGTTCCCAATCCACGGACACATCCGCATTTTATCGGAAATTCCTACGTTGTGTAGTAATGACTAAGGTTACTGTTTTTATGGGAATAAAATTAAACAGGCTTGGGCTTTTTTGCGAAAGTGTTAGTTTGTTAGCGAATATTGTAGGATTACTATACCGGTGAAGTTACTATGTCCAATGCATAGACTTATGCCCGGTTTTATAAACGAGGGGTATTTATTGACACCCTGGTGAATTTCACCCCAGGGGTAGCGCTCAATTTTTCCGACAAAAATTGAAACATCTACATCGCAATGGCCGTGCATCCGCGCCTTCACCGAAAGCAGCACCACGGTCGTATACACAGGTCCGAAGACTCCAGTGGTGGGGGTGATACCCTTAGTGTGTCGAGGTGTGCTTCCGATACTGACCGCGGGAACGGAGGCGCTACGGTAGAGTAGTGTATGGTTGTGATAATAATCAAACACGTAACCTCCAATTTCTGTTTATTAAAGGGATTAAGGGCAAGAATTCAGTAATTGATCCGGAATAATAACTAATATCAATGATTAGTGTTTAAGACGATTGTAATTGTTCGAACTAAAACATTACGTCGCTAATAAATAATGCTATGAGTTTTAGTCATGCGAATTAATGAAATACACATTTAAATGAGTTGTTTTGTTCTCCATTTTGATTTGTTGGACACTTTGGCACAGCATAGATCGATGCACGCTTGCAATATACGTGCATGCACATGCACTTCCACTACGACTTGCACCACGGTGTGATTTGCACTCACTTTCAGGTTATGAACATTGTTTACATTTGAACCACTGAAATGTAGATATAACCGGAACGCCCACTGCCATGGTGGGGGTAGCGAATTTGCGATCCGAGAGAAATAGTTCAACAGAGTATCTCTGTCTCTTTCTGTACAGTCGGGTGACGAAATTTTGAGCCTCATGACAGGTGTCAGCACAGTAATGTATCGAGCTGGATCGAATATTTTTACCTGACTATACGCGGTGCGAGCGAGACAAATATACTCCGTTGAGCTATCTCTCTCGGCGCGCCCCCCACCACGGTGGTGAGCGTTCCAGTTCTATCTACATTTCAGTGATTTGAACCATGTACTACTCTACAGCAGCGCCCCAACTATAGCGGCTGATTCGGGAAACTTTTTGGCTTCACCAACGACTTCACCCCCACCACCGGAGTTTACCTGTGTATACGACCGTACTTGGCGTCATGTACAAACGACAATACTTGCGTCATGTACAAACTTGAACACTTATTAAATACTGAAAGATTCGGAGATGATAACGGCTTTCACGATTTTTACACGGAAATTTGCGAACAACCATTAGACGCAGAAAACTTAGCGCTTTCCGATCTTTCCAGACTCGATGCTCTACCAATTTTCCTGTAGAAGTTATGATCACTCAAACAGAGGGGCCAAACCTTTATGAACCGACAGTAGGGCGGTAGGAATCAGGGGGCGGCAAAACTTAGAAGCGACATTTTTTCAAGTAGCAAGTAAATTTGGTACAGGAAAATAGCTGAGCGCCACATGAATACCCGAGTCAGAATTTAGCGCCTATTTTAATACTCGTAGCAACCAATCCAACCGCTTTTGACCCTACTTTAACCTGAAGCTCCTCTTTTGAACCTCCAGGTCCTCAAAAGTTAAAATTTAGCGCCTACTTTAATACTCATAGCTTCCAGATGAACCTCTCCAAACCCTGTTCGTCCTCAAGGTACTACTTTGAACCTGCAAGTCCTCTCCCGAATCGAAATTTCGCGGATATTTTAATACTCATAGCTTCCAGATGAACCTCTCTAAACTCCGTTTGTCCTCAAGCTCCTCTTTTGAACCTCCAGGTCCTCAAAAGTTGAGATTGAGCGCCTATTTTAATACTCGTAGCAACCAACCCAACCACCTTTGACCCTACTTTAACCTCAAGCTCCTCTTTTGAACCTCCAGGTCCTCAAAAGTTAAAATTTAGCGCTTACTGTAATACTCATAGCTTCCAGATGAACCTCTCCAAACCCTGTTCGTCCTCAAGGTACTACTTTGAACCTGCAAGTCCTCTCCCGAATCGAAATTTCGCGGATATTTTAATACTCATAGCTTCCAGATGAACCTCTCTGAACTCCGTTTGTCCTCAAGCTCCTCTTTTGAACCTCCAGGTCCTCAAAAGTTGAGATTGAGCGCCTATTTTAATACTCGTAGCAACCAACCCAACCGCCTTTGACCCTACTTTAACCTCAAGCTCCTCTTTTGAACCTCCAGGTCCTCAAAAGTGAAAATTTAGCTCCTACTTGAATACTCATAGCTTCCAGATGAACCTCTCCAGACCCTGTTCGTCCTCAAGCTCCTCTTTTGAACCTCCATGTCCGCCAAAGTTAAGATTTAGCGTGCTACTTTAATACTCATAGCTTCTAGATGAACCTCTCCGAACCCTGTTCGTCCTAGAGCTTCTACTTTGAATCTGAAAGTCTTCTGGATTCACAATTCAGCTCCTGCTTCAATACTCGTAGCGTCCAGACCAGTGTTGTAAAGGGTATACTTTGTATTCGGTACCTACAGGTACAGGTAAGGTACTGAGATATTTACCCAGGTACCAATACGCACTTTACAATACTACTCCAGACGAACTTCTCAACAGACTGGTCAATCTCGAGCTCCCATATTTCTCACCCATGCGTCCTCCAGAATGATAATTGAGCGCTTACTTTAATCCTCATTTACATACACATGAAAAATTTTGTATTCCAGAAAATCCACCTCAATTTTTAGGTTGCCTTTGTGTTCATTTAACATTTCTATCATTCAACACAAAATGAAAACTCGTTGTTACAACTGAAAGAAATGTTGAAATTAACACAAAATTAACACACAATTCAAGTAGATTTTCTAGAACCCAAATTTTTCAATGTGTATCATACCTCTTTCGAAGAACAAGCCCTATATACCGTGAAGTTAAAAGGAAGCCGAACGATGCACCGCACTATAGCTCGACGAACACACGCTCGCGTTGCGTACGTGAGCTTCTACTCGCTGCAAGTGACTGCCATCTCGATTCGCCCGGCGCCTGTCTCACACTATGGATGAGCGTGGCCTTGACGACAGGCACCGGGCGAACCGAGTTGGCAGTCACTGGCAGCGAGTAGAAGCTCACGTACACAAAGCGAGCGCGTGTTGGTCGAACTATAGTGCAGTCATCGTTCGGCTTCCTTTTAACTTCACGGTATAGGGGAGAGTGGCCTAAAGCGGGTAGGGGGTCTAAAGCGGGTAGGCGTTCGTACGCTGCCGCATGCAGCGCGAGTGTCAATGTGTACGTATGCTGTGGTTACCCAAACACTCCCGAGTTTCAATCAGTACCACTCGAGTATCGGAGGTATACCTAGGTATAACTAAGTGCAATATAAAAAAATCGATGAATCTATTAAAAAAACTGAAGGTATGTAACTTGTGACCAGTCGAGAACTAGTACATTTATTTTATTGTTCATGATATTATATTATTCTGATACTATTGACCTTCAAAACACAATAGACAGCTTAGCTTTGTTTTGTTTGTTTTTGAGGTTATATTTCCTCGAGTGAAAAATGTGCTTTCGGGCAAAGCAGGTAGGGCAAAGCGGGTATCTACCCGTTTTGCCCTGATGCAATTTCATAATATTTTTTTTTTTTCAATTTTTTAATAATTTTTTAATTTTTTTCATTTTTTTTTTTTTTTTTTTTTTCATTTTTTAATAATTTTTTTTTTTTTTTCACTTTCTAATTTGTTTTTAATTTTTTACATTTTTTTTTTCATTTATTTGTTTTTTATGACAGATATTTAACTAACGTCTAATGATTTAACTATTTATTATTTTTTATTTTACTAACAAAAGTACCTACTTGAAATTTGTCAATTGATTATTTAATTACTTAAGACTGAAATAAATATTGAAATGAGTCTGAAATAAATATTTAAAGAGTAATTTTTTTACGATAGTAAAAAAAAAAAAATTAATTATCATTTATTATAAAATTAATGATTATTATTTGTTATAAAATTATTTATTATTCATTATTATTCAATTATAATCGAAGTCTCATCATTAATATTCAGACAAATCAATATGTGATAAGATTTGTCAAGTTTATAGCGCTTACCCGCTTTGCCCGAGCGGCTTACCCGCTTTAGGCCCCCTATCACGGCAAAGCGGATTTTTGAGGAGTTTTCAATTTTCGATAATAAATAAGTACTTATTACAAAATGACACAAATATGATTCATTATTTTGAAGTTCGATATCCCTCCTAATCAACAAAACCATAATTGTTATTTTAATCAAACGGAAACTAAGATTTTTGGGCTTTTATCGTTAACGTACCCGCTTTAGGCCACTCTCCCCTAATCACCAATTCTGTGAATGTTAAAAATTTGAAATATTCTTCAACTACAATCATTGCAGGTAAGAGTATACAATAAGAAAACGACAGGGATTTGCGCGCGTTGCGCAACAGATTAACGATGTCATTTGGTAGTTGCGGGATGTAGCGATCGAGGACTTGCAGGTTCAAAGTAGAAGCTTGAGGATGAACAGGGTTTGCAGAGGTTCACCTAGAAGCTATGAGTATTAAAGTAGGCGCTAAATCTTGACTTTGGGGGATCTGGAGGTTCAAAATAGGAGCTTGAGGACGAACAGGGTTTGCAGAGGTTCACCTAGAAGCTATGAGTATTAAAGTAGGCGCTAAATCTTGACTTTGGGGGATCTGGGGGTTCAAAATAGGAGCTTGAGGACGAACAGGGTTTGCAGAGGTTCACCTGGGAGCCATGAGTATTAAAGTAGGCGCTAGATCTTGACTTTGGGGGATCTGGAGGTTCAAAATAGGAGCTTGAGGACGAACAGGGTTTGCAGAGGTTCACCTGGGAGCTATGAGTATTAAAGTAGGCGCTAGATCTTGACTTTGGGGGATCTGGAGGTTCAAAATAGGAGCTTGAGGACGAACAGGGTCAAAATTGGTTGGGTTGGATGCTGCGGGTATTAAAATAGGGTCAAAGTTCCGATTCAAAAGCGGTTGGGTTGGAGCTACGGGTATTAAAATAGGGTCTCGCGAGAACCTCATTTGGCCCTAAAATGCTGCGTTTTGTGCAATATCTACGAATTTGAGGCGCTAACGAGGATCTGAATTCCCATACAAAGTAAACCACCGAAAACCCTCAAAAACCTCACAGTGGTAGAAGTTGGAGGTTCAAAGCAGTAGCTAAATTCTGACTCGGGTACATTACGAATATTTCCAGTGGCTTTCGAGCCAATGCCTCCAGATTGTTGTTAGAAAAAGACTTGATATTTATCACAAACTATGCGCTCATCGCCTGCACAGTCAACATAGGGGCTGTCCCACTGAATCCAAGTAGTATCGAGAGGGCTTCGACGAAGCATCGATGGATATTTTTTGCTCTGTCTAACCGTTTTGCGGATGAGCACACTGACGTCACGCAAGTCAGGTGCATGGGCTGCAAAAAGTTTCTCCACACACCACTCCACTTTCTCTCTCTGCTTTCTCTCTCTCTCTCTCTCTCTCTCTCTCTCTCCACTGTGCAATGCGCTATAGTGTAACATACTCGGCGATATTGCACCTAGAATATCACCGATTTCCGAACAAAGGAAAGGATTACACTAATCCTCTACGTTCAACCAAAAGTCTGACGTCACGCCAAGAAGTGGGGATGAAGAGTATATAATCAGCACACGCTATGGCTCATCAGCGTATTTGAGCCATAGAGGCCTTGCGACTCACAAACTCAAAAATCAGAGCGACTCGAGCAAAAGGCCGGTCGACTCAAACAAAACATAGCGTAGTCAGGTAGAGCACCGGTGCGACTCATATCATAGTAGCTTCAATTGTCTAGCATTAGCTTGTCCAGAACTGATGACTAATATAAAAGCATGCGATTAGATTCAAACTTAAAATACCTTTAGATATAGCATCATTGAGTATAAAACAAATATTATCGATGAAAAGAAGAGAGAAATAAAAGAGAAAAGAATATAGAATCAAATAGATAGGATACATGCGTCTAGCACTTAACATAAAAATAAATACAATAAATGGAACGATAACTTCAAACGACACTAACACAAACAAACGATTAGGATAAATTAGAATATGAATCCCAATATAAAATTAGTTTATTAATGATCAATTCATTACAATTATATTTTCTAATTTGAACTTTGTCGGATATTTCAGCACTGACTCCTAACCAATCAAATTCAATCCTTGAATAAGCCAATAGGGACCAGCTTTGAATCAATCCTAGAGCGAACGGTGTTGGATTTACTTCCCGCGTCCGAGGGCCAAGGAAATACGATTCCGAGTCTGAGACACGGTCTTGGAATCGCAAGGTTCCCGGATCCGAGTAAAGCATAGGTTTTTGTGTTTAGGAGAGCAGGCTTGGATTCACTTCCCGGCTCTGTTCAAATAGGAGAAGGATCGGCTTTGGTTCTACCCGAGTCCGAAGGGAACAGGCTTTGGTGGAGCAATCTACCCGAGTCCTGAGTTAATATAAAATCACAAGGTTGCATAGGTGGCTTTTGGTGGCTAACCCATCCTTTTTCCCTACCTACGTACCTCAAAAAAAAGCCCTAATATTTTTAATAATTTAATTCCCTTTTTTATAGGTAAAGAACTCACAATAACTGCGGATATCTCTTAACTTTCGGGTTCAAGATACTCGCGCAAAGTTACAATAGACGAAACTGGGGAATAAACTTTCGGACTGGACTGTACAGATAGAGAGAAGGATACCTACAGCGGAACGGTTCTTGCTATCTCTCTCCACACGGGTCGGCAGCGGCAGCGCGCTTTCCAGTATACTTAGAGTTCAGTGGGCGGTCCATATATTACGTAGCGCAAGTTGGGGGGGGGGGGGGGGGGGGGGGGGGGGGGGTAGACTTACGTAACCGTTGCCTCAACGTTGTTTTTAGGTCAACTCGCACTTTGTTATTGGAGTATAAGTTTAATATATATTATTATTGTTTCATAATAAATAACGTAGCTTTTATGGGATGACGTTGATATGAAACATGGTTTGTTATTCGTTTAACTTACCAAAAATTACGTAACGATGTGGGGGGGGGGGAGGATTGATTTCCAGTGTTACGGTTGCGCTACAGGAGCAGAGGGAGGGGAGGTTACAAATCTTCGAAAATAGCGTTACGTATATACCTATATGGACAACCCCATACAGAAGTTCGAGCAAGGTTGCTCATTTTCCATCTTTTTGTTAAATTTTAAGGGGCAACCGAAAATATTGTTGCAAATCATGTGAAAAAAATCTGCGTGAAATGTGGATCCGTTTAGAAAATATTTAGGGGCTGCTACCGTACATGAAAAAATGAAGAATTAATCTCCGTTGCCTCAAGAATTAAATAGGCTCTCATATGAGAGGACTATCAGATACACTGAGAGAAGTTTTTATTTCATAGTAATAAAATTTATTAGTATTTAATAAAACACATATTTGGCTCATGCGCAAATAAAAAGTGTATTGAATATTAATAAAAATTTTATTAATATTTAATAAAATTTCGGTTACTATTTAATAAGTGTTTATTAATATTCAAGGCATATTTATTAATATTAAATAAATTTTTCTTACTATGTAATACGTATTTACTGATATCTAAAACATGTTTGACTGAAAGTCACTCTTTCATGGACGGTCGCCAGACTTCCATCCTGAGGACGGGAGCAGATATTTTATCGTGTTGACTGTTGATTTATGAAATAGTACATTTCATTGCGAGGAGGGAAAGGCTTTTCTGACGAAATGAGAGGTTTACGGCACGAGCCGAAGGCGAGTGCTGTAACGAGATTCATCAAAAAGCCTTTACGTACAAGTAACGATCATTATTTTTCATCAGGATTGCCTCGTCGCGATTTTGAGGTTAGAATGATGAAAAATTAATTAAGAATGTTATTGAACAAAACTATCTTTATTGACAATCTATCTACAAGTTATAACTCTTTAAAAATCCACTTTACACTGCAGTCTACACACTTAACATTTTAATGTAATGTAAACAGCTGTTTTGCTGATAAAAAATGGCTGACACTACAGCGACACTTGCGACGATTCTAATCAACACATATTAGTATTTTATTAAATATTAATAAAATTTTATTAAATACTAATAAAATTTTATTTATGACTAAACTTTCGTTTATTTTCCGGCAATAGAATTCATACTTATTTATAATCAATATTTAATAATATAAAGTACTGGATCGAAAGAAATCCAAATACTTTTTTTTATCACTATGAAATAAAAACTTCTCTCAGTGTACACTGATAAAATACTTCCGTTGTGAGAAGGTTAGAGCACCGCGTTATTACCAGTGCCGTCTTTAAGCATGGGCCCGATGGGCCCGGGCCCAGGGCCCCGGGTTCTAGGGGGCCCCCACTGGTGAGCCAGAAGACTATCGATGTCAGTTAAATTCGAATATTTTACGCTGTATTTATTAATTTTTCTTCAAATTTTATTAGGGTGGGCTATAAAAAAGACTAATTTTTTTTTCCTTAGCTACCATGAAAATATTATTCATGATGACGAAAAAAAAATTCTCTTAAAGTTTGAGCTCTTAATATTAATATTAATATTAATATTAAGAGCTGGCTCATCGTGATTTTTGATTTCCCATTTAAATAACACGAGAAATGTTTTTTTCTTTATTTGGAATTTTATTCCAATCTAACGAATCATCGGGTTGTAAAAATCAATACATATTCTTGTAGGAAATTAAAGGATCTCCAAAAAAGATCTGATATGATTTTTCGCTAAGTCCACTCGTTTGAAAGTTATTCAAGGTTAAAGTTCAACCTCCAACGGTATATGACGACTTTTTTTTTCGACTTAGCGAAAAGTCGTATTAGACCTTTTTTGGTGATCGTTTAATTTCCTACAAGAATATGTATTGATTTTTACAACACGATGATCCGTTAGAACGGAATAAAATTCCAAATAAAAAAAAAAAAAACATTTCCCGTGTTATTTAAATGGGAAATAAAAAGTCACGAATGATGTAAGGTTGTGTTAGTTTTACCTAATAAAGATGATCCATATAAATCATATTTGGTCTCCTACATTATTTACAGCATTAATTATCTATAAAAGAGGGCCCCTTAATTAGTCCAGGCCCTTGGGCCCCTATCATGCTTAAGACGGCGCTGGTTATTACTACTCAATAAGCCAACACAGTAGAGTCTACTGTGCTGTCGTGTTATCTCCACCGCATGTTATCCAGTATAAGGGGTTACTCTACTGTCAAAACGGGAAAAATGTAACGTTTTTTAAAATGTCTATAAAGAAAAAAGTGAAAGAGATATCGATTTCATTTTTTGCATCCATCTTTATCATGTATACTCAATTTTCCAATTTTATTGTATATAGTATACAGGGCGATTCAGTTTGCGCGCACCATTTGGTAATGGTAGATTCGTTGGAAAATTCTAAGACTAATTTTCCTTTACCAAAAAGTCTTGGGTCTAATGGTTTTCGGGCTATAGAAGATCTTAGTCCACCAATGACAGAGCCCACAGCTGCTCAAGTTAGGGCCGGGTCTAAAGTATAAGACTAGCAGTGCCCGTGGCAACTCGATTTCCAGTGAAATAAAAATAAATGATTCAATCTAGTGATTAATTTGAGTTACAGTATTGTCGCTAGATGTCACCAGGAGTTGTCTTCATTCAACATACGCTTTCGTTATTTGTGACCAGGACCACCGCTACGTCGGCTTCGTCCTCCAGGTTTACCGATACGTAGTTTTCGTCCTCCAGGTCGACCGCGCCGTAGTTTCCTCCCTCTAAGTCTACCGTACCGTAGTTTTTGCCCTCCAGGTTCACCGCTACGTAGTCTTTGTCCTCCAGGTCGACCGCACCGTAATTTTCGTCCTCCTGGTCAACCGCACCGTAGTTTCGTCCCTCTAAGTCTACCGCACCGTAGTTTTCGTCCTCCAGGTTCACCGATACGTAGTTTTTGTCCTCCAGGTCGACCGCGCCGTAGTTTTCTCCCTCTAAGTCTACCATACCGTAGTTTTTGTCCTCCAGGTCGACCGCACCGTAATTTTCGTCCTCCTGGTCAACCGCACCGTAGTTTCGTCCCTCTAAGTCTACTGCACCGTAGTTTTCGTTCTCCAGGTTTACCGATACGTAGTTTTCGTCCTCCTGGTCAACCGCACCGTAGTTTCGTCACTCTAAGTCTACCGCACCGTAGTTTTCGTTCTCCAGGTTTACCGATACGTAGTCTCCTTCATCTAAGTGTACCGCACCGTAGTTTTCGTCCTCCAGGTTCACCGATACGTAGTTTCCTGCCTCTTAGTCTACCGCACCGTAGTTTTTGACCTCCAGGTTCACCGCTACGTAGTTTTTGTCCTCCAGGTCGACCGCACCGTAATTTTCGTCCTCCTGGTCAACAGCACCGTAGTTTCGTCCCTCTAAGTTTACGGCACCGTAGTTTTCGTTCTCCAGGTTTACCGACACGTAGTCTTTGTCCTCCAGGTCGACCGCACCGTAATTTTTGTCCTCCTGATCAACCGCGCCGTAGTTTCGTCCCTATAAGACTACGGCACCGTAGTTTTCGCGCTCCAAGTTTACCGATACGTAGTTTTCGTCCTCCAGGTCGACCGCGGCGTAGTTTCCTCCCTCCAAGTCTACCGCACCGTAGTTTTTGTCCTTCAGGTTCACCGACACTATGGTGCGGTGGGCCTAGAAGACGTACACTACGCAGCGGTAGACCTGAAGGACGAGAACTACGGTGCGGTTGACCTGGAGGACGAGAACTACGGTGTAGTTGACCTGGAGGACAAAAACTACGTAGCGGTGAACCTGGAGAACGAAAACTACGGTGCCGTAGACTTAGAGAGAGGAAACTACGGCGCGGTCGACCTGGAGGACGAAGCCGACGTAGCGGTAGACTCAGAGGGACGAAACTACGGTGCGGTTGACCAGAAGGACGAAAACTACGTATCGGTAAACCTGGAGGATGAAAACTACGTATTGGTAAACCTGGAGGACGAAAACTACGGTGCGGTACACTTAGATGAAGGAGACTACGTATCGGTAAACCTGGAGAACGAAAACTACGGTGCGGTAGACTTAGAGGGACGAAACTACGGTGCGGTTGACCAGGAGGACGAAAATTACGGTGCGGTCGACCTGGAGGACAAAGACTACGTAGCGGTGAACCTGGAGGGCAAAAACTACGGTACGGTAGACTTAGAGGGAGGAAACTACGGCGCGGTCGACCTGGAGGACGAAAACTACGTATCGGTAAACCTGGAGGACGAAGCCGACGTAGCGGTGGTCCTGGTCACAAATAACGAAAGCGTATGTTGAATGAAGACAACTCCTGGTGACATCTAGCGACAATACTGTAACTCAAATTAATCACTAGATTGAATCATTTATTTTTATTTCACTGGAAATCGAGTTGCCACGGGCACTGCTAGTCTTATACTTTAGACCCGGCCCTAACTTGAGCAGCTGTGGGCTCTGTCATTGGTGGACTAAGATCTTCTATAGCCCGAAAACCATTAGACCCAAGACTTTTTGGTAAAGGAAAATTAGTCTTAGAATTTTCCAACGAATCTACCATTACCAAATGGTGCGCGCAAACTGAATCGCCCTGTATATGATTCCGTATTCCACGTCAACCGGGACACTTTTTCGCCACGATAATTCCAATCTTCGATGTGCGTTTGTAGTGGTTAAGTATTTGGCATCTCGCGTGAATAAAATTATCTTACTTTATATACTTATTTTTCTAAAACTAATAATAATAATAATAACTAATAATTTTTATTCTTTAATACCAAAGTAAACTATGTATTTTTTGGTTATGTTCAATACTTTTCTCAGCAATTAATTTTTAATTTCAGTCTATAGCATTATTCGAGTGCAAAACACGACTAGTTATTGTGCGAGACATTACTCATTCGTATGCGGCACTCGACTGGTTACTGTGCTCGGATTCTGGTGCAGCACCACACTGAGTACTGTTTAGAACACGACTCATTCCTGTACGCACACGAATAGTTCGTGTGCTTACTTGATTTTTCGCTAGCACCGGACTGAGTCGTGTGCAGAACCGTAACCAGTCGGGTTTAAATCTTTCCGTGTAGTCGAATCGATACTTTTCTATGGGATCATTGGCTGGGGGGGGAGCTCGACAAAATGTAATAAGTAGGTTACAAACCACACAAAAACGCGTCCTAAAAGTCATGCTAAGCAAAGACTGGCGACACTCCACTGCGGATTTGTACAACGAAACCAATGTAGTGAACGTTCGACAGAAATTCCATGTGGAAGCAATTAAATACTGCTTGGACAGAAATTTGATTGAAACAGTGGAGCAAGCTAATCGAACGAGAAGCACCAATAACAAAATAATTAAGATACCGAGACTTGATAGAAGCATTGGACGCCGATGTTTTAATTATATTGCTACACAAATGTTTAACTCCTTCAAAACGGCATTTCGAGAAAAAATATACGGTCTAAGCACAAAGCAGAGAAATAAAAAGGTAATCGAGATTATAAGAAATATGGCAGAGGACTATTTCATGCGTTTTTTACAAATCTAGTAAGATGATATCGTGGGAATGGGCTACGTTAATTAGATATATATATTTCTTTTTAGTTAGTTTTAAGTCAAGTAAACCGGCTTCCCGATATCAATAAAAACTCTTGAAACTAACAAAACATACGTATACACTCTGGTTGCGGACAAGCGCACACGCGCTTATGCAACGATAGAGATCAGTCATCAAGGTACATTAGGGATTCCGTAGTTCCAAGGTGAATAATATATTTCTCTTGTAAAATCCCAATGTACTCACGAAATAAATTAAAATAAAAATATTTCACTCGCCCATTAGGGGTAAAAATTCTCAAGAAAAAATATGAGCGTATTCCCTGATCAATTCTCTAAAAAATCGTTACGTAAACGGGACGGAGAACCGATTGTAACCATGTTAAAACAATTTATTTATAAGCGATGGCGCACGCTGCCACCGAAGAACCCGGGTCGGGTACGTGTGTGGCGTGAGAACCCGGCTCAGGTACGTGTGTAGCGTAATATTGTTTTTCATGATTTCAGTGCTATTTTGACGTTATTTCCGGAGTTATGAGTTAGTGAATCAGCCCCCTGAAGTTCACCCCAGTGTAACTTGGAAAATAGGGGCCAAAAAATGAAAAAATAAATTGTTTGATGAATGTATTTGCTCCATAGAACCCGTCAAAAAAATCATAGCGAAATCGGTAACATCGAGGTCAATTTTTGATTTATTTTGTCCGGTCTGACGTGAAATGGCTCAGCCATATGTGTATAATATGAATGAACACGTAGTAAATATATAATTTAAAAATACAAATATTTGACATCGTTGTGAATATTCGTCATTTTTGCGTTGCCATCTGACCCATGTCATAAAATTTTAGTTACAGGGTAGTGTCAGCTTGATACTATTTATTCGCCGCATTGCTGGTAAGTTCAAAGGGGTTGAATCTTTCGTCAAATGAGTACGCACTTGCCTGAATAGTGATTAGTGGCTGTTCGATAATTAATGAATCACTGATAATGTAGTTTGAACGAGCGAGTGAACACTACGCAGGTAGTTGACATTTTTTTGAAATTTACCATTACCTGAATCCGGCACTGAGACATGTACTGAAACTTCAATGTTTCTATGCTTCCCGGTGTTTTCCTTATTTTGTTTATAAATACCTTGACAAGGCTCGTGGCTCTGCGTCTTGTATAGTCACAGAAATTGAATTGGATGTTTTTTCAGCAATTCTCACATCCACGTTCACTCACGACATTCAGTCGAAGTAAACTAAGCTTGTCTGGCGTATACTCTTTCTTCTTCTCCTTCTTCCAATGGAACTACCAAAGTGTGGCGTATACATGCATAAAATTGCCATCCAAGTCAGGTGGCGCTGTCGGCCATATATGTACAAAGCTCTCACGCACACTAGTAGCATACTAGCATGCTGTATGTTGCGCGAGGGGCCGATAACTACGCACTTGGTGGCACATGGTGCTGATACGCACCAATATCTAAAAAAGGAAAAGAAGGAAAAAGAACTACGCACTTGCCTCGCCTCGTGCGGTGACTGATAATTTTTCTGCTCGTCATCAGAAGAGAAGGGGTCGTCTATTTTGAGTCGATGAGCTCAGACAATCTGCCAAATGATAGGTCTATTGAATGTTCTTGAATATTGGAATTCGTTATCAATATACATCAACCTTTCGTGAAAAAAAATCAGTATTTCGCAATGTAAATATCGCCGACTTTCTGAGCAAAAAGTTCCAATTTCTCTAACAATTCGTAGAAATTCGTTGAAATTCGTACAATTGTCATAATGGTGACAACTGTTTTATCTCAAATTCCCAATTTTCGGTTCACGGCAAAATTCCGTAATAATTTTACTCGAGTATAAATAAGCGATCCATAATTGTGGCGCGATCGAACGATTTTCAAAGGTCGCCCAAGAATTTCGAGGACTGATTTTCCCATCTGAATTCCAGCCAATAGAATTGCACCATCCGACGTTGTTTTGCATCGCCTACATGATATTCATCTGATAATTTTGACATTTCCACTGATAATTTCACGTGGGCTTTCACCGCGGTAATTTTTCATGTAGCCATATATAGAGAACAAAATATTTTCCAACACAGTTAACGCTCCATCGAATCTGACAGATTGAATTATAATTATGATTCTGTGACCTTTCAATTTTGATTTTTAACTGTGGATTTTGTCTCATGATGCAATTCTATGGGCCGAAATTCGGATGAAAAAATAATCCCCCGAATACCACTCGAACTTCAAAATTAATCGGATATTTCCCTCAAGGTTCCCTGCAATCAAACGAATCGTCAAGTTTTTCAGATTTTGTAACCTGAAAAACTTGACTCTTTCATTTGTTTGCAACGAACCTATCGGGAAATACCCGATAATTTTAAAGCTCTTGTGGTATTATATGTGATAATTGCACTCTAGCCTTGGGATTGTTTTTGTAACCCAATATATCTGTCAGACATCAGAATCAAAAGTATATGAAAATTGTAGAGAAACAAGAAATGAGTCACTTTGATATAATCATACCTACTCTCTTAAAAGAAATCAGTGGGAAATCAGTGGAATTTCACTGATTTACCAATGGATCTCACTGATTGCCCAGTGAAATCTTACTGATTCAACCAGTAAACATAGAAGTGGGGATAATTCACTGATTCAACCATTGAATTCCACTGATTGAACCAGTCAGAACCACTCAGAACATAACCAATATAATTATACTTACGCGCATGCGCGCGCACAGCTGATCGAGGTTCACTGGTTAACTCAGTGAGCCCGGACTCACTGGTTGAATCAGTGAAATTCCACTGATTTCTTTTAAGAGAGTAATTATTATGCCTGCCGCTCTCTGCTTGGCCAGATCCGAATGCGGAAATTAATCCATCGAATACCACTCAACCTTCAAAATGAATCGGTAATTCCCCTCATGCTTTGATTTTGCGAAGCAACGAACGGGCCAAGTTTTAAACTCTCGATGCTACGCAGCAAAATAATCGGGAAATATCCGATAATTTTGAAGGTCTTGTGATATTACTACTGAGGGCTTATTCTGTAACTCATTATAGCCGCGGAATTAACTGCAAAATCGCACTGAAATCATGAAAAAACAATTGGCGGCTGCCAATGAGCTGCTTCTATTTCATGGATTGACGTTGTTTTGTGCAGTTATTCTGCAGTTATGATAACGCCAGAGTTATAGGATAAGCCCCCTGATGATTTTTCATGTAGCCTATACCGCGAATATTCGGTGGATCTGAACCACCCCCTCCCTGGGGCAAAACCAACACAGGCGCGCACTGCGTGCGTGAGGCTCGGCGGGCGGGGCTAGGCGGCCAGTGGTGCCTCTACCGAATCTTTCACGCCTTGATACTTAACCTAAATAGCAATCATCACACTGAACTGAAGACGGAAAAGAATGAACGCGAATAAAATATATTCGCCTGATGTGAACATTTAATTTCAAAATTTATCAACGAATTTAAAATCAAATATCAATTAATTGGATTCAAGTATTGATTATCAGTGTCTAGAATCCATATTTGAGACGAAGTGGAACAGGCAAGTGGAGGGTTAATCATTGAAGACAAAAATTGGTTTATTTATTAATTCATTTATTGATTTATTTACTTATTCATTTATTTTCAGAACTCGATTTTATTCAAAACATCTGTTGGGAATACTGGTATTCAATCTGATGCAAATCAAAATTGAAAAATGAAATTCGTCAGCGATTATTGGTTAATCGAGGGGTCCATTGCTGTTGAATTATGGTGTACGCACAAACTTATCAGAGATTGAATGCTTGGGAATCGAAGAAGGGCTACCGATGAGCCACTGTCGAACGTAGTGATACTTTTACTCGAACCATTTTCGTCTCTCAACGATTACTTCTATCGGAGAACCGAGTGCTGACACGTACGTCAGCAAGCCTTCATAGCGTGCGGAGGGGCTTTGTCGCAGGAGTTTGTAGTGCGATGAGGCAGTGTACGAGGAGCTTCGTTTCTTGTCTCGTGCGACTTAGTCTAGTCGCACGAGGCATTTCTTTAATTGATATTGTAGTAAGTTATACAGAGTGATTCAGAATTCGTGACGAATCTCTTGAAGGGTTAATCCTTGTCAAAATTGGAATTGAAGGTTCCTCAGCCATTTTTCCGAAAAATTTTTGTTCCAAGGAAAAAAATCATTTTTTGGGAACTATACTCCGTTCACGGACAAACGATTTTTCGCCAATTGTTTTTTTTTTTTTTTCACATCGTTTGTCAATTTAAAAAGATAAACATAGAGAGATTTCTCGGTCACAGTTTCTCATTTGGTGAAAGATGGCAAAAAAATGTGTTACAAGGAACAAAATGATTTTTGAGAAAATAATTGGCTTGACTAAATACTTTTTCCTATAGTTGCAAATAAATATTCAACTGATTCATCTCGATATCATTCGCGGTACAGATAAATGTCACCCGAAATCAGGTGCGTAACTAGAAACCAGTCTTGGGGGGGGGGGGGGGGGGGGGGGGGGGGGGCAAGGGGAGTTGTACTAGACCAATTGAAGAGGAAAAGATTTTTTTGTTGTACTAGTGATTAAATAGATCAAAAATATAAGTTCAAAGTCGACATTATATTTGGTTTGAGTTTGCCGCCGCCCCCCCCCCCCCCCCCCCCCCCCCCCCCGGTTACGCCACTGCCCAAAATCAACCAACTTCGAGTTGTACCGCAAACCATATTGAGATGAATCGATTGAATATTTATTTGCGACTATGCCCAATAAGAACCGGTCGGTATAATAAACGTCGAAAGAGGTCATATACTCTACGTTTCTCCAGAGGTCAAATGTTCCTCAGTTAAGCGTATACGTACCGTTTAGTGAAAACGTGACGTCTATACGTTTAATATTACGCAATACACAACGTTTAATACACGTGTACCTCTCGAATATTTGACCAAATAATTCTTGAACAAAAAAAAATTTAGATTCTAAAAACGAATTATTTACAATATATGAGGCGTTGATTAACAACTACTAATCGCAAACAATCGCACTTTGATATACAATGAGAATTTTAAGATTAGAAAATCTTCGCATTATTGTTGTGGGCGGGATTCGATCCGGGGACGCTCGCATTCGCTGGTATTACTAGTCGCACGCTCTACCGACTACGCCAAACTACCTATTTATAATGGATGCCGCTTTCTCGTATTTGTTTTGAATTTTGCATCTGTGTCAATGATATCAGTGTTTTGATGCAGCAAGATATCTTAACTGAGCATCCGAATTGCAAATATGTTTTTAATTTAATTTCTTGCCTAGAGTTCCACAAGCTTTCACTCGATCTAATTATATTGCACGTTCATTATTGTTTCGGGAAAACGTATAAATGACGTGTAGTACTCGGTATTGTCGCGAAAAAAACGTTGAATACCCTTCTACCTATTCAAGCGCCTTACCTCAAAATTCGCGTGCAGAATATACGTTGTTATCCAAAATGAAAACGTATAATATAAATCCACGGAATACACGGCACAATTACACTAGTCAGCGACGTATGATACACGAATCCTGAAAGACTGAAGCTACGTTTAACTGACGTGTTTCGTGAACGTATTGTAGATCCGCGATACAAACGTTTATTGTTTAGCTATTTTTCATGGTATAAATTTTGTTGCTGGAAAACGTTAAATACGCGTCTACAGATTTGATTGTTTCACCTAAAAAATCACGTGTATATCATACGTCACTCATGTCCACAATTTAAACGTATATTATGCATCCTCGGAATACACGGTACAGGTACACTAGTCAGCGACGTGTAATACACGAATCCTAAAAGACTGAAGCTACGTTTAACTGACGTGTTTCGTGAACGTATTGTAGATCCGCGATACAAACGTTTATTGTCTAGCTATTTTGAAAGGTATAAATGTTGTTGCTGAAAAACGTTGGATACGCGTCTACAGATTTGATTATTTCAACTAAAAAATCACGTTTTCATTATACGTCACTCATGTCCACAATTTAAACGTATAATACGCATCGTGTGGAGTCATTATACGTATAAAAATCGTAGATAATATACATTGTTTGCAGGTTTGCTAACAAACGTGTTTTACAAACGTGTAATATTGGTATGACTATATACTGACACCAAAAATCGACTGAATATCCGTTTAGTGCACGTGAAATAATCGAACCAGTTCTTATTGGGTGTATGTAGACAAAAATATTTAGTTGAGTCAATATAGTTTTTTCTTAGTGTGGTACTAATACAACATACTACATTACTACATTATTGATACAGAAGAAATACCTCGTGCAATAAGACTGAGTTATCCAACTAAGGTTTAGAAGCTCCCGACGCATCGGGAGTAAAGCTTTACATGAAAATTTAAAAAAAATCGCAAAAAAATACTAAAATATTCGGTAGCGACCTCTAAATATTTTCCGATTGGATTCATGTTTTACACAAATTTTTTCCACGTCATTTGGAACAATATTTAGGGGTGCCCCGCAAAATCCAAAAATAAAGTTCAAAAGTGGACCACCCTATAGTGACTATCAATTATCATACCGAATTATGGATAATGGCTCCTTTCATTCATCAAAGAATTTCCAATCCAGAGAACAATTTTTTTGGAGATACGTCTGTCTGACCTCGAAAAAGGCCGTTTTGGCACTTACGTGACTATGTTATTAAGCTGTCGATATGAGGTATTCCATACCAACTCGACCAATGATTTTCCCTCACCATTTTTGATTTGATTCATGATTTTTTCTACCGTTACCCAAACCCCAAAAGCCACTCATGAATTTTTGCGGATTTCTCTCATGAACCGTTATTTATTCATTGATTTTGGAGACGTGAAACAGAGAGACACTTTTGATTTTTTTTTTTTTTAAATCTCAACAATTCTGTGTCCGAAGACGATCATTTTGACCCCTATTCGAAAGTGGAAACTATATTTTACTTACATTTTTTTTTGCTGATTTGAATAAAAAATATTCCGTAAACGTGGTGGATAATGGCTCCTAATGGAGAATTTTTTCAATGCAGATGAATTAAATCTTTCGGATGATTTGTCGTAACCATTTGAGATGAGATTGATTTTATTTTCGAAATCTCTAATCGACAAAATTCTGGGAGCCATTATTCACTACGTCAGCGGAATAATTTTTTCCTAAATCAGCGAAATAAATATGAGAAAAGTATACTCCGTTCACGGAGAGACGATCCAGAGATCGAAACAGAACTCGTCCGGTTCGGTCAGATCCCGCCTAACGCTCCGCCCATTTTACCCTCTCCATGTCGCCAAGCGGGTCGTAGAGCTGAGCAGACCCGGCTACAGCCGACAAAGGGGCCCCGAGTCGATTTCGAACATTCGAATACTAACTGTGGCCAAGCGCCACAGTGCCGGAGGGACAAAACGTATGACAATTTAGATACGGCGCTGAGTTGCGAGCCCCACTACCCCCACCCGACTCTCAGGCCGTTCGAAGCTGCGCGACGGCTGGATCGTCTCTCCGTGAACGGAGTATAGACGGACTAGAAGAAATTGCTCGACGATTCGAAAATACGTACGGTACAGTAAGTCGCTATGAAGCGCCTCTAGCACCCGAAAATTCATTACTACCGGAACTAGCCTATCGTGGAACGCGCTCAACGCCAAAACAGTCTCGAAAAGCACTCACCACGTACAGTCTGGACGTTGTGTGTCCTGCGTTCACAAATGTAACTATTTCATCGAAACTCAATTCAAAAAAGATATCGGTAATAAGAAAACGCATACTCCTAGAAAAGAACCAGTTGCATCGACGTCATCTATCGATTCCGTTAACTTCACTAACGTCATTACTCCTACCGGAGGAAATTCAGAATCCACTTCTTGGTTAGGAAAATGCTGGAATTGCGGAAAAACGGGACACCGATTCCCTCAATGCAACGAAAATAAAAAGAAATTTTGTTTTAAATGCAGTAAACCGGAAGAAACCACATTAACGTGTCCCCGATGCTCAGGAAATGCTTAAAATCAGGCTAACTCATGGTTAATCAAAAGTACCAAAATCCTTTAGCCTTCGTTCTATCCGAAGATCCGCGCGATCTATCGTCCGTTCGCGGAAAAACTCACGCGCTCTATCGTAAAGAAATCCTCTCTTTTGTTTCGCGTGCTTCGCACAACCTTTTGTTAGTCTAGTTTAGTTTTGTTTTGTTTATTCTAGCCTAGTTCAGTCTAGTTTAGTTCAGTTTAGTTTAGTTAAGAGACTCTGGTAAAAAGCTTTGGCAAAAATAATAAATCTACCGCTTAGGATATCTCCAGAAAAATTCGCGTATTAAGATTCAGTCAAACTATCGCTCTACGTACTCGCCAGTTACGAGTTTCACTATCGTCTCTAGTAGCTGATATTTAAAAACTCGTGTCTCACTTAAAGCATCTCGGCTTTGTCAGCCTTTTGCCGGGAGGGAAGAGTTGTGACGTGGTATTTTATAATCCCTCGCCACAAGGCGATTCTATCGAGATTGCGATGATGCGTGACGTAGACAGAGTCTCCAGGAAAAGGAAAAATTAGGGAAAACCAATTAGGATTAACTAACACTCTTTTATTTTTGTAAAATATGTAATCTCGAGCTCGATACTCCACGAGACGACTGTCGTCGTGGGAACTACCGATGGAACGATGACTAACGAACGTATAGAAGCTTCCACTATCGTCAAGGACGAGTCTGTCGGCGTGCAAACCATGGATGGTCCAGAAAAACCCCAGGGTCAGCGCCTCCTCTCAAGTGGAGAATCTTCCACCTCAAACTATCGGATTGACGGCGTACAGGGATGTGCGAGAAGCAGGACGAAATCCTCCCGTCATCCGGAGAAGCTACCGCCTACAAGAAAGTGCACTGTCGATGCAAGGGTGGCCTACAGGGTCATGTGCAGGTGCATCCTCACAGCCTCCCGGCTGATGACCATCAGTCAGCGCAGTTACTATCGACAACTATCTCCAAAGCTGGTATCGCGACCGTGGTTCGTCATGAAAACCCCCGGATCGGCGTTCCGACCTAACGAATTCCTTTGTGAGTTAGGCATGCTGCAGTTTGCTAAACACGAAGCTACCACCAACCTTCTTGTGGATCGACGAATAGTGTCAGGACCTATACTCCGTTCACGGAGAGACGATCCAGCCGTCGCGCAGCTTCGAACGGCCTGAGAGTCGGGTGGGGGTAGTGGGGCTCGCAACTCAGCGCCGTATCTAAATTGTCATACGTTTTGTCCCTCCGGTACTGTGGCGCTTGGCCACAGTTAGTATTCGAATGTTCGAAATTGACTCGGGGCCCCTTTGTCGGCTGTAGCCGGGTCTGCTCAGCTCTACGACCCGCTTGGCGACATGGAGAGGGTAAAATGGGCGGAGCGTTAGGCGGGATCTGACCGAACCGGACGAGTTCTGTTTCGATCTCTGGATCGTCTCTCCGTGAACGGAGTATAATTAATTCGTTTTATATCGAGTCAACTCTGACACATCCTCGGGTCAACCGTATCGTAATCAAGTAAATTCTATCGTGAATAGGTAATTTCTCGTAATAAACTGTCATATAAAATGCTAATTCTGTATTGATCTCGCTTTATTATCTAATTCAATTAATAAATAATTGATTGATGTGTTCTCAAATATTCTCAATGAAATAATATTGTTTTCCTAACAGCGTGCGCAAAATTCTACTTTGCGCACGGGTTTGCGTGCGCAAAGTGCCTCTTTCCCGCATTGTTGAACTGGTAACGCCATCCAGTCGTGTAGGCTACGGCCGTAATTCCATTTGCTAGTTAGAGTTATCACAGAGTCGAGTTTTGCTTGAGTTCAATTGTTGATTGTTGATAATAACCTTTTAAGTTGCTTAGCGACCTTGTATTTGGTTGTTTTTCATTGCTCTTGTGATCAAACTTCGCACAAATTTTTTTTATTCAATTATGCATTTTTAATTTATTTTTAATCGTTTAATAATACATACGAGTTACCGATGTTGTCGAATTTTGCGCAGCTTGTTAGGAAAAATAGTATGCGCAACTAGTGCGCATAGGTGTCTCCCACACTCGTCTTTTTTGTCGCCCTCGCTGCACTCAGGCGACAAACCCGACTCGTGCGGGATTCACCTATTTTGCGCACTTGTTGCGCAATCTACTATTTATGGTGTACCCTGCCCCTCTATCTAAGGCTTTGTTATCTGAGCAAGTCGAGTTATCGCTCGTCGCATTTCCGTAGATTTTTGGCTTTATTTAATTTGTATTATGGTATCGTATCGAAACGACGCAGTAGCGTCTGGCGCCCAACATTCAGTAAGTTTAATTATTAACAGGGAAGAGTTCCGAATTGCAGCGGAGTGAAATTTAGGTTTTCCTCGCCTAATAAAAAACTACGTTACAGCATATAATATATAACATACACCTTACAAGTTTGTATTAAAATTAACCGGAGCTTCTTATATATGGATATAGAATATCCAATGTAATAATATAATAATATAATAATATAATAATATAAATTCTGGAAGGAAAATAATATTATATTATATCATAGTCATCCAGACATTTTATATCTTTATGTTATATTTAATACAGTGTACATAAACATTGGTCCCGAAATACATATCGGTGTTTATCAAGTACATATTTAACGGTTTTAACATATTTTATGACATCTGTAAGCCTGCGTATTATATTTATTTACCAAACAAACGTTTTCCTCCTCCTCCTCATCATCGTTATAGATTTTCCGTCGACTTACGTCCTTTTCATGTTCCGGTCATTCGGTTGATTATAAATTGTACTTTTCGATACAAGTGTGAAAGTGTTGATTCTCGGACGAGTGCGACGTTTGCCGCCCGAGCGTAGCGAGGGTGGCAAGAAGCACGAGTGCAGGGATTACCAACCCGCCATCGTTACGTATACTATTTTTTGACACGAGCAGAGAAGAATCTTGGAAGAAGCCATAACATAACATAATAACCAAGTATTTCTAAGCGCGTGTACGCTCGAGAAATAAAGAAGCTGATGGCCAACTTGCAATAAACAGACGAAAAACCCCAAGTTGGCTCCCACTGAGTGTTGACTCTCGCGATAATGCAAACAATGAAAATTTGTCGCTCATTACGGTTCACTTCAGCCGAATTTAAGGATCAATCACTTCCCGCACGCTCCGCAGGCATGGGAAAACGCTCTTCTCGCACGCTGTGTCAAAAATCATCTTTCGCACGTGTATCGAACTTCATTTTTCAACACAACGCGCGTTAAGTTACATTTTATTCACGCGAAGCGTGCGCAAAATGGAACTTTGCGCATGCAGTGTGGAAAATTGTATGATTGTACTGCTTGACGTTAGGGTCAGGTACGTTTGAAAAAGAAAAAATAACAGTTACGAATTCGAATAGTATGAATCCTTGACGTATACTCCGTTCACGGAGAGACGATCCAGAGATCGAAACAGAACTCGTCCGGTTCGGTCAGATCCCGCCTAACGCTCCGCCCATTTTACCCTCTCCATGTCGCCAAGCGGGTCGTAGAGCTGAGCAGACCCGGCTACAGCCGACAAAGGGGCCCCGAGTCAATTTCGAACATTCGAATACTAACTGTGGCCAAGCGCCACAGTACCGGAGGGACAAAACGTATGACAATTTAGATACGGCGCTGAGTTGCGAGCCCCACTACCCCCACCCGACTCTCAGGCCGTTCGAAGCTGCGCGACGGCTGGATCGTCTCTCCGTGAACGGAGTATAGTAATATTATTGAAATCAACCCGAATTAGTAAGATGAAAGTTTTTTTGAGTAACTTAACGTTAATGAACCATGTTTTGCTTCAAGGTGATAAGATATTTAGATAATTATCAACAAACTAATATTACGCGAAGCGCAAACTAACTATTAAATCGTTAAGAAGTCCAGCAAATACTCGCCTCGACACGGACTAAGAATTCTCTTCGCCGTTCGCTTCATTTTTCATTCATGGATTGAAACATTTCATCAAAATTGAAATGAAGACATTCAGACTCTGAACAATCTCCGTGTACTGCAAATGTTTGTCAGAAACTATAAAAAAGAGTCTATACCTATGAACAAAGTAACTCAACATGAACACTAACAAACTAAAACATAACTGTAAGTGTACATCTGAAATTAAAAGCAGCATACAGTACAGTCGGATGATACTGATACATGATAAACAAACCATCTTATAATTTACCTGACATACTTCAGTTATTCCCGCACGGAAATATATATATGCGAAAAATATATGCAACATATATGTCGCACTTATAACATATATGTGCGCAAAATCCAAAGATGTTCGCATATATTATAACATATATGTACGCATTTACATATATGTATCCTATATGTTAGATGAATTTTACATAGTGTTGACATCTATGTCGACATCTATGTCGACATACATGTCACTACATGTATGTTGACATTTATATCAAACTTATAAAAAATAAATGTTACTTATATTTTAGCGCAAAAAACAAATATGTCGCATATATTTTTCGCATATATATATTTCCGTGCGGGTTACTAAGTCCTTTATTCTACTTTTAACCCTAGAACGGTAACCGTATTATTTTCTTTTTACCTATTTCGGTAACCTGGAGTGATGAAACACCCCAATTTTGAAAATTCATATTTCGGGTATGACTTCACGTCAAGGGTCCTACGGGGGCTCATTCTTTTCGTCTTTTAATGCAGAATCACGTGAACTTACGGAAATTTCGCGTGAAGTTTGAAAAATTGGTCAAAAATTGAGTAAGAGCGTGAGAAACGTGAGAAAATCGTGAAAATGCCTGTTTTCATCAAATCGTTGGGGTGTTGAAACACCCCCAGGTTAGCGTTCTAGGGTTCATCATAGCATGTGTGCTCGATATGAGCACTCTTATTTTCATCACTAATCACTCTGCTTAAGGTATTCTGTTCACGAACCCGAATAGTTCGGAATTGACTGAATTTTTTCTACAATAAAATGCAAATACATCCCATTATACTGGAAAAATTTCAAGGCAGGTTACCGAACATTTAAGCGAAAATGAAGACTTTGAAAATCGGTAAATTTGTACAGCACTATATGGAAATTACATGCTGGGCACATTTCTATCTAATAATTTATATACTGAATAACTTCAGATGTTTAATAAAAACTGTCCAACTCAGGAAAAACTTCTAAAGAATTCGTAACGACGATAAAAACAGAGAGTCACCGAATGTTAATATTAATGATAAAACTTCGAAAAATGTCACAAGCAGACGAATTTTCGTAACCGCGATCTGCCAGGGGAATTATGTCTGACAACACCGCAAACTGGCTGCTCCCGATCCGAATCAAACAATCGAACAATCGTGGCGCATCAGGGCTATGGTGATTGGTATGAACAAAGTGAAGTCCATCACATGTTTGGCATTGAATGGTGAAGATGCTCGCAAGTCGAAATTGTGAATTGCGGCGTTATCACATCGTTTTTTCAGCAAATTTACGTGAAAATGTAAAAAATTCTAAATGTACACAATTTATGAGAAATTTTTGATTCTAGGTTGTCGTTAGGTATAATAATTGATTAAAACTTATTTTTATTACGAGCCAGTCTAATTTACGAATGATTGACAAGGGCCCTACTTATTCACCCACAATGTACGGTCCTCCGCGAAAGGAATACCTTAATTGAGGCAGTTTGATGGATTCCTACCTATTGTTGCAACTTGTATTTGTGTATATCTTTTTCAAATAAGCGTGGTGATATAGTACAGTGATTGCGAGGTCAAGTATTGCCTCAAATGAGTTGAAAAGTTCCCGGGAAAAAATGATCAGGCCTGATCAGACATGAACAGGCATGAGTCTTCAGACCTGATCAGACATGAAAAATGACCGGGACTGAACAGGCCTGATCAGGTCTGTTCATGTCTGATCAGGCCTGTTCAGTCCCGGTCATTTTTCATGTCTGATCAGGTCTGAAGACTCATGCCTGTTCATGTCTGATCAGGCCTGATCATTTTTTCCCGGGCGATTGAAGAAAAAAAACAGTTGATTGAATTAAAAAATTATATGAACTATCGTTTTTATATCTTTTATATGTCGCAGTGATCGGAAATTATGGTTATTTCTGATCATCAACTTTTTTTTGTGGATTAAAATTTTTTCACTGTTTAGTACTGGGATTCGAACCCAGGTCCTTCTGCGTATCAGTCGAAGCTTATACCACTTCGCTACTTCACGTATTTGATAATTGAAACTTTTAGAATGTGCAGTATATATATGGTATTCGTCACGAAGTTTTTATCAATCCTTACGATGCCCTTTATTGATTATGATGATCTAACGATTCTAAGATTATTTTTGTATTTTAGGGAATGTGAGGCAAGATGACCGTTCCACTTTTTTCAGCAAAAAAAAAAAAAAATTACTTATTTGAAGTATATCTATTGAAGTATAGATAATCCAAAATATCAGACATGAACAGACATGGTCATGCATGATCATGTTTGAATCAATTTATAATATCAGACATGATCATGTCTGTTCATGTTTAGTCAGACATGTACCAACGTATCAGGCCTGATCAGAGCTGGAGGTTTTAAACCTTCCAGGCATGGTCATGCATGAACAGGCCTTAACGTATTCAGCGCCTCAGACATGATCATGCCTGTTCATGCATGAACAGACAGGATCAGGTCTGGCATCAGACATCACCATACATGAACAGGCATGGTCATGCATGAACAGGCCTCAACGTATTTAGCACCTCAGACATGATCATGCCTGTTCATGCATGAACAGACAGGATCAGGTCTGGCATCAGACAAAATCATACATTAACAGGCATGACCATGCATGAACAGGCCTTAACGTATTTAGCGATTCAGACATGATCATGCCTGTTCATGCATGAACAGACAGGATCAGGTCTGGCTTCAGACATAATCATACATGAACAGGCATGGTCATGCATGAACAGGCCTTAACGTATTCAGCGATTCAGACATGATCATGCCTGTTCATGCATGAACAGACAGGATCAGGTCTGGCATCAGACGTAATCATACATGAACAGGCATGGTCATGCATGAACAGGCCTTGACGTATTTAGCAATTCAGGCATGATCATGCCTGTTCATGCATGAACAGACATGATCATGCATGAACAGGCCTTAACGTATTCAGCGATTCAGACATGATCATGCCTGTTCATGCATGAACAGACAGGTTCAGGTCTGGCATCAGACATAATCATACATGAACAGGCATGGTCATGCATGAACAGGCCTTGACGTATTTAGCAATTCAGGCATGATCATGCCTGTTCATGCATGAACAGACAGGATCAGGTCTGGCATCAGGCATGATCAGACATGAACAGACATGATCATGCATGAACAGGCCTTAACGTATTTAGCGATTCAGACATGATTATGCCTGTTCATGCATGAACAGACAGGTTCAGGTCTGGCATCAGGCATGATCAGACATGAACAGACATGATCATGTCTAATTTCAGGCCTGATCATACATAAACAGGCCTGACCATGTCTAATTTCATGCCTGATCATACATGAACAGGCATGATCATGCCTGATCATTTTTTCCCGGGTTGTTCCTTAACATCAGCGCTGGCGACTTTTGCGTTTGCACTCCACATGCTGAATGCCCACCGTGTAGATATTCCACACCCTGGAGGCCTTGTTTAAAATTAGAATTTTTGAATGGATTTTGAAAATCTTTTGACAAAAACAAGTACCAAAGTTTTCCAAAAAATCACCATAGGTATCATATTTCCCTATAAAAAACACTTACGAACCTAGCAGATTTAAATCTCGACTATATTGATGAATACGTTTATCCTGAAAAACAATACTCAATGAAACTTTGAGCAGAAATATTGTGAGTCCTGCGAAACACCTGTCGTATCAATGTATTCACTTTTGTAGTATTGTATCCTGCCCTTTTTGTTGCTTGTTTAACCCTTTCAGTCACAGTGGGACCGCTAGGTCCCACCCTACAAGTATAAAAACCTGATGCCGGATTCGTAATCAGTGACTCCAAAAACCTTCGGATACTAATTTTCATAAAAATCGGTGCACGCCAAAAATGCGTGACTAAAAGGGTTAATAACCGAATACATCCATTAGGTGAAGAAGATTTGAGCAATATTAGAATTAATAGCACGAAGATTGGAAAATATGAAACTACATCAATGATTGAATTTTGTGGAAATAATTTTTATCGCTGTACTATATCAGTAGCTGAGAACAAGAAGGCTCGCTCATACATTGAACTTAAGCTTTTTTGATTCATTGGGCTCGATATAATATGATCAGAATCATAGTGAACGTTCAATACATTACCAGGTCTTATTGACTGGCAATAAGGCAGCAGCCAGGTATAAAAGAACAAACAAAACCAGAACAAACATCATTTGAGAATGAAGCTGTGCTTCCTTGCCAAACAGAGACTTTACTACGTACGAAATGCCTTTCAAAGCAGCCAGGTGTAGCGGCGTGCCACCATAGTTAGTTTGACCATTGACGTCAGCTCCATTCCCGAGTAAATACTCGACGACATCCAGTTTACCCTTCTGAGCAGCCAGATGTAGTGACGTCTCGCCATCATTCGTTTGACAATGAATGTTGGCTCCATTTCCGTGTAAATACTCGACAACATCCAGTCTACCTTGCGAGGCAGCCAGGTGTAGCGGCGTTTGGCCATCGTTCATTTGACAATTAATATCGACGCCCTTTCCGTTCAAGAATTCGACAACATTCAATCTACCTTGCGAAGCAGCCAGGTGAAGCGGCGTCCAGCCATGGTTCGTTTGACAATTGATATCGGCTCCATTTGTGTGTAAGTACTCGACTACATCAAATTCACCTTGCTGAGCAGCCAAGTGTAGCGGCGTCATGCCCTCCTTCGATTGACAATTGATATCGGCTCCATTCCCGTGTAAGTACTCGACCACATCTAGTTCACCGTGCTGGGCAGCCAGGGCTAGTGGCGTGTGGCCATCGTTCATTTGACAATTGATATCGGCGCCATTTCTGTGTAAATACACAGCCACATCCAGTTTACCTTCCTGAGCAGCCAGGTGTAGTGGCGTGCGGCCATCATTCGTTTGACAATTGATATCGACTCCCTTCTCGTGCAAATACTCGACGATATGCAGTTTACCTTGTGAAGCTGCCTGGTGTAACGGCGTGCAGCCGGCGTTCGTTGGACAATTGATATCGGCTCCCTTTCCGTGTAAATACGCGGCCACATCCAGTT
This sequence comes from Tenthredo mesomela, assembly GCA_943736025.1. Taxonomy (NCBI): domain Eukaryota; kingdom Metazoa; phylum Arthropoda; class Insecta; order Hymenoptera; family Tenthredinidae; genus Tenthredo; species Tenthredo mesomela. The sequence goes on along the minus strand of OX031021.1, from coordinate 12,739,584 downwards.
CACCTTTCTGAGCAGCCAGGTGTAGCGGTGTCAGGCCATCGTTCGTTTGCAAATTGATATTGGCTCCCTTAACGTGTAAATACATAGCCACATCCAGTTTACCTTCCTGAGCAGCCAGGTGTAGCGGCGTGCGGCCATCGTTCGTTTGACAATTGATATTAACTCCCTTCCCGTGTAAAAACTCGACAACATCCAGTCTACTTTGCGAGGCAGCCAGGTGCAGCGGTGTCAGTCCATCCTTCGTTTGCAAATTACTATTGGCTCCCTTGCCGTGTAAAAGCACAGCCACAGCCAGTTGACCTTCCTGAGCAGCCAGGTGTAATGGCGTGCGGCCATCGATCGTTTGACAATGAATATCGGCTCCATTCCCGTGTAAATACTCAACGATATTCACTTTGCCTTCACGAGCAGCCATGTGTAGCGGCGTGCAGCCATCGTTCGATTGACAATTGATATTGGCTCCCTTGCCGTGTAAATATACAGCCACATCCAGTTTACCTTCCTGAGCAGCCAGGTGTAGCGACGTGCGGCCATCGTTCATTTGGCAATTGATATTGACTCCCTTTTCGTGTAAATACTCGACAACATTCAGTCTACTTTGCGAGGCAGCCAGGTGTAGCGGCGTCCGACCATAGTTCGTTTGACAATTGATATCGGCTCCCTTTCCGTGTAAATACACAGCAACGTCTAATTTACCTTCCTGAGCAGCTAGGTGTAGCGGCGTGCGGCCATCGGTCGTTTGACAATTAATATCGGCTCCGTTTCCGTGTAAAAACTCTACGACATTTACTTTGCCTTCACGAGCAGCCATGTGTAGCGGCGTGCAGCCATCATTCGATTGACAATTAATATCAGCTCCCTTATCGTGTAAATACACAGCCACATCCAGTTTACCTTCCTGAGCAGCCAGGTGTAGTGGCGTGCGGCCATCGTTCGTTTGACAATTGATATTGACTACCTTCTCGTGTAAATACTCGACAACATCCAGTCTACTTTGCGAGGCAGCCAGATGTAACGGCGTTCGGCCATAGTTCGTCTGACAATTGATATCGACTCCCTTTTCGTGTAGATACGCGGCCACATCTAGTTCACCTTTCTGAGCAGCCAGGTGTAGCGGTGTCAGGCCATCGTTTGTTTGACAATTGATATCGACTCCTTTCTCGTGTAAATACGCGGCCACATCCAGTTCACCTTTCTGAGCAGCCAGGTGTAGCGGTGTCAGGCCATCGTTTGTTTGAAAATTAATATCGGCTCCATTTCCGTGTAAATACTGGACGACGTTCAGTTTACCTCCTTCAGCAGCCAGGTGTAGCGGCGTGCGACCATCGTTCGTTTGACAATTGATATCGACTCCCTTTTCGTGTAAATATGCGGCCACATCCAGTTCACCTCTCTGAGCAGCCAGATGTAGCGGCGTGCGGCCATCATTCGTTTGACAATTGATATCGACTCCCTTTTCGTGTAAATACTCGACGACATCTAGTGTACCTCGCGAAGCAGCCTGGTGTAGCGGCGTGCAGCCGGCGTTCGTTTGACAATTGATATCAGCTCCCTTACTGTGTAAATACACAGCCACATCCAGTTTACCTTCCTGAGCAGCCAGGTGAAGCGGCGTGCGGCCATCGGTCGTTTGACAATTAATATCGGCTCCATTTTCGTGTAAATACTGGACGACGTTCAGTTCACCTCCCTCAGCAGCCCGGTGTAGCGGCGTGCAGCCATCGTTCGATTGACAAATAATATTGGCTCCCTCACCGTGTAAATACACAGTGACATCCAGTCTACCTTGCGAGGCAGCCAGGTGTAGCGGCGTGTGGCCATCGTTCATTCGACAATTGATATCGGCTCCATTTTTGTGTAAATACTCGACGACATCCAGTCCACCTTGCCAAGCAGCCATGTGTAGCGGTGTGCGGCCATTGTTCGTTTGAAAATTGAGATCGGCCTCTTTCCCGTGTAAATACTTGACGACATCTAGTCCACCTTGCCAAGCAGCCAGGTGTAGCGGTGTGCGGCCATCGTTTGTTTGAAAATTGAGATCGGCTCCTTTTAGGTGTAAATACTTGACGACTTCCAGTCCACCTCGCCAAGCAGCCAGGTGTAGCGGCGTACGTCCATCGTCCGTTCGAAAATTGAGATCCGCTCCTTTCGCGTGTAAATACTTGACGACATCCAGTCCACCTTGCCAAGCAGCCAGGTGTAGTGGTGTGCGGCCATCGTTCGTTCGAAAATTGAGATCGGCTCCTTTCATGTGTAAATACTTGACGACACCCAGTCCACCTCGCCAAGCAACCATGTGTAGCGGCGTGCGGCCATCGTTTGTTTGACAATCGATGTTAACTCTATTTCCATGTAAATACTCGACGACATCCAGTTCACCTTGCCAAGCAGCGAGGTGTAGCGGCGTGCAGCCATCGTCCGTTCGACAATCGATTTTGGCTCCATTTTTGTGTAAATACTCGACGACATCCAGTCCACCTTGCCAAGCAGCTACGTGTAGCGGCGTGTGGCCATTGTTCGTTTGACAATTGATATCGACTTTATTTCCGTGTAAATACTCGACAACATCCTGTCTACCTTGCGAAGCAGCCAGGTGTAGCAACGTCACGCCATCGTCCATTTGGAATAAAATGCTGGATTTTCGTAAAAAGAATAAAATTTTAGAAGTATGGATTTCGCCTTCTTGACATGAGCGATACTGGTGTTTGCCAACATACCACTTCCGTAAAATAAATGGCTGTATTCAGTCATGCAAAGCTGCAGCTGTGTGTTTGGCGATTATATTATTCGAAGAACCGTTTTTCACTTACTTGAACTACTGCGATTGGACTTTGGTCTGGTTGGTTCTCAAGTGTCCAAGCAATTACAAGCGACTTTGAGTTGCGGATTGGTGTTTTCCAGGAGACATTTTTTACGGCAAGTTTATCTCGTTCACTATTTACTCTTCTTTTGATGCTTAATATACTTCTGTTTTTTATTATGTTTTGTCGTGTGTATTATATCGCATTCTCTATGTAACTCTTATATATGCCCTGCCTTGGACTCGCCTGTTGGGCTATGATACTAAATAAATGAAGAAATCTCTGGCAACGATTCTTCCAAAAAGTCCTGGTCTTGCTCCTAAATTTCAGACCAGAGAAAACGAAATAAGTAAAAAATAATGCAATGAACAAACATACGCAAATCAAAAATAGATCAATCTTTTCATTTACCAAAATGTATAGTAAGGATAACAAAATGGACTTCAAAACCGACTTCACCAAGAACCTGTCCGTGTAGTGAAAGAGTCATCTGCTTAAACCTTGCATCTCCGTTACCGCTTTTCCGAGACGTCGGTTGGCAAGCGGTGACGTGCTGCGGACCCAATTCCAGACGATTCGCACTATTCGAAGTTGTTCAACGGGAAGTCTGCTTTTGTTTGATCGATAGAAGTCGCTTTAAATGAATGAACAATAAATCACATTAATTTTGACTCTTTCCTCACGGAGAGAAATTCGGTACACCTCCTATGCCACGCGTGGTGGCGCTGCTGTTCCTTACTTTGGCAGCTGATACGCACTTTTTTGGGAGAGCTGCTGCACCAAAGAGAGCAGACCAGGGAGACCAGTTATACCAAAATATGGAATAGCTGCTCGCCCGGCCGATTAGTATACAATGTGTGCCTCTTGGTACAGTAGCGCTCCTAGCTTGGACTGTACAGTCGGGCAACAAAGTTCTTGTAGGGTCGAAATTCAGGCGCATGCTAAATCGCATAAGCCTGAGTTTCGACCCTACAAGAACTTTATTGCCCGACTGTACATTATACCCATGCGAGTGACGCTCGCTGTACTTCAAAAAGGATAGCACCTATCGATCGCAGTATAGGTGGCGTACCAAATTTCTCTCCGTGCTTTTGTTCTTTTGCTGAGTGCTTGCTTGCAAAGTTTCATGTTTTCGGATAATAATACAGATCACATATGTACGAGTATATACACGGAGAGACTTTTGCTGGCAAAGATTCTTGAAATTCCTACCAGATTTTACTATTCTTGTTCCTAATCCACGGACACATCTGCATTTCATCGGAAATTCCTACATTGTGTAGTAACTAGTAATGTCCAAGGTTACTGTTTTTAAGGGAATAAAATCAAACAGGCTTGAGCTGTTTCCCGAAAGTGCTACAAAGTTTGCCAGCGAATATTGTAGGATCACTACACCGGTGAAGTTACTATATCCGATGGTGATAAGTCTCGCCAACCTTGGACTCCATACTCAAAATAAGTCAGTTTGTTATGCCTACTCCGCAGCGCCTCAACTTCCCCTAATTCAAGGATTCACCAATCAGGAGGCTCGATTCACTTGGCACGTAGCTAAAGTAGCCTCCTGATTGGTCAATCCTCAAATCGAGTTGAGTTAAGGCGCTGCGTAAACCAGGCATTAGTTAATTCTTTAATGACTGATCGCCCTGACGGGCATGTAGTCGACTTGACTCAAAATGAGTAGCACCCACTGATCTCTATTATACCTTAGACGATACAGGATCGCTGATCTTTAATCAAAGATGTATACACGGAGAAAAGAGTATACTAAATTTTCTATACTATATATACTGATATGGTAATGGTTGGATATACTGCCAATATGACGATCATTCCTATACTTTATACTAAATGTCACCATGCATAATAGAAATATTCCTATATGCATGGTGACATTTGGTATACAGTATAGGAATGATCGTCATATTTGCAGTATATCCAACCATTACTATATTAGTATATGAGAAAATTTAGTATACTCTTTTCTCCGTGTATATGGTAATCGTGACCGGTAAATGTACCGTATTTTTACCGTCACAAACTGGTAGCGTGACGGCGAATAAATTACCACATTGGTCACAAACATAGAACTTATATTCCTGGAAGGTGAATAGCCCATTTGCGCAATGAGCGGAAGACTAACATGTTGGCGACATGTTGAGACAGAGATATATGAGTCATTCCACGTCAAACCGGACAGGTTTCTGACCTCGATGTTACCGATTTCGCTATAATTTTTTTACAGCTTCTGCGGAACAAAAAAATTAATCCAACAATTTTTTTTTCGTCCCTATTTTCCAAGATACACGGGGGTGAAGTTCAGGAAAAAGAGCTAAAAATCGAAAACATACTCCCCTTCAAATAGTCACGTTGACCAAAATGGTTGCCATGGTAATCAAAATGGTTGCTATGGTAACCCAAATGGTTGCCCGCGCAGGGGGCGAAGCCCCCCTAGTCTATATGAGGTATTCCACGGCGTTTCGAACGGTCGAAAAAATCACCGCTTCCGAAAAAATCGTAATTTGGTCCTCGAACACAACTATATCGAAAGAATTCTTGTGAATTTTTTCAGAATTTTCGGATTGCATTTGTAGATTTTTTTTCCAAATTCCAGCTTTTTCTACAAACTCCCATATCTCAAAAGTATAAGATCCTACAAGAAAATTTATCAGACAAAAAAGTTGCAGTTTCGAATCAACTTTCTGAAAATAATTTTTTGGGAATTTCTCGAATCCTAAAAATACCAATTTTTATCAAAAATACACAAAAATTGGTTTTCCAATCAATACGTCACTTTTGATTTGCCTCAATAATTTACAGAAAATACTCTCAATTGTTGACAACAACTGTATATTTTTTTTTTTAAGATTGTTGACTCAATCGTTTGGAACGTATGCTTCATTCATTCTTTTTTTTTCGAAGTATGCCTTGGTAATTCTTTTTTCGAAAAAAAAAAGATCAATACAGCATACGTTCCAAACGATTGAGCCAACCATCTCAAAAAAAATATACGGTTCGTGTCCACACTTGAGAGTATTGTAGGATCTTATACTTTTGAGATGTACGGAAGTTTGTAGAAAAAGCTGGAATCTCACAAAAAACATCCAAAGATGTAAAAACAGCCGCCAAGTACCCACACGAAAAACACAATTGCTTCATAAGCAAAACGTTTCGCCAGTCTCTGTCGTGAAATCAAGAAAAAAGCCAAGCACCGAACGTATCCCTGCGATCTTTCAGCAAGTCTACGTCGTAAAGTCGGAGTTTCCTGTGAGGATATCGAAACATCATTCCAAGAGCTACGTACTTGGCGGGCACATTCGGTTTTTCTTTCTTTGTGTTTGTTGTTCTCGCTTAGGATTGATAGTACTTTGTCGTATTTTGCGAACGATTTTTTTTTTTACTGTTTTCCATATTGTTTATTCATCAAATCTACTATGTAAAATACATCGATTGATAGGATACGACTCCTTGCAGTTCTATTTTGTGTTAGGCTGTCTGTCTGACAGTTCTTCCGAACTGCTTGTATCGGTACTTTGCGGCTGATAAATGTCTCATAGTACTCTGTTCCCGGTTGCTGGATATATACACGTCATGAATTTTGCATCGACTGATGAATGTCTGATTTGAGGATAACATTGGTTCCATACGCACTTGTTTAAAATGCATCTTCCGATTTTGTGGGACGACTATGTCGTGGCAGAAAGATTAGCGCGTGCGAGTTTATGGGAATAGAATAGAATAGAATAGAATATTTATTTATCCATATCAATGTTGGACAAGTATTACAGTAAAGATACAAAGTAACATTACAGTAAAGACAAAGAGTTAGAAAGTTTAACAGAGAGAGTAAAGGTAAAATGAAATAACAAAATTAACAAGAACATAAAGGTAGATAAAGTAAGAAACTGTTGTAATTTGTTTATTTAACTCCCGTTGTTCAAGGAATGGGGAATTAAAAGGGTTGTTCCCAGAGGTGATCTGTGACAATCACTCTAAGTGCTTGATAGCGACAAAAGTAGTTTTATTCAATATTTATTAAAGTACAAAAGAAATGCGTTTGGGACACTTGTCCCGGTTCGAGTCTGAGTATTCGGAGATAGCCTCCGCTTGTTCAATGTCAGCTCAAGACTGAAGCGCGGCTCCGTCTTTAGCCTAATTTATAACTTACATAATGCTTACTCGATTATTGGCGTAACCTGCAATGCGATGCGCTTTGTCGCATTCCAGGTCATGCCTTGCTTAATTATTTAGGATAGCCTAATTACGAAATGTAATGGAATGTTGAGTAACAATTCTCAACAAAACTTAAGAAAGAAAGTAAATAGTAACGCGAGCAGAGTACGACGAAAGTAATTCAGATAGAGCACTTAACCTAGGCCCTGGCTAGCTCAGAGTCGAGAAGATATTGCCGCAGTCGAGACCGGAAAATAGGCAGAGACGAGGATCCACGAAGATCAGAGGGAAGGGATTCCCAGAAAAGCACGCCCGAGACCGCGAAGGACCTTCTGAAGGCCTCGGTGGCGAAGCGGGGGACGAGAAAATCGCCTCTCGGACGCCTACTAGGGCCTAAATCCGCGTTAGGATGATCGACAAAGAGAGCACGGAGGTAATCAGGCGTGTTCGTACGGAAAAGCGTAAAAAGTAGACTACCGAGAAAGTAAAGCCTCCGGTCCCGAACCGAAAGCCATCTGAGCCCGCGACGATATGGGGTGATGTGTTCGTCCCTTGCAGCGCCACAGACAAAGCGGACGCAGCGGTTCGCGAGACGTTGCAGGCGGGTGTTGAGTAGCCCGGAAATGTCATTATACACGATGCAGCAATAGTCCAGGAGCGGGAGAACAAGAGTGGTCACGAGATGGGTGCGGAGGGAAAGCGAAAATAGCCGACGAGACAAGGAAAGCTGGCGGAGAGCGCAATGCACCCTGTTAGAGACCGCATCAACTTGGGGAACCCAGGATAAGGCGCTATCAAACAGAAGTCCAAGATTTCGGACGGACTGGGAGAAAGGTATAGGCACTCCGTTGACGATCAGCGGCGGGAGAGCAGCAGCCTGTAGCCGCGTGACGAAGGGAGAACTACCAAGGATGATAGCCTGCGTTTTCGAGGTATTGAGGCTCAGCGACCCCGCGAGAGACCACTCCTGAACCGAGGCAATGTCAAGATTTAAGCGCGAAATGGCCTCAGGGACCCCGGCTGCTGAGCATTGAAGGTAGATTTGTAAGTCATCCGCATATAGCAGATGTTCCGTGTGCCGAAGTACGCGCGCGATATCGTTGATGAAAGCGACGAAGAGTAGAGGACCCAGTACGGAGCCCTGGGGAACTCCCTGATCGAGAGGTTCCCAAGAAGACTCCTCGCCAGAAGGGCTGACCACGGCTTGAGAGCGTCCCTGGAGGTAGCTTGCGATCCACGTTAACACATGCTGAGAAAACCCAAGCGCGAGAAGTTTAGTCAGAAGGACGGAGTGCGGTATGGAATCAAACGCCTTGCTGAAGTCGAACAAGACTACGATTGTGACCAGTCGGTTGTCGATGCCGCGGCGAACGTCTTCAGCGAGCTTGAGCAGGGCGGTCTGTGTGCTACGACCCTGGCGGAAGCCGGACTGGCGAGAATCGAGGAGTGAACGTTCCTCAAGATACGCCATGACCTGGACAAGCACGATGCGCTCGAGCACTTTAGACAAGAGACAGAGATTGGCAATGGGGCGCATTTGCTGGAGCGAGGAGGGTGCCTTGACTTTGGCCAGCGGAGTAATTCTGGCCTTCTTCCAGATGTTCGGGAAGACCGCGGAGCTGAGCGATAAGTTGAGGGTTTGAAGCAGAAACGGAAAAACAGCCGGGAGAGCGTCTCTCACGTTACGCAGCGAGAGGGCATCAACGCCGCGAGACTGGGACGTAAAGTGAGCTAATGCCCTCGAAAGTGCAGTTGGAGAAATATCCCTAAAATAGAATAGCGAGTCATCGTAGACCGGAGGCGGGAGAGCAGAAAAAAAACTCAGCAACCTCAAGGGCCGCACCTTGACGCCGGGAAACGGCAGCAAAGTGAGTGTTCAGCTCCTCGACTGTGAAGCCAGCGCAGTCGATCCTTTGCGAGGATGCGATTCCTAGAGATCTGAGCTGACCCCAGAGTTCACGAGCGCTGGATAAGCCGGCGAGCTTGTCAGCGTAAAAACGGGAGCGAGCTGCATTAATCAGATTATGAAGGAGGTCCCGGGCCTGACGGTAAAGCATGAGGGCCCCACGAGAGCGCGACCGCTTATACCGACGGTATAAGGCATCGCGGGCACGAACTTGAGCTCGGAGGTCCGGCGTAATCCATGGCGGTGCAGTGCGCTTGAGAGTGAAAGACCGAAAGGGAGCGAGCACATCGAGTGCAGCGGTGAGATTACCTTGCAGGCAGTGCAACAGGTCGTCGACTAATGAGGGTAGAAGAAAAGGGTCCCAGTTGGCGTTGTCGAGGCTATGGACGAAATCTTCAGCCGAAAAAACTCGGTAGGAGCGCGCGGTAACGAGTCGAGACTCGGTAGGAGCAGGCCAAGCGAGACACACGTAAATGAGGTCGTGGCCGGCAATGAAAGGGACTCCGGATTGCCCATGACTGACAATACAATCGCGATCACTGACCATGCAAAGGTCGAGCAGAGTATCGGCTGCGAGCGAGTGATGGGTGGGTGCAAAGGGCACCATATACAGCGCACGAGTGTTGCAGAAGGAGCGGTCGTTTTCCGAATCGTATGAAGAAGCAAGCTGATTCGCGTTGAAGTCTCCCAGGACCACAGAGAAGGAGTAGTCACTCACGCAACGGTCAAAGTCTACACTGAAGGATGCCAGGTTGGCAGTCTTTGGAGGGCGATAGACCACCGCTACAAGAAACGGGGCGATGTTGATAGCCTTGACTTCCGCAATGAGGTACCCGGGAACCCCAGCATAGGGAGAAGGTGAAGCCGCGAGAATCCTACACCGGAGCGAATCCTGTACGTAGAGCGCGACACCACCGCCCACTTTACCGAGCCGGTCGTTCCGAAAAATGGAGTACCCGGTCAGAGAGACGGACGAGTCAGTGACTTCGGAGTTCAGCCAGGTCTCACTGACGGCAATGAGGTGGTATGAGGATGCGACAAAGTGGTAGCGGAGATAGCCAAGGTGACTTTACGTCACCGACTTTACGGATGGAAGTTACGTTGACATGGCAGATATTGAGCGAGGAGCGCGGCGGACCAGAAATCGGCGTTAGGGCCGAAGGACGACGTCATTGCTGAGATGGTGGAGGCAGTCCGAGGGTACATGCATCCGAGAGCGAGGCACCGGAAGAAGAGGCAGCAGGACGTGGTGAGGAAACCCTCTGCGAGACCCGTGAGCAGCCCCGTGAGATGGCACCTGGGGCACCACGGCCACGACCTCGACTACGCGAGGAGGACGCAAACGCCATGCCTGATGTGCCAGGCCGCTGTGACAGGTCGAAGTTACTACCCGACGGAGAGGCATGAGGAGATTCAGCCTCGAAGGCTTCGAGGTCCTCGATGGAGCTGATACGTCGAGTACGCACCATCCCTGGGCTTGAGAAGAATGACACCGTCCCGGTGCCAGACGTACTTGTACCCCCGAGCCTTGGCTGCTGTCCTTGTTGCAGTAAGAAGCCTGTATGTCTCCCCGGGGAGAGCTTCGTTGAGATTGATCGTGAAGTTACGACCAGCAGGCTGAGGATCAAGGTCAGATGAGCGGAGGATACCCTTCCTCTTTTTGGTAGCAATGAGACGGCAACAGAGATCGCGCGAACGGAGCCGAACGACGATAGGCAGAGGGGCTTCTTCTTGGCTGCGGCGGGCCTTGGAGCGCGATACCAGAAAACGCGTTGACGAGACATCATCATCCTCCAGAACTACGTTAAGAGCAGTAGCCACCTGCGAAACAATCGCACGAATGCCATCAGGAGATGAGCACGGGGCCCCGGAGAGGATTAGCTCCGCCTCACATAGGCGAGCTGAGGCACGCCGCAGTTCCTGTTGACCGGCAGCACGGTCACGTTGAAGCTCAGCGACGGTGGTCCGCAACTCCTTAATCCCCTCTAGAAGAACAACATTCTGGGACTCTAGGGCCTGGATACGCGCGGTATTACTGTCAAGTTGTTCTTGCATAGCAGGCAGACAGTCGAGTCGGTTAGCGACTTCGTCAAAGCGATCGCCGACGTCATCAAATCTGCGGTCAATGCGGCGCATCATGGCTTCTAAAAATTCCGTAGGGGGCGAGACTGCGGAAGGAGATGCGGCCGAGTGCCCAGGCAGGGGGACAGAGGCTGAAGACGGTGAAGAAAGCGGCTGTGGCCGTGACTGAGATGACTGCTGCGTAGATTGTATCTGCGTTTCGCGACAGCAGCGAAACGTGCCAGACCGCAAGGCTATCTTTTTTAAGCAACTCGGGTGATAAAAAGAATTGCAGTCAGAGCAATGAACAGCATCAACAACATGCCTATTACAGCCGGAGCAGACTCTAGAAGGTGCCATGCCAAGGCTTCAGGAAACGAGAGATAGTAGGAGCAGTGCACAACTTTACCGACCGAGCAAGCAAGACACAGGAGACGGAGATATCGCATGAGGCCAGCAGGTGGAGCATAGGTCGGGCGGACAGCAGAAGCGATCCAGGCAGGCGTCGATAAGAGTGGGATGGCAGAGATCACGTCATCGGAGATCCAGGCATGCGCATGCGCAGAGCGGAGCCGGTAGAGAGTGCAGGTTATGTTGCCAGAAAACCCAGGAAAACCCAGCCAAATAAATGCAGCCAGAGCGCTGACAAACGGAGAAAGGCAGGAGGAAAAGCAAACCAAAGGTGGCTTGCAGTGAGGCGCATGCAAGGTCTGCAAAATAAAAAGGCCCGAAGGCAAAAGAGGCAGAAAAAAGCTCAGAAAGAAAGGAGCGAAGTGACAGGCGTGTAGTAGGCTACTTACGTAGAGAGAGAGCCTTTGGCCTTTGGCGCCCGCACTACAGCACTCCCATAAACTCACACGCGCTAATCTTTCGGCCTGCCACGAAAGTGTAGTTGCGAATGATTATTCTTCTGAAGCGAATGAGCAACAAAATATTTTGGCATTCGAGTGAGGCCAAACTGTTATGAGGATGGGTTTCAGGTATTGAAATTGATCTTTCACACTACGTGTATACGCTCGTGCACCTGCACATACGCATGCATCATGAGCAAGATTGTATGACATAGTATGGGTACACCAAAGCAATCATCAACTGAATTTTATATTCATCACTATATATCAAACTGTCATACTCTATGCTACCTATAGCATACACGTAGCTGCAAGTTTTAGGGATTATATCGAAATAGCAAATTTCAGTTTCCTTGATTCGACAGTTTTGCAAGTATAGTAATAAGTTCATTCTTCCACAATTAATATTATACACTCAAGCTCTACGGTATGTCACCTATCACGAGAAAACTTGCTGTAGTACATCGCGCATTGGCTCCATAGTGAGGTACGTCATTCCAGAGTTCCAAGTCTAATCTGATAATTCAATGACACTGGAACGACCACAATTTTTATTTATCATACAAGGTCTTTACGTCTGTAAATTCATACACATAATCAACCGTCCGGTCAGTAACCGGGTTCCCGGGTATCCATTTCAGTTTCTAAGGTAGAATTTATTAACTTTCGCTCATTAAATTTTTATGACCGCCCGGATTCCCAAATTTGAAGTAGTTTGACGCCGATTTTTCGTCGAAATTTTTCGTAATCAATCATTCATTAAAAGTTATTAACTAATTAGGTTATCAATGGATCAATGGTAAGAGTTTGGTAGCTGACCAGACGGTTAAGGACACTTAGAAGTATTTTTTGATACGATTGTTGGTTGGAATGGAATAACTAGTTTTTTTAGTGGATTTAATTGCTTTCGCATTAAAAACTCAATTTACGCGTGAAACTAAGCTGGCTGACCGTATAGCTCTAAGGAACCGAATGTGCCCGCCAAGTACGTAGCTCTTGGAATGATGTTTCGATATCCTCACAGGACACTCCGACTTCACGACGTAGACTTGCTGAAAGATCGCAGGGATACGTTCGGTGCTTGGCTTTTTTCTTGATTTCACGACAGAGACTGGCGAAACGTTTTGCTTATGAAGCAATTGTGTTTTTCGTGTGGGTACTTGGCGGCTGTTTTTACATCTTTGGATGTTTTTTGTGAGATTTCACTTTTTTTTGCAAGTACGAGAATTGATAAGAATTGCTCATTTAATTCCAGCAGGGTAATACGTTATTATAGTTTGATCATCACAAGAAATACATTCGGAATTTGGGCAAGAGGAGAAACATTCAGTGTAAGACCAACACATTCACTTCAATTGTCAACTGTGACAAACATAAATAATTTATTAAATATAACTCAATTTTGTCTTATACAGTATGAGGTCGAAGTTCGTAACGTTAATGCAACAAAATGTTCGCCAAAAATTCTCAAATTCAAGGCTCGAACGGTTCAAAGGGATCAAGAACGGTGCATAATTCGTCAAATTGTGTGAAACATGTTCATCTTGCATATTTTATAATTCTAATAACATTTGAATGACGAAATATTGCATTTCTTCAACGCAATATTCTGTTACGTTAACGTTACGAACTTTAACCTCATTATACAGTTTTAACTTAAATTTAGCACTTAATCAGTCATTTTTCAGCCATAGCTTGAAAGACTGTGTTGCCTGACGCAGTAACAGGCTCATATGTGTTCTGCAACGTTGATTCTTCGGAGCTTGCATGCTTGTCTACTGCAATCCAATTCAGGTCGCTGTGAGAATCATACAAATCAATAAACGATCAATCATCTAATAGAAATGTCACAGTAATTACTAAAATATATCCCATGTTACTGTGGTGAAGGTGAGCTGGGAAATATCGACTTGTCTAGCATACCTTCGAATATGTGATATCCAGATTGATTATTTCGCTCACTCTGTGGTATAAGATTCCATAGAATTGTGGAGATTGTACAGCCTTGAGGAAACAGTTTTTTTTTTTATGGATTATGATTTATGACCTAGTGAATGACTTCCTGATCTATATGTTATTTTATATGCATAGTTGGATGCAGGCGATTACCATGCATATTGTAGCCAATTCTACCAGGCTAAGTTGTATATCTCCTTTATGTTCAATTCTTCTTTTATTATTTTACAATTTCCATCGCCAGATATTTATTATCATATGATGATTGAATTAGAGTTCAGTCTATAATGTCACATGGTCATTTTATTACATTAAAATTGAAATTGAATATTGGATATTTGGATAATTGGAATTGAACAGGTCGACTTGAATAATCACAGTTGATTAGCATATTACACCAACAAGGAATGACATGTAGTATGGAATAGGTAGATTGAGTCAGTGATTGGATTTACAGTGAAGTTTTTTCATTCATCTGCCTTTTTTTCTCAATTAAAGGGTTTGCAATTCGGCTAGATTGACCCGCATGATATCATGAATTTTTTCTCAAATAGTAGCACCAATGAACACTAAAATCTCGCAGTTACAGATTTTTTTAACAAATTTTACTTTTAGAATAAAATATGTCCTGAGAATATGGCCAAAACACGTGTATTTCAAATGGAGAAATCCACCCTCATTTAGGGACGGGTTAGAGTTTAGATAAAAATCTGAAAAATTAGGGTATTTTTGAATTATTTGGAGTCGATTTGGGGGGCGGCTGATTAAAAATTCGTCCAAGCCCCAAATAAGGACCACCCTAATATATATGGGCTTATAATATCTCATAATTGCCGAGAAGGTTAAATACCGCAGTTAATTTCCCGGAAATTCGAAAGGTGCTACATAATTTCAAATGATTTCAAAGAATTCATATCATTTCACTAATAATCTAATTTATAGCATATTTCAAGGTATCAAACGATTGAACTAGATTTTTAAAGATATTGAATGTTCCAACTTATTTCATAGACTATGCGAAGCATGGGTAGAACCCACGTTTTCACTCCTTATAAAGTAAAATTTTGTATAATATCCAACGGAAAAACTTTTTTTGATTTCGTGAGATTGCACACTCGCCTTTGGCTCGTGTTGCTAACTGACACTAGTCAGAAAAAGTTTTATGTAATATGTACGTGTTAGGAGGCGTTTACCGGTGATGTTTTCCGGTCGGTAAGTGACATATTACCGAGTAGTGCGCTATTTGCGTGAAATAATCAGAATTTGCGTGAAATAATGATTATTTCACGCAAATCGATGTGACTGCCATCTACCGCTCCTAACACGTACGTATTACATAAAATAGTATACGATATTAGTGCGGCTGTTGGAGACTACACGTTCGTGCGGGGTCTCGCACTCGCTGCGCTCGTGCGCCACCTCCGCACTCACGTGTAATCTCGAACTTACCGCACTAATATCGTAATATACTATTACCACACCTGCATCATAATGTACCATTTTCAACTCAGTGTGTGATCCTTGATTTCTTATGCCTGTTGATAGTGTGCGAAGTGCCCAATTCACACACTTCCGTATGTAAAAATAATTAAGTTCTCTTCGTTTGAAAATAATAATTTCCAGAATATTTTTCTTCTATTCAACTTTCTCAATTTTGTGTCAAGTAGTGTTGACACATACATATTTACTGCACTGTTAAAAATAGTTTGAAGTTTCATAAACGAAAAACAATGAAATTCGCAAACCCTGGTATGGAATGGAATGCCCCTGTTGCAATTCGAATACCTATCAATTGTGACACCTCAAATCCAGGAATGCGCGAACGCGACATAGCAGAGCAACAACTCTGTCGTATGGCGAAATACATAGCAATGTACGGACGCAGCACTGACCTCCTAAATAGTCATTAAAAGGAGGGCAGACGACGCGCTCATGGTCAGAACATCGCGACCAGAGCAAGAGACATTATATAAGAGATTATTCCGATATCAGTAAAACCTTTTATGTAATATGTACGTGTTAGGAGGCGTTTACCGGTGATGTTTTCCGGTCGGTAAGTGACATATTACCGAGTAGTGCGCTATTTGCGTGAAATAATTAGAATTTGCGTGAAATAATGATTATTTCACGCAAATCGATGTGACTGCCATCTACCGGTCCTAACACGTACGTATTACATAAAATAGTATACGATATTAGTGCGGCTGTTCGAGACTACACGTTCGTGCGGGGTCTCGCACTCGCTGCGCTCGTGCGCCACCTCCGCACTCACGTGTAATCTCGAACTTACCGCACTAATATCGTAATATACTATTGTAAAACTTTATATTATATTAATAAACTTGAATCACTTTTGTACGACCGAGTTCCAACTCCTAATTCGACAAACGAACCCTTGAATAAAATTGTAGTTGTATGAAAGATCCCAGGATCCCGATTACAACACCCCATATACTTATATATAATTATATATAGTCATATATGATTAGACCTGGCCAATTTTTGGATCTGATCATATATATAAGTGATTATATATGATCATATATGATCATACAAAATCATTTTTTCCCGGGTACATAAATTCGGAGATGGACTGGACAAATCGCCGTCGTCGCTTGTGACGTCACAAGCGAGCGAAGGAGAATATAAAAGCGAGCGCCGACAGAGCTCGAGAGCGCATTCGAGGTAGAGCACCCGGGCGAGTCACTATCAATCAGATTATCGAGCGTGACCAGGGACACTACTGGCACGACTCAAAGCATTTATTCAAAACTTAGCGCTCTTGTGGTATAGCACCCGGCGACTCAATAGACACTATACTAGTCATCCTGACTAAATAACGTAGTATCATCAGATAATTAGCATTTCAGAACATATAAAATTACAGCAATCATTTAGAAGTCTATTCGATAAAAAGATAGCACTGGAGATAAAATTAGGATTCATTGAGTAATATTGTATTGAATTTAGCTCACATTTAAATTAGAACATAGGGAATTAAATTAAGGTTTTGTTTATAATATTATTTACTTGTTAAATTCATATTTGGTCATTCATAGTAAACGAAACTACTATTAGAACAGTTGCCTGACATTTTCTTATTTAATCCCGTTTAATAAAACGCCAAAAACAAGCCAAAGTTAGCAGCTTTGAAGACCATCACACGAGCGTACGAAATTAGTCTAACCGACTCGTGTTCGAGGGCCAAGTGTTGTGATTCCGAGTCTGATACGCAGTCTTGGATAAAGCATCCTGGATCTGCAGTTAATTATTAAAATCGCAATAGCAGGGACGATAGGCTTGGATTGTCAACCTGGTTCTATGGAGGTGGCCTAAACCTTCGGTTTGGAAGATACACGGCTTTGGAGGTCACAAAGACGCCTGAGTCCGTTAATTAGCGTAGTATATTGTATTATCAATAAAAATCTGAGTTAGGTGGCTTTTTGTATGGCATTACCATCCTTTTCCCTACCTACCAGTACTGAGGAGTCCAAAATCAATCTAGTATTTAAATTAAAGCAATACTAAATATCTCTCGAACCCGTAACACCGGTCTGTTGATATAACCAAAAGGTTCTTAACATCCCGGAACGTTACAATATAGACCTATACATGATTAGACATGGACTTATATTAGTTATGTCTCATCAGATCTGATTATATACAGGGTGTCCCAATGTAAAGTACGCATTACGTTTTCAGCCGACCTAACGTTTCAATTGGAAAATGTGTCCTACAAAAGTTGTCCGGTTCAGAGGGGGACACATGAAGAATTTTCCTTTTGCGGTCCAGCATCATAATTGGTGATGCTGTGGAGGATGGACCAGTTTTTTCAAATGGAATCATACATTTTTGTTGCAACTAAAATATTCTCTATTCAAAAATGTACAATTTTCTCAGGAAACTTTTTTTTGTAAAATGAATAGTTCGTGAGATAGAACAAAAAAACAAATACCACCATCAACAGCAAAACCTCTCTGTGATATGTGTGATATGTCGGAGCATCAGTGGGGTGACTACAGATGTTCAAAAATACCACCATCAAGAGCAAGACATGCTCTCACTCGCTTTTCGAAGCTCTGGGCAATCCTTTTGAAAACGGCGCAGAGCTTCGAAAAGCGAGTAAGAGCATGTCTTGCTCTTGATGGTGGTATTTTTGAACATCTGTAGTCACCCTACTGATGCTCCGACATATCACACATATCACAAAGAGGTTTTGCTGTTGATGGTGGTATTTGTTTTTTTGTTCTATCTCACGAACTATTCATTTTACAAAAAAAAAGTTTCCTGAGAAAATTGTACATTTTTGAATAGAGAATATTTTAGTTGCAACAAAAATGTATGATTCCATTTGAAAAAACTGGTCCATCCTCCACAGCATTACCAATTATGATGCTGGACCGCAAAAGGAAAATTCTTCATGTGTCCCCCTCTGAACCGGACAACTTTTATAGGACACATTTTCCAATTGAAACGTTAGGTCGGCTGAAAACGTAATGCGTACTTTAAATTGGGACACCCTGTATAGTTCCATATATAATTATACATCATCCCATATATAAATAAATATATAAATATAATCGGATCTTCCCGTCATACATTTGACGAGAAGAATAAGTAGTTCTCCGGTATGATTCAGGAGGCATTTTAATATCAATTAATTTGTTAATTCACAATCTCGAGAGAGACGTCACAGTTCCGCGGGCTTCCGATCAATTCCATCCATAATAATCGAACATCAGATCTTCTAAATAAAAGCCCAGCAACCGATAGTCCTTTTGATAACGAAGCGGCTATCGATGCTTTGACGGCTCTGTGCGAGCAGATCTCATGACGTCGGAGACCATGCTCCGTCTTTCTCATACACTCCCACTCGGCCATACTGACATCTCACACGTCCTCGTGTGATTCTTCATTCAATTCTGTAACATAGATTCTTTTTCTCAAGTATTTTCAATCGTTCGGCCTACCTGACCATTCATTAGAGTCTATCAAAAGAATGCTGGAATGCTCTATCCCAAAATCATTTTTATCGATATTTCTCCAATAACACTGCAACAATAAATTCAAAGCACAAATGAGTCTCCTTGACAGAACTACAAGATCACTCCAAATATCATTTGCTTTCAAAGCAACTCTGTGTTTTCCATGCGAATCGACTGTCAACCATGTCAACCAGCCCGAGACCATATCAACACAACACCACACCATTTGCCGTTACATTGCGCCATCTCCGTCCACAAAGTGGGTTAGGGTCTTTATGATTTGCAACTAATAAGCACAATGAGTGTGTGTTCCAAATGAGAATTACAAGATAGTAATTTCATTTCTCCACTCAGAGCTACATCACAGTAAGCTCAACTTCATTATCTCAGAGCTACATCACAGTAAACTCTTCGATACCCAGTTCTGCCAAATCAACTCAAATCAAATGTTACTTCTAATTTCGATGTTCAATTAAAACTCGCCGACACGGGCATAACCTGACTATTCTACAGTCTCAAAAACCTCTAATTCTGCGGGAACAGCACATTCAGGCATCTTATGAAGTCTCTCATGAGCATATTCCAAAATACGACTTGAATTCAAAGCCTTCAATCAATAACATTCATTTTCTAATACTTCCACAATTTTTAAGAGACCTTCAAATTTCACATTCAACTTGGTTTGATTATTTTCATGATTCTTAACCACAACAAAATGAAAACGACTCACCGGAGTATAACATTTGTCCGTAAATAAGTGCTATAGAGCATGTATCAACTCAGCTTTCCGCCTCCGTGGTATATTTGTGCCTTTTCCGAAATCCATGAGCCATCACTTTTGCAGCAGACCTTTCATTGCCCGACTTGAAGCATTCAATAAGGAGCTTTCTTGCGACATGTCTCTCTCTATGCAAAGATCCGTTGACGTATTGCCTTTTCGTAATTCTGATTGCAATCCTGGTTACGATCCTGGCTGCTATCCACTCCTGTGTTCGTGTTTTGCGATCCCACTTCTGAAGTCGGATCTTCCCGTCATACATTTGACGAGAAGAATAAGTAGTTCTCCGGTATGATTCAGGAGGCATTTTAATATCAATTAATTTGTTAATTCACAATCTCGAGAGAGACGTCACAGTTCCGCGGGCTTCCGATCAATTCCATCCATAATAATCGAACATCAGATCTTCTAAATAAAAGCCCAGCAACCGATAGTCCTTTTGATAACGAAGCGGCTATCGATGCTTTGACGGCTCTGTGCGAGCAGATCTCATGACGTCGGAGACCATGCTCCGTCTTTCTCATACACTCCCACTTATATATGATTATTAGGGCGAGTCGAAAATTGTGAAAATTGTTGGCTACCCTCAAAAATCAAAGATATCACTGAAATAAAAGTCTCCGTGCAACAATTTGATTTTTCGAATTTTTTTATGGGGCGCGCGGGACGTTCAAAAACGCCATTTTTAGCGTTAAATTTACTATATCACTGATAAACGGAAGCGGATCATTCCAAAAATTCTGATTTTTTGATGTAAGGTGCCCAGATATGTACTCTTTTGAACCCATATTCACGAAACATTAACAAATGATTCATATCTTCGAAAAAAATCTCTAAAACTCAATATTTTCACTATTTTAATCAACAATATATGAAAATTTCCAAAATAAAGATTTATTTTTCAGCAATTTTTGCATTTTGAGCAATACTGATACCGAGTTTTACAAGAAAAAAAAGATGGAAGAAATACAAGAACGTTTTGGAAGAAAAAAAAATCAATATTTAATGATAATTAATTGAAAAATAGTGAAAATAGTCAAAATATTGATTTTCGGAGATTTTTTTGGAAGATATGAATCATTTGTTGATGTTTCGTGAATATGGGTTCGAAAGAGTACATATCTGGGCACCTTATATAAAAAAATCAGAATTTTTGGAATGATCCGCTTCCGTTTATCAGTGATATAGTAAATTTAACGCTGAAAATGGCGTTTTTGAACGTCCCGCGCGCCCCCTAAAAAAATTCGAAAAATCGAATTGTTGCACGGAGACCTTTATTTCAGTGATATCTTTGATTTTTGAGGGTAGCCAACAATTTTCACAATTTTCGACTCGCCCTAATGATTATATATGATCCCATCATATATATTTATATATGATTAGACAAAATCATTTTTTCCCGGGTAGTTGACATTTTCAGAATGTCTATATGTATTTGTCACGAAAATTTTATCAATCTTAACGATGCACTTAATATAGATTATGATGATCGAACGATTCTAAAATTGTTTTCGTATTTTAGGGAATGTGAGGCAATATGGCCTCTCTATATTTTGCAACAAAAAAAAAATTGATAATTATTGAAGATGCTATTTATTCTATTTATCGAAAGAAATTATGAACGATTATTTTATTGACTGGAGTAATTATATATTGAGTAAGATATCATTAAACCTACTCATAATATATGAGTAGTTCTCCCGAAACAATCATTTTGCATGTACCTTCCCATTTTTTCTACAATAAATATAATTTCGTTGATTTTTTTGCAGAATATATTAGTAAATCACATTTATAAAAAAGTTTAAAAGACAGATTTTTTATAAAAAATCGTATTAACCGTTTTTTTTCTGTGCATGACCCCTAAAAGTCATTCCCCTGGCACGTACCTTTTACATTTTCGCACATTCTAACAGGCAATAAGGGTACTTAAAATTGTTTAATGATGAAACTATGGATATTTTCTGAAACTATTGAGTAATAATATCACTCTTCTGGAACCTAAAAAAAAAAAAAAAAATATGTCACAGATGCGTCATAATATAACATGAAACTTTGTACTCGGGTTGTTCCGTCATTCCCCTGGCCCTATGGAAATCAGTCAATATTTACGAAATCACATGGCGTTAGCTCACTATTCCTGTCAGAACAGCGCGATCTCAATCTATTTCATCAAGCTGATCAATCGTTAATTCGTCGTTTCGATTCCTTCCGTTTCTTTTTCATCGAGGTAAGGTGACATAAGTCATTGTCACAAGCTGGTGCGTCATTCCCCTGGTGGGTGCCAAGTGTACATTTATGATTGAAATAAATCATTATATTTTTTTTCAAGTAAAACTATTGAGTATCAACTCACCGCTGCGTTATGAGATTAGAAAGACGTTGCATATCACGTCGCACATTTAAAATCGTTCAAATCGTCATTCCCCTGGGCGTCATTCCCCTGGGCGTGAACATCCAAGGAAATGACGAATCTCACAGAGTAATGACACCACCTAGTTTATTATGCATGAGTTTACATGAAAATTATTTTTATTTCATTTTTTGATTTTTTTTTTTTTAATTTTTCAAGCTAAAAAAAAAAAAAAAAAAAAAACAGCTTGGCCATGGGGTAATGACGGTTCAGCAACTTCATCTGAAGCTCATCTTGAGGTTTCTCAGTTAAAATATACTATTTTTGTTTATTTAATTTTTCAGCCCGAAAAATGATTGTTTCGGGAGAACTACTCATATATGGGGCTTTCCACGCCAACTTGACGAACGTCTGACCCTGACCATCTCGGATTTGATCGACTCTTTTTTAAATAGTGGTCTGCAGGTTCAGGATCTCAAAAATATTTTTTTTTAATTTTTCACACTGGCCGTTATTTATTTATAATTTTTGAAATGGACTCAAAGTTCGACCCATTTTAAAATTCTGAAAAAATTCTGAAAATTTCTTTCAAATTTGATAATCATTTTAAGCTCTTACATAGAGTGGTCAGTAAAATAGAATCCTTGGGAAAAATCAAAGAAAATAATTGAGATTTAGTTTTTTTTTTTTTTTTTTTTTTTTTTTTTTTTTTTTTTTAACGTCATTTTGTATCAAAACAACTCGTAGCTCATAGTTGGAGAAAAACAAAACAAAAAAATGGAGAATTTTATGAGCTTTCTTATGGGCTGGCAAAAATTGATTAGGGTACACGACATAAAACTGCGAAACGTATACCCGAAACCCAGAAACTCCACTGCCTAATTCCTCGCTCAAATAATAAAGTCGAAGTCAAAAATTTCTCTCAATCTGAAATATCCAAATTGTATACAATTGTTAAATAAGAGAAAAAGTGAATATTTCTGTATACACGCATCGGAATAAAATTTTTGGACAATATTTTCATCTATGTCGTTATTATTTGTAGGTTTTGAAATCCATACCTACTTTTTCTGAAAATTGATAGGTTAATGAGTTCAGATATATACCAATGTGATCCAGTTACAAAATCCAAAATAAGTACATTTTTCAGACTTCAAGTAAAAGTTATTTATCTTTCCCGGTATTTGACATAGGAAGGTCAAATTATTTCTGCATTTTGAACCTCATTAATTAACTGAAAAGGATTTTTCTACATCATGAGGTTGGGTTGAGATAAAAAATGAAAAATTCTCAATTTTTTTGTTTTGTTTTTCTCCAATTATGAGCTACGAGTTGTTTTGACACAAAATTACGTTAAAAGAAAAAAAAAAACTAAATCTCAATTATTTTCTTTGATTTTTCCCAAGGATTCTATCATACTGACCACTCTATATAAGGGCTTAAAATGATCCTCAAATTTGAAAGAAATTTTCAGAATTTTTTCAGAATTTTAAAATGGGTCGAACTTTGAGTCCATTTCAAAAATTATGAATAAATAACGGTCGTTATGAAAAATTGAGAAAAAATATTTTTGAGATCCTGAACTTGCAGACCACTATTTAAAAAAGAGTCGATCCAATCCGAGATGGTCAGGGTCAGACGTTCGTCAAGTTGGCGTGGAAAGCCCCATATACACAATTGTGTATGATTTAAACATAATAGGTTTCATATCAATCAGGTCTGATCAGTGCCTGTTAAAAGCGGAGCTCTTAATATCAAGATTTAGAGGTCGCTCATCGCGGATTTATATTTTCCATTTGAATAGCATGGGGATTTTTTTTTTTTTTTTTTTTCTATCATTTTGTAGCTCACAAACCAATAAACAAATCCAAATGACTCATACATATTTTCATAGGAAATTGAACACTCTACAAAAAGCTTCTCTTATCACTTTTTGATAAATTGACTCCTTCCAAAGTTATTCAAGCTCAAAGTTCAATTTATAGTTGAGTCAACTATTTTTTTTTTGTGATTTTTTTTCCACAATGATAAATACATTTTTTAGAGTGTTAATCCCATATCAAAATATGTAAGAGTCATTTGGATTTGTTCATTGGTTTGTGAGCTACGAAATTCTGAAGAAAAAAAAAAAATTCCTATGCTATTTAAAAGGAAAATAGAAATCCGCAATGAGCGACCTCTAAATCTTAATATTAAGAGCTCTCTATAAATAGACATGAAAGCATATCTAATTATATATAAGTAGATATAGTTTGATCCGATCAGATATAATCATGAATGAAACTATGTATAAACTTATTCAAGTTAGATCTGATTAGGTCCAATTATGCATGGACCTATGAGCAATTCCACGTCAGACCGGACAGCTTTCTAACCTCGATGTTACCGATTTCGCCATCATTTTTTTCACAAGTTCTATGGAACAAATAAATTGATCGAACAATTTTTTTTTTTTTTTTTTTCAACCCTATTTTCCAAGTTACACGGCGGTGAAATTCGGGAAAAAGAGCCAAAAATCGGAAACATACTCCCCTTCAAACGGTCATATCTTTGATTGTATTTATCCTAGAGACTTCATTTAAAAACCATTTTAAAGCTATTGAATGATACTACCCAGATAGCACAGAGACGTCTTAAGGACATCCATATGACGTCTGAAATTTTTTGAGACATCTTAGGAAAGTGTCTTGCAGATGTCTTTGAGACGTCTAAAAGTCGTCTGATGCGTCGAATTTAGACGTCTCAATGTCGTCTCACGAAAGACGTCTTAATTCCGTCTGAATGAAGACCGCTTAAAGCAATTCTATATGCACTCCACATGCCCAAATTGAGGTTGGAAGAATTTGAATACAAAGAGAATTTTCAACCATAATTATTGATTAAAATCAGACTCCATTTTAGTAAAATCAGAATTCACTATTTATTTGAATATCGATATAATCTTATACGAATAAAATACCATTTTTTTTTTTTTTTTTAACAATAATAATATCTTCTGATAGTTCTCATTGATAACTGTATTGTGTACATGACTTATTTTACCAATTCAAGATTATCTAAATAGTTCAGAAACACGAGTGTAACTGTATAGTGTATACTTATCATCTAATTGAGCATTAAAATCTTATTGTAGATCCATTTAATTGTGTATTTGATTTTTTGTATTCAATTTAATTACACAATATTGTAATATGACAGTTCATTGTAACCTACGACGTGACAGCTACCACTACGTCGTCTATTATCAGTCACAGACGTATAAAATATCGATAGATCGCTTGTCCGTGGTCGTCCGGCAGCGTTGTCATTTGCGAAAAAAAAAATAATTGTGCCGCCATTAGACTGACCACTATCCACAGAACATCTCTGATTTTCGGAACGATATCAAACAATGTAAACACGTGCCGGCCTGCTTGACGAATCTAACCTCAATCTGGCAGCATGCAGTTGCAGTGACCGGCCCATACATACGATTCGAGTTTGTAAAAATATTCAACGGATAATAATATATATTATACTTACGTTGGACTACAGATAGTTATTGGAGATTTATTTATATGAAGCAAATTCTTCTATGTCTTGAATAAATTAGTCTCACTTGGTATTATGGCAGTACACGAAACTATGCAGAGGATTGTAATGTGCGCGGACCACGCGGAAATGCGCGCGAAATAATGGCTGGCTTCAATTCGCACGACGGTGCTGCCATCTGCGATTTCACGTATATTGGCTTACATCAAGACGTCTGATGAAAAAGTCTAATTCAAGACGGCTTTCCGACCATCGTTATTGAGACGTCTTAAAAACGACGTCTTGAGGTCGTCTTGCGGGGTATATCTTAAGACGTCTTGAAAATGACGTCATGAAGACGTCCTTTGGATACATGTGCTATCTGGGTAGTATTATATATTTATTTCATTCTGCGGTAACAAACAATTCTATTTGTTATAAACAAATATATTATTCAAACGTGATTTTCAAAGCAAGGGCCACGCGATAACATTCTGAAAAAAAATGTGAGCGTATTCCTTGATCAATTCTCTACAAAATCGTGAAGTCAATTCCATGGAGAAACGATGGAAACCATGTGAAAATGATTTATTTATAAGCGACGGCGCGCGCTGCCGCTGAAAGACCCGGCTCGGGTACGGTTTTTCGGTGGCAGTGCGCGCTGTAGCTTATAAATAAATTGTTTTCATATGGTTTCCATCGTTTCTCCATGAAATTGACTTAACGATTTTGTAGAGAATTGATCAAGGAATTCGCTCATATTTTTTTTAGAATGTTATCGCGTGGCCCTTGCTTTGAAAATCACGTTTGAATAATATACAGTACTCGTCAATTGAAGTGGGGCAAGGTATTTTTTTCGGATTTTTTCGAAAATTGAACCGATTTCGAAAAATCAAAATTTCACATTCTATGAAATTTGATAACCCTTCGAATGAGACTAGTTTCATCCCGATCGATTAAGAATTGGCCGATTGCCAGAGGACTTCCTAGATTGGTGATAACCGGGGTTTCGCGAACACCCCGAAAAATATTAGTAGATGTTATCGTACCCTTTGGTACCTCATACCAATCGAAAGGGCAGCTCTTGACATGCAAAAAACACCCCCGTTCGTCGCCGTCGGATAACTCGTCGAGAGGATATGCATCCAGGAAGTTAGAATCGTTCATCGGTGATAACTCTGGAACGCTTCGCTCGATTCCACTGAAATTTGTTGTGGAGTCGTTTTTTATTATGCCCTCAAATCTCACTTTAGGGTGGTTGCGCTAATTGTCCTCGCAGAGGAGACCCAGGTACTTCCTGAGCGCAAGGTTTCGTTTACTAACATTTTTCGCATTGAAATACTTTGAATTCAGGGCTAGAAGTTGGTGATTGTTAAAGGGGAAGTTTCAACGATTAAAATGCGTGCACGGAGAGAATTTTGCTGGTAGAGATTGCCATACTGTCTGGTGGCGGTGAGCCATACTAGACATTGCACGAAATTTGATACAAAGTATAGGAAAAAGTATGAGGAAAATCGTTGATATACCAATGTTTATATTATTGTTTTCAATATTCGTGAGACTTTTTCCTATACTTTTATATCAAATTTCGTGCAATGTCTAGTATGGCTCACCGCCACCAGACAGTATGGCAATCTCTACCAGCAAAATTCTCTCCGTGTGGTCATACAATATCGCAAATGACCCCCATAAACAGCGGGAAGTTGATGAAAAACGAGAACGAAATCGTGTACCCGCGAGATTTCGATGCAGAGTTGCACGCCGATGTTCACTTGTCGTCTCGCTAAAGGGGAGGCCGCGACCATCCCTACTCATCTCTCTGATGAATGCGTTAGGCTTCATTGAAGCTTTTGTAATAGTTTGTAATGATGAATAATTAATAATTCATAATTCGATGGACTAATACCATACAGGCGTAGGTGCCAAAAAAAAAAAAAGAAAATTCGTATTTTTAAATATCAAAGGGATAGAGAAAAAAAATTTCTTCTTTCACTTACTTTATTTCCTTTCCTACTTATTATTATTTTTTTTTTTTTTTTCGATTTTTGAATATCAAAAAATTGAATTTTCCGTTCCATTCATACCCAGATAACAAAATGCACGCAGGGTGCGCGCATAGTGCGCGCACGCGTGCGAGTTCATTCGCACGGCGTGCCCTCATAGAACAAGACATATGTGTCCTCAATTGATGTACATATCGCTCGCACGTCGTGAGGCTGCACGCGTGCGAGCATACTGCGAGTGTATATTGTGTAGTAGCATTACGGGTTGGATTTTTTTTGTCAATTATCATATCATATTATAATAATGGTAGAAAAAAAAAAAAAAAAAACACGGAATGTGACATATTTCATCGTCAGTTGACCCTACCTACGCATCCTATCGACGAAAATTCATTTTACATCCATTGATAAAACCGCCGCATTTTTCGTCCCCGCTGGGATTTGAACACACGTCCGCTCGGTTACCAGTCGCACGCCCTAAGCACTACGCCAAACTACCATATGGAATAAAATCTAACACTCTCCTACTTGTTCAGAGCCCATCAAAGTGTCAAGTTATTACTCGAAATATTTCCGAGTCATCAAAATTTTGCATTTGCAGGACGAGATTGAAGTTCTTGCATATTAGGGTGTCCGTTATTTCCCAAATTGACTTTTTTTCGAATGGTTCAAGTATTGGAAAAAAAAAAAAAAATGAAGTAGCGTCACTCAGCATTTTGTGGGAGTGACAGATTAAAAAAAAAAAAAAAAAAAAAAAAAAAAACGAGAAAAAGTGAATAAAAAACATAATTTCGCATGAAAGGTTTAACAAATTTTGCTCCCAATCTTGACAATTGGGTTTGATCTTGGAAAATATTTATCACGAATTCTGAAACATCGAGTAAATCTTACGAACTGTTAACAGTTAATTATATGATGAAAATGATATTGATTATTTTTAGTACTCGGATTCTGGCCAATCAGAGCGCGGTATTTGATGATGTGAAGGACATCCCAATTCGTTATTATACTGATAATTTACCCATAGCTTTTGATAATTTACCTCTAGCTTTGCAAATGTTTTTATAACTGTCAAATACCGTGATAAAAGTCAGAGAACTTCGTGAATAATTTCTAATTTTTTCTAACCTGCCGCACTCTGCTTGGCCGAATCCGAATGCGAAAAATAATCCGTCGAATACCACTCGACCTTCAAAATGAATCGGTTATTTCCCTCATGTTTTGATCCTGCGTGGCAACGAACGGGCCAAGTTTTGCACAAAAATCCCTCGCGCTGCGCGCTCGTGATTTTAGATCTGCAAAACTTAGCCCTCTCGATGCCACACAGCAAAACAATCGGAAATATCCGATAATTTTGAAGGTCTTGTGATATTACTACTGATAATTTCATATCGAAACATCGAATGATTGCACACTGACATCATTGTGCCCGCACGCGGTGCCGCGCACAACGGCGACACACGTGATTGTATGTCTTCGCACGCGTAGTGTCTAGATGCGACTCATTACGCTCGCACATGTGTTGGCGACACTTCGTGCTAGCAAGAATGGCGCGTTCTCGCCCGCACGACGTGAGCCGCACGTTGTGATGGTTCCGTGCGTCGCACGATTGTTATCTGGGTAGTTAAGAATTATTCAAATTGACCAGTATTAGTACGAGATCGATCTCGTATTCAATTCAACCAGAAACGCCATTGGTAAAAATTATTCATTCCTCCGCTTGTGCAGATAATAAAAATTACGAGTATGATAAGTCGATCGCCCAGTCGGTTTAGCGAGATTCACTGTCCAACGAAAAGATAAAAAAAAAAAATTTGCGTGACCCAGGCATCTTGTAAGAATAACGAATGCAGCAAACCATTCGTCCGATAAGTCTAGTGAGATTCATTGACGATGGGAAAAATCATAATAATTTTGTCATCGACGCTTGCAATTCGTAAAAATTACGGATCCAGCCTATCGGTAGTCTGATGAATTTGCCTAGAAAGACTAAAGTCGAGGTAAAATAAAATTATTATTTTTTCCATGTTCAGTCGCTATACCGCCATATTAACCAGGCAATCCATTCGTTGCATTCGTAATTTTTACAAGCTTCATAAGAAGACGGATCAATATTTATGATATTTTCTATCATCAGTGGACCTTACGGCACTTGTCAGGGGAATAATTCGTTACATTCGCCATTCGCACGAGATTCCCGAATCACGGAAAGAATAATAATAGTTTTTTCCATTTCCCATCGTTCTCGCCACATTAACTGGGCTATCGACGTGTTGAATTCGAAATTTTTATGAGATACCTAAGTTCGAAGAAATGATAATTATTTTTCCAATAGTCAGTCTTTTTAGGTAAATTCATCAGACTACCGATATGCTGGATTCGTAATTTTTACGAATTGAAAGCGTCGATGACAAAATTATTATGATTTTTCCCATCGTCAATGAATCTCACTAGACTTATCGGACGAATGGTTTGCTGCATTCGTTATTCTTACAAGATGCCTGGGTCACGCAAATTTTTTTTTTTTATCTTTTCGTTGGTCAGTGAATCTCGCTAAACCGACTGGGCGATCGACTTGTCATACTCGTAATTTTTATTATCTCCCTGGTTAAAATTCCATCAGAAACAGACAGAAGATGAATCCTGTCCGTATCGTATGTGTTTTTGTCACTGCAATTCCGGATAGCAGCAGTTGGAAATACTCGTCCCATACGCATCTGTGTGCAACAGCGGACAGAAATCCTATCCGCGCGTGTCTGATTCTATAACGCAGTTTGGTATCAAATGGGCAGAATTTCTATCCGCATCTATCTGCAGTTCTGTCGCACGCGTTGCCTATCCGGAATAATGAGCGAATCCAGATAAGAATGCCATCCATAATCTATACGCAGTTTGATAGTTCATCCCACCCGCTTCTAATGTATCTCTATCCGCACCTGTTTCAATCCCATCCACACATGAATTCTGTCCGTATCTATACGCAGCTAATAAACTAGTTCATTCCGTCATTTTCTATTGATGTACCTGTATCCAAATGCTTTTACATGCTAACGTACATCTTTAGAGCATTGCCTTTTATATGTGGATCGACAAATCCCAAATAATCTTTTTGTTCGGAAATCAAAGTTTTGATTTAGTTAGTTTACAGATAAAGGAGAACATTTGATTTTTTTTCTGTACAGCTATGTGTAATCATATGCACTATTGTGTACAAAAAATAAACAACTGCGAATCGATGTGAAATTAAACTTTGAATTAATTCTGAAAGGCTAACGCCGTATCCTAAACAGATGCCTAACTTCAGGGAGAAATGAAACACGCGCGTTACCTATATAGACGTGCGAGTGCATGAGAGATAGCTGAATAAAGGCCTGCCACAGTGCCACGGCGGGAGCGAAATCGAACGCCCGGTAACGTTTTTCATTTGCTTTCAAGCCTACATTACATGAACACTCACCTGGACGGAGTCTAACATGTATAGGTACACCCTGGTTAAAATTCCATCAGAAACCCACAGAATATTGAACCAAAATGTATAGGAACTTGACGGAATTCTGTCCGCTGTATCTGCAAAAGTGACCCAACATTTAATTTCTATCAACTCCTATCAGCTTTATGTACGCATCACTATGAATTTCAAACCGTATCTATTGGAATTCTGACTGCTTTACGGCATCTATCCGCAATAGCGTGTACAAATTCTATCAGCATCTGTCCGCATCCGCTTTTCACAACGAGCCACCCGCTTCTGACTGCAATTACAGAAAGCTCGTCTATTCGCATCTGTACGCATCGCTGAGCGGCATCCGAACCGTTCTGGATCCATTGCATGTACAAATTCTATCGGCCTCTCTCCGCGTCCGATAAAAACAAGAAAAAAAAAAATCGATTTTTTTTTTACACAGTCTAATACAGTCAACCATCCATATAGGGCCGCTTCCCCAGGTGAGCACGTCGAGCAGTTCCCCCACTCTCAAACAGATGAGGCGAGCTCGAATTTCATCCGAAAATATTCTCAATAAGGCCGCTCGACGCACTAGCATTTTACATATACTTTTAAATGCAAAATTAGTATTTAGATATGCACGAGGTGCCGGCCTTATTGAGAATAGTTGCGGTGTAAACATCGCCGGCGAGCGCGACGGTTCGGAGTGAGGGAACTACGATTCGCAGAAAAACTCTTCCCCTTACCGCGTTTACCGGCCTTATTGAGGGAGTCGACTGTATTCTATACTTCACTTCCGATTATGTGTACCCAACCGTACGATAGGCATCTGTTTAGGATACGGCGTCAGCCTTTCAGAATTAATTCAAAGTTTAATTTCACATCAATTCGCAGTTGTTTATTTTTTGTACACAATAGTGCATATGATTACACATAGCTGTACAGAAACAAATCAAATGTTCTGCTTTATCTGTAAACTAACTAAATCAAAAATTTGATTTCCGAACAAAAAGATTATTTGGGATTTTTCGATCCACATATAAAAGGCAGTGCTCTAAAGATGAAAATGACGGAATGAACTAGTTTATTAGCTGCGTATAGATACGGATAGAATTCATACGTGGATGGTGCGGATAGAGGTACATTGGAAACGGATAGAATCAACCAATTCAACTGCGCATAGATACGGACAGAATTCATATGGGGATGGTATTGAAATAGGTGCGGATAGAAATACATTAGAAGCGAGTGGGATGAACTATTAAACTGCGTATAGATTATGGATGGCATTTTTATCTGGATTTGCTCATTATTCCGGATAGGCAACGCGTGCGACAGAACTGCAGATAGATGCGGATAGAAATTCTGCCCATTTGATACCAAACTGCGTTATAGAATCAGACACGCGCGGATAGGATTTCTGTCCGCTGTTGCACACAGATGCGTATGGGACGAGTATTTCCAACTGCTGCTATCCGGAATTGCAGTGACAAAAACACATACGATACGGACAGGATTCATCTTCTGTCTGTTTCTGATGGAATTTTAACCAGGGCACATAACCGGGAGTAAAGTATATAATACAGTTGACCCTCTCAATAAGGCCGGTAAACGCGGTAAGGGGAAGAGTTTTTCCTGCGAATCCTAGTTCCCCCACTCCGAACCGTCGCGCTCGCCGGCGATGTTTACACCACAACTACAGTCCGATCTCTCTATAAGCCCTCCCAAGCCGCCAAGGGGAAGAGTTTTTCCACGAAATGAGGTACCCCCACTCTGCCTTCTTCGCTAGTCGCACCAATGGTTTTCCGTCTCTCTCTTTATTTGCTACGCTATGTCTTAATAGGCGGAGTGGGGGAACGCTGTGAGCGAGAAACTGGGGAAGCGGGTTTATAGAGAGAGGGTTTATTGAGAGATCGGACTGTATTCTCAATAAGGCCGGCACCTCGTGCATATCTAAATACTAATTTTGCATTTAAAAGTATATGTAAAAAGCCAGTGCGTCGAGCGGCCTTATTGAGAATATTTTCGGATGAAATTCGAGCTCGCCTCATCTGTTTGAGAGTGGGGGAACTGCTCGACGTGCTCACCTGGGGAAGCGGCCCTATAGGGATGGTTGACTGTATTAGACTGTGTAAAAAAAAAATCGATTTTTTTTTCTTGTTTTTATCGGACGTGGAGAGAGGCCGATAGAATTTGTACATGCAATGGATCCAGATCGGTTCGGATGCCGCTCAGCGATGCGTACAGATGCGGACAGCCGAGCTGTCTGTAATTGCAGTCAGAAGCGGGTGTTTCAATGTGGGGAGCGGACGCGGATAGAGACCGATAGAATTTGTGTACGCAATCCCAGACAGGAGCTGATGTCTTGTTGTGAGTATCGGACGCGGATAAAGGCCAATAGAATTTGTGTACGCAATTCCAGACAGGAGCGGATATCTCGTTGTGGATATCGGACGCGGATAGAGGCCGATAGAATTTGTACATGCAATTGCGGATGGATCCAGACAGGCTTCGGATGCCACTCAGCGATGCGTACAGATGCGAATAGACGGGCTTTCTGTAATCGCAGTCAGAAGCGGGTGGCTCGTTGTGAAGAGCGGATGCGGACAGATGCTGATAGAATTTGTACACGTTATTGCGGATAGATGCCGTAAAGCAGTCATAATTCCAATAGATACGGTTTGAAATTCATAGTGAGGCGTACATAAAGCTGATAGGAGCTGATAGAAATGAAATGTTAGGTCACTTTTGCAGATACAGTCGAACCTCAGGCACTGACAGAGCTCGGGAAACATTCCCTCGGGTACTGACAAAATAACCTAACTTTCCCGCGAACCAATAGCGTCGTTGGGCCAGGGCCGTAGTCATGTTATTGCGAATCGGGGCCTAATGTTTTTTTTTCTGCCTACTACAATAATTTCTCGCCGAAGAATGTTCACCAAGATTTGATGATAACCGTTTTCATGTACTAATATTTTCCAACTTCACTACATACATATGTAAAGCACAACGGCACGATCCCGTAATGAGGCATAATGATTAACACGCGCCAGTTGCCGGTTGACAAGTTGGATTGGAGGTTATGTAGCCTCGAGACTGAGGCCTCCCTACGAAGCGCACCATTCAGTGACGGCCCTAGCGAGAAGCTATAAAGCTGTCAGTGCCTGAGGTAAGATCGCTGTCAGTACCCGAGGTAAAGCAGTGCCCGAGTTGTCAGTGCCTGAGGTTCGACTGTACAGCGGATAGAATTCCGTCAAGTTCCTATACATTTTGGTTCAATATTCTGTGGGTTTCTGATGGAACTTTAACCAGGGCTGCACAAGCGGAGGAATGAATAATTTTTACCAATGGCGTTTCTGGTTGAATTG
Source organism: Tenthredo mesomela (assembly GCA_943736025.1). Classification (NCBI taxonomy): domain Eukaryota; kingdom Metazoa; phylum Arthropoda; class Insecta; order Hymenoptera; family Tenthredinidae; genus Tenthredo; species Tenthredo mesomela. The sequence continues at coordinate 12,705,397 of OX031021.1, read as the reverse complement.
AATACGAGATCGATCTCGTACTAATACTGGTCAATTTGAATAATTCTTAACTATGAATGGAACGGAAAATTCAATTTTTTGATATTCAAAAATCGAAAAAAAAAAAAAAAAAATAATAATAAGTAGGAAAGGAAATAAAGTAAGTGAAAGAAGAAATTTTTTTTCTCTATCCCTTTGATATTTAAAAATACGAATTTTCTTTTTTTTTTTTTTGGCACCTACGCCTGTATGGTATTAGTCCATCGAATTATGAATTATTAATTATTCATCATTACAAACTATTACAAAAGCTTCAATGAAGCCTAACGCATTCATCAGAGAGATGAGTAGGGATGGTCGCGGCCTCCCCTTTAGCGAGACGACAAGTGAACATCGGCGTGCAACTCTGCATCGAAATCTCGCGGGTACACGATTTCGTTCTCGTTTTTCATCAACTTCCCGCTGTTTATGGGGGTCATTTGCGATATTGTATGACCACGCATTTTAATCGTTGAAACTTCCCCTTTAACAATCACCAACTTCTAGCCCTGAATTCAAAGTATTTCAATGCGAAAAATGTCAGTAAACGAAACCTTGCGCTCAGGAAGTACCTGGGTCTCCTCTGCGAGGACAATTAGCGCAACCACCCTAAAGTGAGATTTGAGGGCATAATAAAAAACGACTCCACAACAAATTTCAGTGGAATCGAGCGAAGCGTTCCAGAGTTATCACCGATGAACGATTCTAACTTCCTGGATGCATATCCTCTCGACGAGTTATCCGACGGCGACGAACGGGGGTGTTTTTTGCATGTCAAGAGCTGCCCTTTCGATTGGTATGAGGTACCAAAGGGTACGATAACATCTACTAATATTTTTCGGGGTGTTCGCGAAACCCCGGTTATCACCAATCTAGGAAGTCCTCTGGCAATCGGCCAATTCTTAAGGGGACCCGTACAGTTTGAAATTTTGCAAAAATCGTTTTTTCGTTTTTTGCGGTATATGCTATCTCAGGGTCATATCTATCTCTAAAAAAATTGGCGTCGACAAATTCGTAAAAGTGACAGAGTTATCGACCGAGATTCATAATTGAGCTTTGGCGAACTGGCGCAATTAGTGCTGTCGCCTTATTTACATGTCGCTCACATGTTTTGTGACCGGCCATTGTTTTCTGAACGCTTTCTGAAATCGTGTCAACGTTCCCGCTTTTTAAATCCGTTCCGATTGCAATAAATAAAAAAACAGTACTTTTCAGTACTAAAAAATCCGCGATTCAATCGTGCTAAAATCTACTTCTGCTACTTGTGTGTGTGACATCAAGTTACAGTGTGTGTGAGGTTTATTTGTGGGAAACCACCGACTAACCTCAAAGTAAGTATCGTATAATGATAATAATAATAATAATAATAATAATAATAATAACAATAATAATAATAATAATAATAATAATAATAAATAATAATAATAATATCATTAATATTAATATTATTATTATTATTATTATTATTATTATTATTATTATTATTTGTTGTGATATCTGAATAAATTAACAACTCTTTTGTTACCTTTTATTATAACTTTATTTGTTCTCTTCTTGTTACATAGATCATTCTTATTTGACTCTCCGATATAGACTAACTAACCGGCAGCAAAGCGCCCTCCTTTTATACCTACTAGTTTTCTAGTACTTTCTAGCCTTTTCTTCTTTCTAGTTGTTTCTCCATGTTTCTTACTCTAGACCTTTCTGTATCTTATATCTACTGTCGGTAAGCTAGTCTCCTTTCTTTAGGATAACTGGTATTGTTCTCTACACTCTTCCTCAAGACCAGTTATTTTATTTCTCTTAAACCTAAATCTGTAACATTTTTTCTGAACATTGTTCTGCTTATAGGTTTTGTAAGAATATCAGCTAACTGATTTTGTGTAGTAATATATTTTATATCTATTGTATTATCCTCTATCTTTTGCTTTATGAAGTTATATTTTATGTCCATGTGTTTGAGTCGCTTTTGATCATAGTTACTTACTGCTTTAATCGTACTTTGATTGTCCTCATATATCGTTATTCTGTTTATGTTAACATTCAACTCTTTCAACAATTTTTTAATCCAACAAGCTTCTATGATAGCTTCGCTTAAAGCTACGAACTCTGCTTCTGTGGTACTTAGAGCTACGGTTGCCTGTTTTTGGGATTTCCATATCACAGTATTATTATATACCTTAAACAAATACCCTGTGGTAGATTTCCTATCAGAGTCCCGAGCCCAGTCGGCATCGGCATATCCTACTAGAGACATACTATTATTACACTTTGTATATACTAAAGCATAATTTATGGTAGCTTTGACATATCTCATTATTCTCTTAAGTGCTAACGATAATTCTTTGGTTGGTTTTGACTGGAATCGACTTAAATAATAAACAGAAGTTGTTAGATCAGGTCTTGATCCAACAGTTGCATACATAAGAGATCCTATCATTGATCTACATTCTTTTTCATAATACTGATTTACAGTGCAGGATTCATCTATCTTAAAATTAGCGTCCATAGGAGTATCACATTTTTTACAGTCACTCATTCCAAACTTCTTTAGTACATTTGTCAAATATTTTGATTGATCAATTACAATACTATCTGAACTTTTATTTATTGCAATGCCCAAGTAAGTTAAGTTTTCATGACCCATATCTTTCATTCTGAATTTTAATGACAGAAATTCTTTTACACGTTCTATTTCTTTTAGGCTATTTCCTAATATCAACAAATCATCCACGTATAATAATAGATACAACTCCCCCTTTTTATACATACAATAATCATTACTAGATCTTTCAAAACCATATTCTGTAATAGTTGCATGAAAACACTCGTACCAGTACTTAGGTGATTTCTTTAACCCATACAGAGACCTTGTCAATTTTAAAACGTGCCCCTTTTCAACTGTTACACCTTCGGGTGGTTTCAAGTACACTTCTTCATCTATTCGGCCATATAAAAAAGCTCCTTTTACATCCATCTGATGTATATGATAATTTCTGTGACATGCTACCGATAGTAATATTCTCAATGTTTGGAGTCGTAGAACTGGGGAATATACTTCACTAAAATTTCCTTCTTGTTGAAATCCTTTTACTACTAATCGTGCCTTATGAACCTCTTCTTTCTTTACTTCCTTTTTAGTAAAAACCCATTTACAGTCTATCAGTTTTGCATTCTTAGGGGTTGGTACAGTTATCCATGTTCCACTTTCTTTTAATACTTTAATTTCTTCTTTTACAGCTTCCTTCCATAGCTTTTTATCTTCTCTTTCTTCGATTTCCTCATAATTTTTTGGTACATTGTCCATGCTTCCTAATAGAGCATATAATGCTTCTTCACTTCCTTCGTTGCTTGTGCTCATATCATAGTCTTTTTGCCACTGAGGTTTCTTGATGTCTCTTCTTGCTCTTCCTGAAGCCTGAGCTATTTCAGAAGTCTCTTGTGTCTGGTTATGTATATTAATTGGCATTTCTCTTTCCGGTTCGCTTATGTCTTCGCTTTCAATTTCATCCTCAGTATCAGTGGAACTTTCTTCATTTATTGGTGTATAGACCGTTTTTTCTTTATTCTTTGGTTTTTCATCAAATATTACATTTCTTGCACTCACTATTTTGTAGCTTTCTTCATCCCATAGACGATATCCTCCTCGACTATATCCAACCATTATCATTTTCTTACCTCTATTGTCTAGTTTCTTTGTTAATTCCTTTGGTACGTGATTGTAAGCTATGCTTCCAAAGACTCGCATATTTGATATATCGGGTTTTCTTCCTTCCCACATTTCACTTGCTGTAGTGTCTCTTCCTGATATCGGACTTCTATTTGTTACATAGTTTGAGTAAAGTACTGCTTCTCCCCAAAACTCTTTTCGCATATTTGAATCAATCATTATTGTTCGCACTTTGTCCATTAAGGTCCTATTAAGTCTTTCTGCTACTCCGTTCATCTCGGGGTTATATGCTACTGTGTGTAATAAACTGATACCCTTTTCTTCGCAAAACTTCAGAAATTCATTTGAAAGATATTCTTTACCGTTGTCTGATTTTAATTTTAGCAAATTAGAGTTAAAGTGTCGTGTTGCGTAGAAATAGAACTTCTTAAACTTCTCGAAGGCTTCTGATTTGTTTTTCATCAAATAAACTACTATAAAATGAGTATAATCATCTATAAAAGTTATGAAGTACTTATTACCCCATTATTATCCCATGTTTCAGGTGTTATTGGTCCGCATACATCTGTATGCACTAATTCTAGTGGCTTAGTTGCTCTGTACCCTTTTCCGTTAAATGGTAGACGAGTCATTTTTCCTAAAGCGCATGTTTCACACAGTGTATTTTCTATTTGCTTGTTCTGAATGTTACCCATGCCATTGACCAAATTTTTTTGCAACAATATTTTTATATTATTCATGCCCAGGTGTCCTAATCGCCTATGCCACAAATGTACTTCTTCGTTTTCATCCTTTGATGAGTAATTGCACTTTACTGTGTCACAAAATGTATCAACGCTGTACAAACTACCTTCTTTATTACCAATCATAGTTAACTTATTGTCTTTAAATACTTTCATTTTTCCGTTTGAGAATACTACTTGGAAACCGTTTGCTTCGATTTTTGATACCGATAATAAATTTTTCCGTAATTCTGGTACATAATAGACATTTGTTATCGTACAAGATTGCCTTCTCTTACCGATCATGCAGTACATTTTTAAGTTCCCTATACCTATGGCTTTAAGACATACTCCGTTCTTAGCTGCTGCTATTTTTCTTGGCTCTTTCAATTCAATATAATTAGTAAACCACTCTTTTGTATTTATCAGGTGGTCTGTACATCCTGAATCTATATACCATACTACATTACCTTCGTTCGCTTTCTTACAGTTATGCACTTCACTTTCACACATGTATACTGCGTCGTCACTTTGGTCTTCAAGCATGTTGGACTCTCTTCCCTGTGTTCTTCCTCTGTATTGTTGTTGTTGGCCTCGTCCTCGTCCTCTTCCTGGACCATGATAGTTTCTGTTACCGTTGTTCGAGCCGTTGCTATATCCTTGGGGTTGAAAATTATCTTGTCTATATCTTTGGGGTTGACTGCTACCTTGTCCTTGATAGTTCTGGTTTTTTTCTCGACACTGCCATTTCTTATGGCCCGTTTTTCCACAATTAAAACAGAGGAATGCATGTTCAGTAGATTGGTTACCGCCTTTAGATGTTTTCTTTCGTTTTTCTTCTTCACCCAAGAGTCTATCTTTTACAAAATCCAATTTCAAGTTTTCTACCGTTTCTAGTGCCGTGATGATTGCCTCATATGATTTTGGCATTGATAATAAAATGTAACTCACTTTTTCTTCTTCTGTTATTTCAACATTTGCATCTTTTAGTTGACCAAATAATTCTTCCATTTTAACAAAATGATCCATTAACGAATTATTCTCATTGTATTTAATTTCACTTAATTTTCTTCTGATGAACAATTGGCCTCGTACACTTTTTTTTACAAAATTATCTTTCAAGTTTTTGTACATAAGATATGCACTTCCTTTGTTTCTCAGATATTCCAAGTGGCTATCTGCCACACTGCCAATAATTATGGCTTGTGCTTTAGCTTCCCCTTTCGTATTTGTTTCATTGCTTGCATAATTTTCATCTTCAATCGCTTTCTCAATACTATTTTCTTTCAGAATACTTTTTATACGAAACGACCACGCACTAAAGTTTTCACCATTAAAGGGAGTGAGGTTATAATATTTTTCTTTGGTCACCATTTTCTTTCACTTTCACTTTCCTGTATTTCGATCTTTAATTATTTCAGCGACCTGGGCCCATAACCCTGTTGTGATATCTGAATAAATTAACAACTCTTTTGTTACCTTTTATTATAACTTTATTTGTTCTCTTCTTGTTACATAGATCATTCTTATTTGACTCTCCGATATAGACTAACTAACCGGCAGCAAAGCGCCCTCCTTTTATACCTACTAGTTTTCTAGTACTTTCTAGCCTTTTCTTCTTTCTAGTTGTTTCTCCATGTTTCTTACTCTAGACCTTTCTGTATCTTATATCTACTGTCGGTAAGCTAGTCTCCTTTCTTTAGGATAACTGGTATTGTTCTCTACATTATTAATAATAATAATAATTCTCTCCCCCAAGTCGTGATGGACGCGATCAAGCCTGTCTTCGAAAATCTCACAGCTCCAGAACTACTCACCCGCTGCGTTGGTGGTAAGACTCAGAACGCTAATGAGTCACTGAACAACGTGATTTGGAAATTCCGCCCCAAGAGAGTGTACACAGGACGGAAAATAGTGTCTATAGCAGCAAATCTCACAGCAATAACTTTCTCCGAAGGAGCCACTGGGATTCTGAAGGTCATGACTGCACTTGGAGTGACCCCAGGATCTCACGCAAGAGCTCAAATGATTCAGACTAACCAAATACGCTTGGAATAGGCTCGACGACAGGCAGCTGATAGTACTCGAGAAGCCCGAATCGCTATCAGAAGACTGCGGCTAGGTCAAAATGAGGCTGCAGAAGCTAGGGAAGGACCGTCATACGCTGGCGGAGCTTTTTGAAGATGGTTCGTTAGAAATATTACTTTGAAAGTTGGAAAGGAAAAGAACAATTTTTTTCGTCGAAATAAAAAATGGTCACTTGAGTCAAAATTTCTTTCCAAACAACTTTTGTTTGTAACAATTTTTCATATCTTGAACTTTACTAGTAGTTATTTCCGATTTTTTAGTTAAAACTTAAAACGCGTTTATCTCAAAACTATGTTTTTGGAGCTGTGTCGTAAGGTTTTAGGAGTACCGTTGGACCGATTTGGCTCGGCTAGGGCTTATTTTTTTCAGAAAACCAATCCTCATCGTATGAACGAGGGAAATTTGGAAATAAAATTTTTGGACCAAGTTATCTGCAAAAGAGTGGCCACATTTTGGGTGAATTTTGATAACTCGCTATAACTTTTAACATGATTTTTTTTTTACAGATCCCCGCGTTCATACGATGTAGGATTGCGCTCCGAAGAAAATGAGACGTCAAAATGTGAAATTGGACCAACCGTGTGGCTGAAACCTTACGACAACTGATTTGGGCAACATGATTTTTTTGACATGTAATGAACTTTGGTTAAGTTATAAATGATTTTTGGAGTATGTTGAATTCATTGGTTCAAACTGTACTGGTCCCCTTAAGTTTTGTTTGATTTCAAATAACAATTGCCGCTATATCTTATCTGTTTGAGGAGAGGCCACCTTGGCGATAAGTAACGCCAGGAGCTAAGTAGCGCCAGACAACCCAGAATCGCACCCCAGGCATCTTTGAATTCTCTACAAAGAGTGCCAATGTAGCTTCTCGATTGGATCAATACTTTACACTTTATAAGCGAAAAAGCAAAAATTTTGCTTTTTTTGGCTATTTTTCGCTTCTCAAAAAAAAAAACCAAGACGATTCAGGAGTGGCATTTATGATAAAAAAACATCTAGGCACTACCTATTATATGACTGCACAGTCAGATTTCAGGTAGTATTTGTGTCACGAAATCGACCTTTTGTTAGCTCTATTGCTTGGCCTAGTAGGCTCACTGACACATGCCTATGACTGGACGGCGCATTCTGTGAGTGAGCGCACGGCCCGGTTACGGCCTATAGGTGATCCGAACGTCGTTTAGTGTGCTCCGGGCTTTAGTCTTGGGCGCCTTCGGCTTTCGGCGCCCGAGATTCCGACTCTTGCAACATCATCTGACCCTCGCTAGAAATGACCCATCCATCCATCCATTTCCCCCCTCGTTGTACGATGTACTATTTAACAGCGTAGAGATTATCGAAGAGATTTCGGACATTCAGCAGGCTTATCATCGGTAAAGATAGATGACCTATGATCTTTGATGATATTTGTGTCAACCGAAGCGCAGTTGTGGTATGATAATATATTCGAAGAAGCAACTACCATCAAACTCGCGAGTAAATTGTTAATACGTAAACTAGAATTTACGAAAACGATATAGCTGTATAAACAGTTCATTATATTATTGTTTGTAACTGCTTTATACTCTAAGTTATCAAAGTTTTTTGTGAAAATAAAAAGAGGGATACAGTGAAAAACAGCCTCGTTATTTGGAAGAACGGTATAACTCGGAAATTCAATTCTTTGTTCATTGTGACGGGTTTCAGCTTCTTGATAGTTCCATTCGTATAATCAGAAGCAGTATTATGTACACTCTTAAAAAAATATAGTTAAGTTGACCATATTTTAACTATAAAATCAAGTGACTGGGGGCGCCATCTATTTTTTATAGTTGCCATTACCTACAAAAATATAGTCGGGTTCACTAGAAAATTATCGTTGCAAGTTACAATATATTTATCGTCAGTGTAACTATGTGCAGCCCAACTCGCAAAATAGTGATAAGAACCAGATTGAAATAGTTATTGATACTGAATGACTGCTACTATTAAACATACTTTATTGTGACCGTAATTATACTACACTGACAGAAAAATACAAAAAAAAAACTCAATCTGACATGCCTACTCAAGTGGGTTATTACAACTTTATTTTATAGTACTGGGTACAAACGAAAAAGACAATTCAAACTGAAAACCAAAAATTAATGTGATATCAGATTGGGGGGGGGGGGGGGGGGGGGGCTTTTTAATCAACTTAGTTAGCGATGGATCGGCCGGCCTGTGGATAATTCGCGGTGTCCCCCGCGTTATTATGATCAATGTCGTACCTGGTATCTGTGGATTACATATTTTATCATAGGATCAGTATCACAGGGGGAGAAACATATATCAACAATATACATATTAACAACAAATCATCAATACAAGAATGAGGCGACGCTTAGAGATGTGATATTCCGCCTCTATATATACTAACCAACTCCTATAAGTGGCACTTGCGAGAATATCGAAAGCGGTGGTCGCCACCTTACGAGAAAATATTGAAGTCATGTACTTGACCATACACATATCGTTACAGTTTCTAGCAGCATAGTTGAATATACGATACAAGAGTGGTATGAATTACACAATATGCGAATTAGCACAGAATCAGATGTTAATTACAAAGAGTAAATGGTATCAATAAAACGTAGTATGATCAACTATATTTTCTAGTCAATCGAACATGCATCAAGAGTTTGAACCGAAAATTTGTACAGTTAATTTTACATAAAGTGTGGTAGAAGAGTTTTCGATAGAACGGTTGTCAGACTCACTGCTATTATATAGTTAGCACAACCGTTCAAGAATTGTGACTTGAACAATAAACGTATAGTGGCCTGATTAACAATTCATATGGTCAAATTAACTATATTTTTAGTCATTGAGAATGGCTATTTTGTTTGGTTATTTCAATTACATATTTATAGTAGCACTAACAAGAAAAAGGTTGATTCAGACATAAATATAGTTGAGTAAACTAATAAAATTCAACTACATAAAATTTCACTATATACTATATTTTTTTCTTAGAGTGTATACTTCCATATATGCTATGTCAAATTCAGCGCCGGCCCTAGGCGTGTGCGACGTGTGCCCCGGCACACGGCGGCGAAGTTATCGGGGCGGCCAGTAGGCCATTTTTTGTCAGAAAATGATTTTCGATCTATAAATTTATAAATATATATAACCTCAAGCGGGACACTTTTCTGTGCATAGGTCACCGATTTTGGTGCAACGCGAGATTTTGACATTCAACCGATCCCCAACAAGAAATCTGGAGCCATTGGCCTTGGTATCGAGTAGTTCAAAAGTTATTCGATGTTTCAAATATGAAAAACTCTGTTTTCGAGCGTACCGGACGATCTTTAATAGGCGTACGTAACTTCGGTTTGAGCGGGTACAGATGTTTTCCACTAGTGATTCGGAATCCAAAAACTTCCACCTTTCGCGCTGTGAGCTCAGAAATTTGAAAAAAAAAATATATTTTTTAGCACGATTTTTTCCAAAAATTTTTGTCGTTCAGTTTTCGAAACGAAGGTCCTAATTTTTCGGATGAAAATTTTACTGAAGGTAGTCCTCTGAATACTTAAGAATCTCTGAAATTTGTGGAAGGGTGTTCGGCCTTGTTTTTGTTCAAATAATTCGATGATGAATTTCAATTATTAGAGTAACGCGCTGGAGTTTTACTGTTCAACCAATAGCGCATAATTTTCATTATCGAGATTTTACGGAATTTGACGTATTCTGAAAAATTTCTACCAGAAAATCAGAAAATTATGTTATTTTCGAGTCGATTAAAAAAATTTCAGATTTCGTCTCCGAATTTGACGCCCAAAACCAGCATCAAGCGTCAGCATGAAATCGCACCTTAACAAGAGAGTCTGCGACGGGCACGTCGGGGGGAAAATGCAGCGACGAATATCGCGCCTGAGACACTACGCGGCACCGCGCAAATTTGAAAAATTGTTGACGTCGATCACAGAAAGTTCACTATTGCGAATCAAAAACTGATTATGGAATCACAAAGTGTATATGTGACGAAAATTTTGAGCTAGCTCAGGTTCGCCCGTACCAATCCGTTCCTCAAATCGCACCGTTGGACCTTTTTGCACCTGGCGTCCAGGTTTCTGAATATCTTCGAAATTATCAAGTGCTATCATGTTCGTTAATGTTTAGGGAATATTTCTGAATTTGTCCAGATTTTTGACACTTATTTTAGACAATCTGTGACGAGTTAAAGTTGACGTACGGCAATGGACTCTGAAGAAACTACGTTGTCTAACGTTTCGGAGATCATAACGGTTTTTACGATTTTTACACAGAAATTTGTGAATAACTATCGCCGCAGAAAACTTGCCGCTTTACGATCTTTCCTGACTCAATGCTCTATCAATTTTTCTGTAGAAGTTATAATCACTCAAACCGAGGGACCAAACCTTTTTGCACCGACAGTAGTGACTGGAACATTTTTTGCACTAATTGTTAATTCTACTTATGGCATGCCCAGAACAATACTGTAACATCTCAAAAAAATATATTTTTAGGGGATTTGCATTCAACTGAATGTACATGCTATTAGATGAAGTCTCATGGCAATTTTGAGGAAACAAGATTTTTTTGAAATGTTACAGTGTGGTTTTCAAGGGTACGTTATATGTACGGCTCTCCATACGAGGGGCAGCTCGAGAGTACTCCGCACACCCACAAAGATACCTTAAGGCCGGGACTGGTTAAATTTATGAACCGCGACAATAAAGTCCCCGCACGGAAAAAAATGTTCAGGGGATTCAGGCATAATTATGCTGGATGTAACTATATTTCATGGTTGAAATAGCAACTAGCATACCGTATTATTACTCCAACTATACGAATCTGGTTGGTTGAGAATGCCTATCGTAAGCATTTTCCTTAGTACGTTCAAGTCACATGTTTAGTCAAGTCTGATTGATCCTGATGTGTACGAAGAAAATGCAGTATGGTTGATACTACCATACTGTATGAGCTGCCGTTTGCCACCATTCTCGATGGATCTCAACAATAGTAATATTTTTTTTTTTTTCTTTCATGTTTTTTTTTTTTTGTTTTATGTCTCGTTCTGGCGTCTGCTGCTCTGCGGGGAGGGGAGTCGGGAGTAGGGGTGGCATGTACCCTGGGGTATAGGTATTACCAGTAGAAAGATCAACGGTTGGTCGTTAAACAGAGCTGTTTATTCAGGTAGAACCGTACATTTGTATTGTGCCTTGTCGGGTGGCGACGAAGATGGAGTTCGACCGATCGAGATCGATGGACGAAGTGCGGTGTCTAGTGGCCGGATGCCGGGGTCTATATTCAGCGCTGGTAGCAATGTTATCGCGAGAGCCGAGATTGACTTGGCGCCGCGCTGTGGCGTCACGCGTAAGTCCGGCCGGCAGCCTGCCACGGAGCGCGGGTCGCTAAACGCCTGCAGCGCCACAACTTATTTGTTCGCAGAGATTTTTGCGCGGACTATACCAGTCATATCGTATAGCCAGATTGAGCATACCGTAAGATTGCAACTGATTGCAACTGATTGCTTCCACAACCAAACGTATGGCTAACGCTGTTATATTCCATATTCGTATTAAGAGAAAATGTTGATGGCTTTAGTAACGTTCAGATTTCAAAATTAGCGAAACAAAACTTGATCAAATCAGAGCTACTTACGCTAATGTAACGACGCATACGTTAGCTTATACCTCATATCGTATGATTAGAGTAACGATATTGGCTTAGCAATATTTGTATAGTCAAGGTTATAATGTCATTTTGTTCACGCAGCAAATGACTTTGTTATGCCATAAATAAAATCGGCTTGCATTACCACTAAATTGCCAATCAGAATCATATAGTTGAGAGCTTCATACGATTTCTTTCCGTGCGCCCAAAACCTGTAGACTCTAGGCCAAGATAAGTTAGCAACTAGATGTCACCAGCAATCAAACTGGATAGACAGTCCTTGCTCATCCAGATTCCAGCGCACATAATGAAAGACGTAAAGCAAATAAATTCTATTGTTAAATTGCACATCATATTATATACGTGAAATGTTAATTAAATACCCTACCCTACCCTAATACCCCCCTGGTCCACAAAATCCTCCAACCGAATCCAATAAAATTATATCAGGATATGTTCAATTTATCCAACTTTGCTACGTTTTTTATTTACTTATCTCAAAACTATGTTTTTCGAAATATACCGTTATTCCGCCCGTCCACTCAATTTCTATGAATTATTAGGGAAATTCGAGATTTCCGTAGGTTTTCATGGAGAATTGTGCTCCCTTTGGTTTGAACAAAAGCAACGAATTTTTGTGAAAAGATACCAAAATCTGTAAAAAAAATTTAAGACAAACTGTTTTAATCTTCCTGAAAATTCGTAGAGATTCGTTGGGTTATAAATTTCAACCAGGGTATCATGATTCTCGTTTGAAGTTCGTTATCGAATAATATTATAATTGAACAGACATTATTGTGGATTAATCATTCCGAATGCTTTCTTATTCTAATTTTTGATTTGAAGCTGATATTCTTCCTGAATGCTCTAAGGTGCCCCTATGGGCCCGGGCACAATGGTCCTGATGGACTGAGCGCCCGGTTAACCGCTCGACCTCGATCGAGCTCAGAAATACAATACACTAGAATGCTGTTGGAAGGTTTGGTTGGTTGCAAGTGAATAATTACAATTACATGTTCGTCTAAAACTTCTTTATTTAAATCTCTAAAGACACTAGACCGCTGCCGTCTCCGGCGAGCGTCCTATTTCAAGACTTTCTTGTTCGCGCCCAGTGGCGTAGCGGAGGGCCCCGCAGCCCCCGCAATGCGGGGGGCCCACCGCTCCTGGGGGCCCCCCCGCCTGTGAGGTCAACTTCTGTTTATATGTAGAAAATATAAAATATTGCTAAGCAGGAGTCTCATCAAATACGAGGGGGGGGGCCTTTGAAAAATCTGGCAGGGGGGCCCGAAGCATCTCCGTTACGCCACTGTTCGCGCCTTAGCACGCATCATAGAGAGTTTATCTTTTACTACTAGGAGCATCATCTATGCTTCATGTCAGTAATATCAATGAAGTTGAAAATCTCGCGCTTTACAACAAATGCCCTCGAGAATGTTGACTTTTTTCCGATATGAGTTCGGTAGACATACTTGCAAAAAGTAATCGCGTAAGTTTCTCTTCAATGCTTACATCTCTTTTCTTCTTTGATAAATACCTTGCCGAGGCTCGTGTCTCTGCATATTGTTGTCACAGAAATTGAATTGGATGATTTTCAGCAACACTCACATCCACGTTTGCTCACGACACTATTTGCAGCAAAAGTGCAAATGCGAAATGCGAACAATTCGCCTCGCGCGGTGGCTTAATAATTTCTCTCCGCACCGTCAGACGAAAAGGGGTATTTTATCTTCAGTTGACTAGCCCAGCCAATGGTACACGGTCCACGGAGAGAATTTGATAAGAAGCGCTGTCATACTGGTATAGGTCGATTGACTTATCGCGGACTTCCGAGGTCTCGTACTATGAGTATGGTCACCGTTCTCACAAGTGAGGCACTGGCTAGCATATACTTTATTATTTATTAGGGTGGTCCTTATTTGAGGGTCGGTGGAATTTTGTCCGTGCCACCCCCTCAACCCAGTAAACTAAAAAGAATTGAAAAGAATTGAACATTTTCAATTCGAATGAATCCCGTTTTTCTATTCGAGTATTGTAATTACTACGCATAAGGTTACTTTCAAAGTCTATTCGTTTGAATTCCAAATATGACGTATCGTATTTACGTTTTCACCATCCCAGACGGCACCGTAATATTCCTGCAGCATTACTGCAGTGTTGCACCGCAATATTGGCGATGTTGCAGAAAGATTGCAAAAAAAAATTGATGGCCGGGAAGAGGATGAATAAAGAAAACTCACAGTTTAATAATTGCATCAAATTCTCCAACGGTCACCCATCCAAGTGTCGACCCTGTGTACCGTTGCTTAACTTACTTGATCCCGCGTAATCCCGTATTCGCCTAGCTCCAATGATCTCTTGTATACAAATATGACACTTTCCCAAAATATAACGCTATCGTATGGTTCTGAGTTTCGCACATTTATATCAACTTTAACTTGTGCTATTTATCGCGACGTCAAAATCTTCGGATACCTACGGAAATGTACGAGACGATATTTCTGCATTTTCTCCAATGCTATACATTCCCACTTATATTCAAGAAAATTCACAACCTTCGACGAAAATCTACAGAAAACTGTTACTCTTCTTTCTATAGATTGAGGATTAGGTATTTTATTATTTTCATTCGCGATGTTCGTTGCAGCTGCAATATTGCTGCAATATTGAATGAAAATCTCGTTTGCAATTATGCACAGTTAGATGAATATATTAGACGAATACGAATCAATGTCTATGTAATTCTTAGTTACGAATTCAAACACATTAATCTATAGTACTTGTGCACTGGAATTCTTTTGGATAGAAATTACGGAAAGTGTATTTTTCGATTGTAATTATTTCGAATTCACATCAAGAACTGATTCATGCAAATTAAAATGTTTCCCATCAAATCCCCAGAACAGAATTCAGACGGATCAGATCGTGCCTTACTCCCTAGTCGCATTCATTCGATTCGCTAACCCTCTACGATGAATTCCCGGTGTGGAATTCATCGGAATTCTTAACCTAGCGTAACTGTGGACAGTTTATGAGAATAGACAAGGTCTTATATTCAATTCCGATTTGCGAATTGAAACAAATAGACGCATTCGTTCGATTATGTGAGACGCGAATGAATTCGTTGAACAGAATTCGGAAGGATTCGAGAATAGAAATGTGCGATACCCAATTCGAGTTCCGGGCAAAACGGGATCGGAAGATGGAGCGATGAATCATTTTCAATTCACTTCCAATTCTTTTTAGTTTACTGGGAAAAGATTCAAAATAATCAAAAACAAATCCCCTCAAAATCGCAGCTCTCTATCTCGATCCTGAAACGCCCCCCAAGACCGTTGTTTTTTGCCACAAGAATAACACGGGATTTTCATGAAAATGTTGAATCTATTTTTTTTTTCTTCCTAGTATATCGCTACAAATTTTATAATATTATCATTAATTACTGAGTAAATGAACTATCTTTCGAAGGAATTTTTTATTTTCTGTTCACATCATACAATATAGTGCCGTTATTGTTAAATGAAGATCAATGAAAATTCACTCCTTAATAGTTTTTTGTGATTGACAGTTTTTACATAGAATAAACACTCCTGAGAGTAGGAAATGGTTTTTTTTTTTTTTTTTTGAATGAACAAACAAAAATCTTTTATATTTTTTTTTTTTAATAAAAAAAAAATATATTTGTCATATTTTTTTTCTTTTATATCTCTTTTTTACTTGATGAAAATCCACTCTTCGATCGTTTTTTGAGAACGACAGTTTCTTTCCTCGAAAAAAAAAAAATATATATGAAAGATTTGAAAAAAAAAAAACCATTTCCTACTCTCAGGAGTGCTTATTCTATGTAAAAACTGTCACTCACGAAAAACTATTGAAGATTTCATTGATCTTCATTGTATGATGTGAATAAAAAACCAAAAATTCCTGAGAAAGATAGTTCATTTACTCAGTAATTAATGATAATTATAAAATTTTTATCGATATACTAGGAAGAAAAGAAAAATAGATTCAAAATTCTCATGAAAATCCCGTGTTATTCTTATGGCAAAAAACAACGGTCTTGAGGGATGTTTCAGGATCGAGATAGAGAGCTGCAATTTTGAAGGGGATTTGTTTTTAATTATTATGAATCTTTTGAGGGGGCGGCACGGACAAAATTCTACTGACCCACAAATAAGGACCACCCTAATACTTATAGTACGAGACCTCAGAAGTCCGCGATAAGTCAATGGACCTATACACTGTGACGTGGTATTTTGAAATTTCCCCCCACAAGGCGATTCTATCGAGAGTGCGATGATGCGTGACGTAGACAGGGCTTCAGGAAAAGGAAAAATTAGGGAAAATGATCAAGAGACTCGGTAGAGTCTCGCGCCAAGTACATAAAAAAAAAAAAAAAAAATTTCAAGCGCGAGACTCAACGAGTCTATATACCCGAGAGGCAACTACCCTAACCTATACCGCGAATTAGTATCTTCGTTTTCTTCCACCTCACTACATACACGAAATCGAACTAATTTAATCTAGGATGTAGGCATAAAAAGCTTTCATTTAAGCCCTAGATCGATTCAATCGGTGTCAGGAGTGCTGAGATATAATTAACTACAGATTCTGGTACCCCGTTTCCTCGTACAATGTTTCTCCTTCGTCTTCAGACCACGGTCGTATATACAGGTCCGGAAACTCCCGTGGTGGGGGTGGGTCCCTTAGCGAAGCTCGAAAGTTTCCTGAATTGGCCGCGGGAGTTCGGACGCTGCGATCGGGTAGTTCCCACTTCACGGTCGGAATGTAAACAAGGTTGTAACCTCAAAAACGAAATAGTGTCAATTGTCGTACGAATATCCCAGAACACAGCGATTTGTATTTGCAAAAAATTAACGAACAAAATTTTCGTTTATTTGATACCATTCGATACATTTTCCTCATAACTAATAGATATATCATACTATTCAACGGAGAAGTATTGTTTGAGCTGAACGATTAGACATCGTTTGAAACCAATCGATGTTAATTATTATTTTGAATTAGTTCAGTTTTCGAAAGTACTCAATTTAATTATATATCAATAAAAATAACAAATTCGGAAAACTGTTACGTTCGATATGTGCAGAAAAGGTTATGTGTTTGTTCACTATTGACAACCACGTACTACCCGATCACAGCGCCTCAACACCGGTGGCAAGTCGCGAAAACACACTTGGCTTCATTAAGGAACCCATCCCCACCACGGGAGTTTCCGGACCTGGGACCTTATTCTGATTCTGTATCACGCGTGATAACAGAGATTTTCCATCTAAAGCGGCTCCATGATTGGCCTAAACGACGTTTATCACCGTTGTCACCGATGAAAAAAAAATCAGAATAAGGCCCCTGTGTATACGACCGAGCTTCAGACCAAGATTCATTTTCACACCAAAACCATTCCCATAAAATCACATAGAAGGGATAAATCGACACAAAAGTTGTATTCGCTCCGTGCGAAGTCATGGTAGGGGTATCAAAAGCGATACCAGCGCGAGCTACGGATAATTCAAGCATTTTGGGGCGATATTTTGTCATTTTTTCGTATCAAATACCCGTGGAAATTTAAATTTTTTTTTTTTTTAGTAGTTAAAAACAATACAATGAGCAACCGGAGCTGCTGTGTTGTAAATTTAAAAATACTAGCAAAAACGAAAGTGTAAATTTCATAAATTTCGAGTAGCAAAATATAAATTAAATCAAAGAAATAAATGGATAGCTGCAGTAAGAAGGGAAAAGTATTTGATTCTGTTCGTATAATGAAGTTGGCCCCACAGTCTTCTGTCTCGTTTCTTCTCTATGTAATCATGAAGGATAGAAGGAGACGGAAAACTGCCAACTTTATACGAGCAGAATCCAATACGCTAAGCCTACTACGATAACCTTTATTTTTGTAACAACAGTCATGTCAAATCACATTTAAGGGGGTTATCGTGATATTTCGTTTTCTTACGAATGTCGTGAAAAAATTCACATGAGTAGCTTCTAGTACCACAATTAACACGTTAAAATTTCAGAGCCCTTAGCGGCACCAAACTCGAGAAAAAAATTGGCAAATTGAGCATCTTATACATGGCATCTTATGGGAAGCGTCGTCTAGCATTAACGTTTTGAGGCATAACTTAAAAAGTTTTCTTACGATTTTCACCAAAAACTAACATACAATCGTTCGCTCGCTGCGCTCGCTCACTCGATGGGTTGATGATTATCAACATACAAAAGCATCGAAATCAGATACAACTGCCAAGTACCTGTAGAATGATAAAAGTTTGGAATCGAAAAATTTGTTCAAACTAAATAACGTTGTACTCGTTCGCTCGCTGCGCTCGCTCACTCGATTGGCTTATGATTATTGATTGAAAAAACAATTCGGATGAAGAAATTGAAGACGTCAATATTTATCTAAAAATATTCATAACGAAAAAATAATAAAAAAAAATTGTAAAAAAAAATTTGGAGTCCGTGGTACGTTGGCGGGCCAATGTTTGAATATCTATAAGATGACATTGACATGGTTCGCGATCGATATTTCATCATTCTTTTTCTATAAAAGGCCCCCCAAGTACCACTTCCTCCAAATTTTTTTTTACAATTTTTTTTTATTATTTTTTCGTTATGAATATTTTTAGATAAATATTGACGTCTTCAATTTCTTTATCCGAATTGTTTTTTCAATCAATAATCATAAGCCAATCGAGTGAGCGAGCGCAGCGAGCGAACGAGTACAACGTTATTTAGTTTGAACAAATTTTTCGATTCCAAACTTTTATCATTCTACAGGTACTTGGCAGTTGTATCTGATTTCGATGCTTTTGTATGTTGATAATCATCAACCCATCGAGTGAGCGAGCGCAGCGAGCGAACGAGCACAACTTTTGATTATTTTTTGGTAGTCTACACATTAATGGACTTGTCGAAAGGTTTTTGCACCAATAAGGTGCTTTTTGTGGTTGATTTCACTACTTTTTGTAAAATTTTACTTGACCACCTAATAATTGTGCTCGCTCGCTACGCTCGCTCGGTTTCTTTGTACTATTTCGTACCGCCCGAAGTCCCTCGATAAGCAGGAACGTCGACAGCAATGAGCACGCGTGTGCTCATAATTTTCCCCAAGTCTCAAATTTGTAGACTGACGCGTAATTGACCACCTAATAATTGTGCTCGTATTCATTGTTGAATTATATCACAAGACTCGTTACAATCTCGCTTAGTAATAAACGTCGCTTCAGTAACTGTGAAATAAATTGAGAAAGTAGAAGAGTAGAATAGATTAGTAGTTCGTTCGGTTCTGGGATAGGACTCTGTTGTCAAGATAGTCAGAAATAGACAAGAATTATGGAGTCTGTCTGAGGGACTCGATATTTGAGTAATATCGGTGCCTTTTCCTCATAGTTTCTGTTCATTATTATATTTATTTATACCTATATCATTTTTATCTACTCTTGTAGTCTTGCCACTTAAGACAATGACAATTGGTATCTGAAAACGATAAATTCCCAATTTATATTTTGTTCAATGTTGTCTCAAAGTCCAATATCTGTAGTCTGTGATGCACCGAGATGATTATCTAGAACTTGAATCACTTAATTCGATATTTTCATACTGAAAAATAGACCTATCAAACTCAAACGCACTTCAAACGTGTAAAATATAATTTACTGAAGTTCAATGCAAAATGGTGACGTAGAGTGAATATTATCAGTCTAATACACTGCATCGACGTAGAGAATAAAATAAAGCTGATCGTAGTCTAATGCACAATGTTGGCTTACGGTCTGGTTTTGACTAGACTATACGAAGATATAACAACCCGCTACAAAATTAAACAATCCGTAAAAAAGGTTGTGCAATGAATAAATAAATAATAAATGAGAAATAAATGGTTTTTATAATTTTCATGATTGAATACAAATCTCTATTATCTGAGAAAGAGGAAGTCTATCGATCATTTCTTTCATATTGAATAAGTATTTTCATTCTGACTATTCGTCGTGATAGCACTGATCTGAATTTGATTGAGATCGTTCCGAGCGGAGAGTCTAAGCTGTTTGTAAAAAATGTATTAAGAAATTATCTTCACCGAAGGTCAAAGCACTACATTGTCATGGAGTGTAGAATAAAGCCTATCGGAGTCCAACGCACAACGTCAACTTACAGTCTCGTTTGGACTAGAGGATACCGAGATAGAATATAGAACTCGTCGGAATCCAACGCATAACATTGACGCACAATTTGGGTCTGAGCAGACGAGCCTTTAACGATGAGCCTAACATAGAGCTTAAAGTGGAATTCGTAGCAATGCAACGCTTGAACTTGGCTTTCTTGGTCTGGCTCCATGCCGTCCTTATATCAAATCATGCTATCCTGATATTTTTCGACTTCAACATTTTCTCTTGATTTTCTATTGTCAGACTTCTTCAGACGGCAGCGTGCTAAATAATTGGAATCCCTAAAAAAAAAAACGTTTCCTCCGATAATTGCATCCATAAATGAAAATAGGCCAAACCTACAATGTATAAGTGAACAAAATTTAGAGGTAATAGTCAGTTAATAATAGTCATCTGACAGTCTTGTGTCATGCAAGGTAAACCTAATCGTAAAATTATCCGTTCACGATCCTTATTTCATTTATCACCATGAATTTTACACGTCAGTCGATTCGCATAACCTCAAAAGCTCAAGATCGTAGGATTTAAGATAATTAACCTATGGAAACATTTTTGTTGGTGGCTATCACTTGAATGTACTTGGCGTAAGGTTTTCGCACCTGAGGGGCTTTTGGTGGGTATTCACTAGTTTTCGTACCTTCAAATTTTATTAATCATTGCTTGTACTTTCTTTTATTTTCTTTATTTGATTTGAATTCGAAAACATGAAATGAAATGACAACACGCGTCTGCTAGTGTTGCAGACGGTTTCTGTCTGCGATACCAGCGCTGACTACGTTGTGACTGTCGAACTAACGCCATTCTATACAATTTTTGTGTAGATTTTCCCTTCTATGTGATTTTATGGCAATGGTTTTAGTGTGAATGACAACACGCGATCTGCTAGTGTTGCAGACGGTTTCTGTCTGCGATACCAGCGCTGACTACGTCATGATCTCGTACTTACGCCACTCGATACAACTTTTGTGTGGATTTTCCCTTCTATGTTGTGATTTTATGGGAATGGTTTGAATGGGATGAATCTTGGTCTGAATTTTTGTGTGGATTTTCCCTTCTATGTCATGTTCCCAGATGCGTAAGGACGTATGTTCTGTGTATAAGCATACAACATACGTCCTGCGTATAGCGACGAAATGTGATTTTATAGGAATGGTTTTAGTGTGAACGAATCTGGGTCTGACGACGACGACGACGTAGAAAAATTGTACGAGAAAACGGGGTATCAGAATCTGTAGTTAATTATATCTCAGCACTCTGGACACCGATTTAATCGATCTAGGGCTCAAATGAAAGCTTTTCACGCCCACATCCTGGATTAAATTAGTTTTAATTCGTGTATGATGTGAAATTAAAGAAAACGAAGATACTAATTCGCGGTATAGGTTAGGGTAGTTGCCTCTCGGGTATTGGGATATGTCCTCATGACGTCACACAGCCTGTAAAGCCTGGTTGTACTAGTGTGATTTTATGCCACCAGGCGTCTCACTGACAAATACAGTGTTGTTTTGAGTATAGGTCGAGGTTTTTAGCAACGAAAATCGCGTGAAACAGAAAGATCGAAACAGTTACGACGATTAAATATAAATCAAAATATGAATGACAATTTCTTTGTAGAAGTCGACTAGTCATATTCAGTCTCTAAACGAAATTTCTGCCATCAAAGCTTAGAATTAGATGTCGACTTATACTCGGAACAATACGTAACAATCACTGACAATCTGTCACACAGCCTGTCGAGCCTGGTTGTACTACTTTGATTTTACGCCACCAGACGTCTCACTGCAAAGTGACAATCCCAATATAGACTCGTTGAGTCTCGCGCTTGAAAAAAAATTTTTTTTAATGTACTTGGCGCGAGACTCTACCGAGTCTCTTGATTCAACATCAATATTGAAATAACATATCCAAGAATCAAGACATTTGCCGTCACGGTTTTCGAGATATAGCTTTGTAAAGTTTGCTCTGCATTGACATTACGCGTTGATCTCATGGCTTCGCTTCACTCGTGGCGCTGCTGGGTCGCTAGTTTTACGCGCGCGCATAGTATGCGTGTGAACACACAAAGCGCCACTATGTGTGCGTGAACAGTCACTAACAAAAGTTTCGGTACGGAAGCAGGGCTAGGGGATACAGTCAGGAGTCAAGCGCTCATGTTATACTTTTGAGGCTGTTTGTAGCACGATAACCCCCTTAACGATGTAGTGTAAGGTGTACATGAACTGATTTTTATTGATTATACTTACTTTTTCTTACCTGAAGTGATAATAGTATATTATGCAACTAGTGCGTAAAGTGAGTTTTTCTTCACGAGTAGCGATCACGGTAAACGAGTCACCGGCGAAGCCGGTGACGAGTTTTGCGAGATCGCACGAGTGGAAAAAAAGTTACGCACGAGTCGCATACCCTATTTTATGCACGAACTGTGCGTAAAGTGCACGTGTAAAATTAAACTTTTGAGGCGTGGAGTGTATTTTTCTTAACGTCGTGTGTAAAGTAAATAGCCGCAAGGCTATTTACTTTACATACGGCGTTAAGAAAAGTACACTTCACGCATCGAAAATTTAACTTTACACACGCACTTTACGCACAGTCGTGCATAAAAATATATAATAATAATAAATTAATCTTTTCCCTTGTTTGATAAATCCATATACTTCTATTGAAACCCAAAAATGTATGATTAATTACGAATTCTATTAAAAATTATGCTGTCAATATACGAAAATATCGCCCTAAAGTTCATGCATCAGTTGGCGCTGCTGTCACGCACGGAGCCAATAGAGTGGCGAAAGTACCAGAGTCACGACGCAGTCAGCGCTGGTATCGCAGATAAAAACCGTCTCCAACACTAGCAGACGCATAGCAGACGTGTGTTGTCATTTCATATTTTTGAATCCGAATAAAGGAAATAAAAGAAAGTACAAGCAATGTATGTATGTATGTATGTTTATTTAATGTTCCCCGTAGGGTTACATGGCGAGACGCCTTTGCCTTTTACAACCACATTTTACCTTTTACATTATATTTTATATTAAATTTTATATTATTTCACTCTCTGTATGCCTTTTTCCATAGTACATTATCTTACTCTAACTTATATATTACATTGTCTCTTTATTTTGTTTCTTATATCTATATCCATATCACTTTTCTCTTTCCCCGTTCACTTCTTTCTTCTTTTTCCTTTCTCCCCTCTCCCCTCTTCTTCCTGCTTTCGTTCCTCTCCCTTCTACTCACTCTCCGCCTCTTTTACTCTCCACCCCCATCTTCCCCTTAGCCTCTCCGCTTTTTCCTTTATCCTTTCTTTCCTCTGCTTACTCCCTGTTTTAACCGTTATCTTTTCCCCTCCCTCCTTCCTCGATTCCACCTGGACTATCCTCACCTCGATCCTCTCTCTTGCCGCCTCGCTTAGCGCTGCCTTTATTTGCGCTATCTCAGGCCTGTTTTCGTTTTCCTCCCACTCGATTTCCACCTCGTCGTCTTTCTCCTTTTCCTTACTTGTCTCTCTCATTTCCTCCTGCTCTTCCCGCACACCTTCTACCACCCTGCGTCCCCCGATTTCCTCTCGCGAGGGGGTCGACCCCTCGTTCTCGCTCGAGTCTGGCGTCTCCTGTGGTGGTGGTGGCGTTCCTTGCGGCGTTTGTGGAGTCCAGTCAAATTCTACCGTTTCCTCCTCCTCTGTTTCCTCCTCACGCTCTTGCCCCGTACCTGTTGTACTTTCGTCTTCATTTGTCCCTTCTTCACCTCGCCATAGTGTCCTCAGTATTTCTATATCCTCTCTCCTCTCTCTTTTCCTTGTTTCCTCCCTTTCCCTCGCGTCATCCCTTATCTCCTTTAGTATCTCTACTAGTTTTTCCTCCGACTTTCTGTCCATTTTCCTTTTTCCTCCCGCTGTTTTTCTTTGCCTTTTACTTTTTCTTTCCCTTTTTTCCTCTACTTTTATGTTGTCGCCGTCTAACAGGTTGTCGCGTACTGAGGCTTGCCGTCGTTCACACGTTTACTTCCCCTCTAGTTTGCCCTTGTTGCTGCCGTGCTCTGTCTAATAAACCTTCTGTTGTTTTCGTGTCCTTTCCTGACCTCTTGTCTCTATGTATTATACTTGTATTCTTTTGGCGCCTCGTCTCGTGGCCTCCGGCTGCACCGCTTTGCTCAGAGATGCCGCCACCTTCTCTTCTCTCTCGACTTCCCTGATTTAGCATTTCCTTCTTACCGGCTGGTCTGTGCCTGCCCGGTTGCCTGTTCTTTCGGCACGTTCGACTCCGTCCTTGCTCTTTCTCTTGCTCTCTCTACTTCCTTCATCCATTCTATTCCTTCCCCATCTTCCCCTAGTACTCTTTGCACCGCTTCTTGCCAGCTTTCGTTGTTTTCCGCTGCTCCTCCGCACTCCTCCCAGATGTGCTCCCATGTTTCTACCTTCCAGTTGCACACTCTGCACTTTCTTTTTTCTTCTCCCTCCCAGTATCTAGACTCCTTGACCTCTCCTCCCATTCTGAACCTCGCGATTCTCGCCCAACTATTTTCACTCCACCCTTTCTTCATGTACTCTGGGACGCCTTCTTTTTTTATCATTTTATACCATTTATTGTATCTAGATTCGTTTATTTTCTCCCATCTTTCTTTCTTTTGTTCTTCCCTCTCTCTTCTTTCTATGCCTTCGTATGTTTCTTCTTGCTCTCTCTCATCTCCTACTCTTGCCTCCGCTTCTCCTCTCCACTTTGCTTTTCTCTTCCTTCTCTCTCTTTCCCATTCAGCTAGTTCTTCTGTCTTTTTTTCTGCTCTAGCTACTACCTGTTCCCAGCAGATTCTTGCCAGCTCACTTCCTTTTCCTTCTCTCAGCCTTTTCTCAAAGCTCCATGCTCTTTTCCCTGCTCTCGTCTTTAGCTTGCTTCTCATCATTTCCTCCCTCACCATGTATCCTGGTGTACTCCTGTCCACCCCTAGCACCCATTTTATGTATCTTTCCTGCATCGCCTCAACACTCTTCCATTCTCTCCATCCCCAAATTTCCGCCGCATATTCTATTACCGTCCATACTAGTCTGTCGAATATCCACATTCTTCGTTCCCAGTCTTTTCCAAATCTTCTTTTGCCTATACCCCACGCTTGCTTCATGACTACTCCGGCTTTCCTCACCCTGTCTTTCACATGTGCGTCTTGCTTTCCGTTCTTGGTTATCACGTATCCCAAGTACTTGAACTCTTTTACCTCTTCTACCTTTTCTCCTTTCCATTCCCAGCTGGTCTTCTTGTATCTTCCTCCTGCCTTTCTGCATCTCATTATCTTAGTCTTTTTTGCGTTTAGCGTGAGCTTCTTGCTATCCAGGTATTTTTCTAGCCTTCTTATGAGAGCCTCCATCCCCTTCTCTTCTTCCGCTATCACCGCTACGTCGTCCGCGTATGCTAGCGTGTATATTCTTCCGTTTCCTAGTTTGGCTCCTCCGGTTTCTCCTGCCTTGCTCATTTCTTCTTCCATGTCTGCTGTTAGTAGGTTGAATAGGTACGAGCTCAGCGGGCACCCCTGCCTTACTCCGTTCACGGTCCAGAATTCTTCACCTGTCTCTCCTCCTATTCTCACTCGGTTTTTCGTTTCCTTATATATCTCCTTTACTCTGGCTATCAGTTCCTGTCTTACTCCCCTCTTTCTCATTGCCTCCCATAGCTTTTCTCTGTTAACCGAGTCGAACGCTGCCTTCAGGTCTATGAACATCACAATTAGTCCGCCCCCTTTCCTGTTGATCCTTCTATTGACTAGATAATTTAACACGTATGTGTTGTCTAATGTCCCCATGCCTTTTCTGAACTCTGTCTGATTTTGCGGGATCATTTTCTTCTCTTCCATCTCCTCTTCCAGCCTTCCTGCCAGTACGGTTCCGTATATCTTATACAATGTCGGCATTAGTGTCACCCCTCTGTATTCTTCTACTTTTCTCCCTTCCCCTGATTTCACTATCGGTATTATAAGCCCTTCTTTCCAATCTTCCGGCCACCCTTCCCCTTTCCATACTCTGTTACATACATTCCATACCCACTCTTCTGCACCCTCTCCTCCATTTTCCATATTTCATTTGGTATCTCGTCACCTCCTGGCGCTTTTCCTTCTTTTAACTTTCTTATTGCCTTCCTTATCTCGTCTCTTGTTATCCCACCCTCAGCGTCCTCTTCCCTCGTTGTATTGGTACTCCCTGCCGTGGCTTTGCTTTCTGTTCCTCCCAGTAGTCTCATGAAATGTTCCTTCCACTCACTCATCTTTATGTTTTCATTCACTCTCTTTCTCCTTCTTCTTTCCCTATTCAGGATTTCCCATACTTTGCTTTCTGTTCTGGCTTCCTCCGCCTCTCTTATGAACCTTTCGTTTTCTTCTCTTTTTTTTTTCTCACATAGTTGGCTGTATCCCCTTTTCATTTCCTTGAACGTTTCTTTCTCACCACTGCCTTCTCTCCACTCTCTCAATGCTCTTCTTACTTTTCTTTTTTCTCCTTTCGTTTCCTCGTCCCACCACCCTCTCTTTCCTTTCTCTTGCGTTTCTTCCTTTTTCATCTCTTCTTCCATTATTTCCCTTATCTCTTTTGCTCTTTCTGCAATTTCCTCATTTATTCCTCTGTTCTCTTCTCTTCTCCATCCTACGTCCCTTGCGAGCTTTTCCTTTCCTTCTCTTGACCATTTCCCTTTTGCCGCTCTCTTCATTTTCTTCTCCTCCTTCCTTTCCCACACCTCTGCTCTTATCTCTACCGTTACCTGGTGGTGGTCTGAGTCTATTCTATCTCCCACCTCCAGTCCTCTCACTTTCTCTTTCGGTTCTGCTCCTCCGATCACATAGTCTATGACCGTATCCCCTCTCCCCCCTGTGAACGTATACTCCCCTTCTTCATCTCCTTTCGTGTTACCGTTCATTATCGCCCATCCTAGCTCCTCTGTAACCTCCAACATCTTTTTCCCCTCGTTATTTATTACTTTATCTTTCGACCTTCTATTTCTTTCTTCCTTTTTGTCTTCTCCGTTATACTCCCCCCCTCTCTCCCCCGTTCTCGCGTTGAAGTCTCCTCCTACTATTATTGTCCTCTTTTGTCCTTCCTTTTCCTCCACTTCTCTTATCGTTTCCATCTTTTCCTCTATGTCATCTCTTACGTACAGGCCGATTACCGTCCATCTATCTCTTCCTACCTTTACCCTTCCTATCATCCACCCGTCTACTATGTCTTCTGCCTTGTCCTCTTCTTTTCCTTCCACTTCTTCTTTTATTTCCTTCCTTATTCCCATCAACATACCTCCTATCGCTTTCCCCTTCTTGTGCTCTTTCTTCGCATGTTGCACCTGCCAATCATATCCCTTTGGCAGCTTGTTTTTTACTTTTTCCCAGGTTTTTTCCTCCACCCATGTTTCCGATAGGACCAGTACATCTGTTTCTTTCAGCCCTTTCCAAAACTCTTCATCTTTTCTAGCTAGACCTGCTACATTCCAGAACGTTACCCTCCAACTCTCTCTTCCTTCCTTTTCTTTCTCTTCTTTTTCCTTTCTTCTATCTCTCTTGGCCTTTTCCTTTTTCTTCTCCTTTCCTCTTTCTGTTTCTTTTCTTTCTACTCCTTCTCTTTCTCTATCCTCACCCTATTGCTCCATCTCCTCGTGCGATTCTCTTTGCTGTTGGTATCTATATCCTCCCCTTTCACCTCTCCCCCTACCTCTTCCCCTTCCCCTTCCACTCGTTTCGGCTCTCTCGTACGTCGCTTCCCATTCCTTCCTCTTCAGCTTTTGCCCCTCTTCGTCCCATTCCCATGTGCTGTTCCCTATCGTTAGCCTTCTATGTCCCACTTTTGTTCTGTTTCCCTTTGCTCTTTCTGCTCTTGCTCTTTCCCATATTATATCTTGTATTTCCCTCTCTTTTCTCGTGAGGTCCCCTTCTATGTTGATTTTCGTTCCTTTAAGCTTTCCTTTTTTCTCCATTATCGCTTTCTTATCCTCCCAACTGCTTAACTTGACTAATATTGCACTTCTCGTTCTTCCAATTTCCCTTGCCTCTGTCCACATTACCGCTTTTTCTGCGACTCTGTCTATTATCTCTTTTACTTGCTGTGGGGTCTCTATTCCTTCTTCCGCTTCCATTCCTCTTATAATTATATTGTTTCTTCTATCCGTTCTGTCTCTCCTTTCTAGTTCGTCTTCTAGCTCTTTTATTCTTTTATCGGACTTCTCCTTCCCTGCCAGCAGCTTTGCCTCTAATGCCGCCATTCTTTGGTCTAGCTTCTTTTCCATTTCCTCCTCGCTCCTCTTCCTTTCCTCTTGCCCTCTCTTCAGTTCCTCCATTACTTCTTTTATTTTCCCCAATTCGTTTCTCATTTCCTCTTTGTCCTTCCCCCTCTCAGCCCTCATTTCCTTTATATCCCCCATCATTATTTTTATCATCTCTCTTATACTTGCTTCCTCTAGGTCGTCCTTTCTCCCCTCGCCCGGTTGACTCGCCTGCTCTGCCTGTCCTTGCTGGCCTGCCTGGCTTATCTGGCTCGATGTCATCTGCCTTGCTCCTGTCTCGCTCTTGTCTTTCTCTGGCGTTCTTGCGAGCGGCATCTTCTGTCCCTTTTTACGCGGTCTTTCCACTAACCAGTCTACCTCGTATACTCTTTTCCTTTTAATGTACTCGCTTAGTCCACCCGTACTATTCGTTCTCTCTCTCTTCAGTTGCTCTGCCTTGGTCGGTCTCCCCCTTCTGCTTACCTGCTGAGCCTCCCCGGTCGCTTGGTCTGTTCCTACTTTATCGACTGCCTTTTGCGCGTTACTCGCTTCTCTCTTTTGTTCACAGGTGTCGTCTCCTGCCCGGTCGGCCTCCTCCATTCGATTCCCCTACACCCGTTTTTCCCGCTTTTTTTCTTAACCTCACTTTCCTGCCTCTCCTTCTCATCTTCACCTACCTCCTCTCCTCCTTTCCCTTTTTCTCTTCCCCTTTTCTCTTTCAGCCCTATTCGTTCCTGCACCTTTTCTTTCCCTCCACTACTCCTTTTTTGTATTTCCCTTCACTTATTTGCCCCTTTTACACGAGCCACGATATCACACGACTATGTTCAACCACTGGCAAAACGCGACCCAAGTACAAGCAATGATTAATACAAAATTTGAAGGTACAAAAACTAGTGAATACCCACCAAAAGGCCCTTAGGTGCGAAAACCTTACGCCAAGTACATTAGTTTCGATAGATTAATCTTAAATCCTACGATCTTGAGCTTTTGAGGTTATGCGAATCAACTGACGTGTAAAATTCACGGTAATAAATAAAATAACAATCGTGAACGGATAATTTTACGATTAGGTTTACCTTGCATGACACAAGACTGTCAGATGGCTATTAACTGACTATTACCTCTAGATTTTGTTCACTTATGCCCGGTTGCATAAAGGTGGGTTACCCAAAAATTTCAATAACCTCCGCAGGTACTACTCGTTCAACCTACATGACTGTCAGAAGTTAACAGCGATTCATGACAGCTGTCAGATGAAAAAATGGTTGAACGGGTAGTATCTGCGGGGTTACCTACGGGGTATTTGAAGGTTCGGGTAACCCATCTTTATGCAACCGGCCATTATACATTGTAGATTTGGCCTATTTTCATTTACGAATGTAATTATCGGAGGAAACGTTTTTTTTTTAGGGATTCCAATTATTTAGCACGTTACTGCCTGAGGAAGTCTGACAATAGAAAATCAAGAGAAAATGTTGAAGTTGAAAAATATCAGGATAGCCTGATTTGATATACGGACGGCATGGAGCCAGACCAAGAAAGCCGAGTTCAAGCGTTGCATTGCTACGAATTCCACTTTAAGCTCTCTGTTAGGCTCATCTTTAAAGGCTCGTCGGCTCAGACCCAAATTGTGCGTCAACGTTATGCGTTGGATTCCGACGAGTTCTATATTCTATCTCGGTATCCTCTAGTCCAAACGAGACTGTAAGTCGACGTTGTGCGTTGGACTCCGATAGGCTTTATTCTACACTTCACGACAACGTAGTGCTTTGACCTTCGGTGAAGATAATTTTTAATCCATTTTTTACAAATAGCTTAGATTCTCCGCTCGGAACGATAATCAAATTCAGATTAGTGCTATCGCGACAAATGGTTAGAATGAAAATACCTATTCAATATTAAAGAACTGATCGATAGACTTCCTCTTTCTCAGATGATAGAGATTTGTATTTAATCATGAAAATTATAAAGACCATTTATTTCTCATTTATATTTAGTTATTCATTGCACAACCTTTTTATGGATTGTTTAATTTTGTAGCGGGTCGCTGTATGAGAAAAGAGGATGATGAGAGAAAACACTGAAGTTGCAAAATATCGAGACAGTGTGATTTGATACAAGCAACGGATAGAGTCAGACGAATAGAGCGGAATGCAAGTGTTTGACTTCAAAAACTTCCATTTTATGCTCTACGCTAGTCTTGCATCAATAGGCTCAATTGGCTCAATTCTATATATTTCAATACTTTCTGTTCAGACCCGAATTCAAAGTTGACGTTATGAGTACAGGACGAGTACATGTTCTTTCTGCAGAGGACCTAGCTGCATTAAAAAAAAAAAAAAAAAAATACCTAAGAATTGCAATACATATTTATATATATTTAATCATGAGCAGCAACTATAACCCTGCGTGCAAGTGACTCCCCTGGCGGCTTCTGAGACACGCTTGATATACCGTAGATATATCGTCTGTCCATCGTTCTATCACCGTTGTAATACGTATAAACATGCAGTAAATACGGTAGATTTGCGCCGAAAATGAACAAAGTTTGTACCGTATGTATGGGTACTTAAGACTCTCGACATACGGCTTGAACATCGTGTACATACCGTCCATCCGCCTATACAATATGCGACCTTTTGTGGTCCCTCCAAAATATACGTGAAGATACGATATCTATACCGCGGTCATACGGTATCAATACTTCATTGTATCGTATCCATACCGCATTTACACCATAATCATACCGCATTGAGAACGAACCGTACCGCGATGAAAAAAAAACTCATCTTAAATTTCAGCATAGGTATTAATAGCGACGCCTCAGTGAAAGCACGTACATAGAGTTTTATTAAAAAATCATGCTGTTCCATATATCTTTATCGGACAAGACAGCATAATTTTAGAATTAAATTCGATATATGTTCTTTCGCTAAGGCGTCGCTATATTCTCATATTAGTAAAAGGGACATTGAAATTTCAACGAAATATGTATTTTATTCGCTGCATAGCGATATCCATATGTGATACATATACAGGTGATATGTTACAATTAAATTCGGCCCAACACGGTCATTCGCATTCAGCATTCAATAAGAATTCAAATAACTATGCGGAAGTGTGTGATTCATAAGTGACGTTTAATGGACGACAAAATTTGACTCGATACATACCGTATAAGTGTGGTATTAT
The DNA here is from genome assembly GCA_943736025.1 of Tenthredo mesomela. Lineage (NCBI taxonomy): Eukaryota > Metazoa > Arthropoda > Insecta > Hymenoptera > Tenthredinidae > Tenthredo > Tenthredo mesomela. The sequence goes on along the minus strand of OX031021.1, from coordinate 12,673,635 downwards.
ATACGTCGTAGTTGCTGACCTTATACCCTTTCTATCCGTACTTTATACGTATTTTATCCGTACTTTAACTAAAGCACATACGGTTTTCATATTGTATAATCACGTATATATACGGTTTAAACTTTGTTCGTTTTGAGCGCAAATCTACCATCTTTATATGGTACAACAACGTTCAGATGCGGCCATGCTACCGTCATCATACTCATACCGTATTTACCGGGTACGTACAGCGTATATTCTACGCAAATCGGAAGCCGCCAGGGTCCGCCATTGCCGGTCCCAGGCCCAGGTGAGACAGGAGGAGGGCTGCGCGCAGGGTTACACGTTCAGGCATATAGAATTATATAGGATTCTAACGAAACAATTCGTGGAACTTAATAAAAGAACACATGTTACGTCTGTCCACAAAAATTCAAGGCTCACAGAAGAGTATGAGCATACGTGTATATTATAACACTATTTTCATTCATTTAAAATTATACTACTACATTTAACATTGCTGCTTTTTGAGGAATTCGGATGATACAAAAGGCATCACCGTATACATGCATTGAGATGTTCATAGGAACAATTGACAGAATGCTGACAACTGAACAAGCCTCGCGAGCGAGGATACAGGAAAACCCAATTGAGCAAGCGTAGCGTGCGAGCACAATTATTAGGTAGCCGAGCGCAATTGTACAAAAAGTGGTGATATCAACCCCAAAAAGCACCCCTGGTGCAAAAACCTTTTGCCAAGTACATTAATGCGGTCACTACCCCCAAAAAAATCCACCAACCAAAATTCCTCCTTAACAAAATTGGTACTATAAAAATGTCTACTTACAAAAGGATTGAAATCAGATACAATTGCCAAGTACATGTCTTCTGTACATAACAAAAGTTTACAACAGAAGAACAGAAAACTGAATAGTCTTGTATCGTCCACTTGCTACGCTCGCTCACTTGATCGGCTCTTGATAATTACAGGGAAAAAAATTAGGAAAAAAAAATTTAGGAAGTGGTACTTGGCCGGCCATTATATCAATATATATCGAACAAATGATACATAGACGTAAGTGAATCTCTTAGTACTCTTTGAATTCTCTTTTACTTATTCTTAAATGGCCCACAAGTACCACGTACTAAATTTTTTTTTCCTAATTTTTTTCCCTGTAATTATCAAGAGCCGATCGAGTGAGCGAGCGTAGCGATTGAACGATACAAGACTATTCAGTTTTCTGTTCTTCTGTTGTAAACTTTTGTTATGTGCAGAAGACATGTACTTGGCAATTGTATCTGATTTCAATCCTTTTGTAAGTAGACATTTTTATAGTACCAATTTTGTTAAGGAGGAATTTTGGTTGGTGGATTTTTTTGGGGGTAGTGACCACATTAATGTACTTGGCGAAAGGTTTTTGCACCAGGGGTGCTTTTTGGGGTTTACTCACAACCGGTTGCGAAGAGAAACAGTGTGTTCGTAAACACTGCGCGACCCAAATCGGCGGCGCGCAGACCACTGAAATGTATAGATAGAACTGGAATTTTCCACTTTAAGTGAATGTATGTTTTAACTAAAAAAAAGTGTCGAAATAAACATAAAAATTTTAGTGGACCTCCTGGACCATTTTTTTTTTTTTTTTTTTTTTAACAAAATGTCACATCTTATTCGGATAAACAGATAACCGCGTAAACGAAAGATGCATGACATAATATTTAGTAATTAATCGTAATAATATGCAAGAACTTCAATCTAGTCAAATTTCAAATGCTAATACTCAAATGCCAAATTTTGATGACTCATGACATTGAAATATTTCGAGCAGGGTTGCTAGATTAGTCGCTAAGATAGTCGCGCACAGATGGCGCTCAAGTCGCCCAAAATCGCAATCACGAGATGGCGCTTGAGATCGCCCAAAATCGCACAAACCGACGCGCCAACAATTCGAAAAGAATGAGACACAAAAACTCCATAGATAAGATTTTACTCGGATGAAAAGAATTTTTTGAAACTATTATATTGTATGCGTATTATATTTGAAGTACAAATTGCACAAAGCGTCCATATACGGCACCATAATAGTCGGTAGAAAAAGGACCTGCTTATCAGGGACGTTTGATATAATCAAAAGAGAGGTTGGGATTGTATTTTTTTGATTGCACTGCTTAAAATGTTATTAATTTGTTATTAATTTCATCAAATCAACAAGTCGCCCAAATATCGCTTGAAAAAAATCTAAATCGCCCAAATTGCGACGGTCGCAATACCTCCAAATTTGGTCGCAAAGTGGCGCTCCAAGTCGCCCAAACTGCGATATATCGCCCAATCTGGCAACCCTGATTTCGAGTAATAACTTGACACTTTGATGGGCCTCAAACAAGTAGAAGAGTATTGAGTCTAATGCCATATGATAGTTTAGCGTAGTGGTTAGGGCGTGCGACTAGTAACCGAGCGGACGTGAGTTCAAATCCCGGCGGGGACGAAAAATGCGGCGATCTTTTCAGTGCGAGTATAACGCGATTTTATCAACATAATGATGCGTAGGTTAGGTCATCTGACAATAATATCCGTCACATATCGTATTTTTTTTTTTTTTTTTTTCTACTATTATCAATTAATAATTTTCTGCCTAGGCGTTGGTTAATCATGAGTTTAACCAGCCTGGCTCTACACGGGATTCGATTCAGGCCGAAAGGAGGGTCTGTAGGCTCTACGAGCGATTCAGTTCAGGCCGAAAGGAGGGTCCGTAGGGTCTGCGTGAGATCGATTTAGGCCGAAAGGAGGGTTAGGAGGGTCGACGTGAGCGTTTATACGAGGTTCAACTGGGTTGAAAGGAGGTTCTGTTACACCCTCCAAGAGCTCCTTTGAATGAAAATGTTCAATTTCTGCCACTTTTGTAGGTTCAAGTGGAGTCTGACATTAAACGTACCGAACCTCCTTTGACTCCTCGATACTCCCAAGATTTGACAGACTCTCGACGAACTACGAGGTTTGAAGGAGGTTCAAAGCAGGCCTGAAATTTCGACTCTGGTTACGCAAGGGGCCTATCCGATTTAATTCATTATCTAGCCATAGATTGAACCCCTCCTCTTCCCTCAATCTGAGTTGGTCGGTAAGAGCGACGGTTAAGAGAATGGAGTCTAGACTCTATAGTTGTGACCTAGCTGGGCGAATTCCGTCATAGGCAGTACCGGACTAGCGAGGTCCGTCGGTTACAAGTTTGATTGACGAAAGCAACGATTTTTTTTAGCGAAACTACCAAAATCTACCCAGATAACAAGTGTGCGACGCACGGAACCTTCACAATGTGCGGCTTACGTCGTGCGGGCGAGAACGCGCCATTCTTGCTAGCACGAAGTGACGCCGCACATGTGCGAGCGTAATGAGTTACATCTAGCCATCACGCGTGCGAAGACATACAATCACGTGTGTCGCTGTTGTGCAAAGCACCGCGTGCGGGCACCATGATGTCAGTGTGCAATCATTCGATATGAGATGGTCAATATTATTTTTATCATAAAACAGTTAGTAGGATTTACTCGATGTTTCAGAATTCGTGACAAATATTTTCTAAGATCAAACCTGATTGTCAAGATTGGGAGCAAAATTTGTTGAACCTTGGTGGCGAAATAATGTTTCTTATTCACTTTTTCTCGTATTTTTTTTTCTCACTTGTCACTTCTGCAAAATGCTGAGTGACGCTTGTACAAGATGCATTTTCTTCTCTTCATTTTAAACTCATCAAGATGTATAAAGAATCAAATTCCCGAGTAAAAAAGATTATATAGAATTATATAGAATTTATACATAATTTAATATAGAATTTATAAAGAATTATGTATAAAATTGTATAAAATTGTATAAAATTATCCACGGCCTTGGAAGACTTTTTAATTAGTTGAGGATTTCGATTCGCAAAAAGTTAAGAATGTTTAATCTTATGTAGGTAATAAGGATTAATTTTTGACGAAGAGTCGCGAGTAGAATTTTGAATTTTTTTCGTGGAGTTTTATTATCCTCATTAATTTATAAAAATGATTATAATAAATCATTATTGTACAGAGTCAATTATTATATTATGGTTGAACAAAAAATTGATCCACTTGAATGTGTATTAGCTCTGAATTCGACAGCTTGATCATAGGTTTCGACAAATAGGAAAATATGAAGCCCATTACAACAAGGTAGTTTGGCGTAGTCGGTAGAGCGTCCGACTAGTGATATGAATGCGAGCGGACTTGGGTTCGAATCCCGGTGAGGTCGAAAGAATCGGATGAAATTTTTCTTAGCGAACTAGTGATGTTTGTTGATCTACAAATATATGAGGATGGAGTTATATAGTGTAGATCTGAATATTCACACTTGAGTAAGTTTTTTTGGTTTGTGCGACCCGCACGACGTGCGACGCATAAGTACATCATATGTGGACACATCTGTATGGCTCACTGAGCGCATGCCGTGCGGTTCAACTCGCACGCGTGCCTACACTATGCGGGCACTGTGCGGACATTTTGTTATCTGGGATTTATTATATCTGTATTTCGACTTTACAAAATGATATTAAATAACATGCGGGCGGATCTGAGCAAAGTGAGTACCTCCTTTCGTTTTTTTCTAAAAATATTTTCATGCCACAAAATTTCAAAAATTTTATTTTTCTCGACATTTTCTTTTCTTTCATGAAATCTTTAGTGATCTCATTTTTCCTCAAAAACCTATTTATTCTTATGAAATATAGAATCTTTCAGGATTTCACAACAAATATAAAAAAAATCTTGAGATTTTAATTTAAAATTTAAATAAATTTCAAATAATTACAAATAATAACAATTAATAATTTGAATTAATAATTACGTTTAGTAATTGTGAAATGTCGAGAAAATTTTTTTTTTTTATTTTGTAACCAAATGTCATATTTCATTTGGATAAACATATGATCGCGTAAACGAAAAATGCATGACATAATATTTAGTAATTAATCGAAATAATATGTGCAAGGGCTTCAATCTAGTCCAGCAAATGCAAACTGTTAATAACATTGAAATATTTCAAGTAATAACTTGACACTTCGATAGGCCGTGAACAAGTAGCAAAGTGTTGGATAATATGTCATAAGGTAGTATAGCGTAGTGGTTAGGGCGTGCGACTAGTGCTGGACACAAGACGAGACAAGACGAGACTTTGCAGAGTCTTGTCTTGGTCTCGGAAAAATCTTAATTTTTGCGTCTTGTCTTGGTCTTGTCTTGGTCTGTGAAGTTTGGTCTTGGTCTCGGTCTTGGTCTCGAAAAAAACTCGATTTTCAGGTCTTGTCTTGGTCTTGTCTTGGTCTTGTCTTGGTCTTGACAGGTTATGCTTGTCCCTTAATGGCCCTAATTATTTGAGTATCACATTATTTCATATAAATTTTGAATTTTTGAAGAACGTTCAAGTTTTAATTTTGTTATACGTAACATCTAGTTCCCATTCAATAAAAATGTCACAAAAACGAAATGTCGGATTTTGTTTATCCCCATTTTTTTTTTTTTTTTTTTTTCAATATTGGAATATTGACTCATCTTGTCGAGACTCTCGACAGTCTTGACGAGACTCCAGGGTAGTCTTGGTATCGTCTCGAATTTTTCCATCGTGATCTTGTCTTGGTCTCGTCTCGATTTTCGAGACAAGACCAAGACAAGACCGAGTCCGTCTTGGTCTTGTGTCCAGCACTACGTGCGACTGATAACCGAGCGGACGTGGGTTCAAGTCCCGGCGGGGACGAAACATGCGGCGGTTTTTTCAGTAGGTGTATAACGCAATATCATCGATAGGATGAGCTGGGTCAAATTACGATAAAATTTGTCGCATTTCGTATTGTTTTTTTCTTCTACTATTATTACTTTTTAATTTCATGAAAATGAATATTAGGGACTCCGATATAGTGATGAAATGAGATAATTTTCTATAGTTCTTATATAACTCAAACTAACGTGACAAATCCGCACTTTGCCGGCACGCGTGCGACTTGCACGTCGTGCGAGCAATATGTGCATCAATTGCGCGCGCAAGTTTCTACTTAATGGCCCGCACGTCGTGCGGATTAATCGGCACACGTGCGTGCGTAATGCCTTTCATATTGCACACATATTGTTATCTGGGTATCGAAAAATTTGAAGAAAACTTTTACAATTTTCCTAAAAATCTGTAAGGATTCGTAGGGTTTCAACTTTTAACCAGGGTATCATAATTCTCGTTTGACGTTCGTTATCGAATAGTTATAAATAATATAATTGACCAGACATACTATAAAACAAATATACTATTCAAAAGTGATTTTTAGAGCAAGAATCAAGCGTAAAAATTTTCAAAAAAAAAATATGAGCGTATTTCCTGATTAATTCTCTAAAAAATCGTTAAGTAAACGGGATGGAGACCCGATGGTAACAATGTTGAAACGATTTATTTATAAGCGACGGTGGGCGCTGCCACCGAAGAACTCGGCTCGGGTACATGTGTAGCGTGAGAAAGCATCGGTGAGCATGTTACACGTACCACGCATGTTACACGAGCCGGGTTTTTCGGTAGCAGCACGCGGGCCGTCGCGCGTCGCTTATAAATAAATCGTTTTAACATGGTTTCCATTGGTTCTCCATCCCGTTTACTCAACGACGTTGTAGAAAATTGATTAAGGAATACGCTCATATTATTTTGCAAATTTTCGCGCGTGGTTCTTGCTCTGAAAATCACGTTTGAATAATATATCTGTTCATAACAAATGAAATTGTTCGTTACCGCAGAATCAAATAAATATGTAATAATATTCACATTCAATAGCTTTAAAATGGTTCTCGAATGAAGTCTCTAGGATGAATACAACCAAAGATATGACCGGTTGAAGGGGAGTATGTTTTAACGATTTTTAGCTCGCTTTCCTGAAGTTCACCCCCGTGTAACTTGGAAAATATAGGGGCCAAAAAATCAAAAAATAAATTGTTTGATGAATGTATTTGTTCCATAGAACCTGTAAAAAAAATCATAGCGAAATCGGTAACATCGAGGTCAATTTTTGATTTATTTTGGTCTGACGTGAAATGGCTCAGCCATATGTGTATGATACCCTGGTAGAAATTGCGACCGGGCGGTAGCCAGGCACACGCCCTTATTTCCGATTTTTATCCAGGCACTAGCTAGGAAAACTGTCTAGTATTCGGCCGGGTCTTAACGCTCGCCCCGTCCAGGCCCGGATTAACCATAAGGCTAATAAGGCTATAGCCTTAGGCCCTCAAAATTTTCGGCCCTTCAATCTTCAAAATTCAATTTTTCAAAATAGGATTTGATTTTTCTTGAATTATACTGTGAACATTCAATTGTAATCTATAAAGAGTTGCCTGAATTTAGTTTGGTTTTCCGTCGTCGCTTTTTGAATTTCATCTATTGAATCTACATTCGGCCTTTTTTGCTGAGTAGCCTTAGGTATCGCGACTACCTAATCCGGGCCTGGCCCCGTCTAGTTACTAGTCGTGTTAAACCGACCGGGCCCTAGTCAGTTTTCCCTACCAGAACCCCGAATTGAATAGCTGGGCATGGTCGATATATAAGGACTGAATTAGGCGATTGTAACGGTAGTTTTCACAATAGGATGTATGGGCCAATGGAATAGAAATATCGAAACACCATCAAGATTTGGTAGAGGGGCTCTCCAATTTTTTTTTTCGCAGATATCTCAGCCTAACTGAGGTCCCAATGAGTGTCTCTTATTATTGAGTCGTGACCTAGTAAGTATATCTCCGGCTAACCGATATACGTCAGGTCGTGTACCAAGGTGGTTGGATGCCGGCTTATCTATTCAGCGCTCGTAGTGTTATTGTCGCGAGAACCGAAATCGCTATGCGCCGCGTAGTGGCGCCGCGTGGAAGTCCCGCCGGCAGCCTGCCTCGGAGCGCGGGTCGCTCGTCGAGGCGAGAGGCGCGCGGTGCGGGGAGTTAATACTAAGTAATTACTAAGTTATGCGTGTAACAATTTTTCAAATTGGATTCACGTAATAAACTCAACAAACTCAACAAACGGAACGTTCAACCAAACGATTTTATAACATGTAGAAAAAAGTCCCTACACTTCCTGATTTAAATACTTGGAATTACCCTCCATATTTCTATAAGTTACGACGCATTTCATCTAGACAGAATTATATTTATTTACTAAGATTTATGCAATTATATATAAGGTAAACGCCCCTATTATGAGAAACAGCACAATCTTGTTCCTATTATGGATCGGTAAAATAATTCCAGAAATTGAAATAGAAAATATGTAAATGAGACGAAAAAATTCTTAGTGAAAGATTAAATATTGAATTCCATTATTAACGCAGTTAGGAAATGAATCACAATAAAATATCCCGTAAATAAAAGTTCATGTGAGTGTTAGTCAATGACGTGAAAAGCTTCAGAGAGATGATGAGCGTACAGGGGGCCATAACTGCAAAATGACGAGTTTACAATTATTCTGTTTATTATCTATTCAGAAGACTACTCAACAAAAATTGATTCTTCAGATAATTGTAGGTTTGAAGATTAATATGCACAATCAGATTTTCCTAATTTCATCGATTTTATATTTTTAAAATAGGTGTTTCACAATAGGTACACGGATTTTGGAATTGCCCCTATGTATGGATCAGCCGATCCATAGTTACATCCCATTATTTGTTAGTTGCATGTGTTTATGGAACGCACTTCGCTGTACAGTTTTTATCAGTGTTTGAATGGAATTCATCGTATTATCAACGTTTTTTCGGTTCAATTAGAGACATCATTAGATAAATTGAAGTGATTTTGTAAATGTTCAAGTGACTATCCAATTTACAGATTCCTATCACAGTTTTATCTGACCTAACCTGAAAACTGCGAATGAACACTAACCTCTTCTCCGACTGTGGACGAATTATTCATGTAATTATTCAATACTTCTTTTAGGAATGGCATCAGACAAAAGTAAAAGTAAAATTAATGATAAAGCTGCAAGGATAGAGACATAAAAATAAAAAATAAAAAATAAAAAAAATAAAAAAAAATAAATGAATAAATCAAATTTAGGTTTGGTATTTTTATTTTATCATATTTACGAACTGTTTTGTATTAATAATTAGATAAATGAATTGTCGCGTCACTCAAATATATTTCATTTGCATATCTTTCTTTTAACTACCCGAAATAATGTTTGCCGAAAATTGTCTCTTGGTTTCCAATAGATTGAGATCACGTATATTATATATACTTATCATCATATCATAAATGGTGATCCATAATACAGACATCCATTATGGATCACAGGTACATCGAAGGAAATGCCGACCCATAATATATCCACCGACGGGCTTCCGAATTTTCTTTATGGAAAAATTAATTTTCATCAAATTTGACTTTTTCAAGTGATTTTAGGTCCTACGAAAGTAGGCCTATCGATCTATTGAACTTTTATCATGATACATTCATTTATTTTCTCGTAAATGATGCGAAAAGACGAAGTAAACCGAAAAACCTTCCATAATAGGGGCGTTTACCTTATATATCATATGTTTATATATTCAGTTTATATTATAAATACCTATATAATATATATATTAGGGTGGTCCTTATTTGGGGAATGTTCGAATTTTTTTCGACGATAGTCCTAAATCGGTTCCAAATAAATCAGAAAAAACGCCCGCCAAGTTTAAGCCCTTAATATTAATATTAACCCGGCCCCCACGACAGTCAAAGTTTTAAATGGGAAATAGCATGTATTTTTCAAAACTAAACATTAAATTTCCATAACTCCGATAATTATTGATGGAAAAATCTAAAATTTGGTATAGTTATTTGCACTTGTAGGATGTACAAAATAGTGCATTCGAAATTTTTTTAGATCATTTTATTCTTACCTTTTAATGTGATGGGAAAACAAAATTTCCCTCAAAGTTAAGCATCAAAAGGTAAGAATATAATGATCTGAAAAAAATTCGAATGCACCATTTTGTACATCCTACAAGTGCAAATAACTATACTAAATTTTAGATTTTTTCATCAATAATTATCGGAGTTATGGAAATTCAATGTTTAGTTTTGAAAAATACATGCTATTTCCCATTTAAAACTTTGACTGTCGTGGGGGCCGGGTTAATATTAATATTAAGGGCTTAAACTTGCCAGGCGTTTTTTCTGATTTATTTGGAACCGATTTAGGACTATCGTCGAAAAAAATTCGAACATACCCCAAATAAGGACCACCCTAATATATATATATAATTCAAAAATAAAAATGAGTCTTCAAACATGACTTATCAACTTAAAAATGAAAAATATTAAGATACATTAAAAATATATCACAAAATGAGTATTCAAATCACAGTTCGGTACTGCCTGTAGGTATATGGGTGTGATAAAATTCAAAAATAAAAATTAGTATTCAAACGTTATAGTTAATAACTTTAAAATAAAAAATATCTAGATCATTGAAAATGTATCACAAACAATGAGTATTGAAAAAATTAGTATTCAAAAAATAGCATTACAGAATTTTTGCGTATTCGTGCGCGCCTAGCTAGGTACTAGCTAGGTACTAGCTAGGCTTCCCTTACCGGGCACGCCTCGACTCAGCCCGGTCGGGGCCTTTCTATTATCGAAGAAACAACCAGGAAATTTCTACCAGGGTATGAATGAACACATAGTAAATATGAGGTATTCCACGTGAACCGGGCCACTTTTTTACCGCGACAATTTCAATCCTTTTGTACTTAGAATATGCTTGAGTATTCTCCAAACGAAAATTTTGAAGTATATTTATCGGACGATCGGATGAAGTCTTTTGGACTTACAGACTGAAGGAATTCTTTGACACTTTTTTTCCAAGTCATAATACTCGAAAACGACTAATCGAACATAAAAATTGAACTTTACTTTTTTCATAGTACATTTCACGAGCTTCACGAAAAAAAAAATGTTATCATTGGGTTCTCTCTATTTCAGGGTGCAAACGCACTTTGAAGTTTAGAAATCGATTTTTCGGCAATTATGACATTTTTTAGAAACTTGAAACTACTTTTTTTGGATTTCGCGGAATTTTTCCCACAGAACGGAGTATTTTTCCAGATGGAGAAATTTGAATCTTGTGTACAATAGAACAAATGCAATGTATCTTCTTTGACCCATTGCTTCACGTAAGTCGCGAATCGTCTCGGTGTGAGTCGAGTGGGGGTAAAACCAACCAGCGCAGCGTATGCATCGGTGTGAGTGCCACGCGTATATGTAGTGTGTAAGTGCGCCCCCCACTATCTGCTACTACAGGGCCGTAACGACATTCAATTGACGCCGATTCTAGTGTCATTCATATATGCGCCCTCGGATATTTGAAAGATACTCGGCTCACGGACCTGCTCGCGCTGCCCCCACCACGGAGCCCTGACTCAACGCTGGAGAGTGGGGACGCGCTACGTGAAGCAATGGGTTAAACAAAATCAATGTTTCATTCGCAAGTAAATTTCTGAAGAATCAACTTTTCGGATTTTCCACCTGAGATTTTTTCCGTATATATTGAAGTGCACATTACGTGACCGTACGGCCATCGACCATAGATGAAAGGCTTCATTCAAAAAAAAAAAAGATCAATCCAATCGCAGATCCGACCATGTCTATCAGATAATTACTAAAAGATATTTTCAAAAGATATACATGTGATTCTATGGTTTTTTCAATAATTTTTCATCTTATCTGTTTTATTGTGAACAAGATTTGAATTTCTCCATCTCGAAAAGTACACAATTCTGTGGGAAAAATTCCGTAGAATCCGAAAAAACCCTGGTAGAAAATTGAACGGAATATGGCCAGAATCCGTTGAATTTTCTGCTCGGTGGGCAGATTCTTGGCGGAAAATATGGCCAGAAACCCCGCGGTCTGACGACGGATTCTGGTGAAGGATCTGGTCAAGTCATCAGCTGTTCATACACATACATAACCTACAGTCCTGAACTTTGTATGTATGCGTGTACGTGTGACACACGGCAAACTTCCAGAGACAGTGGGAGAGAAAAAGAGAGAAAGAGGAATAGTGAGAAAGAGATAGAGATACCTGCGTGCGCATCCACCTATAGCTATGTATAAGGGTAAATTAACCGTAGCTTCTGATTTTTGGTACACTAAACGTAATGGATTCTGATCCGGACGAGTTGGACAATTCTAGAAACAGCCAATCGGCGCTCTGGATTAAAAAAATCCAGAGCGCCGATTGGCTGTTTCTAGAATTGTCCAACTCGTCCGGATCAGAATCCATTACGTTTAGTGTACACGTGTCATCGGAATACTATGTTTGAAATATATATTTATAAATTTTAAGTTTAGAGGTGTTGAGCACGATCATTTTCATTCATTTTTCCAGCTTGTAACATTGGGTTTACATAACCTCAAACATAGGAGCTAGGAATCATTCACCAGATTTTGGTCAGATACTGGCCAAATACACCATGAATATCTGGGCAGATTCTGCCCAGATGATCTGCCCAGAATCTGTTAAAACCCGGGAAAAAAAGTTCCATGTATGGTCATGTATGATCATGTATAAAAGTATATATGATCATATATGATAGGACATGCTCATACTCGATCATATCTGTTCGTATATGAATTTTGACCTGACATGATCATGTATAATCACGTGCGTCATATATGATCATACACGGCCATATATGATGTTACGAGCTCATACATGATCATGTGCGGTCATTTCAGTTAGTAACCTGGCTGTAATAATCAGACTTATACATGCCCATATGTACTCATACATGTCCATGTATGACCATGTATGGTTATAAACGATCATAAATGAGCATATACACTCGTATCTGACCATACTAATAATTGCCCAATCTGAACTATACATGACAAACTATGATCATATATGATCATATATGATCATGTATGATTGTATATGCCCATATATTGTCGTGTATATGATGCAATGAAGCCTTCAAATAAAATTATCGAACTCACGGAAATACGATTCAAATATTCTAGGTCTTCGAATTTCCTCTCTGCGTTTCATAGTACTGAGATTGTCACCAATTATAACACATAAAAACTATCCATCGTATGCCTGTGTGTTCAACAATAATGACTTTACAATTTCCGATCAAGACCATGCAAAAATATCGTCGATTGATATGCTGTTATTGTTTTGATTTCATCAAAGTAACTCACAAAATTGGGGTGGTCGGTTTGACGTGAAACGCTCCATATAGGGTGGTCCTTAGATGGGGTAAAAAAAAAATCATATTGGATCCCCCCAAATCAGCTCCAAATAATTTTAAAAAAATTCCCTAATTTTTCCAGATTTTTATTTTATTCCCCTAGTCTCCTTATTCGAGAAGGAATTTTCAAATGATTCAAAAACATGCTTATTCACTATATTTCATACTAAATTTTCTTTCATGGTTAATCGTGGGCCAAAAATTCATATTCTCGATTATTCAGTGAGATTCATCTTCTTTTCAGTGAAAAATAAAAGAATCACAAATGGGGTATCCCATGAGAATCGTGTGCTTTATTATTATTATTGTTATTTTATTCAACATAACAAATGATCAAATTAGGCAAAAATTCAATTATTCAATAATTGCATAACCCACATGTCAGCACTACGTAACATCAAACTCGATGACATGCAAAAACTGCCGTGATTTTTTTGCCTAATTTGAAGAAGTGTCGTTCCTACAAAGTCACATTACTTTTACTTTTAAATGCTCATTTAGCTTATATAATGTGCTCAGATATATTCACAAATGCTCAGACGTGTTCGGATATGCTCAGATATGTTCGGATATGTTCAGACATGCTCATATATGATCTCACATGCCCATACATCTTCATGTCATCTTTGATATGCTCATATATGCTTTCACATGCTCATATATGCTCCTACATGCTCATGTATCTTCAGATCAGGTCAAATTTCATACCTGATCATGTATGGTAGTTCATATATGGCCATATCTGATCATGTATGGAACTTTTTTTCCCGGGAAGGCCAGATCGTCTGGTCAATTTTCTACCAGGGAAGTAGTTTCAAATTTCTGAAAAATGTCATAATTGCCGAAATAGTACATTATGCTACTAGGGACCTAAATAAAGGGCATAATTTTTTTGATAAAAATTAGACTGTAGGTATATCTCCATCTACTTAAAAGACCCTGCAGTTTTCAAGAGGGGGTTATTTTTCTTTTTTTTTTTTTTTTTTTAATAATTTCTCAGGCTTCTTTTATAGGCTTTTTTTTTATTTATTTTTTTCTAAATTTTTGTTTTTTCAATTTTTTTTTCACATGAGGTTGAGACGTACAGGAAAATTGTGAAAAAAAAAAAAAAAAATAGAAAAAAAAATAAAAAAAAGTCTATAAAAAAAGCCTGAAAAATGATTAAAAAAAAAAAAAAAGAAGAAAAGTAACCCCCTCTTGAAAATTGCAGGGTCTTTCAAGTACATGGAGATCTACCTACAGTCCAATTTTCATGAAAAAAAAATGATGCCCTTTGGTCACAGGACGAAAAACAAAAATACATTGTAAAATTCGTGGGCAATAATATTTTGTCGAAAATCTTGGATATTGCAGCGTGAAAGGTAGGAGTTTTCTGATTCTGGAGCACTGGTTGAAAATATTTTTTGGACCCCCAGAACCAAAGATACGTACGTTTGAAGATAGTGCGGTGCGCGCGAAAACTGATTTTCTCATATTTCGTAAATCTAATAACTTCTGAACCTTCAGTTGAAATCGGGGGAGTATGACTCTGGATTTGTTGTTAGGGATTGGCCAAGAACCGAAATCTCGCGTAAATCTAAAATCGGTATTTCATGCGCAGAAAAGTGTCCCGGATGAGCGAGAGTACCCCTATATTACTTTTTACCCGACTAGATAAAATTACCATATTGCATCCACTAGTCAAACACAGCAATTTAATCAATTAAACCTAGAATCGGTCAAACTTCAATGTTTCTATGTTTCCCGGTATTTTTTATTTTTTTTTATTTGACATTTTTTTGAAATTTATCATTTCCTGAATCCGGCACTGACATGTACTAAAACTTCAATGTTTCTATGTTTCCCGGTATTTTTTTTATTTTTTTATTTTTATAAATACCTTGTCAAGGCTCGTGTCTCTGCGTCTTGTATAGTCACAGAAATCGGATTGGATGTTTTTTCAGCAATTCTCACATCCACGTTCACTCACGACATTCAGTCGAAGTAAACTAAGCTTGTCTGGCGTATACTTCTTCTTCTTCTCCTTCTTCGAATGGAACTACCAAAGTGTGGCGTATACATGCATAAAATTGCCATCTCAGTCAGGTGGCGCTGTCGGCCATATACCCGGATGATTTCTTGATAGTATACAGGTGACAGCGCATGCGCCAAATGATTCATTTCCATTGGTCGGTAAAGTCGTCACGCAGTGGTATTTGAGGCCGGCCTGCCTCAGCATACGACGAAACTCGCGCATGCGCAGTCACCTGTATACTATCAAGAAATCATCCCGGTATGTACAAAGCTCTCACGCACACTAGTAGCTGTATGTTACGCAAGGGGCCTACAACTACGCACTTGGTGGCACATGGTGCTGATACGCACCAATATCTAAAGAAGGAAAAGAAGAAAAAAGAACTACGCACTTGCCTCGCCTCGTGCGGTGACTGATAATTTTTCTGCTGGTAATCAGTGTTGAGAAATATGAGGATAAATACACATATTTCGTATCATATACCATACACTGAAAGAAAAAAAGAGTCCCGCCAACTCTCTTGCGGAGCACGGCCAACGACGACTGAGGAGTACGAGGGGGGGAGTTAGCGGAGCTCTGCTTGAGGAGTAAGCCCAACTCCCCAACCTCGTACTCCTCTAGTCGTCGACTAGAGGAGCAGGAGGGGGGGAGTTAGCGGAGCTCTGCGTTGAGGAGTAAGCCCAACTCCTCCCCTCGTACTCCTCTAGTGGCGTTGGCCGTGCTCCGCAAGAGAGTTGGCGGGACTCTTTTTTTCTTTCAGTGTAGTACATGCGAGCGCACGAACTAACGCCTACACACATATACTACACACATATAAATATATGGGCATATCCAAATAGAACTTAAGAATTGAGGAAATCGACAATATAAAAAAAAATTTCAGGGCACACTCACCGCAATTTTTTTCTAGACCCTTGGAACGTTTAACTATTGAAAAAAAAGTGTGCCATTGTAAGAAAATGTCGGTACAGTATTAGAAAAAATTGTTTTTTACAGAAATTTGCACGAAAAATGTCCTTACCGTCCGCGTTATGCGAAAATTCTATATCAGCCATGTATCTCAAGTTTTATCTCTCAATTTTGGCCAGAAAATGAATGTACCAGCATCCGCATGAATTCTGTACAGTATACGAGTAGACAGAACATGCTGAGATATTTTTATATGCGGTTACACTTTCAAATAAAATGAAAATTACGATTTCTCCCGATTGCTTTTTCGAAAATGTTTTCCGGTCAATCATGAAATGTAATGTCTTACTTTTCAATGGGTAGTTGTTTATTTCATGTATTAAAAGTAAAATAACCAGCTTCATGAAGATTTTGATGTCGCTGGTACAGTTTAAACTTAGGGAACGGTAAGGACTCCAGTGGCTGATTCACAAAATCGTAGCATAGCATTGTTCATGAATTCATTGGAATGCACTCAACTCATACAAATTTGAAACACAATTCTAAGAAAATAGTACTTTTCGATACTAGTGCGAAAGTGTTGATTCTCGGACGAGTGTGAAGTTTTTCGCCCGAGCGAAGCGAGGGTGATAATCACACGAGTCGAGAATCATCTTGCGCACGTGTATCGAACTTCATTTTTCAACACAGCACGCGTTAAGTTGAATTTTATGCACGCGAAGCGTGCGCAAAATTGAACTTTGCGCACGCCGTGTGGAAAAGAATAAAGAATAGTTGGAAAGTGTGTGTAATTTTTGATGTAGGGGGAGGTGGGGCAAAACCGGCAACCAACACACGATTTAGCCTTTTTTCTTTCGGTGGCCGGTTTTGCCCCACCCTCTAAAATTTTTATCACTTTTAGCGGAAACACTCGGTATGGCGTTTTGTTTTACTCGCCTTAATTCGAAAATACCATTAGGTCATTTTTTTTTTTGGTGGCCGGTTTTGCCCCCACTGCCGGCTCTGCCCCTCCTTCCCCTACCTATTGCAAAATTTTGAGTTTTATACTATCATTTCATATTTTAGATATTATGAAAAAAAAAAAAAAAAAGAAATTGGCGATTTTAAGATTTTGCTGAATTCGATGCTGGGTTCGGATGTATCATGAAAAAAGAATTATATATTTTTCAAACCATGAATTAGTATCACTTCTGTGATACTAATTTACGGCCTGACAGTATTAATTCGCTCTTTACAGTAAATATTCAGGAACAAAATCAAGCGATGGATGGTAAGGACACCGACGATTAACGAAAAACACTTATTTTTCGGATTTTCAAAGAGGTTAAAATACCCGCGCGCTTATGTAATTTCGTAGAAACCCGTATCTCATATCGTAGAACCCAAAAAAATTGAGAACTTAATCAATATATGTGCCAAGGAAGTTTTTTCCCTTTGGACGGTAGAGACACAATTTACAAACTTACCGAAATTTTGATAGTTTCTACGTATGCACCATTACACATAACGCATTGCAGTTCATTAACGATTGTTTTTAGTTACATGAGTGATCGTTGTAATCTACTGTGATCAAGGGCGATCTTAATCTTATCGCATTTTCGCCCAAGAGCGACATAAAAACTGCAGACGGTAAGGACACAAAGACCGCGGGACAATTTTTAACAATTTTTAGTGGTGATATAGTTTTGAGCACAGTCAATTTCCTGTTCCATATGTATAACTAAGACATGCCAAATTCCATATATTTTTTTGTTTCATTATAAACGAACGGCACAGGACTTTATTTTGTCATCAAACTTTGAAAAGCTGTGCCAGGGACAAGGACGGTAAGGACATTTCAGTGACTTTTGGTGAAATAACTTGTATAATTTCTTGATTCCGGTCCATCAGTTATATGCCTCTAGTTCAGGACATTGTAAAGGGTCTGTTGATATCAATAGTTTGTCATATTTCACGATTTTAGTCCCTCAATAGGCCAAGGGACACGCTTTTTTAAGTTCTATTTGGATATGCCCATATATATACAGTACCGTCCATAAGTTCGGGATCACTTTCCGAATTTTCGATCGAGACAAAAAGTTGAATATCTCGGTCAAAAAAAATTGTAGCATAATGGGTCGAGTGGCATTCAAAAGTGGAAAGAACCGGCTTCATTTTTCTTCCCTAGTCAATTTTCCGAAAAATTTTCCGCACTCGCTAGATAATGTCGAAAATGACCGTTTTTTTGCGATTTTCATACTTTCATAAATCCACGTGTAATTTTTTGGGAAATAGATATAGAAACTTTTTTCCAATAAGACTTCGAAAGAGGCCAGATTAAGCTACAAATCGGTTTTTTTTTTTTTTTCATTGCGATTTTTTTTCGCCAAGTTATTCAACTTTTTGTGCGGAAAATCGGTTTTCAGAAAATGCGTCGTAACTCGAGCACTATGGGGTTCTAGATAAAATGTCGTGATATGAAAAACGTGTATTTTTAAATTTTTCACTCGTTCAAATTTTTTTTTGAATTTTTCTTTTTCTTTTTTTTTTTTTTTTGATTTTTTATTTTTTATTTTTTTTTATTTTTTTCGAATTTTTTGTACATGAACAAATCCGAAATAAAATAAACAATGAATTTCTTCATGAATTTTGAAATTTTTTTCATTTTTTACTAAAATTGCTTTTACTTTTTTATATTACATGAATAAATCCAAAATAAAGTTAACAATAATTTTTGCCATTCTTTCGTTATTATATGATGAGGAAATTCATTGTTTATTTTATTTCGGATTTGTTCATGTACAAAAAATTCGAAAAAAATGAAAAAAAAAAAAAAAATCAAAAAAAAAAAAAAAAAATTCAAAAATTTTGAATGCCACCCGACCCATTATGCTACAATTTTTTTTGACCGAGATATTCAACTTTTTGTCTCGATCAAAAATTCGGAAAGTGATCCCGAACTTATGGACGGTACTGTATATAGGTTGTGTGTGAACGGCTACGCGTATGTATTGGGTATGCGGTGAGATAGCCGTGAAGCCTGGAGCACAGTAAACGCCGCAAGCCGTAAAACGGATCACCTACAAGCCGGTCGGTTACCTACACGCGTACGTGATTGGTCGGCGCTTGGTGTGTGTGACCGACCCGACCTGTAGGTGATCCGTTTTAAGCCCGGAGCACACGAAACGCAGTGTGCCGTAAGACGGATCACCTACAGGCCGTAAGCTCACTCACACATGCCTGTGATTGGACGGCGCATTGTGTGAGTGAGCGCACGGCCCGGTTACGGCCTGTAGGTGATCCGAACTGCGTTTATTGTGCTCCGGGCTTTACGGCGCATGGCGTTGACTGTGCTCCAGGCTTGAACAACAAGCGAGCTAAGGGTCAAGTCAGTCGTACTGCCGTCACGCTGTGAACTAAATGTAAAAGCAAATGTATATTTGGCACTGTCATATCCTCTAGATTTTCTAACGCCGATTCATTTGCAGGTAGAGTAGGTCACTAGCATTCCAAATAAATTATAAAAACTGAACGATTTTTCGAAAATTCGAAGGTGTAGATCCCCTTAAGGTTGTTAGCTTGTTATAGTCACAGTCAAAAGTTTATTTTAGTTGACGATAGTTCTAGAATGACTACAGTAATAAATAAGTCACAAAATCAAATATTACACACTATCAATTACATGCTATGATATGCAAACCGTATCAAAATGTTTTGATGGTTAAACAAATTCTTTCTAATATTTTTCAATAATTTTTGAAAACGGCCAAGTTGACAAACTTTTGTCAAGGTACAGTTCACATTTATTTTAGGCATAGGCACACGCGCATTGAATCTAAGTTACAGTACAACCTCTCAATAGTGCCACTCTCAATAGTGCCACTTCCCCTAATCCGTGCTCGGGCGCTTCCCCCACTACCATACTACACTCCCGGCGTACAATAGGGTACGAAGGTTAAACCTGTTTTTCACAAGCGGTTGTAGTCAGAGTGGGGGAACCGAGATTCTGAGAAATGTATTCCCCTCACAGCCCATGAGCGGCACTATTGAGAGGTTGTACTGTATAATAGATCGTGGCAACATTACGTGTATACAGGGTGTCCCAGAACTAAGTGTAATAAATGATAGGGGTAATAGAGGGGGTCGAGCTGAGTAAATTGACCCAGAGAACATGTGGTCTCCGAGTCCGCGTTCACGAGATACGACCGGTTAAAAAACCGCTTCTACAAGCTAACAACCTTAACCTGATATAATCAATATATCCTACGTTAGTACGTAATCAGACATAATATATATTGCAATTGTGCGCAATACTCCCATAATAGAGGGCTGACAAGGGGTACTAGTGATGAAATGCAAAATAAGTTTTCCGAAAAATGATTTTTTTCTTTGGAAATTTTTTTTTCCGACAGACGATTTTTTTTTTCATGAATTTTTTTGACAATGTTTTTTTTCATCATATGTCAATTCTAAAGAATCCCAAATGATGCCAATGATTTTTTTTCTTTTCAATAGCAGAGAGATTTCTTGTTGAAAGTTTCTTACTTGGTGGAAGATGTTAAGAAAATATAGTATGATTCCGACGAAAAAAATCATTTCTCGGAAAAATGGCTGAGGAACTTTCGATCCCCATTTCGACAAGGATTAAGGTGCCACAGTACCGGAAGTCAATTCTCAGATTTTCTATAGATATATGTCATACCGAGACGTCAAATACGAGGAATTTCGTCGACAAATTGAGCCTTATTTACGGGACGCAGATAGGTGAAATAAGTTTTCCTGAAACAAGTGTGTATTCCTACGGGGCGCTTACTCCCTGTGTTGAGTGATAGACGTTTTAATCTCCTGGATGCGGCGAAAATACGACAAGTCGGTAATGGCCGGATTCTGATGCCGCCATGTTGGATATGTATAAACGACCTGTCACTTTTATTTATTCGCAATACACATTACTGGGTAATCTACGCTGAAAATCACTAAGTAAGCGCCCTACAGATCAATTTAAGCTTTTATAAAAAAATAATACCCGTGGAATTCGTTTCCTCGTTTGGGCTCAATTTGTCGACGAAATTCCTCGTATTTCATGATTCTGACGTCACAAAATATATATAGGACACGCCAGTACTGTGGCACCTTAACCCCTCAAGAGATTCGTCACGAATTCTGAATCACCCTGTATATATACAGGGTGTGTTTTTCCTAGTATCGAATGAGGGAGCGGGGCTTATCAGCGCAAACGCTCCGCCCCTTTCTATTCATGCTTGTTGAAATCATCAGTTTTTACGGTGCGTGGAAATAAAAGTGGGGTTTCTCGATACATACGACGATGATAATTAGTACGAATAGAAAGGGGCGGAGCGTTTGCGCTGATAAGCCACTCCCTCATTCGATACCAGGCAAGACTCAGGCTGTATATAATATCTGTGGGGAATTCCACGCCAACTTGACCAATGAATTTCCCTCACCATTTTCGATTTGCTCAAAAAAAATGTCTACAATTGTTCAAGTACTAAAACGGTCTCCTGAATTTTTTCAGATTTTTCGATTGACCCGTTTTTTTTTTTTCAATTATTTTTCCCTCCATAGCCTACTTTGGATCCATTGCTGGCCAAGAACAACCAGGACTAAAAACTTTGGATCCAAAGGAGGGTCTAGGTAGGGTAAAGGCAGAAGACTGGATTCTGGGATATGTTTTTTTGAAACTCTACTACTTTCAACGTCAGGTCTTAGTTTATTATATCCATAAATCTGTAGTTTACACAAAAATACGTAATCCACACATATTGATAACGCATATCCAGTTTCCGGTTTGTGCGGGGTTCTTTAAGTGCAATGGAACCTCGTAGGCGTGCGCCCAACGCTAAAGCCTTGACAATACAAAGACCCCTATCAGGATCAGTTGTGGATTCCACAATAATAGATCTCTATATCACTGCTTGATCGGTTTACCGGATTTGTCAAATATGGAATATAAAGGTACACTATTACTTATTAGATAAAAAAATGTTCGAGGAGATCCATTAAAAGTTTTACGGTAATTTCAACATTGTTTTTAGTTCTTCGGACAGAAGTAGAATTTTCCACTTTAAGTGAATTTATGTTTTAACTAAAAAAAAAATGTCGAAATAAACATAAAAATTTTAGTGGACCTCCTGGACCATTTTTTTTTTTTTTTTTTTTTCTAACAAAATGTCATATTTTATTCGGATAAACAGATAACCGCGTAAACGAAAGATGCATGATATAATATTTAGTAATTAATCGTAATAATATGCAAGAACTTCAATCTAGTCAAATTTCAAATGCCAATACTCAAATGCCAAATTTTGATGACATTGAAATATTTCGAGTAATAACTTGATACTTTGATGGGCCTCGAACAAGTAGAAGAGTAGTGAGTCGAATGCCATATATGATAGTTTGGCGTAGTGGTTAGGGCGTGCGACTAGTAACCGAACGGACGTGAGTTCAAATCCCGGCGGGGACGAAAAATGCGGCGATCTTTTCAGTGCGAGTATAATGCGATTTTATCAATATAATGATGCGTAGGTTAGGTCATCTGACAATAATATCCGTCAAATATCGTATTTTTTTTTTTTTTTTTTTTTTTTTTTTTCTACTATTATCAATTAATAATAATTAATAATTTTCTGCCTAGGCGTTGGTTAATCATGAGTTTAACCAGCCTGGCTCTACGCGAGATTCGATTCAGGCCGAAAGGAGGGTCTGTAGGCTCTACGAGCGATTCAGTTCAGGCCGAAAGAGGGGTCCGTAGGGTCTGCGCGAGATCGATTTAGGCCGAAAGGAGGGTTGGGAGGGTCAGTGGCGGACTAAGAAGGGTTGGTACCCGGGGCGGACAATTCAAATCCCTTCCCCCCCCCCCCCCCCCCCCTCCCCCAAATTTTTATTTTAGGACTATTCTTACCGAGGGGCTGTTCACTTCAATTTTGGGTGTACAAGTGACTTCCGACTTTCATAGACTTCCATTGACTACCAATTACTACAAATGGCTACCAATGACTACCAATGACTACCAATGACTACCAATGACTACCAATGAATACCAATTAATACTAATGACTACCAGTGGCTACCAATGACTTCCAATGACTTCCAATGACTCCATAGTGATTTCCAGAAGACTACATGTGACTCCATAGTGACTTCCATTGACTTCCAAGGACTTTCATTGACTACCAATGACTACCAATGACTACCAATGACTACCAATGACTAGCAATGACTACCAGACTTCCAATGACTTCCAATGACTTTCAATGACTCCATAGTGACTTCCAGAAGACTACATGTGACTTAATAGTGACTTCCAAAGACTTGCAAGGACTTCCATTGACTACCAATGACTTCCAAAGACTACCAATGACTACCAATGACTTCCAAAGACTTCCATTGACTATATCAAAGACTACTAAAGACTTCCAAAGACTTCCGAGACCAGTGTACACAGACTTCCCAAGTGAATAGCCCCTCGATTCTTACACATTGAAAGTTTTTTTTTCACCAGTTTGATACTATGAGTTAGGAAATTTAAAAAAATTCGATCAATTGACAAAAAATTATGTCATTAATTTATAGTAAACGAATGTAAAACTTTATTTTCAGCCCCCTCAATGACACCCCTTAGCTACATGTCACCCGGGGCGGTCCGCCGCCCCCCCCCCCCCCCCCCCCCCCCTAGTCCGCCACTGAGGAGGGTCGACGTGAGCGTTTATACGAGGTTCAACTGGGTTGAAAGGTGGTTCTGTTACACCCTCCAAGACCTCCTTTGAATGAAAATGTTCAATTTCTGCCACTTTTGTAGGTTCAAGTGGAGTCTGACATTAAACGTACCGAACCTCCTTTGACTCCTCGATACTCCCAAGATTTGACAGACTCTCGACAAACTACGAGGTTTAAAGGAGGTTCAAAGCAGGCCTGAAATTTCGACTCGGGCGATCTTATAGAACTTGGCGAAAGCGTCTCTGCGCGTATCGTTCTTAGCTTTGTACTCGTTGTGTCTTGAAATCAGGGCCTCTGCCCCTAGCACGTCCCTCGCCACATCAGGCGCTGTGACTTCGGCTACCATTTCGTTTATCCACACACATCAAGTCTCTATGTTCGTCAAAATTTGCTTGTCACTGTTTGGCTTGAGACAATTTTCCATAACGTTGAGCAACCTCTTCCAAAAGATCCTTCCAAGACCCCTTGGCCACTTCGTGCTTCCCTGATATATGCTCACGAGCGTCGGGAAACATTTCTGCCAATGTAGAAGCCTCTGCCATCACCGATTCGACCTAAGATGAAAGATAAATTCTTGAGATTAGAGAAATATCTCCTTTAATAAAAATCATGTGTGTCAAATAGTGGAGGAGAGACACAAATGAGACTGAAGTTGTGATAAAATGTCCATGAAACCATAAGAGCCGCTTATATCATTCCAAATTCACGAAACTAAACAAAGAGAGAATGCTTCATTTTTCAAAACGTCTATGACTTATCGAAAATTCCCTCACATGCAGCGAGAGTGCGTGCCAATGCTGAAAGAAATTGGAAATCTTGCACCCATATACTTCAAAGCACGTATACGTGTATATTAGACCGGTTCAAGAAAATCGACTATTCTTTTTTTTTTCTATTTTCGCATTGAAATACTTTCGGGGGGGGGGGGGGGAGGGGGGGGAGGGGGGGGGTGAAAAAAGATGCCTGTTGAAAGCGGGGCTCTTAATATTAAGATTTAGAGGTCGCTCATCGCGGATTTCTATTTTCCAATTACATAGCATAGGATTTTTTTTTTTTTTTTTCTTCAGAATTTCGTAGCTCACAAACCAATGAACAAATCCAAATGACTCTTACATATTTTGATAGGGGATTGAACACTCTAAAAAATGTATCTATCATTGTGGAAAAAAAATCACAAAAAAAATAGTTAACTCAACTATGAATTGAAATTTGAGCTTGAATAACTTTGGAAGGAGTCAATTTATCAAAAAATAATAAGATAAGTTTTTTGTAGAGTGTTCAATTTCCTATGAAAATATGTTTGAGTCATTTGGATTTGTCCATTGGTTTGTGAGCTAAAAAATTATATAGAAAAAAAAAATTTCCTATGCTATTCAAATGGAAAATAGAAATCCGCGATGAGCTACCTCTAAATCTTAATATTAAGAGCTCCGCTTTCAATAGGCATCTTTTTTCAGCCCCCCGAAAGTATTTCAATGCGAAAATTGAAAAAAAAAGAATAGTCGATTTTTTTGAACCGGTCTAGTGTATATATCTTCTGGGTATCTAATTTCACAATAAGACATGATCATTTTCTTTCTTTTTACAGGAAGCTTTCTTGGAATTCGAGACAGAATGGTCAACGAATATAAACGTGGTCGACCTAAGCGTGAAAAATGTTAGAAGATCCATACCGAACGGCTCACCCTATTTCGCCGTCGATTTTGGTATATACGCAAGGTGGTTTCGCGAATGTTATCGAAGACGAGGAAATGTTACCGAAGAATTACGCACTTCTAGCAAACTCGATGCCTTGAGATATTTTGTAAGAAGCTTCCACGGCCAGAGTCTCTGCGTTTTCGACCAAAATCCTTTCTCTGGCATTACCAGTATAATATCATCTGTCGAATGACGCCACTATATTCAAATCACTCTGGAAATTTTACATAGTTACTAAAACTGTATTATTTGGCTACAATTTGAGGTGATAGCGATTCAGAAAACTTATATCATCTAGACTTTAGTTCGGTAGTGGCAGGGCAATGAATGGAGGAATTCAGGACTTGGAAAGAAGCCGAAATCAACTCGGAAAGTATTTCTTTAGTCTATGTACCAGCGAGGGGTCAGCTATTTATCATTTTCGGTGCACACAGGAATGCAATGTTCCAGGATTTCAAAAGATTCTAAGGGATTTCTAGTCTCTCCAAAGATATCAAGTGATTTAGAAGATTTCGAAGATTTCGAGTGATCTTAGAAGAGATTTCAAGTCATTTTCCATGATTCAAACCGATTTCAAATGAGCTCTAATGATTTTCAACAATTTCATAAATTTCAATAATTACAAAGGATTTTCAAGGGAATCCTGCTAATTTTAAGGATTTCAAAGGTTTCAAATGATTCCAGAAATTTTCTTTTTTACACATTTCTAACGATTTCAAGTGATTTCAGAGAAGATTCAAATAGACTCCAAAGGTTTCAAGGAATTTAGGTTTAGGTTTTAAATGAATTCAATTGATTTTTCTAGTGTTTGCAAAAAATTTCGAAGGATTTTGGAAGAATTTTGATAGATTTCTACCGATTCCTGCTGATTGCTAATGATTTGAGGTGGTTTCAGATAATTGAAAGGTTTTCTGAAGAGGTGTATACTAGGGTGGTCGTTAAAAAAAAAAAAAAATTATTTTGGATGGCCTTCAATCGGTTCTAAATGTGAAAAAAATAATTCACTAATTTTTTCAGATTTTTAATTTGACTCCCTATGGACGCTATTTTCACACGAACTTTTTTTAATTCGTAAAAATCCTAATTTGAGATGGATCTAATTTAAATCAGCGAGATTACATCGGATACGTCTTGTGATTGTATTCTACACACAAGTCGAGTGAAAAATTGGAATTATTATTTTTCATATTTTAATATATTGATTAATTTATTTATTTTTTATTTTTAATTTTTTTTTTTTTAATTCTCGCGTAAAAAAATTAAAACTCAAATGATATTGCTAGGGTGTGTTTCAAAACTTACTACGTAGTAAGAGTACGAGTCTAGCAAGAGCTTGAGGAGAGCTTGGTTAGAGTAATAAGTTATTATCTGGTTTTTGAACGACAGCTTTGGTCAACTACCCAGATAACAATCGTGCGACGCACGGAACCATCACAACGTGCGGCTCACGTCGTGCGGGCGAGAACGCACCATTCTTGCTAGCACGAAGTGTCGCCAACACATGTGCGAGCGTAATGAGTCGCATCTAGACATCACGCGTGCGAAGACATACAATCACGTGTGTCGCTGTTGTGCACGGCACCGCGTGCGGGCACAATGATGTCAGTGTGCAATCATTCGATATTTCGATATGAAATGATCAATGTCATTTTCATCATAAAACAGTTCGTAAGATATACTCGATGTTTCAGAATTCGTGATAAATACTTTCCAAGATCAAACCTAATTGTCAAGATTGGGAGCAAAATTTGTTGAACCTTTCGTGCGAAATTATGTTTTTTATTCACTTTTTCTGGTATTTTTTTTTTTTTTTTTTTTTTTTCATTTGTCACTCCCACAAAATGCTGAGTGACGCTACTTCATTTTTTTTTTTTTTTTTTTAATACTCGAAACATTCGAAAAAAGTCAATTTGGGAAATAACGGACACCCTAATATGCAAGAACTTCAATCCCGTCCTGCAAATGCAAAATTTTGATGATTCGGAAATATTTCGAGTAATAACTTGACACTTTGATGGGCTCTGAACAAGTAGGAGAGTGTTGGATTTTATTTCATATGGTAGTTTGGCGTAGTGGTTAGGGCGTGCGACTGGTAATCGAGCGGACGTGTGTTCAAATCGCAGCGAGGACGAAAAATGCGGCGGTTTTTTCAGTGGATGTAAAATGAATTTTCGTCGATACGATGCGTAGGTACACGGAAAACCAAACGTCGGTGTGAGCGCCATCTCAGATTGGTCTGAGACCAATCTGTAAGAAAAAATATTTTCAGACGAGTGCTAGGCCTATGCAGATAGTATAGAGAACAATCTGCATTGGACAGAGGGCCATCCGAGATTGGTCTCACACCAATCTTACATTTATTAGTTCAACATAGTTGCAGAGCCGATGCGCATGTGCGTAGAACCCAGTTTACATAGACTTACGTCCCATTTTGCATTTGAACACAACCGATGTGCAGATAATACACTGATAGAAGGATTTCTTAAATAGTAATAAATACATTTATTTGGAAGCCATTTTTTGATTTTTTAAATATGAATAAGTACATTTATTTACATTTAACAAATATTTCTTTGTGAGAAATATATATTTTTAACAGTTAACAAATATTTATTAATAGTTAACAAATATTTATTAAATCCAAGTTTCGTGTAGACCGCCGCGCATAAATACACGCCATAACCTCAGACACCAGTAAGAGGTTAAAATAGACGTACACCTCGAAACTGGTGTTATTCCATGATGTAATCATAATAGGTACAATTGAGCAAATTGTTTCTTTTGTTTTTTTTTTTTTTTTATGATCAGAGTAATATTGAGTCTACAGATAATATGAAAGTATAAATATAATATTCGAGGTTATGAAAACTGTCAATCGTAGAATTTCTGCGCATTTCTAAGGCGCATTCCCTATCTGTCTTCCAGACTTCTGAATAAATATTTTTTAACTATTAATAAATGTTTGTTGACTATTACCAAATATTTATTAACAGTTAACAAATCCTATTTAAGAAATGATTTATTAACTGTTAATAAATACTTTTTAACTGTTAACAAATATTTATTAAGTATATGAGTTAATAAATCATTTATTAAATATGAATAAATCTTATTAAATGTTAACAAATCCTTCTATCAGTGTACGTATTCCTACATTACCATTTGGTCAGTAATGTAGGAATACGTATTATCTGCACATCGGTTGTGTTCAAATGCAAAATGGGACGTAAGTCTATGTAAACTGGGTTCTACGCACATGCGCATCGGCTCTGCAACGATGTTGAACTAATAAATGTAAGATTGGTGTGAGACCAATCTCGGATGGCCCTCTGTCCAATGCAGATTGTTCTCTATACTATCTGCATAGGCCTAGCACTCGTCTGAAAATATTTTTTCTTACAGATTGTTCTCAGACCAATCTGAGATGGCGCTCACACCGACGTTTGGTTTTCCGTGTAGGGTCAACTGACGATAAAATATGTCAGATTCCGTGTTTTTTTTTTTTTTTTCTACCATTATTATATGATATGATAATTGACAAAAAAAATCCAACCCGTAATGCTACTACACAATATACACTCGCATTATGGTCGCACGCGTGCGGCCTCACGACGTGCGAGCGATATGTACATCAATTGAGGACACATATGTCTGATTCCCTGAGGGCACGCCGTGCGGATGAACTCGCACGCGTGCGCGCACTATGCGCGCACCCTGTGGGCATTTTGTTATCTGGGTACATGCTGTTAAAGCGATAAATCATTAATGGATTAATGAATTAATTAATTAACGACAGCTTTGAGATGTAAAAGACTCTTTAACTTGAAGTTGTGATCTGAGCATGCTACAAATCGTTCCGAAATTCAGAGTTACTATTTAGTAATAACGTAGATGTCGTTCCAAAATCTATAAAGTGCACTACGAGTGTACTCTGGAGTATAGTTTTCTACCCATCTCAGCGAGGGAGGTACGCGTTACCCCCAGTTACCCCCCTTTCAGTCTGTATAAAGTTGCGCAAATCCCATTGCGCAAGACAATATAACATTCGCATTGTTGAGTTGGGTGCACAAATTGTACTCTAGAGTATGCTTGAATATGCCATTTTCAGTATCATTAGTATGACTGAACAGCGACTCTGAGTTTTGGAACGTCTCTGAGTATACTCGGATCACTAGAGTAAGGTTTCGGAACGTAGCCCTAAAATTGATATTGTTTAATTCAAATATAGGCTTCTTAGCGCCAAGCTTGAATATAGTCAGTGACTGTCTATTTGAGCAATATCATTTGAGTTTTAATTTTTTTACGCGAGAATTAAAAAAAAAAAAAAATTAATCAATATATTAAACTATGTAAAATAATAATTTCAATTTTTTTACTCGAGCTGTGTGTAATATACAATCACAAGACGTATCCGATGTAATCTCACTGATTTAAATTAGACCCATCTCAAATTAGGATTTTTACGAATTAAAAAAAGTTCTTGTGAAAATAGCGTCCATAGGGAGTCAAATTAAAAATCGGAAAGAATTGGAGAATTATTTTTTTCACATTTAGAACTGATTGAAGGCCATCCAAAATAAATTTTTTTTTAACGACCACCCTAGTGTATACATTAGACTGATTTGAGGTGACGACGATTTTCTCGTTCACTCTCGGCGTGCCCCAAAAACTTGTGAATATAGTCAGACTAGATGTATGGTGAAATTTGGGGCCTCTAGAACGATGTTAAGGGGTGTCTCAACGGTCTTTTCAAACTCCCATCTAAATAACACAGGAAAATTTTTTTCCAATCGGTTGCATTGTACCTCCTTGTATGGTACATCACTCACAGGGTGATCGCCCG
This sequence comes from Tenthredo mesomela, assembly GCA_943736025.1. NCBI lineage: Eukaryota > Metazoa > Arthropoda > Insecta > Hymenoptera > Tenthredinidae > Tenthredo > Tenthredo mesomela. The sequence continues at coordinate 12,643,217 of OX031021.1, read as the reverse complement.
CAATCTTAGTTCATTAAGGTTGGATCGAAGTGAGAAAAATCGGAATTTCACCCCCTGGTCATATAGGGTGAAACGGCGGAGGAAATAAAATCAGAAAATTATTTTTTCGATGCAAAAATTCCAAAAAATTCTAAAAAAATTCTGAAAAATTGGAATTAACGCAATAGTAGGTACCCCTGAAAACTTCTATTCATGAGACAGCCCCTGAAGATGAGATTTTATGATTTTTAAAAGCGATAAAGGATTATTAGTGATATTTTCGTTCACAAAAAAATCATGAAATCTAATTTTTTGGGGGTTGTCTCATGAATAGAAGTTTTCAGGAGTACGATTACGTTCATTCCAATTTTTTAGAATTTTTTTAGAATTTTTTCAGAATTTTTTGGAATTTTTGCATCGAAAAAATAATTTTCTGATTTTATTTCCTCCGCTGTTTCACCCCATATAACCAGGGGGTGAAATTCCGATTTTTCTCACTTCGATCCAACCTTAATGAACTCAGATGCGGGCGATTCACCCTGTGGGTGATGTACCATACGAGGAGGTACGATGCAACCGATTGGGAAAATATTTACCTATGTTATTCAGATGGGAATTCGAGAAGACCGAGAGGCCCCAAATTTCACCATACATCTAGTCTGACTATATTCTCAAGTTTTTGGGGCACGCCGAGAGTGAACGAAAAAATCGTCGTTACCTCAAATCAGTCTAGTTTACATATTACAAGATTTCAAGAGTTGTTGAGTTGTATTTAAGAGTTTTTAAGAGTCGATTTCAAGAGTTGACCCAGCAGCACAGTGGGGAATTTTCACGAAAACGTGGCCATAATCCAGGGGATCATGGGAATTTTTCGAAATTTGATATACTGATGTTTTTGGGGTCGCTGATTACGAATCTGGTATCGAAATTTGGAAAAAAAAAATGGCGGCTCCAATATGGCCGATGGAGACAGGAATTTCGTAAAAAACACGATTGATTATGCACTTTACCGATGTTTTTGGGGTCGCTGATTACGAATCTGATATTCAAATTTGGAAAAACAAAATGGCGGACTTAATATGGCCGACTTGGACATGAATTTCATAGAAAACACGATTGATTATACACTTTACTGATGTTTTCGGGGTTGCTGATTACGAATCCGATATTCAAATTCGGAAAAATAAAACGGCGTACCTCAAATATATGTGCTATACTAAATTAGACAATAGATTCGGAAATTTCGGGGAAAATAATTATTCTCTTGCAATATAGTAAACAAAGTCTTTATTTCCAGAAATTAAAAGTCATAAGTCAATCCGAAGCCGGATAGAGATCTTCATGTGCGATAGTTGGGCTCGCTAATAGTGGAATAATGGTTTCTGACGAAATTTGCTCCCTTTTTTATTGAAAGGATTTCCCTTCGCTCGAAGGTGATAGGAGAAGTTGCAGAACCTAGATAGAAAGAATAGTATTTCGTATTAATTATAAATGGCATTGTAATCCGAATGAGGATAAGAGATACGCCTTTGTGCATTTAGTAACATTTCATTAGAATGCGGATTTGGCGTTTCGAATACAATAACAAATTTCGAATAAATCCCTTCGCCTCTTGGAAACAAATTGTACGTATGATAAATCAGGTATCAGAATTTTCATTAACAATATATTAATATTTCGAATCCATTGTTAGAGTAAACCAGTCGACCGAGTCCACTTGGGGTGAGAAAGTTCCAAGTAAGCGAGCTACCTGCCCAGCTCGGCTGACTAGGCAGCTGAACTGGCATGGAACGCGGCGCGCCGACCGAGCGCCGCCGCGCCGGGGCCTTCTCGGAACGCGCATACGTTCACTAAAAATGCTCTGGATCAGCCCGCGCAGGTTTGCGCAGTCTGATCCACACTTCATTCGAAAGCTGATATTCTAAGCTAAAATTAAAAAAAAAAAACGAAGGCGGGATGTTGTGGGACTCTCAACTAAAAGTCTACGCAAAGTCAATATTTATTTCCGAACGAAGGCACTTTTCGGGATTATCGTTAGACTACGTAAACATGGACAATAAAGACTATTTTTTAATTGTAAGATGAGCAAAATTTTCTACATACCTTGAGGAAGATCGTCCATTTTGTCGAAATTGATTATCACTTTACACTGTTAAGTTATGAGTGTTCAAAGTTAGAGCGGATATGAAAGCGAAATTCAGGTACGTGACTGTCACGGACGAGGGTTAACTTTGAACTGAAATATCTAAGAGACTATAAGGGTTAAAGGGTCGGGCTAGCCGGGAGGTTACGCAGAAATTAGTTCTTAACCAATCCCCCCGGTCGTTATACCTGCATAGGAAAGTTCGTTTTTTGACTTTTGGCCACGTTTTCGTGAAAATTCCCCACTGTGAGCAGGTATCAGGAAAGGAACTATCTAGAAGAAAAACCAGACTGGTTTGGGTTAAAAAGAGGAGCCCCACCCCATTCCAATTCCTAACAAGTGATACAACGGTTGCATACAAGAATCTATGACCTTACATCTTCGTTGAGAGGTATGACTCTATGAGTGCCTTCAATTTCCACCATAACAGCAGCGTGCTTCATGGCCGGGCAGACCAAAAACTTGTTAGCATTTCTCGGATGGAATTGGACCTTCAATATGGGTGATGGAAACCTATATTTCTGGTCGCATTCTCCGGATAGAACATCCCAAATACAAACATCGTTTCGTGACCAGCTGTAAATCAACGTGTACATGAGAGTGATCGTGGCAATGAGTGCATGAAATAACTGAAATGAATTGGAATATGTTTCGTGCCTTATAGAGCAGACTGGATGTATATATGGGCGCTGATTATCTATTGGCTGTACGGCGTGTTAGAAAATCCCATATTACTATTCTGCCGTCGTTAACATCCGATGGCTAGTAGTGTTCCTCTTTTATTCAAGGCGCAAGTTACCGCGAAAGATATACAGTCTAGTGTTCCGTCGAATTCCTGAGAAATTATAACGAATTTTCGAATATTTAGATCTTATTTTTGTTTTGGAACGCGAAAATTTTAGGTTAGGTTGCGGATAAATGTTCTGTTAACAGTCTACAGGGTGTCCCAGAACTAAGTGCAATAAATGTTAGGGGTAATAGAGGGGGTCGAGCTGAGTAAATTGACCTAAAGAACATGTGGTTTCCGAGTCAGTCTTCGCGAGATACGACCGATTAAAAAATCGCGTTGGGCGCCGGCATGTAGGCAACCGCGGACACAGCAAGCAGCGGTTCGCAGTCCTTTTGATAAGCGCGATCTTTCTGATACGAGTCATAACACTTTTGAATTCGAAAATTTCAAACAGAAACACTTTCGACATTGATTTTCCGCCCAACACAACAACATTACTCTTTTCCATAATGAAATTTCATATCAAAAGTATTTTCTTTAGAAATCTTTAGAAAGATCGCGCTTATCAAAAAGACTGCTAACCGCTGTCTGCTGTGTCCGCGGTTGCCTACATGCCGGCGCCCAATGCGTTTTTTCAACCGGTCGTATCTCGCGAACGCAGACTCGGATGCCACATGTTCTTTGGTTCAATTTACTCAGCTTGGCCCCCTCTAGTGCCCCTATCATTTATTGCACTTAGTTCTGGGACACCCTGTATTAATGACCTCTGGATAATTCTGTTCGAATGATTCCGGAACATTTGAGAATTAATGAGGATATTTGGATTCGTTTAATTCCAGTTATGCTCTTGCCTAGTAGCTCTAAATTCACAGTTTTTAGTTCTAAGGTCGTTGAATATCAATAAACACGCATGCGAGGTTGAGTTACGACAGAACGAAGAAGCTGTCGTCTGTCAGATACATGCATGCCGGATTTCCCGCGTATTTTCGACGCTTTTATAGGCTGTTGATTGTTGTCACGTGTTTCATTCAACAACGAAATAGATCACGTTTTATAAGCTTGGTCATTATTCGTTTATTCAGACGATTCCGATGGATTGTAAGAACAATAAACCATATACTATAGGGGCAGAAAAATCGATGTATTCGCTTATAACAAACGGAGAATTGGTTGTTTATCAAATTGTGTACAACAATGAGCATCAAAACGTTGACTGAGTATTCTTATTCCGTGAGCCGACCAAGTGGGCTTGAAGTGGGCTTGGGGATTGAAGAGTGCCCGAAGTTACCGACCGAACTACCATTGCAGTATATCATTCTATATATTCGTACACTATAGATATACTGCAATGCTATTTCAGTCGGTAACTTCGGGCACTCTTCAATCCCCAAGCCCACTTCGAGCCCACTTTGCCGGCTCACAAAGTTCCATAAGGGGAACCGTCTTTAGAATATTCAGCCAACGATCAAAATAAACGTTAAACGTAGTACTACAACAGCCGAATACGAAGCTAGAGTTCAAATGCTACTTTGAAACTGTATTTTCAGGATACATATTTACAGTTCCGCAGACGTTGAAATAATTTTTGTACGTATAGACTAGCAGCTCAATCATCTTCTCAATAGCTCTTATCGTTCCATAAAAAATTTCACTGTTCGCCTACTGTAATTTGTGATTTTTTGAAAAAAAGAACAGCGACGGATCCACGTGTTAATATAACTCTGGGGTATGGAGTCTAGATGTTAGGAGAACGAGCTCTGTACTACGAAGGTGGTTCCAGTTCTGTCGCTTTGTATACATTGTGACGTGGTATTTTATAATCCCTCGCCACAAGGCGATTCTATCGAGAATATGATGATGCGTGACGTAGACAGGGTCTCCAGGAAAAGGAAAAATTAGGGAAAATTAATTAGGATTAACTAACACTCTTTTATTTTTGTAAAATATGTAATCTCGAGCTCGATACTCCACGAGACGACTGTTATCATGGGAACTATCGATGGAACGATGACTAACGAACGTACAGAAGCTTCCACTATCGTCAAGGACGAGTCTGTCGGCGTGCAAACCATGGATGGTCCAGAAAAACCCCAAGGTCAGCGCCTCCTCTCAAGTGGAGAATCTACCACCTCAAACTATCGGATTGACGGCGTACAGGGATGTGCGAGAAGCACGACGAAATCCTCCCGTCATCCGGAGTAGCTACCGCCTACAAGAAAGTGCACTGTCGATGCAAGGGTGGCGTACAGGGTCATGTGCAGGTGCATCCTCACAGCCTCCCACCTAAAGGCCATCAGTCAGCGCAGTTATTATCGACAACTATCTCCGAAGCTGGTATCGCGACCGTGGTTGGTCATGAAAACCTCCGGATCGGCTCCGACCTAACGAATTCCTTTGTGAGTTAAGCATGCTGCAGTTTGCTAACCACGAAGCTACCACCAACCTTCTTGTGGATCGACGAATCGAGTCAGGACCTAGAAGAAATACCGGGTAGTCGGGTGAGCGAGACCTCAAGTAAGTCCAGCACCTGGGATTCAACAGGACGGCAGTAATAGGAGGGGTATTAGCTGCGGCAGGGGTAGGATAGATTTCTCCAACGCTACGTTCGTCAAACTTGTCGTTACACGGACCAATTAAAGTATCGATATGACACGTGATCTCACTAATCTGAGGGATGAGTTGACGGTAGAAAATATGGCCTATATACACGGAAAAAAATGTTCAGGGGATTCAGGCATAATTATGCTGGATGTAACTATATTTCATGGTTGAAATAGCAACTAGCATACCGTATTATTACTCCAACTATACGAATCTGGTTGGTTGAGAATGCCTATCGTAAGCATTTTCCTTAGTACGTTCAAGTCACATGTTTAGTCAAGTCTGATTGATCCTGATGTGTACGAAGAAAATGCAGTATGGTTGATACTACCATACTGTATGAGCTGCCGTTTGCCACCATTCTCGATGGATCTCAACAATAGTAATATTTTTTTTTTTTTCTTTCATGTTTTTTTTTTTTGTTTTATGTCTCGTTCTGGCGTCTGCTGCTCTGCGGGGAGGGGAGTCGGGAGTAGGGGTGGCATGTACCCTGGGGTATAGGTATTACCAGTAGAAAGATCAACGGTTGGTCGTTAAACAGAGCTGTTTATTCAGGTAGAACCGTACATTTGTATTGTGCCTTGTCGGGTGGCGACGAAGATGGAGTTCGACCGATCGAGATCGATGGACGAAGTGCGGTGTCTAGTGGCCGGATGCCGGGGTCTATATTCAGCGCTGGTAGCAATGTTATCGCGAGAGCCGAGATTGACTTGGCGCCGCGCTGTGGCGTCACGCGTAAGTCCGGCCGGCAGCCTGCCACGGAGCGCGGGTCGCTAAACGCCTGCAGCGCCACAACTTATTTGTTCGCAGAGATTTTTGCGCGGACTATACCAGTCATATCGTATAGCCAGATTGAGCATACCGTAAGATTGCAACTGATTGCAACTGATTGCTTCCACAACCAAACGTATGGCTAACGCTGTTATATTCCATATTCGTATTAAGAGAAAATGTTGATGGCTTTAGTAACGTTCAGATTTCAAAATTAGCGAAACAAAACTTGATCAAATCAGAGCTACTTACGCTAATGTAACGACGCATACGTTAGCTTATACCTCATATCGTATGATTAGAGTAACGATATTGGCTTAGCAATATTTGTATAGTCAAGGTTATAATGTCATTTTGTTCACGCAGCAAATGACTTTGTTATGCCATAAATAAAATCGGCTTGCATTACCACTAAATTGCCAATCAGAATCATATAGTTGAGAGCTTCATACGATTTCTTTCCGTGTAAAGCAGGTACAACCGCAAGTCTGCCTATTCTTCGCTCCGTTCTACGTCACTCATCTATCGTACTGTCTCGACTATCGAACCCAGATCACTATCGTATATCTAGTCTATCGAATTGGGAATCAACTATCTTTCTCGAGTATTATTATATTATTGTGGAATATCGTAAAGTTTATATAAAATAGTGTATTGTGTATCTGGTTGAACAACTTAAGGTTATCGAACAACCTCGAGTCTGGCTGAGTTACGTAGATCTTTTAGTGCTTTTGGCTATAATTTATTGCTTATTATCCATTGATAATTGCCTATCGCTTCTCGTATGGCTTATGTTGCTGATTTAGTATGTTATAATATTGTGCATGAAATACTGTAGAAAATTACCTTTCCTGGAGTACCCTGAGCGAAGATAGCCGCGTAGGCTTAGCGTTATTGCGCGTTATTGTATAGTTTATTATAGTTTAGTTCGTTATCGTTAATTTTGTTATAATTAAGTCTGTTAATATTGAGTCACTTATCAAGTAAAGTACCGTTCTATCATATAATTTATTCTCGTCTGTAAAATCAAGTACGGTTCAGTAAAATTAATATCTTTTGGATGATTTAGTATCGTAACTATCGATCTAGTATCGTCAGAATTCAGTTAAAGATCCAATCATATTCCGAATTAATCTGTTATCGTTGAACTTGTGATTCGCGTCTTTCGAATGACCGTGTGGTCTCTATTTAGCAGTACCCTGGTTAAAATGCCGTATAGGATTTTATAGGAACGTATAGAATTTCGTATAGGATTCAGTATTTATGTCCGACAACAGTTCATGGGGTTCTATCCGCATCCTATCGCATCGACAAAATGTACTCGGGCCGCTGGAGGACCTATCCGGATTATGTTCGGGACCGAAAACCCAAGCTCGGTGATGTATACGATTCTATACGGTCAGCGTTCGTCATCAAAATCGCGTCTGAAATATTTTACAGTACGTCACGGGGCTTTACCCGTCCCTATCTGGCTTCGATCGCGCATTTTCTAACATCAGAGTCCCACGCGGCGCTCTGTCCGTCTCTATCAGGAATATATTCTGGACCGAAAACCCAAGCTCAGTGATGTATTCGGCTCTATCCGGTCAGCGTTCGTCATTAAAATCGCGTCTGAAATATTTTACAGTACGTCACGGGGCTTTACCCGTCCCTATCTGGCTTCGATCGCGCATTTTCTAACATCAGAGTCCCACGCGGCGCTCTGTCCGTCTCTATCAGGAATATATTCTGGACCGAAAACCCAAGCTCAGTGATGTATTCGGCTCTATCCGGTCAGCGTTCGTCATTAAAATCGCGTCTGAAATATTTTACAGTACGTCACGGGGCTTTACCCGTCCCTATCTGGCTTCGATCGCGCATTTTCTAACATCAGAGTCCCACGCGGCGCTCTGTCCGTCTCTATCCGGATTATGTTCGGGACCGAAAACTCAAGCTCGGTGATGTATACGATTCTATACGGTCAGCGTTCGTCATCAAAATCGCGTCTGAAATATTTTACCCTGGTTAAAATGCCGTATAGGATTTTATAGGAACGTATAGAATTTCGTATAGAATTCAGTATTTATGTCCGACACCAGTTCATACGGTTCTATCCGCATCCTATCGCATCGACAAAATGTACTCGGGCCGCTGGAGGACCTATCCGGATTATGTTCGGGCCCAAAAACCTAAGCTCGGTGGTGTAAACGATTCTATACGGTCAGCGTTCGTCATCAAAATCGCGTCTCAAATATTTTAAAGTCCGTCGCGGGGCTACACCCGTCCCTATCTGATTCCGATCGCGCATTTTATAATATCAGAGTGCCACGCGGCGCTCAGTCCGTCCCTATCAGGAATATATTCGGGACCGAAAACTTGAGCTCAGTGATGTATACGATTCTATACGGTCAGCGTTCGTCATCAAAATCGCGTATCAAATATTTTGAAGTCCGTCGCGGGGCTACACCCGTCCTTATCTGGTTCCGATCGCGCATTTTATATAATATCAGAGTCCCACGCGGCGCTCAGTCCGTCCCTATCAGGAATATATTCGGGACCGAAAACTTGAGCTCAGTGATGTATACGATTCTATACGGTCAGCGTTCGTCATCAAAATCGTGTCTGAAATATTTTAAAGTACGTCGCGGGGCTCCGCCCGTTCCTATCCGGTTTCGATCTTGCACTCGATGAGATCAACATAAACATTCAAAGTCCGATGCAGGGCTCTATCTGTCCCCGTCGGGCTTCAATGCTGCGCATTGCAAGGTGATAGAAATATTTGCTGTTCGTGTCATTATTTCTAAGTCCTAATCGGGGGCTCTGTCCGTACCTATCCGGTTTCTATGTAATTTACATTACTTCAATATTTTCTCGTAAGGCGGCGACCACCGCTTTCGATATTCTCGCGAGTGCCACTTATAGGAGTTGGTGAGTATATACCGCGAGGACCAGGTGAAAGAGAATGGTCCATTCGCCCAGGCAGCTGATATTTCGTATTTTTAGGGGGATAGCCACTCGTTGCACTGAAAATTCCTAGGGTGATTTTGGCGCGCGGTCGATGCAACTCGGCAGCCATTGTTGATACAAGCCGGCTGACTGTCAATACATCGCGGAAGGTAGACAAGTGTGGTTATGTCCGTTTATTTGAAGGAAATGATAAATAAAGTGAATGAAACCTACGTGAATAAGCTATGGATATTTATTGATGCCTCAACCCCAGGATACAATCAATAATTTTGTTCGAATTGGTTGTTCTCGATGAACTCTTCGATTCTCATTAATTTCCAGTTATAGCTTAGGTTAAGTCGTTGATTGCATTAAGATATCATTTAAAACTAATTGATCGATTTTTGATAAATATTCCTAGCTTATTCACGTAGGTTTCATTCACTTTATTCATCATTTCCTTCAAATAAACGAACATAACCACACTTGTCTACCTTCCGCGATGTATTGACAGTCAGCCGGCTTGTATCAACAATGGCTGCCGAGATGCATCGACCGCGCGCCAAAATCATCCTAGGGATTTTTTCAGCGCAACGAGTGGCTATCCCCCTAAAAATACGAAATATTATCTGCCTGGGCGTATGGACCATTCTCTTTCACCTGGTCCTCGCGGTATAGAGGCTGAAAATGTCATCTAATATAAGCGTCGCCTAATTCCTGTATTGGTTATGTGCTATCAGTATGTATGATGTCAATATATGGGCTCCCCCTAAAGCGCTGATTGTTTGAAAAAAAGAAAAGTTAAAAAAAAAAAAAAAAAAAAAAAAAAGACTGCGATGCCATGCTATGTTAATTGATGTAATTTTTGTACGTTCCGGATAGGACCTTAATCCGAGCATACTTTTATGTGCGCATACACAGAGAAAAGAGTTTATTTATAGTTAAAGAACGTATATTTGTATATAAGCAAATAAATATTTATTCATAGTTGAAGGGCCGGATCGAATAACGACTTCCACGCTCGTGCCAGTCGGACAAGCCCCTGAATGTATGCAATCGCCGCTGAGCGCGGAGCAAACTTTTAGGATTAAAAAGACATTAACAAATCTTACACTTATACGAAACTGTCAGCGAGAAAGTTGTTCATAATGGTTCAAAGTATATGTTTGGTAAGTTACAATAATTTTCATACTATATCTTCGGAAATATGAGAAGTTATAGTGCCGGCTTCGTTTGTGCCGACTATGGACCAGTCACTTTATGCAATTTTAGGGTTTCAAATTACACTAATTGTGGAAGGCTTGAAAAAAATACTCTAATGTAGCGATAGATGAGAATAATATACCCTACCGTTTGTGACATCTAATTTTCACTCGTTTTTGAATAAAAAAATTAAAAATCCGAAAAAATCTCGAACCAAACACGTTTCTGTACCTTTCGCGTCGAACGCTACTTAAACGAAGGCAGATAGACCATAACTTGACTGGACCTTTTTTGTAGAGCGTTAAATTCTATACAAAAAAGTCCGTGACGGCATATATCTATAGTTGATATCCGATGCGTTTGAGGCGATGCAAAACGTACCTGTGAAACGACGCTTTTCCGTTGACTGACAGCAACATGGCAGCCGTTGCCATGGCCATGGCCTGTAACTTCTCATATTTGCGAAAATATAGTATGAAAATTATTGTAACTTACCAAACATATACTTCGAACCATTATGAACAACTTTCTCGCTGACAGTTTTGTACAAGTATAAGATTTGTTGATGTTTTTTTAATCCTAAAAGTATGCTTATCGCTCAGCGCCGATTGCATACTTTCAGGAGCTTGTCCGACTGGCAGGAGCGTGGAAGTCGTTATTCGATCCGGCCCTTCAGTTAACGAATATCAGTTGATCCGAATGAGTCATTGTTTGACTCAACCGATATTTGTTAACTATGAATAAATATTTATTTACTTATATACAAATATATGTTCTTTAACTATAAATAAATTAAAGAAACTCTTTTCTCTGTGTACATTACGGATTCAACCGAATACGCTCCGCATAGAACCGCATACGCAGGGGGCATCCTACACTCCGTATAAAACCGTATAAGAGGCGCACCGATATTTTTAAAAATCGCGGTTCCGTCACGTATAGATCCGGATAGGAACATCGATGGGGCGTCCGAATAGAATGGTATAGAACCGTAAGGAATCGGGATTCAAAATACGACACTTTGCTGGTTCGGGCCGTATAGAATTTAAACTCTGGATTCTTATCCGGCATTTTGACCAGGGTTAAAAATCGCGGTTCGGGCACGCATAGATCCGGATAGGGACATCGATGGGGCGTCCGAATAGAATGGCATAAAACCGTAAGGAATCGGCATTCAAAATACGACACTTTGCCGTATCGGGCCGTATAGAATTTGGACTCCGGATTCTTATCCGGCATTTTATGCAGGGTAGATCTCGAATTATCGTAAATCGGATAGCTAAGCGTAGCTAATTAATTAATAGGGAATCTGTAGAGTTTGTTACTGATTTTCATAACTTAATATCTCAAGCTTAATACGTTGATTTAAGGTGCTTTCCTAGGCAATTCCACCAGTCCTGAAAACATCGTGAAAAAATGTGATATTAAACGGAATATCTCTGCCTGGGCACCGAAATCAATGAAACAAAATACGTCGCGCAATTCTATGTGCGACTCCGAACATGTACAGCCCAAAAAATGTTCGTTTTGCGCGAAAATAGAGAAGATATCCATGAAAAACGTTTCTAAAACCGTTTTTCATGGATATCTTCTCTATTTTCGCGCAAAACGAACATTTTTTGGGCTGTACATGTTCGGAGTCGCACATAGAATTGCGCGACGTATTTTGTTTCATTGATTTCGGTGCCCAGGCAGGGATATTCCGTTTAATATCACATTTTTTCACGATGTTTTCAGGACTGGTGGAATTGCCTAGGAAAGCACCTTAAGGATGGGTTATGAATAACTTTGCATTTGGGTACGATGTATCGCTCTGTGATACCAAGTCTGGAGTCTAAATAATTAATTTTATATCGAGTCAACTCTGATACATCCTCGAGTCAATCGTATCGTAATTAAGTAAATTCTATCGTAAATAAATAGTTTATCGTAACAAACTGTCGTATAAAACTTATAATTCTGTACTGATCTCGTTGAATTATCTAAATTAATTAATAAATAATTGATTGATGTGCTCTCAAATATTCTCAATGAAATAATATTGTTTTTATGGTGTACCCTGCCCCTCTATCTAAGGCTTTGTTATCTGAGCAAGTCGAGTTATCGCTCGTCGCATTTCCGTAAATTTTTGGCTTTATTTAATTTGTCTTATGGTATCGTATCGAAATGACGCAGGAGCGTCTGGCGCCCAACATTCAGTAAGTTTAATCATTAAGGTGAAGTGAAACGTTTGTCAGAACCTCGAAAACGGGAATCGTGAATTCTCCGGAACTACTGAATCAATCGCGATGAAACTTTGAGGGATTACACATAATTGTGGCAGAAAGTGGCTGATTATTTCACTTTTCCAAAATTTGACAAAAATTTTTACAGATTGACGTACCGACCACATAAATCGCGAGATTATTCACTGTTGCCGTAGATAATCGCATTTTCCCGATAATTAGCCACTCCGCAATTAAAAACCACACACTTTGAGCCTAATCCCGTGTCATTTGATGGAGAAATGGCTGAGAATTGACGATTCTCCGTTGCTCATAACTAAAAAACCGATATTCAGTTGAGATCACAACCCTTATCTACATTTAGTCGAGATCACAGCCTGTATCGAAATTGCAGCCAGTATATTTGCAAATAATCTAGCGGTGGACAGAGGTACCAAACGTTCGGTAGTTCTGTTTTACCGCGGTGCAAGGCACCCGGCCGTGGCCTTGAAACGTTTCACTTCACCTTAAACATTGTCCCTTGATTTGGATTTCTTGGCTGTTGGGAATATTCAATCTTATCCTGCAGGGTGGCAAAGTCCCTGATCAATGGTCCCAATATATTATTTGTCTGATACCGAAACCCGATAACAAAGGGTTTAGGCCGATAGCTCTCTCACAGGCTATCCTCAAGATCATGGAGAGAATTATCAACGATAGGTTGCAGTATTGGGTAGAGTCCAAAAACAAGCTGCCGAATCAATTCTACGGCTTCAGAAGAAACCGGTCTTGTTTAGACAACGTGTCAGTACTGGTCGCGGACGTTAGCCTCGCGTTCTTAAAAGGACAATACCTGACGGTGGCCTTTGTTGACGTAGAAGGGGCGTATGATAATGTCATCCCAAACATCCTTATCGAAGACCTGCAGGAGGCAGGGGTCTCGGCTAAAATACTAAAATTCATTTATAACATCATATTCAGGAGGAGCCTACATGGGTATTGCGAAGGGTTCGATCTAGGCATTAGAGAAACAGACAGGGGTCTCCCGCAAGGGTCTATACTTAGCCCGATCTTATTCAACCTATATCTCTCAAAAGTCTTGCTCCACATAGGCGACAGGGCGAGGCTATTAGCCTTCGCAGACGACCTGGTCATATATGCGGCCGACGAAAACTTGAATTCCTCAATGGACTGCACATCAGAGGGTCTCCAACTTCTTGCTAACTGGCTTGGAGAAAGAGGACTCAAAGTCTCAAGTAGTAAGACCGACGCGATAGTCTTCTCAAAGAAGCCCATGCCGGAGCGCGTTTTATCGCTAAAACTAGATGGGGAGCAAATCTTCACCAGAACAGTCTGCAGGTTTCTGGGAATACACCTGGACTCCAAGCTGACGTGGAAGACACATATTAATTACATTAGAGATAAGGCGGGGAAGGCTAACTCAGTCTTACGGGCTATCGCCGGCATAACCTGGGGAGCGCACCCACAAACTCTGAACATGGTGTATAGAGGTTTAGTTAGAGCGACACTGGAGTGGGGGGCGTATTATATCAACGACGGGCCGGGTGTAGAGACTAAAAAACTCGACAGGATCCAATATTCATCCCTAAGAACAGTGTTGGGATGTATGACCACCACGCCAACCAACGTTCTACTCCATCTGGCTGGGGAACCAACCTTGGCGTTGAGGAGAAGATTTCTCACGGAGAAATACCTCATAACCCAGATAGCACAGAGACGTCTTAAGGACATCCATAGGACGTCTGAAATTTTTTGAGACATCTTAGGAAAGTGTCTTTCAGATGTCTCTGAGACGTCTAAAAGTCGTCTGATGCGTCGAATTTAGACGTCTCAATGTCGTCTCACGAAAGACGTCTTAATTCCGTCTGAATGAAGACCGCTTAAAGCGTGCACTCCAAATGTGCACTCCACATGCCCAAATTGAGGTTGGAAGAATTTGAATGCAAAGAGAATTTTCAACCATAATTATTGATTAAAATCAGACTCCATTTTAGTAAAATCAGAATTCACTATTTATTTGAATATCGATATAATCTTATACGAATAAAATACTTTTTTTTTTTTTTTTTTTTTTTTAACAATAATAATATCTTCTGATAGTTCTCATTGATAACTGTATTGTGTACATGACTTATTTTACTCATTCAAGATTATCTAAATAGTTCAGAAACACGAGTGTAACTGTATAGTGTATACTTATCATCTAATTGAGCATTAAAATCTTATTGTAAATCCATTTAATTGTGTATTTGATTTTTTGTATTTAATTTAATTACACAATATTGTAATATGACAGTTCATTGTAACCTACGACGTGACAGCTACCACTACGTCGTCTATTATCAGTCACAGACGTATAAAATATCGATAGATCGCTTGTCCGTGGTCGTCCGGCAGCGTTGTCATTTGCGAAAAAAAAATAATTGTGCCGCCATTAGACTGACCACTATCCACAGAACATCTCTGATTTTCGGAACGATATCAAACAATGTAAACACGTGCCGGCCTGCTTGACGAATCTAACCTCAATCTGGCAGCATGCAGTTGCAGTGACCGGCCCATACATACGATTCGAGTTTGTAAAAATATTCAACGGATAATAATATATATTATACTTACGTTTGACTACAGCTAGTTATTGGAGATTTATTTATATGAAGCAAATTCTTCTATGTCTTGAATGAATTAGTCTCACTTGGTAGTATGGCAGTACACGAAACTATGCAGAGGATTGTAATGTGCGCGGACCACGCGGAAATGCGCGCGAAATAATGGCTGGCTTCAATTCGCACGACGGTGCTGCCATCTGCGATTTTACGTAGATTGGCTTACATCAAGACGTCTGATGAAAAAGTCTAATTCAAGACGGCTTTCCGACCATCGTTATTGAGACGTCTTAAATACGACGTCTTGAGGTCGTCTTGCAGGGTATATCTTAAGACGTCTTGAAAATGACGTCATGAAGACGTCCTTTGGACACATGTGCTATCTGGGAAGGACGGCCTCGGGTAAAAAAAACCAGATCATTCCGAAATTCCGACTTATGGAATTGGTAATAGGAAGACAGGCAGGCGCCAGACAGTCCTACGCCCCATACCTCTTTAGGGTTTGAGCTAAAATAAAAGGCACCCTGGAACAAATATTCACCCATTCCCGTCCCACCTGCTTTATTTACAGCTACGCCAGTCAGTTCGCCGAATTCGACATTAACCTTACCTTAGGGATGGAGGCGAAAAAGGCGCCCGCGCCTAACAAAACTTTCACGCAGGGCCTAGCAATATCATACCCCGAGACAAAAGTATATTATACGGACGGCTCAAAATCACCAAATCCGCCTAAGTGCGGTTGCGCTTGCCTGGAGTGGGGCTCGGGCAGGTACTCGAGAATCAAACTCCACGAGTCCTCCTCTATCTTTGCGGCAGAAGCGGTCGCAGTATTGAAGGCTATCAACACCTTTAAGTCCACAGAGGGTAGGGAACGTGGAGCGGTAGTCTGCTCGGATTCACTAAGCGTGCTTGTATCCGTTAAGAACTTAGGACTGGCATCCAAAGCTAACCCTCTGATTCTGGAAATTAAGCAATCGATACTCAATTGCGGGCTGAGCGGAATTAAGATATCTCTAGTCTGGGTCCCTGCTCATTGCGGGATTCTGGGCAACGAGTTGGCTGATTCCTTGGCGAAATCAGCCCTGAACATAGCCGTAGCAAACGAATCAATCACCAAATGCGTGGGGTCAGACGCGACGGCCAGATTCAAGGCCAACTTATTAGAGAACACGAATAGAGTCATTCAGGCTCAGGGGCTTGATAAAGGCACTCAGTTCTGCGCACTGGCAGGGGTGTTCAAGTTCCACCCCTGGTTCCAAGGCATAGGTCTAGATAGGTCCAGAATAGGTTTGATAAACAGAATCAGAGCGAATCACAATCTCTCTAAGGCCCACCTCTTTAGAAAAAATATTATAACAGAACAAGAGTGTGAATGTGGACATCCTTGTTCCGACGCCAACATTTGTTCTGGCAATGTCCGCTCTATGATATCGGGAGAAGTAGAGCTATCGAAAAGCTAAGAAGGGAAAATGTACCCAGGGGGGCAGACTTGAGTACCCTCTTCTTTAGGAGAGACCTATCAGTGGTTTTCCTAATATGCAATTTCTTTATCAAAAATAAAATCCAAATTTAACAACATCCATTAGAATTTACTAACGAAATGTTTTGTCCTTAGAATTGTACTGTGGCGTCCGAACCAGAAAACCCAAAAACCCATTCCACGAAAATCGAACCAAAGTAGCATCCAAGGGGCTATAGCCACCTGAGGCACCCATCTCGGAAACTAAATCCTGACAAGAAAGAAGGATATCAACTAAACACAAAGAAGACGTATCCAGCCGATTTTCCGCTCTTTAATCAGCTGGAGCCACCCAAAACTGCACAACTTCCGAACGGAGAATCAAAACTCAAACAAACAAACAAAGATCCAATCATCCATTCCGGATAGGAAAAAAAAAAAAAAAAAAAAAAAAAAAAAATAATAATAATAATTATAATAATAATAATAAATAAAATAAATAAATAAAAATTCACATAAATCATTTAGAAGTGGCACATGGAACTATTACAATAGTCCAAATAGCCAATCAAAGGCAAAGAAGAAGAAGAAGTACTCCGTCACTGGTGAACGTCTTTGAGGGGTAACTCGAGGAATCTTAACATTTGGATAATAATCTTTTCCAAGCTTTCAAACGACCTCTAAATGTCAGTATTGAGGGTCGATCTTTTTCGTCATTCTCTAAGTGTGCCTGATGAAAAAATATAAGAGGTGTGAGTTGTGATGAATGATGAATCAATAAAAAAATTAAATTTAATCGAATAAACGGATGTCTTCGAAAAAATGAATATCTTTTCCAGCATAAAGAGATAAACTGGAAGGAATAGGTTCTCTGGGTAGTATATTTCCATGAAATAAGTGTGTGTATTGTGATAACGATTCCGAGTAACTAAATATTTTTATTGTATCTTATTACATTTTGATCTTGTTTCTACGCAAACCTACATCATACTGCATACATACCATCATAGTACTGCCTGAATGTAAAATTATTTATAATAATGCTTTATTTTTTCTGTATACATAGCATATTATTTATTATTTATTAACATACACTTTACAAGTTTATATTAAAATTAACCGGAGCTTTTTATATATCGATATAGAATATTCAATGTACCTAGATAATAATATAAATTCCGAAAGTATTATGATATGATAACATTATATTATCATAATCATCCAAATATTTCGTATCTCTATGTTATATTTAATACAGTGTATATAAACATTGGTCCCAAAATACATATCGGTGTTTATAAACTACATATTTAACAGTTTTAACATATATTATGACATCTGTAAACCTACATATTATATTTATATACCAAAAAAACGTTTTCCTCGTCATCATCATTATCGTTATAGATTTTCCGTCAACCTACGTCATTTTCACGTTCTGTTCATTCGGTTGATTATATGGAAATTGTATCATTGTACTGCTCGACGTTAGGGTCAGGTACGTTTAAAAAAAGAAAAAATAACCGTTACAAATTCAAATAGTATGAATCCTTGATGTGGTAATATTATTGAAATCAACCCGAATTAGTAAGATAAAAGTATTTTTAGTAACTTAACGTTAATAAAGCATGTTTCGCTTAAAGATAATAAGAAATTTAAATAATTATCAACAAATTAATATTACGCTGAGCGCAAACTAACTATTAAATGGTTAAGAAGTCTAACAAATACTCGCCTCGACACGGACTAAGAATTCTCTCCGTCGTTCGCTTCATTTTTCATTTATGGATTACAACATTTAATGAAAATTGAAAAGAGATATTCATTCTCTGAACTATCCCCATGTACTGCAAAATTTGTTAGAAACTATGAAGAAGAGTCTATATATATACATATGCATATGTATTCAAACTTGTTGTGGAAAATAATTTCCTTCCTGCATATAAAGTTCGAATATACTTTCGAATAGCTAGACAAAACTACTTTTTCGTCATTTTCTTAAGATGCTACGATTGCGAGGGCTTCTTTCTCCTGCCGAACAAGTTACTCAATACGGAGCTGCGCTTGTTATCTCTTTCCTTACGACTTCCTGTGCTTTGTTCGCTCTCTGAACCACTTTCAGAGGGTCTTCTACCGTCTAGGACAGAGACACCCTGTGCACCTTGCGCCACTGCTGGTGGAGGCGCTACATACGGCGGCAAAGATGATGGTCTTCCAGTGAACGAATTTACGGCTTGTGGACCGCCCTGGGAATCGAAAACGGATTGAATTAGAAAAGTCAAAGTATGAAACTGCATCGACAACTGAATAATAAGTTCATTGTTCACGTTATTTGGATTGTATCACGATTTGTCGATAGGAAGGTCGCACAACTAGCTCTTCTGTTAATTTAGTGATTAGGGTCGACGAAAAATGAATCACATATCGATTGTTGCCTCTTTTCGAACAAATGAAATTTTTGAATGATCTGTTTGAGTTTTGCGCGAAAATACACGGTTTGAATCCCCTGCGCAGGACGTTACTTTGTACCTTGCGCATGTATATTGTAAGCCGAAACCGGCTTGTAGGGGTGCCACTAGGCTAGACACCGTAAGACAGACCGTCCAGCAAATGATAATGTTTTCGTATTAGTAAATCAATGAAACATCAACATTGTGATTCACTTTGTGAAAACGTCGATGTATTGCATGTAGGGCCCTTGAAATATCAGTGACCATAAGTTTTAACAAAAAAAAGCTAGAAAGAACTTTGAAAAACCTGTCTGGTATCTATTAGACGTGAAAAATCATGATATCACTATTCTTTTTCATGCGTTTGAATTATACATATTTTAATTATACTCGTTAGACAACTGCCCTATTATAATTGAATGATATCTTACCTGCCTCACGTTGATCGGCAAATTTCCGTAAGCTGAAACATAAAATTGTATAATATATGTTAGAAACCATGATATGTAAAGGGTGTAATAACAATGCCAAATACTGTTCAAACTCATGCGAGGTTGCCCGTGGGATTTGTGATGCTATTTACAGGAACATTCGACGATGATTATATACTATATGTATATGTACAGATGAAGAGTAAAGAACGTAATGCCAGATGAATTGCAAAGATTTTCCACAGCCGATACCAAAAAATACGATAAAGCTATGAACTGCAGGCTTTAGACTATCAAGTTAGGTGAGCGTAATTCTCAATGGAAATACCATCTCTGGTAGAATGCTGATAAACTTGTTATCAGAGTTGGATTATTTATCCAACGATAAAAAATAGAAACTAACTTATTTATCGATTGAATGAAAATCGATTGATGACAAATGAATAAATAGGTAAACAGGACTATAGTTGGGAGATTATACTAATAAGGAACAAGTATTCTGAAAGACAATGAAAAATATTGCAAACATAAATCCGCAGAAATCGTAATATAGAAAGTCTGAAAGATACAGATAAAAAGTACACATGCGCTGGAAAACAAATACAAACAAGGAGAGACACAGGCATAAGGGATGAAAATCCTTTTTGCATTCTGGTTTTTGGTTTTTTGGTGTTTTTTTTTTTTTTTTGTGCTTGACTGACCGGGATCATTTTGGTTGTTCCATTGGACCATTCTTGTCGGCGGAGGGGCTGTCGATGGCAGGGGAGGTGCTACTTCTAGATTAAATTTAGAAACATCAATTTATCTTCTATAACTTAAAAAAAAAATTCTATTCACAATTCTATGAAGACAAACAAATGTTCTGATATTCACCTTGCTGCTGCTGAAGCTGCTGTACAGTCGTATCCACGCTGCTTTGTCTCCTCCACCCATCGTTGGACGGATGCTGACTGGATCCATTATGATTGGAATTTGTACTTCTAGGCTGATACGACTGCGGTCTACCTTGCTGCACGTACGGTTCAAAATCTGAAACAGAGAAGCAAGGGCCATAATTACTTTCATTCGAAAAGAATAATTCGACACATTCTCATGGAGAATTGAATTATCTTCATTTCTGATATCATCCCTCATCTTGATATCATTAACGGTTCCCGAAATATAATTGAAGAACTGTTTTGAGTTTAGGACTTTCAATAAGCTATCCATACTATAAGCCGTTTATTTCATATTTACCATTGCGTCTCATTTGTACAGAGTTGTCTACACTAGGGGTCCGCATAGGTACAGGCGGCGGAGCGCCGCGAGGTGGAATCGGCGGTTTATCTACAGAATGTTGAATATACGGTTCTCTCTGTCCAGCGGCTTGTTCGTGTTGAATGAGTTGTTGTTGTTGCTGAGCGAGTAGCTGTTGTCTATGCATGTGTAGGAATTCGGTTTGCGTCTTCGGAGGCTCCGTGGTTCTCTGCATAGGGAGGAACTCCGCCCCTCTGGGATCGTGGTGCTGCTGATTCTGTCTATGCATCTGCAGGAACTCGGTTTGAACATTAGCAGGCGAATGTTGATGCGACAAATCGCGTTTTATCACCGAATTTTTTCGCTCGAGTTCAGGAGTGGAGGCTCTGCTGCTTCCCGTCGATACATTGTCGTCAAGATTCTCCGGGGCCGATTGCTGCAGTCGATCTAGACTTTCCTGGAAACGAGTAACGGAATGAACACCTTGAAATCTGCATGACTTATGATTTTCTTCGTCGATATTTACTTTCTGGGACTCGTCGTAGCTCAGCAATTGCAAACTAGGAGGCAGTTTTGCGTGGAATGAAATCTTGTTGACCCATTCTTCGAGATCCTGGGCGCTGGGAGCTAAGAACAAAAACTCTGACCCGTCGGAACATTTGAGTCTAAAAACGTTCTTCTTCTTCGTATAATCGTCGGCTCTCTCGCAAGTGGCATTGAAGATAGTTATAGGAGCAGTAGCCGCTTTGCTGGATGAAAAATCTTCCGTATCTTTGAAGAAGCATAATAACTGACCGCAAAGTACTGAAAATAAAGAGAAAGACACATGTAACAAATAGTCATCTCACCTAATATTAAAACATTGCTCTTCAAGAACAGGCTCATCAATTTACCTGTGTAATATTGCTTCCAGGATCTCACAGCTGCCTTCTTTCCAGCACTTTGTAGCTCGTGTTTCCTCTCAAGAAATCCTTGTATCTCAACCGGAGGTAAAGCATCCAGGTTTTCCATTCGCTGATGTTTTCTGAAGCTCTGAGTTCGCCGTCTAGTCGTGAAGCTCGGTGTTCTTTTTGGTTTTTTTGTGTCTACTTTCATGCTTTCCGCACGTTTGATATCGGTGTTACCTAGAATGAAGGCAGAATCGTTTTATCTCAGTTTTATTCTTTCGCACAGCTATGAAAAACTCATTCTATGCTTAGTAATCACGAGAGAATATCCTTACTTCGTCTGAGTCTGTCGCCAAACATGTGAGATATGCTGTGGGATTTTTGGACAGACGCATTTTCCGGAGGCTCTGTCATAGTCGTACTTTTCAGAGGCGGAAGCCTGGAATTCGAATAACCTGGTTATTGAATTATTGCAGAGTATTTGAAGAAAATAAATAAATTCAGAAGCAAACCGAACCACCAGAGAACGTCACACACACGGGAAGTAGTACTCGAGTCAATACGTTACCTAGGCTTGTAAAAATTGCGTCTTGCAATAGTCGGATCGGATCGGTCGAACGACGGCTCAGGTTCGGCGTCTCTAAATTCTGGCTCTTCGCTACTGAACATGCATTGCAAAGCGGATACCCCAAGAAATATTAGTGCATTTCCGTAGCGAAACTTTGAATATTATCTAACTACGAATACCAATGTCAAGCTTGTGGAATAAAGACCAATGATTCATGTTTGAATATAAGTGAAACAAGCTATTCACGGGGTATAATACACCCAGGAAATAATTCCACTGAAATCACTAAGTCGCTGGGGAAAAATATTCTATTGACCTTTGTATTATTGCAGAGAATTGAGTCACCCACATTAAAATCTTCATACTCAGGATAAAGTGGAAACTATTTGAACATGCGGTGCGCTAGTGCAAAGAATATAAGCTCTAAAATTCGATAGTTGTATATTTCGTTATTGATATTCGAATTTTATTCTTGTATGCAAATAAGTTCTTCATTCTTCGTGTATAGAAAGCAAACTCATTATCTCAGACCAGTGTGAAACGTGCAGAGAATTAAAATGAAGAAAATAGAGAATAGTCATGCGATATAACGAAGGGATTTTGTTGAAAATAATCAAAAGATGCAAAGAATTTGAATTTTTTGAGTCTATTCACCTGTTGATTGATTCATGCTGCTCCGAATTGCCGTTCACCTCCTCGTGAGGTAGACGGTGTGGACTGTCCAACAAACGCCTCCGTTCTTCCTCTCGCTTGCGCTCCTCTGTAATCCTCTGTACTTCTTTACGCTTCCTCTCTTCGATTCGAGCCTTTTCTATTCTCTCTTTCTCCGCATGTCTGGCAGCCAATTCAGCCTCTTGTTGCTTTTGGAAAGCTCTCTCGAGCTGAAACGGAAGTAATTACTTGTATGAAAAGAGTTTTCAAGTAGCAAAAAACCATTTACACCATAAGAAAACTCTCTCGCACACTCACCATAGTGATTCTTCTAAGAGCGCTGAACTTTTCTTCTTGGGCTTCGATCGTCTTTTCAAAATCTTCGTGCTTTCTGATCAAATCTTCGACCTGCGGTATGCTTTCCCCGAATTTTCCGTCATTCAGCATCGGTTCTCTACTGACTATCCAGTTCTCCAGCATCTCAGCCTCTCGCTTGAACAATTGGGTGTCTAGATTCTGTTCGTAAATGTGTTTCCTCTGCTCCCAAGTGTCGTTGAGCAGCTGTTTCCTCTGTTCAAGCACAGATATCTTATCTTCGATCTCCTTAGCCAAGAAATGCCCCTGTTTAATAAGCCCGTTACCGATTTTATAGAACTTGGCAAAAGCGTCTCTGCGCGTATCGATCTCGGCTTTGTACTCGTTGTGTCTTGAAATCAGGGCCTCTGCCCCGAGCACGTCCCTCGCCAACTCCCGCGCTGTGACTTTGGCTACCATTTCATTTATCCACGCCATTAAGTCTCTATACTCGTCGAAGTACGCTTGCAGCTGTTCGGCTTGAGACAATTTTCCACGACGTTGAGCAGCCTTTTCTAATAGATCGTTCCAAGACTCCTCGGCCTCTTCGTGCTTCACTGCTATATGCTCACGGGCATCAGGGAACAATTCCGCCAATCTAGAAGCCTCCGCCATCACGGATTCGACCTGAAATGAAGATTAATTCTCTAGATTAAAGAAATATCTCCGTCCATATAAATCTTGTGTGTCCAATAGCGGAGAAGAGACACAAATGAGACTGAAGTGGTGATAAAATATGCATAAAACCATACAAGCCGCTCATATCATTCCAAATGCACGAAACTAGGACAGAATTTTAATTCTTAATCACCTGTTCTTTAACTGCTGCCAAATCGGTCTCGAATCCTTGATGCTTTCTGACTAATGCTTGAATAGTTTCCAAGTCATGTCCGTATCCGTCCGAACTCAAGCTCGCCTCTTTTTCTTGTATCCAAGATATGGTTTCGTCAGCAGTTCTGTCGAACATATGTACTTGCTTGGCACCGGCCAAAGCCTCTTGCCTCGCGTGGGCCAATTCCTTGAGGTCGTCCCATTGCTGTTTAGTTTCGTCCAACTTTGCGTGAATTTTACCAGCTTCTGGATTGTCTTCGTCAAGCAAGCTCCGGCCCTGATCCATTACCGACGATACACGACCATCGCTAGTCGCTAGTCCGGCCAAAAAGTTGTCGAATATCTGAATTAGCAATTCTACATGCTCCACGTCGCGTCCGTAATCCTCGGACGCAGCAACCTGTAGAGGAATCAGAACAAGGAGATAATTTTAGATGAGTTAATTGAAAAACGAAGAAAGGATGGCGAATATTTACCGTCGTTTGATCGCCGATCCATTCGATAACTTCGTCAGCTTCCCTAACGAATTTGTAGAGTTTCTCACTCTCCTGCAATCTCTGGGCTCTGAGTTCGCTCAACTTAAGTAGCTCTTCGAATTTCGTTTGGATCTCGGCTTGTTTCTGTGCGATATTCTTGCTATCGAAGTGATTTCTGTCAACTAGTCCTTGAGACAGCTTCTTCAAGTTATCGACGGTGTTTCTGAAGCTTATTAGATCTCTGTCAATTCCCTCGAGCTTCTTCAGCAGAGTTTGTACAGAGTCTTCGTCCTTTCCGTAATCCGGAGACGCAAGTTGTGGACGTTTTTCTTTTATCCATTGCTCAGCCTCAGCTGCTTCGGCGTAGAACTAAAAAAAAACAGTTTTTGTTATTTAATCTGATAATTGGAGTCGATGTTAGCATAGTTTAAGGATATTTACCATTTGGGATTCAACGGCGTCGAGTAATCTGAGCTTTCTGACGCTAGCAAGGTCTCTTAGGTGGGCTAGCTTCTCTTGAAGTTCTTGGGACAACTTTTCAATCTTCTCCGAAGCAAAATGACCGCTTCTGATCATAACGGCGGCTCTATTTGTCAGTGAGGAAACAACAGGGTCTCGCGAAATCAACTCTGCCTCTAGCCCCTGGTGTTTCTTCTGCAGTCGTTGAACAGTGGACAATGAATTACCTAAATCCGTGCTCGAAGCTAGCGGCTCTTTATCGCTCAACCAATGTAGTTCGTCTTCTACGTCCCTCGCGAACTGATGCAAAAGCCTAGCGTCTTCTAGATTATCCCTACGAATTTGGATGGGTTCTTGAAGGCTGTAATATCTGTTTATAGCAGCCAAAGCTCTCTCCTGAATTTCGTCCGACATGAAATGATTCAACTTCTGGAAATTGGTCGCGGTGTCTTTTATTGATTCGCAAGCCTCGTTGTGACCCAATACATCGTTCTCCAGATTCGTATGCCTCTTCAACAGATTAGCTACGCTGGAAAGATCTTTTCCGTGATCTTCCGACTGCAGTTGAGTCTCGATATCGTCCATCCATGTCTCAAATTCGTCTAAAGTACGACCAAACAACAGTGCTTGGTACGCGTCGTTCAAACGGTTCTTCTTGAGCTCACTGGTTTCTTGAAGTAGTCTCCATTCTGCTTCTAACTCGTCTAAACGTTCTTGTATTTCCTGAGAAGCGTAGTGATTCTCTTCTATCAGCGCCTCGCCTGTTTAAATAGTTTTTCATGATAGTGACTCGAGTTTCTCTAATAATCCAAAATTATTCCACATTTTATGGACTTTGCTTTACATAGATCGATACTACCAAAGAAGAAAGTGATATATCGCAAGGTATAGGCCGCATCATTCATTCAAACTTCTTCAAATGCGGAGGGGATATTCTACGTTGATGTAATTTTGGGCCGGACCAATGATATTCGATGTAATCAATTTTTGGATAGTAAATTTTGTGTTTTTAGCTATTTTTTATCAACGATTAGGCAAAAAGTGCGCTATGTGCTTATAGAAATGAAGGACGGACCTGATCTCTATGCATTATTGGTTTTACTCAAAACTACATCAATGTAGAATAATAATTACCAACTATACAAAAGCTCTGAAATCTGTGCAGTCTGATATTTAGTATATTTAAATTTCTCACCTTCTCCAACCACAGCTCCTACTCTGCCTCTATTAGCAGCGAGTTCGCTATCAAACGCGACATGTTTTTGAATTTTGCTCTGCAGATTGCTGGAGTCTCTGTAATTTTCGTCGCTAGCAACTTGTTGTTTCTGATGAAGCCATCCTTCGACTTCGTACATGTTTCTTAAAAATTGTTGGAGCTGATAACTCTCGAAGAGTTTTTTCCTCCTTGCAGTCGCGCTGTTCTTCAATTTATCACGTCGAGCACAAACGCCGTTCAACCTCTGCTTTATAACTGCCTCGTCGGAGTGTTCCTCCTCTAATATTTCAGCCGCAAATCTCTCGAGCTCTTCTATACGAACCAACTGCGACCCCAACATCTTCTCAAACTCCTCGTGCTTACGAACCAGAGTTTCTACACCTGATAGAGATTCTCCGAGATCATCGTTGTTCAGGAATGCTTCTTTCGTCGATAGCCAACTATCCGCTTGGTCAGCCTTGAATAAAAGAATATACATCATGATAAATGCATATAGGGAGTATTACATGCCGATTCGGTGAGAAAAAATCCTCATTACGCCCCATATAGATACACAGAAGAATCAACAGGCTTGAATTAGTTTAGATACGACTCCGTTTTTACCTGTTCTTTAAATAACTGTAACTGATGAGCCTGCGTTAGTCTCATTCTCCTATCGTCCCACGCGTCGGCTAATCCTTGTCTCAATTCTTCGAGGTGTTCTAAATTTGGTTTGACGTCCTCTGTGATAGGAAGAAGTCGCAGGCCGTGTTCTTTCAGGGCTTTGAATGTCTCCTGCCTTCCGTCTATCTCTGCTTTTCTTTCTTGATGTAATTCCAGGAGTGCTTCAGCCTCGGAGATAGTCGTCGGGGCTTCAGAGTCGTTCATACGTTTTATTGTGTCAGCTACCCAGACTTCTAGCTCGTGTAAATCTGCCTGGAATTTATGCAGGGTATATGCCTCCTTCAAAGCCTCGCGACGTCTCTGCGTCAACTTCTGAAGCGCATCCCAATTAGATTGCAAATCGTGCAAAGTTGCGTTTATCGCTACAGCGTTGTCCGGGTATCTGCGAGATAGCTGAGTCGCCTCTGCCTTGTGACCCTTTGAGAAAACAGAAAAGAAGAATCACATCGTGGACTGGTAAGGAATAAAATTAGGTGTTCTTTTTGCAAATTATCTCAATACAGAGATGAATTCTACCAATTGTATTCAAATTTTTATCTTATCGTTAGATCTTTGGAAACGAATGATCCATGGTGTTTTTTGACGTCAGCAATTCCTAACTATAATTGGTGGAGTTACCCGTAAACAAATCTAAAGTAGAAACGTGTTCACACTAGGTCCTCTAGAGCTGCAGATGCTCAAAGTTTGGACGGAACAGACAGACTGCAACCTAGTTTCTAAAAATAGCTAACTGGGCTGAGTCTGAGTGAAATTAGTACCACCGGAGCCTTTCATTATCTTTTTTCTATCCAGCTAGACGCTATATTCGAGGATGACCAGAGTTCTTTTATATTTCACCAGCAATAGAAGAAAATTGATTGAAATTCACGACTTTTCACATGTATCATACGTACTTTCAATTTTTCTTCAATAGCAGTCATATCTCGCTCCATGGTATCCTGTTTCCTCTGCAACTGTTCAACAGCGGTCAGATCCTTCCCTACATCGTTAGTGTTCATTGAAACTGCTTTTTCAGCCACCCTCTGACTCGTGTCGTCGACGTCTCGGTTGAACAGATGAATTTCCAAAGCACCGGCGAGGGTTTCTCTGTAAGCACTCAAAGCCCCTTGGAGACCCTTCCATTTGTTGTTGAAATTATCACGCCGCTGTTGAACGGCCTTGGATTCACTGTCCTGTCCCTAGTGAAAATAAAATCAAACAAGTAGGTGAGAAGTCCACGGACTTCAAAGATTTCAAGAGATTCCAAAGAGTCCGAAAGATTTCGAAAGCTTGAATCAGTGTCACTGGATGTGGATGGTTTCTGTTAATAAACAAACCAGATCAATAATGTCTTTTTCTCACCTGCTTTATAAGCTTATCAGCCAAAGCGTTGATCGACTTAATCCTGGAGTCATCGACTCTCATGTCGCTGTCAACGTCGTCGAGTTTCCTCTGCAGACTCAAGCAGTGCTCGTAATCCTTCCCAGTATCTCCAGCTTGGACCATCATTTCTTTGTCCCTAATCCAGGCCTCGATTTTCTCAACTTGATTGTTGAACTCG
Source organism: Tenthredo mesomela (assembly GCA_943736025.1). Lineage (NCBI taxonomy): Eukaryota > Metazoa > Arthropoda > Insecta > Hymenoptera > Tenthredinidae > Tenthredo > Tenthredo mesomela. The sequence goes on along the minus strand of OX031021.1, from coordinate 12,614,813 downwards.
AGTATATCTTGGGCTTCCTCAAGCCCTCGTCCCCGGTTCTCAGACTCCAACAGCAACTTTTTCCAAGAAGCACGCAGATGGTCTAACTGTTCCCTGATTTCGGAGCTTGCAGGGTGTCTCTGCTTCAACAGGGTCTCTCCCTTGCCCTTGATTTCCTCAATTCTGCTCTGATTGGCAGCTAATTCAGCCTGGAAGGCTTGGTGCTTTTGCAGCTTCTTTATCTTTTCTTCCAGGCTGGAAACGTCGCCCTTCGACGCCTCCGCCTCAAGCTTCTTCTGCTTTTCTCCAATCCACGACTCCGCTTCTCCAACATCTCTAACGAACTGCGCGTGCAATAGACTAGCTTCCAATCTCTGTCTCCTCACATCGCACAAGTCACGGACTCTGGCCCGTTTCTGAACGACTTCGTTTAGCCTCACGGAAATAGTCGGAGAGTCGAAATGATTTTGAGACAACAATTTGCTGCCGTGTTCCTGAAGGGCGGCCAATTTTTCCTCCTGTGTTACAATCAATTTTTCAAATTCGTTGTGTTTCTTGGCTTGCGCATCCACTTCTTCTACCGATACGCCAAAATTATCACCGCTAAGAGCCGCCTCCTGAGTCGCAGACAGATTATCTATCTGTTTTGCGTCTCTCAGGAAGAAATGCAGGTCTATTAACTGGTCTAGATGTACTTTCTTCTGCTGCCAAGCTGTGTGCAATTTTTGACGCTCTTCTAACAGCTGGTTACATTTCTCCTCCACTTCCTAACGCCCAAACATCAACATCTTAACATTGAATAGTGCCATTCGAGAATTCGAATGGTTCGAAAAATTCGAATAGATATCAATTGCAGGATAATGAACGTCTCTTTCAATTTGATCAACTTACCGGTGCTGCGTAATGTCCGGTCTGTACCATCGCCTCACCCAAGTCTAAAACTGCGCTGAAGCTGTCTTCTCGTGCTTCGATTTCTCCCTTCAAGGCTTCATGCTGGGCCTTTAGAGTCTGCGCACTTGCAGCATCTCTCACTTTGTCCTCGGTAGACATTGTCGCACGGAGCCCGGCCGCCCAACTCATTAGATCGCGGACCTAAATGAGAGATTCGTTAGTAATTAGGTAAAAAGGGACTGGCATATATGTAACTTATTACGGAAGTTTGATAATCAATCTGAAATAAAAACGAAAAATCTCATGACAATCCACGTCAATACCTGCGTCAGGAAACGTTGTAGATCACAGCTGGCTTGAAGTTGGTCTCTCCGATGAGCAGACCTTTCTTGTAGCTGTTCCCAATTGGCGACAACGAATTGTTGCTGCTGGTCTATATGCGCCGCATTGTTTCCAGGGTATAGTACCTGGAGTCTTGAAGCATCTTCGACAAGGACTTGTAGCTGTGCTTCGAGAGCTACTAAATCATTTTCAAATCCTTCGTGGCGTCTGATTAAAGCAAGAACAGAGTTCAAATCGCGACCTAAATCTTCTGGCAAGGCAGCATCCTTCTCTTGAATACGAGATAAAGCCTCTGCTACGTCACGATGGAAACGGTGAATCTCTCCCGCAGCTTGTAAACGCTGTTCGCGATGCTGCATCAGCCCAAGAAGGTGCTGCCAAGATTCTCTGTATTTAAAAATGAGGAGAATGAGGCTTCTCAAAGTTTTCATCGCTTATTATCGTGGACTATACATCGTAATGAACACATGTTTGACAGAGATCAGATGTATTTATGATAAAAATGTAAGAAAAAGCCTTTCAGAAGATCGAAGCAGTGTTTGGGCGACTCTACCAATTAGAGGTGAATGATCCGGGGAAAGAATTTAATTTAGCTGTAAATTTGACCACTTCTGATGATATGGTTTTCCTAGTTCAAGTGATTTTAAACAGATTTAGTGTTAGAAGATCCAAGCAGGATAAATATCGTGATAGATAAATGAATGGAATAGTTCAGAGTATTCTGAGAATTATAAGCCACAAGATACTAGCAGGCTGGCCAGTGGGACGATAAATGTAATGAATAATAATATCCGAGTGAAATTTCTCTGCAAATTGACAAAATGTACTCAGCGTATGATCTTACCTGTTCAAAGATGAATATAAACGAGTGAAAAACAAAAAGCACAGAAGTGAAAAAAATAATGAAATGAGGCATCGATGTACGTTGTAATGAATTAATTTCGACCCAAATGATTTTGTTAAGTCTTCTTCAGGTGGTTTAAGCAGACACAGCGGACAGACACTTTCTGTTTTGATTATTCAAACTCACCGTATGACAGCGTGCCGCGTTAAAACCTGCTGTACCGGGTCATCATCGTTTGTTCTAAATTAAATACGTATTTACATACGTTGTTAGTTACTGTCACCGGAAGATATATTAAGACATTACTCTACAGCGTGTGATAATCAACATGGTTTTATCAACCTTATAAAATCCTCGATAGTATTTGGTCGATAAAACGATCTTAGAATCAGATAAATTATGGAAGGAGTTGTTAATACACAGAAATTAAAGATAGAAAATAGAGAAAATATAGTAAATGCAAACTACCAACACCAATAATAATCAATTAGCATAAAATAAGATTGAAAAGAGGCAAAGGAAAATCTACAAACATTACTAAAAGGGATAATGCACACATTTCGAATAGGGGAATTCAAAGATATACCAGTTCTTCGAGAATACCCCTAGATTCAAGCTGTGTCTCTCCCCTGAATATTATCAATGTCGAATCTCTTACCCAAGTTGCTCTTGGCGTTTCTCGATGTCTTGAATGTAAGGACTGTCGTTGGCGATGAGTTTCTTAGCCAGGTCTTCGCACTGGTTAAATCTTTCGGATCCGGCTTCAATCCTGTGTTTGAAATCGTCAAATTTAGTTTGCAGTACCAATAAGTGCTCATAGTCTTGTCCGTAGTCTTCTGAAGCGGCTGCTTGCTCCTGTTCTTTTATCCACTGTTCCAATTCCGTACTTTCCAAAAAGTATTCGTGGCGATACATGCTCTCCATTAAACGTTGTTGTCTAGCTGTAGCGAGCCTTTGAAGCGCTCTCATCTGCTGAGCGATCGATTGCTGTTTACTTGCTATCGATTTACTGTCTGGATGCTTCGCGTTCACCATCGCGGTGGCTGTGTGACCCATTTCTGTTACTATACCGTTGTATGTGTCCAGCTCCAAATCCACGGCCTGAATAAGTTGGAAATTTGTTAAATTCGGTCATTTATAACTTGTGCAGTTTGATTATACAAAAGTATGATGAATTACTTTGTGTTTTGTGAGCAGTTTAGTAGCAGCATCTCGATCTCTGCCGTAATCCGTCGAACTTAAAACGTCGTTTTTCTCTCCTAGCCAGCCTTCGACTTCTCCAGCTTCAAAGAAGAACTCTTGAGCTTTGAGGGACAAGTCTAAGGCTCGGCTTCTGATGTCTGCCTTATCTTGTAGGTCTTTCCAAGCTTCTTCCAGCTCTTCGCAAAGCTCTTGAATCTGTTGAAATATTCGAATGATGTGAGTTGAAGATTCTGTGAATGAGGTACTGTTTCTCAAAAACAAATGGACTTGGGTGGTTTAAGGGGAGACTTCGGTGAAATTTTTGGTAAAAACAGGTTTTTTAATTCTTAAAACTTTGAAAAGACGTGTATAAAAAAATCCTTGCAGCAGTTTTTGAATAATGTCAGTATAGATAGTGAAAAAAAGTTTCAGCCTCTTGCGATGAAAGTGTAAGCGCAAGGAATTTTTGACAGCGGTGAGAAAAATCTTCTTCGCAAGGTTCCTTGCGCTTACATTTTCATCGCAGGAGGCTGAAATTTTTTTTACAGTCTATACTGACATTATTCAAAAACTGCTGGAAGGATTTTTTTTATACAACCTCTAATAGCGATTTTCAAAATTTCACCGAAGTCTCCCCTTAAGCCTAACACCCTTCGAATAATAAGACCCAAAGCACATCTGACAATTTACAGTATGAATACATGCTGTGCCTGAAAAAAATAAACGCAAACGCATCTGGAAATACGAGTTTCATTCATCTGTGATGAAAGAAGAGTTTTGATAAAGCATCCTTTAAATTGCATGGAAATAAAATATAGATAATTGAGAAATTCTGTGTTTCAAATCGCATGCATTGATTCAAAACTCTGACACGCTACGACACAGGTTTTTATTAGAACTCCAAATAAATTCATGTCATTCTTGTTACTCTCCATGCAGAATTGTCCATCTTACCTAAACGGACCCACAAACCGTGACGGTGCTCCGGCTATGCAAAAACGACAAAATTCTTATGGTTCTTGCGTGTATAGATAGAAAATACAGAGTTTTTTCCAAAGATATTCTCGAGACAAGGCACAAAGATGAAGAAGATCAGTCATTATTCAAGTCAAATAGGGAAAAAGAGAAAAGAGGAGCGATGAAAAGCTGTGACTCGGACACGACGTCTATTATGGCTTACTCTTCGAAAAAGGCTACTCGAAACTAGTTTTCCGATGATATCCTAGAAACCGTGAACGATGTGAAGATAAAAGGAATATAAAGGATAAAGCTTTTTGAATTTTTTATGAAAAAGTTGAGATACACTTTTCCCGTATCTTCATCGGTTTCGCCGTGTTGTAAGGCTTGATATCAAAAAATTCGTGCAGTACCTGGAATAAACATGAATACAGCGAAACCACTGAAGATATGGGAAAACCGTGTTTCATCTTTCTCATAGAGAATTCAACTGGCTTCATTTTCGATATTCTCTTTAATCTTGATATCTTGAATGGATCCCGAGATATCATCGAAAAACCGGCTTGAGATCAGGATCTTTACTATTTCCAAAACGAAGTGATAACGAACAGGTTCCGTTCCAATTCACAGCTTTTGAACGTTTATTCATTGTCTGGACGAAATTATACACAATCATAATCATTAACGCCTACCTTTCTTCTTTCGGGATGAACTTGATCCATTAACGAGGCCCCAGAGGCCAAAGTCTTATCAATCATCGGCTGATGCCCGGCTATTTCAGCCTCAAGTTTCTTGTGTTTTTTATGGAGTGATTGAGCTTGATGAAGGTTTTGTCCAAGGGTGGTAGAAGACGCTTGAGGAAGGTGGTCCTTTATCCATTGTAATTCGGCGTCAAGTTCAAATCCAAACTTGTGGAATCTGAGACTTTCCTCCAAAGCTTCTCGTCGTTTCTGCGCTGGTTCTTTCAGGCTTTGGAATCTATATTACAAGAAGAGGAGTTGTGAAGGTCCGATAAACTGAAAAACTCTGGATCTTAAAGACCAAAACAAATAGTCGCTCACTTTTTTTGCGTCGCCTGACTGTCCTTCAAAATATTAGCAGCATCGAAGTGTCCCTCGTGGGCCATTTCCTCCCCCATAGCAACCAAGTCTCCAACTTTCTGCTCCCACTGGCTCATATCGTTTTCTAAAGTCTGATGTTTTTTGAGTAACTCCTTGCAGCTTCTGAGATCGCTTCCGACCTGCCGACTCTGAAGAGAGCTTTGAATTTCCTCAAGTTTAAGCCTGGCGTCTTCCATGGTACGATTATATCCGTGTTGAGCAGCGGCCTGTCTCAATCTGCGCCCTTTGTCCAACGACAAAGCGACCAAATGATCCCATTGATCGTTCAAGTCCTTCAGAGTTTCAGCGACATCTCTGGCCCTGTAATTTTCCTCTGAAATCAGGGCTTTTCCGCCCTTGTTTACAGCCCGTAATTGTCCTTCGTTAGCTCTCAGCTCACGTTCGAAAGCTTCGTGCTTCTGCAATTTACGTTCCAAGTTATTCAAGTCTCTATAACTCTCGTCGGACGCAGTTTTCATTTTGTCGCTCAGCCAGCCCCTGAGGTCGTCCACTTCGGCTGAAAACTGTTGGAAATATTCGGAAGCTTGTAAGGCAGCGCGACGCTGTTGAGCCGCATTCCTGACCGCCGCTCTACGCGCCAAAACTTGATTTCGTCTCTCGTTTATACTGGAATAAGATTTTCCCATTAGATTTTTACCAGAGTATGAAATTCAACCTCGAGAGAATCAATTCTCGTAATTTTATACTCACTGATCTCTGTCGTAGTGATTTTGGTCGATAAGTTTGTCCGCGGTGTCGCTGAAAGCTTTGAGTCTGTCGTCTTGGGCTTGTAGTGTATTTTCAAATTTGTCGTGTCTCTTCAGCAGAGCTTCAACATCATCGAGGGTCTCTCCCAAGTCAGTGAACTCGAGGAATGCCTCGTGGGAGCTAGTCGTAGCTTCGATTTGATCCGCTTCGCGATTGAACTGTTGTAAAGCCAGGCACTGACGCAGCCACTCTGCCTTCGCCTTCCAATCAGAAAGTACGGCTTGGTGAAGACCAGAAAGCTTGTCTAATCTCTCTCGGACCTCTCCAAGCCCGGGGTTACGCTGGAGCAGCTGATTTCCAAGCTCCTCGACTTCCCTGAATCTGGAAATGGAGAATAATGAATAATATTCATGAAGAATTGATAAAAAATAAGATTGTCTTGGTTTTTTTTATGCACATACTCGTCCTCGCGGGCTTTGATATCTTCTCCAAGCTCCGTGTGTTTTTTTGTCAATTGTCCAGCGGTCGCAACGTCCCTAACTGGCTCCTCGGCTTTCATGGCTTCTTGGACATCGGTGACCCAATTAATTAGGTTCTTTGAACTATTCATGAAGATCTGTTGACCCACCGCATCCTCGAGTCTTGATCTGCGCTCTTTGGCTTTAGCTTGGACCTTCTGCCACAGGTCGCGGATCTCGTTTTGTCGAGAATTAACGTTACTCAGTTCGTTGGGGTATGAATTCTTCACGCTATTAGCCAGGAGATTTACTCGGCGAACCTGTAAGGATTGAATGACATAATAAAGGGTTGATTTTCATCCTCTGATCAATTCTCCCTCTTCCATATTCAATTTTCTTACTACGTTGAAAATGGTTTACCTTTTCTTCAACCGGGGCTAATTCCCTTTCAAGATGCTGATGCCTGCGCTGCAATGCTTGGACAGTTTTCAAGTCAGGTCCGAGCTCTGCGGTATCAAGCTGCGTCATTTTTTCAAGCATCCAATCGTGCGCCTCGTCGCAGGTTCTGTTGAATAATTCAACGCTCGAAGCCCCCTCAAGACTCTTTTCTTTCTGAGCTTTGAGCCAATTAAGATGCTCCCATAGTTTATGGATGTGTTTCTGTCTCGCTTTCACTTTGTCCAACTGGCTGTGTCCCTGATCGACAAAGTCCTGAACAGCTGCGTCAATTGCTTCCACACGTTTACCGGACGCTGACAAATCCGTGAGGAATTTCTCGTATTTTCTTTTAGCAGTCTCGACATTATCCCCAGAGTCATCGGCGCGGAGCATTTTCTCCTTGTCTTTAATCCACTTCTCAAAATCGTCGCATTCTCTGTAAAATCCGTATAGTCTAATCGCGTCTTCTAAGAGCGCGTGACGTTTGGCAGCTAGTTCTTGTAGCTCGTTGTAAGTGTTGTTGATCTTCTTCTGCCGTTTTTCAACGCTGTCGCTGTCGTCAACAGCCTTTCGTTTTATCGGCTTTACTGCAGACTTGATGGACTTGACTCTGCGAACGGGAACTACTTGCTTCACCATTTTTGTCTTCTTTACTCGCTGGGTCGTCTTTACTTTCTCAGGCCTCTTCACCTGCACCTGAATTACTTTTGGCTCTATTTCGCGGACGTAATTTGCCGGCACAAAGCCGTCTGCGCCGTCCACTTTCCTCACGCTCCACCAGTCCGGATTTGTCTTATTTAACAAGAACATTATCTCCCCTTTGACCATGTGCATTCCCTGACCGTTGAAAGGATACAGACTTCGCACTTGCGGTACTAATCTGTCTTCCAATATGGTTCTCGGCTCTAAACGTTCTACTATTTCATCCACCCACTCGTCTTGCGGTACTAGACGTACCTCTTTACCTGGAAACACAGTTAACAGAGTTCTAGTTCACTACATTTCTACATGATCAATATGGGGATGGAGAAAAACGCTTTCAACATCTCCAAACATTGTCTGAACAATGGAAAAAAAAACTGCAAATTCTTAAATTTTTCAACACTAAGATGAAGAAGATTCACACCCAACAATATCATTTTCAGTCGAGGCGTTCAGGTACATTTGAAATGTATTTTTCTCTGTGAATAAACAAGATAATTGACCATACCAGTCTTGAAATTATCGCGAAATACAACACAAGATAACTTAATAAATTGAATATGTCTAAACTTAGCTCCATAAACTCACCCCATTCTTCTTGTTCCAATTCAGCGACTGGTTCAGGATCTGCAGACAATTCTAAAGCCGAAATCCCAGCCTTGATCAGCTTCTCGGCTTGCGTATTCAGGGACTGCACGTCTCCTTTGTAAGCGTTAAGTTCACCCTGTAGATCTTTGTGTCGTTGTAATAAAGCCTGAGCGCTAGGTTCGTCTACACCATAATCCTGAGAAGCGACTAAGGCCATCTTTTCATTTAGCCAAGAATCGGCTTCGTTAGCATCTGTGTAAAACTGATAAGCCTCAGCAGCGTCGTCGAGCTGTTTTTTTCTGAGCGCTGCCAACTCTTCAAGGACTTTCCAATGTTCCTGCAGAGAATCTATCCGGTTTTGAATCTCCAATGACAACGGATGACTGTCGGCTATCAGCTTTCTGCCAGCGTCGCAAAGCTGCTCTGACTTGGGCCTCCTGGCTTTCATTTCGTCCTGAAGAACCTTGTGTTTTTGTTGCAGAGATATAACGGCACGTAGATCTTTGGCCGATATACCGGCTTTACAAATTCGCTGCTTTTCCACAAGCCAGGATTCCTCGTCTTCGTGATCTTGGAGAAAGTGATAAAAGTTCCTGGCGTCTTCCAACCGGGCTTTACGCTCCTTACTATTCTCCACGAGCTCATCATAGGCCTGGTTTAAATGTTCTAATTTCTGCTGCAGTAAAGGTGCTTCCTTGCTCACCGGTTCTGCCAAGTGTTGAGTTGCCTGTCTACCCAATCGTCTTTGAGTCTCTCCCAATGCTGTCACTTGTAATTCTTGAAGGCTGTGCTTTTGGAGCAGATCTTCAACCCCGAGTAAATGCGGGCCGACGTCTGTGCTCTGGAAATTCAACTGGAGTTCTTGAATCGTAGCTAAAGTCGCGTCGATTTCTCTCATCATGCCCATCAACGAACACAAAGCTGCCAGATTAAGCTTGTGATGATCCAGAAGAGCGAGGAGCTCCTTCCACCTTTGAAGAACTTCCTGTTCTCTAGCCTTGACCCTTTCCAATCCGTGATAATTTTCCCTGACCAATTCCTCGGACATGTTTGTCAGATCATGGAAACGTTCTTCTCTGGCGAGTATGTCCGCGCTTATTGCCTCGTGCTTCTTAACTGTCGCGTCAACTTGGGCTAGATTGCTGCCGTACCTTGGGTCAGATAAAACTTGGATCATTTCCTTGAGGTACCCTTCTCTGAGCACGCTTTTTCTCTCGAATTTGTAGTTAAGCTGCTCCAGTCTTTCCTGTCTGAGCAATTCTGTCCTCAGCGCAACCTCTCGCCTGTGTTCAGCGCGCTCTAATTCTACCCAATTTCTCTCTATGTCGTGGACAAGCTGACCCTCTTGAGGAGTAAATGCTGGCTGGTTGAGAGACTTCAGTTGAGTGTTTATGTGGAAGTAAAGAGCCTCTATTTCCGATCTCTCTTTATATTTTGGAGGTTTTTCAACCGTTCTGTATTGTTTGAAGGACAAGAGTTCCCGCTGGATTCCTTCCAATGAATTTGGGAAGTTCCGATCCTCTAAGACGTTGATTTTAGATTTTATCCACTCAAGCAGATCTGATGTCAGCTTTTCGTAATGGACTTTCATCTTGTCAGCATCCATCATTTGGCCTACGATCTGAAGAAAGCAAATGTTCTTGACAGTGATTTCGAACAGAATAAAGCCTAAACTTCCTGGTGGGATTTTTCAAGTTCAAAAAATAGTATTCTATGAGTAAACAGTTTGAATTGAAGAAGAAGCAATGTATTGCGAGCAAAGAGTTGATTTCTTTTATCTAATAAGAAAACTGCTGAATCAATTAATTCTGAAATTCGACCAGATTTGAACTGTAGCAAACCCTATCAATTGAGACCAGAATCGTGAAAGTCCGTTGATCCGTAATCCAGATCTCATCAGTTGAATTTTTGGTTTCAAATTTTTATTCCTCCAATAAATCTAAAACTACTGAAACGATCAATTCCAAAATCTAATCAGTTCTAAGTTGGAAGGAACCGTGTCAGTTGACACAAGGAAAAATGAAATCCGTTTATTCGTTCTCGAGATATCATTGGACAAAGAATTGATCACACACCCATTTCAGGAGTGATTAAAAATTCAATGAATCATTGAACCTCTTTAAGTAAAATAGAGATATGCTTACGTTAGCGATTCTCTTGCCACTCTTGATCTCGTTTTTCATCCTAGCAAAGGTGTGATAATAGGAGGCGACGTATGTGATGATAGATTTCTCGTCTGGCCTAGCGGTATCGACATCTTCTGCATCGAGCAGCCTCGGGATGCCCAGCTCTGCGTTAGCCACATCGAAAGCAGAATTGAGATTGTCGATGTGTTTGCTTTGCTGTAGTTCAGACCAATCAACCAAATCTGGTCTGTGAGCGTGGATGAGCGCGTTGAAGCCAAGACCACTCCTCCAGGACCCTTAAGAGGGTGAAAATGAAAAATGTTAAGTTTGTTTGATATTAATTTATATAACATGGAGTGAAAAAGGACACAGCGGATATTTCTTTACCAGTGAAATCCAAGATGTTAACTCCTGGATATCCATTGGTCTTCCTTTGACACCACAACAGCAATGCATCTTTGGCAGACTTCTTTTCACTGCTTTCATTCTCTTCATCGACGTCAATTTCAATTTCCTGGATTTGAAACCGTAGGATTATGGTCCATATCAAGCCGAGAATCAGTCTTGGGTTTCCATCCACTATATCCTCTGCTCCTATACTCTCCAGACGCACCTGGTGGCATAGATAATAGCAGTTTTAAGAAAGAGCTGATTTCATTTCATGAAATGAATATCCAACAGTCGAACTCTAAAAACATATGGAATGTATTACGAACGAAAGGATGAATAATTTATCCAACACAAAAACTAATGGATCGATTGATTCCGAAATTTAACCAGAATTAAGTTTGAGCAAATCTGATCGATTGAGACCAAAATCATGAGAATCCGTTGATCAGTTCTCAAGATATCATCACTTGAATTTTATTTTTCAAAATTTTGTGTTTTGAATAACTCGAAAACTGCTAGATCGATGAAATCCAAAATTTAATCAATTTTGAGTTGAGAAGAACCGCATCGATTGATATAAGGAAGGATCAAATCCATGCATTCGTTCTCGAGATATACCCGGATGATAAAACGATCATGCACACGCAACTCAGACGTCCATCTGAAATGGTCAAAGGTGATTCTCTGTATCTCAAAATGGGGAAATCCGATGAGAACTGAACTTTTCATTTCCATGGGTAATTATCATAACTTCCTTTTTTGCGAGACGGGAAGTTAAAAATTGGGCAACTTGATGATTACTTAGGTAATATAGCACGCTATGTCTGCAATATATGTATACCTTGGCGATGAAAGTATGTCATAGAGGATGTAATCTCCTCTAAGCCCATATTTTCGAGATTAGATAAATTCAACTGAAGCAAAATCTTAGTGAAATAAAAAAATGTTATAAAACTATTGTGTTCGACTGGCCAAAGGTTTTACACTGATGATAGATAGACACCCAAAGATTAAGAAATTCCTAACTAATCTTCATTAGCTTAGGTTTCATATCGACAAAATACGATATCGGAAACAAATAATTAATGTCAACTTCGCTGCTGCGTCCATCAATCGATCAGGTCTTCAAAATAGACCTTGAGCAAGAGACAGGCTAACTAGATCTCATTAAGTAAGGTCATATACCTGCTAGCTAACAAATCATATTATTCAAGAGATGATAAAAATTCAAGAGCTGCGTGTACGGCGAATCAAATTGAATTGAGTAATTTGAAAATTAAGGACTTAGAATTTTTTTCAGAAGCAAGCTCGAATTTTTTCAACATTTTTAGCATTATTTGCTCGTGGCAACCTCGAAAAGCTAATCTAGGTACTATGCAAGTCTAAATTGACAAGTTGTGTAATTATTCATCAATTTCCAACACAAATTAATAACATGCGTCACTCATTTTTGACGTACAGTTTCTAATTCAAATCTACGACTTATTTGAATTATTCGAACTATTCGAAAATTCAAGTTATTCGATTCCGAACGAATTATCCGGCAATACGAATTATTCGTACGCCCCTAATGAAAGTATCATACATCAGATGAGGTCTTCATATGAGAAGTGATGATTTTCTGATCTATCGCATAAATCGCAAAGCTTTCAAATTTTTTAAATATTTTATTCGTGGATAATAGATAATAGTAGATTACGATACAAGTGCGCGAAGTACGTGATTCTTGCACGAGTCTAGCTTGTCGCCCGAGCGAAGCGAGGGTGACAAGAAGACGAGTGCGAGGATCAGGTACGCGCACTTGTGTCGTATACTATTTTTCCTAACGAGCTGCGCAAAATTCAACAACATTGGTATCTTGTATGAAATATTAAATGTTCAAGTATACACAAATTATTGTATATAAGATGGATGAAGTGTCCGCTTCATGTGTCCGCTTTAAAGAATTGGTAACGATGCCGATCGTGTTTATTTACGTCTACCAGCTCTATCTCCCCGCATCTTGAATTCTCTGTCTTTCATTCAACGTTACAATATACAGTAATAGTCGGGGCACTGTGAAATGTCGGGACCGGGCGAAACGGGCACTGTAAACGACCTAACCTAATTTCTCTGATAGCTCTGACCAATCAGGTGAAGGCACCAGGGCCGTGCCCAATCAGAAGCGAATTTTGTTCACAGTGCCCACATCTCAGTTTTCACAGTGCCCAGTTTTTGACAGTGCCCGTTCTCACAGTGCCCAGACTTTTACTGTACAAAGAAAAGGTGTTGCGTGTCAATCATATTTATTTTGCGCACTAGTGCGGGAAAGTACTATTTTGCACACTCATTTGCGTGCGCAAAATCGAATTTTGCACACTTAGTTAGGAAAAATTATTTACTACAGTGATAGAAGGTGTTTTCTATTCAATCAAAAGTCCATTAACTTTTTCTCTAAACGGCGTGCGCAAAGTTCGATTTTCCGTCCATGCGCAGCGTTCGCAAAGTGCTTGAATCCCGCACAGCTTGTATGCGGTAAAGTAAAGCGTGCGGAAAAGTAAAGCGTGGCAACTTCGAGAATTGAGCACCTTATTTAGAAAAATCGTATGTGCAACAAGTGCGGGAATCACCAACCTTGCGCACTTGTTGCACAATATGCTATTTCAATTTTGTTTTCAGAAATTTCAGATATAATAACTTATATAATAGTTCTGAGATCTAATCGCATTCGGATAGATAATAAAGTTACACGGAAAAAAAATTGTTGTTGAATTTACTATGTGAGCAGCTACATATAGGACAACACTTTTTTGTAGTAGAAATTACCACAATTTTAGTATTTGGTACATAGGAGCGAGTAAATTTTAATGTCCTAGTGAGTAAATGTTACCACAATTGTTGTCATTTCTACTGCAAAAAAGTGTTGTCCTATATGTAGCTGCTCACATAGTAAATTCAACAACAATTTTTTTTCCGTGTACCATAGCTGATGTATGGTATCTGAATGACGATAGTGTTATATCTCAATATATGATTATCAGTGATTGGAAATCGGTGATAAAAATATAGTGTGCTACTTACTCTGGTGTACTAGTCCCTACTCTCATGAATTTCTGCTGATTTTTAAGCAATTTGAAATATTTTATAGTTTTCCATGAAAAATTGTAAATTTCCGTGTTACGGCCTGGCATAGCCATTCCTCACCTTTTCGACTATTCTTCTGCAGTTCCTCGCATTAGATGCCACCCAACACCTGACTTCCTGAGCCTAATCTTGTCCTCAAAACCATACCACAACTGCATCTGCACTTTGTTTCCCCATTTTGCTTAGAACCAAGCTTTCCTCGTTATTCTATCCTAATTGCTAACTCACTTAGTAATCAGCCTCCAAGAAATGGGTGGATTAGATTTCGTACTAGATGAGCTAAATGGCTTTTCGTAAATTGAAATTAAATTTTAAGACTCGTCGATTTCGAGAGATGAGCTGTAGCTATAGCTGTATCAAAAAGGAGGAACTGAAATAAAGTTCTCTTAGCTCCTATGTGGAAGGAAATAATCTATACAATTCAGGATTTCAAGAAACCGTTGATCCATATCCGTCAACTTTATCGTATAAGTACTATACCTAGAGGTAACGTGAAAATAATTGTACAGCTAGCAGGTAGCATAAGACGTGATGAAAATTCATATATCGTGAACGTTTTGACCATAACGGATAACTCTGCAAAAACCGAGACTTTCTGCACTGAATAAGAGACTCGAGCTACATATTTCTGTTCACGCCGTAAGTGCGCTTTATTTTTACCTCCGAAGTACACATTCACAGTCGTAAAACTGTATTACTGAGTATATTTGCCTATTAACGAATGGCAATTGCGGCAGAACATAGAATAGCACAAAAGATTGGCTTTTCAGGGTACGGCTTGAAAGAGAACAATTCTACTCCTAGTTCCTACATATTTCCACGAATTTTTAAGAAAATTGAAATAATTCGTATAGTTTGTTCATTAAAAAGAATTCGTCATCTATGTCGTTCAAATTAAAAAAAAAAAGAATTCCGATTCCTAATGAAAAACAGAATTCCGATTTCTTATAAAATCGTAGAATCATTTTCACCAGGGAAAAGTGTTTCGTCCTCAATGTCCCACAGACAGTCGTGTTGTAGAAAGGCGTCGCGTTTCAGGTGAAATTGTCACAATTCACACCCACGAGTCGACGACATGACAGTGTATTTCATGGTACTGATTCGACCTGGAATAACCCCAGACGTATTTGCACTGACATCAATGCTATAACTGATGAGATAATTGCCATATGAATCGACTCTGATATTGATTTTAATTAATTATAATACAGTTGAAACTAGGTGGATGTTCAAGTTTCACTCAGAATCGGTGTTTAGAAATCACAGTTCAATATTTTCCTCCCATAATTGTATTTATCATGAAATGAATGTTTTCTCGAAGTGACAAGTATGAAAGATTCCTTATTCGAACTAAAAACATATTTTGGTCATTGTATTATATGCGGCTTGTCGAAATAAACGATTATAAAACGATTTATATAAGCGATGATTCGATGTGATAATTATAGTCAAATGAATAGGAAATTCATTATATCGATGGCCTAGTGCCAAACGGGCGTAAGCCGCAAAAAAAAAAAAATAAATCCGTTTTTATAGAAGCAAAATCTTTTTCATGCAATGGAGAATCTTCTGGGCATACCCGCAAAAAAAAAATTTTTTGTCACTTACGCCCCTATGGAAGTAGTCCATCGATATATATAGGACGTATTGTTCATCAAAGTTGAATTTAGTTTCCGAACCATTCGATCCATTTTGTAGAATTTTTGTATCCATTCGAATTAGAACCGTCGAGTAATGCGGAGAGGCAGGTATACACTTATACCTATGTATATACCTATATACCGCATATACAGAGCGATTTTCTTGAAAATAAGGCGCCTGAAAAGTGGCAAACGCCTGCATCGATCAGCTCATACATCTACGATTGGGTTTTATTACTCACGTAATGGTCTTATTACTCACGTAATGAATGAAACCCAATCGTCGATGTTTGAGCTACTCAATGCAGGCGTCTCGCGTTTGCCTACCTTGTAGGCACGTTACTTTCCAGAAAACCGCTCTGTATATAGATATAGCATGAGTTCATAGGTGGCAAGTAAAACCCTGCAGTGGCTTTCCTTTCGCATTGGAATTTTCACACAGCATAGAGAGAAAGCCCACAGGTCCGTGGAAACTGTCTTCTACAAATCCCGATGGTTTCAACTGTGCCACATTGTTCGTCGTACTACTCGCAATTGCAGCGAGAGAATGGATTTGTTAAAAGTAGCTGTTTGCAGTCTGTGTCACACACATTTATATATACCTATGTCGTCGTTGTTTCACCAGCAACGGAATGCCGTTGGATAACTATCCTGTTGTTTCCGATCAAGGCCGTTAAGAAAATGAAAACTGTTTATTTTCTTCACACAACTTATAACGGAATAGAGATTCAAACTCTCTCCTTTCAAGAAATCGGTAAAACCAAAAAGGTTTTCGGGCTAAATGGGATCCTTGGAATGGCCGTCGCTTTGAAATTTTAACCTTCTTTTAGTAGTTCTATTTTCGTCACTAGTTGGCGTATCGAGGTTCTAAGCCCTCTCATTAGTTACTGTAGCCTTCTTCGAGTAGTTCTATTTTCTGCCACTAGTTGGCGTATCGAGGTTCTAAGGTTCCCAAAAGGACTGACAAAAATTGCAAATCTCGTTTTTTTTTTTTTTTTTTTTAATACATCGCATGTACATTTATGTTACAATAGCTTAGAACAATCGACATTCGTATAGATGTAGAATCTTGTTCAATAATGGAATATCAATGATGGTCACATTAGCAGTAGAATTCATATTATATGAGTGTATGTGACCGTTTTATTTTCGTACGTGAATATAACTATTCCACCTTCTGCAGAGGAACAGCGGCGTGCGGTGCATTTACTCACGTAGAAATCAGACTTTTGAGCAATACAACATGAATAATGAATGAGTCCTGAGCTGCATAGCAAAGTGAATGCTGTACTTGTATGTACTGTTATGTACGCGCGCGCGCGCGCGCGCGAGCTGCGCGCATAAGGTGTAGACGCATATACAGTTAAATCCCCGCGCGCAAAAGATAAAGAGACAAATTTTATAGGTTAAGTAAGAAAAATAACAGACGATCGAAAACGGTTTTTAACAGATTCGAATATCGTTAATTGTTGCCAATTTATTTGTTGAGACAAAACGTTTAGCCAATGTTTATAACGGTTTGCTAAAATTCAAACAAAAAGTTACGCGATAATTTGTTAGTTTTTTAAATAAAACAAATCCTCTAAGTTCTTACTGTCTACACTTTTCCTCACTATACCTAGTGACTTTTTTTTTTTTAAACCAACTCAGAATAGGTTCTTTTTGATTTCTTATCCCAGATCTGAAGTCAGATTACCAAAATTACCAAAATGGCGGCGCAGCAAGATTATAAAAAGTAGACTGATGTACGTAAAAATTAGTACTCAACGGTTTTTGAAGTCACTTAATTCCGATCTGAACTCATGACATCAAAATTCAAGATGGTGGCTCGAAATTGTAGAAAGTAAGCTAAGTCGCCTGAAAACTGCTACTCAGTGTCCATCAAATGTGAATTTGGTGATTCTTTCGATTTTGATTTGAAACTTTAGCGGAATTATCTAAAAACTTTCGACTATTACCAATTTTGATAAAATTTCACTGATGATGGTTGAAATAATCTGAAAAAAATTCTGAGACCCTTTTAGGTCAGTGGCAACCAGTGTTGCCAACCTGAAATGAGCCGTGATCGTACGGAGGGGCGGAAATTATCGTACATTGACAGAAAATTATCGTACCAACTATCGGTACTTCAATTGATATTGCGCGTACTGACAAGGTTTTCGAAGTTAAATTAGTTAGTACTTGGCAATAAAATGGAGAAACAATCAACAAAGAACATATTTTCAGCTCATTAGTAATATTTTTATTCATCGCAGTATCATTTCGTACTTTTTATACTGGTCCAGTACAAACAGCCAGAATCGAGATTTGAGATTCTCCGACAGATCGACCTTCGAATATGATTCGATCTTTCCCGTACCGCCAATGCGAAATAGTATATTGTGTGACAAGGGATGAAACAAGGTGAATGCAGGCCAGGGTGAAGTTGTCTGCCCGAAGCCGAAGGCGAGGGCAGACATCACCCGTGCCTGCATTCATGTTTCATCCCGTGTCACACACTATGTTTTTCATGACATTTGCTCTGGAACTTCAACTGTCAATTACAATAGTCTGAAATCTGCAACAGGGCAGTTATTTCTCTTTGCCATCCCAAGGGATTGTAATAGACCCATTTTGCAATCCCAAGGGATTAAAAAACACCAATTCACACCGCTGATTCATTGAATTCGCGATTTGACAACATTTCACGGCATCATCCTGAAAACAGCCTCTTTCAACTGACAAAACTGGCAACGAAACTTGCAGTTTCAGAGCAGATGTCATGAAAAGAATAATAATACAATAATAATTAAAAAAAAAAAAAAGAAATACATTATCGTACCTTTTCTATTTTATCGTACAATTATCGTATATCGTACGCACGTTATCGTAAATCGTACCCAGCTTTAAATTATCGTACGTGTACGATAATTATCGTACGGTTGGCAACACTGGTGGCAACATCATACTAAAAAATTATCAAAATTGAAGGGAGTGAGGGTTATGCGGGCTGTTAATTTGACGTAGAAAGTCTCACATGTATAGTACGTCTATTCGCAGTCTGGCAAATATGTAATAACTAAAGAAGAGATTGTTTACTAGTGCGAATCACTGCGAACGTTGACTCGATTCTTTCTCTTCTTTTATACTGATGCAGCAGCAACAGCAGCAGCTCAGTAAACCGCTTCACAAATACCTCGTCTTTTATTATTCAGCTCGAGTGTTTATGACTCGTGAAATGAACCACCGTTATCTGCACTCCATTGCTCGCTCGAAAACGTAAACAAAATTTCACGCGGTATTGCATCCTAATTATTAACCCTCTAATTTATGCTGTTCACTTCTTCTTATTATCAAAATTCTGTTCACTGGTTTCACGGATTTTTGGAAATTCGAAAATCACCAGTCTAATATGGCAGATGAATGCTGAGCCGTTAGATTTTTGTGAAAATTGATACCCCAACGTTTTCTTTCTCGCTGATTTCTGATTTCAGACCAAAAACGTGAACCTCATGCATATAATGGCAAATCCAGGATGGTGGATAAGAATCAACAAAAAAGAAAGAAAAAAATAGGGGGTATCTTTGTGGAAATCGGTTTTGCAGAGGTCATTCAGATCGCTAATCGAAATTGCGTGATTAAAAATGGCGGAACCCAGATGGCGAACGAAAATTCGAAGATTATCCAACTTTTTCGTCAAAATTTCGCAACTTAGAGAAGGTGAGATGGTGGCAATCTGTGCAGCGAGGCGAAAACTGCCTGAAGAACGTGTCTTCTCATAAAATTGTATACTTTAACGAATTTTTTTTTTTGTAACGCAGATAGGGTTGATTCTTCATAATTGAATAAGGATCCCTATGATCGTTATTTCAATATCATATCAGCGAATGAAGTATGCCAACGGTCATATAGATGAAATGAGAACAATATGATGATTATTCATATTTTTAAAAAATAAATCGCAAAAAAAAAAAGATTGATTGATTGATTCTATTTGCGCAAAGAACATGACAATAACTGCTTCGTCAGCGACATCTCTATCTCTCTGATATTCTAATATGCTGTATTATAGATCAAAGATCATCAATAGACTGAATTCAATCATAAGCTAACTACAATTGAAGGGCCGGATCGAATAACGACTTCCGCGCTCCTGCCAGTCGGACAAGCCCCTGAAAGTATGCAATCGTCGCTGAGCGACAAGCATACTTTTAGGATTAAAAAAACATCAACAAATCTTATACTTGTACAAAATTGTCAGCGAGAAAGTTGTTCATAATGGTTCGAGGTATATGTTTGGTAAGTTACAATAATTTTCATACTATATTTTCGGAAATATGAGAAGTTACAGGCCATGGCCATGACAACGGCTGCCATGTTGCTGTCAGTCAACGGAAAAGCGTCGTTTCATAGATGCGTTTTGCATCGCCTCAAACGCATCGGATATCAACTATAGATATATGCCGTCGTGGACTTTTTTGTATAGAATTTAACGCTCTACAAAAAAGGTCCAGTCAACTTATGGTCTATCTGCCTTCGTTTAAGTAGCGTTCGACGCGAAAGGTACAGAAACGTGTTTGGTTCGAGATTTTTTCGGATTTTTAATTTTTTTTATTCAAAAACGAGTGAAAAATAGATGTCACAAACGGTAGGGTATATTATTCTCATCTATCGCTACATTGGAGTATTTTTCTCATGCCTTCCATAATTAGTGTAATTTGAAACCCTAAAATTGCATAAAGTGACTAGTCCATAGTCGGCACAAGCGAAGCCGGCACTATAACTTCTCATATTTCCGAAGATATAGTATGAAAATTATTGTAATTTACGAAACATATACTTCGAACCATTATGAACAACTTTCTCGCTGACAGTTTTGTATAAGTATAAGATTTGTTAATGTCTTTTTAATCCTAAAAGTTTGCTCCGCGATCAGCGGCGATTGCATACATTCAGGGGCCTGTCCGACTGGCACGAGCGTGGAAGTCGTTATTCGATCCGGCCCTTCAATTATATATTACATATCCTATATATATATATGTGTATGTGATTATTAATAAATCAAAAGAATTGAATAATAAAGTTGAAATTCGATTGAAATTACCGACTGTGTTATATGACCTTTTAACTATCGTTAATATTATGCAGTAAAAGGTCCAGTAGCACGTGACGTCATGAGACTCGCACGTGACCTCGAGTGACCGGGATTGAATAACGCGGATTGAATTGAGAACGTTGATCCTTCGAGCAAGGTGTCTATATGCTACATAACACATACATATTATGAATATAGGTATATGAAAACCGAAGTTTATGCATAAATATACAGGGTGGTTTAAAAAAAAAAAAAAAAAGACCAACCCAATTTAACATTAACTAGATAAAATCTGATCGCGTTCATCGATCTTCGAGATTTTTCTTTTTTTTAAATCTAAAAAATCTTCTCTGTAGCAGAGATATACACGGTCTTGAATGATTCTTATTGTTCACCCCCCGCAGTGACTTTTGCAAAAAAACAAGACTCGTTGTTTGAGTGCGTGTATCTCCGCAACGGATGAAGATTTTTTTGATTTTCAAACGCGGAATGAAAGGTCCTTTTTCCTAGTTTTTAGAAAACAAAAGATCTTGAAGATCGCGACGAACGCGTTCGGATTTTATCTAGGTTTTAAATTGGGCCGATCTTTTTTGTACCACCCTGTACATATATTAATAAATATAGGTATGTAGACACAGCTGGTTTACATATAACTGTATACCCTATTATTTTTTTTGTGCAAAGCTCATGTCAGACAACACCACGCCTATATGTAGGTACATATACCTTAGTAGGTATATACCTAGTATGTGTATATATATAATAAGGAAAAGTGCACAACTTCAGAGTTCTCTCTTGAACATATGGCATACACGATCAACGATACCAAGACTTTATGATTATTGGATTCTATACATCCTCGTATAGAAAACTCGTTACATTGGTATATATACCTGCTTCGACCTTCCCCCGCACCTGCTGCAAACGACAGAGTATACTAATGCGTGTGTATCTAAACCCTGCCATGAAAATTTTTACTTCTATACGAATTTCGAAAAAATTTTAGGTAATTCGGAAGGTATCATAATTTTTGACAGAAGTAAAAACAAAAATTAAAAAAAATTAAACAAAAAAGTATATAAGATCTTGTTTTCATATACAATTATTATTCTACATTCTAATTCATCGAGGATATAGTATCTGCAAGTATAATGACGATACGATGACTACAGAATTGAATCATCGTACGATCTGGACAGACCGTCATGTAACAGTATAGAGGGCTACAGAGAGAGGGGATAACGATTAATGAATATAAAATAGATTTTTTTTCTCAAATTTTATTATGGATGTATAATATCGTACTTGTAATCATGTTATTGTTAAATTTATCTTTGCCCTGGATTGATTATATACATATACGTACGCTTCTCTATATTATAGTATTTTTTCCTTCAGATATGGTCATTGAAATTATATGCTATACATATACCTACCTATATAGGGTAAAGTGCGGAGAGATGCCGCACTTTTTGGAGAAAATTCATAACTTCTACAAAAATAGATATTAACAAACGTATTTTTGTAACACATGCATGATTTCTGCGTTTTTTTGACCTAAAAATAGGGCCTAAAGTAGCCGTTTATTGACCACTTGAAAAGAGCGGGCAATAAAGAATCCATTATTGCCCGCTTCTTCAATAAGCGGGCAATAATGGATTCTTTATTGCCCGCTTCTTCAATAAGCGGGCGTAAAGGATTCTTTATTGCCCGCTTCTTCAATAAGCGGGCGTAAAGGATTCTTTATTGCCCGCTTCTTCAATAAGCGGGCAATAAAGGATTCTTTATTGCCCGCTTCTTCAATAATATATATATATATATATATATATATATATATATTATTGAAGATATATATATATATATATATATTATTGAAGAAGCGGGCAATAAAGAATATCAGTGTATAGTATATATATATATATATATATATATATATATATATATATATATATATATATATGCCGCTTATAGGCACAGAAACGCAGAAATCAATACATGCGTTACAAAAAATATGGTGTGTACCAAGGGCTAAGTGGGCTTTTTGATCTCGTGTGGTTGCAGTACTCGTCTTCGGCTCGCGGATGCACTCGTCTTCGACTCGTGCTCCCTCGCCTCCGACTAGTACTGCAAACTCCACACTCGGTCTAAAAAATCCCACTTTACGCCCTTGCTACACAATATACTATTAATAGTGACGTATTCTTCAAACTATGTACTAGAATGTGGCAAGAACAAAAAATTGATAAACTTTTATGTTCATATAAAATAAACGTCAACAAAAAACAGTGAAAAGCGGTGTCTCTCCCACACCCTATGGGAGAGATGCCGCAGTAGTGCGGGAGGAATGCCATACGGTTTTAAATGTCTTTTTCGGGCATCTAGTCTTCCAAAATTGTTGCACAACTGCCCGGAAAATTATTGCACTTTTTACATCTGATCCAGTCGTCGGTTTTCTTCATTTTATGATAATTTTTCCAACATTCGCCACAGGAATCTTCTCTCGCATTTTGTGACTCTGTTTCTTGTTTCCTGGACTTACTAGATAATAAAAAGGGAAAAGAAGAAGAAAAATGAAAAAAAAAATTTTTTTTTTTGAAATGAGAAGGTAGGGGAGAGTCGGGTAATGGCGAACGGCGGGTAAAGCCGAACAGCGTCATTTCTCTATGTTTCCTTTCCCCAATCTACGCAAGCCGGTGCATATGGAGAGCTGTCTCGAATTGCAGTGTTGACGCCCCGTCAAATGTAAAAAAACTCGCAAGCTCTTCGAGGTAATAACCGGGAAAACATTTCAATGAATTTGATGTAATTATTCTTAGGTGTTCAAATCGATGAAATGACCTGGTTTCATGTAATACAGTGTTGAATATTTAGCTTCAGGAAGTACATTCCATGCCGATATCATTGCCCAACCTCAAGTTCAGAATGTGAGGCCGTGTTTCTTTGCAATGTTACTTTCTATCGATTTGATCGTTTGGGGTAATCGCGAATGGCGTAATAACAGGTTCGCAATTACCCCGTGCTGATCCGAGCTGATGTTTTCTCACCATGTGTTGTTAGAATACTGATTATCTGCAGGTACTCGGTTGAGTTTTGATGTTTTACCCCTATTTATTATTGGATTTACCTAAAGTCTAGTCGTCCGGGCTACCCCAAGTGCTGTTCGCAATTACCCCACGGTAGTCGGGATTACCCCACACGCAGCGTTTTGCTGTTTTGTTAACAGAGTCTAATTATGTCAAATTCTAATACAGTTCATTACAGTTATAAGTAGACAGATAACCCGACTGCCAATGTAAGCAATAAAAAATATGTTAGCTATAAACCATTCCGAATTATTTGACATTTCCCTTAGGTGTTCGTAATTACCCCACTCTCCCCTATATGCGGCATCTATCCCGAATCGCAGAAAGAGACGCTGTGGTGAATTGTTCAATAAGAATACTTATTTTCGCTTCGCGAATGGAACGTACATCTCAAATTGGGCTGTAAGAACTCAGTAAAACCATAACATTTATGAAAACTGTAACGAGGATAGTGAAACTTGCATAAATAGACTTCCCGCGTGAAATTTCAACGAGGAAAATTCGTACGTACCATCTTCTGCCCGCCATTATTTTCTTCTGCTTGCGAATTCGATCGCAATGTCGATTTTCGTCTGCTTCATTACTCTAATACTAAACATAAATCGCCATTGCAACACCATTTGTAGGCAAATCTCAGATATATGAGAAATGCGGCATCTCTCCGCACTTTACCCTATAGCTTCAAACTGCAGCACGCATTAGCAAATTGCATATTAATCAACTATTACATCTATATACCTCTATACGTACTATATATCGTAGACATTATACATATATTTGTATAAACCTATGCATATATATTAGGGTGGTCCTTATTTAGGGCTC
Source organism: Tenthredo mesomela (assembly GCA_943736025.1). NCBI lineage: Eukaryota > Metazoa > Arthropoda > Insecta > Hymenoptera > Tenthredinidae > Tenthredo > Tenthredo mesomela. Next base: position 12,590,363 of record OX031021.1, on the reverse strand, counting down.
GGACGAATTTTTTATCAGACGCCCCCCAAATCGACTCCAAATAATTCAAAAACAATACCCTAATTTTTTCAGATTTTTATCTAGACTCTAAACCCTCCCACCGAGAGGGTGGATTTCCCCATTTGAAATACACGTGTTTTGGCCATATTCTCAGGATATATTTTATTCTAAAATTAAAAACTTTTAGAAAAATCTGTAACTGCGAGATTTTAGTGTTCATTGGTGCTACTATTTGAGAAAAAAATCACATTATCATACGGGTCAATCTAGACGAATTGCGCACCCTTTAATCTGCTCTTTTTTCTCAAATTAAGGGTGTGCAATTCGTCTAGATTGACCCGTATGATAATGTGATTTTTTTCTCAAATAGTAGCACCAATGAACACTAAAATCTCGCAGTTACAGATTTTTCTAAAAGTTTTTCATTTGAGAATAAAATATATCCTGAGAATATGGCCAAAACACGTGTATTTCAAATGGGGAAATCCACCCTCTCGGTGGGAGGGGTTAGAGTCTAGATAAAAATCTGAAAAAATTAGGGTATTGTTTTTGAATTATTTGGAGTCGATTTGGGGGGCGTCTGATAAAAAATTCGTCCGAGCCCTAAATAAGGACCAGCCTAATATATATACTTAGTAGGTATGTGAAAAAATAACGATTCTTTATAGCTAACATAAGAGATATAATATATAAGACGCACTCAAGTTCTGCAAAACTGTTCTGCGTCTATCCTCAAATTCTGCTCACGTATGCAGCGGAAAAAAGAAAGAAAAAGGTAAAAAAAAAGAGACAAAAAAAAAAAGGTAAGAAAAAAAAGAAAAAGAGATAAAATAAAAGAATTACATACACGAGGCTTGCTCGCAAGGAGTGTCGTGTTACGTAATCCAACGTAAGACACAAACGAAGCTTTGAGGAATTCCCGCGTCTGCGTGCAGTAGAGTAGGTGCATACCTGTATATACCTATACGCGTATAACGCAGTTCGCACGCGAGAAAACGCCGATCTATATGATATATGATGCAGACTTATGCATTTGCGGTATTCTGCTTTCGATATCTCGAGTCCGCCATTTCGAATTTCGCAATTTGGAGGTTCGATTTTTTCGAAAATCGAATCACTTTCTGATTCTTTTTTTTCCGTCATCTTGGATTCGGCAATTTGGAGACCAGATTCGTAATCAGCAGCCCCGAAAACGATTAGAAACTGATTTTTGTGAAAATTGATTAATTTTTGGAATTTCCTGATCTGCCGTTTTTAATTCTGCAATTTGGATGTCAGATTCGTAATCAGCGGCCCCAAAAACGGTTGGGAATCGATTTTTTTGAAAATCGAATAACTATTTGAATTTTCTGTCCGCCATGTTGAATCCGCCATTTTTAATTTCAAGTTTTAACCTCAAATGCGAGATAAACGAGCCAGAAAGCATCTGCGAATCAATTTGAATGGAAATCAAAAGACTTTTGGACTTTCGATTTATCTGCCATTCTGAAATTCAACGGCCAAAAACTCCTGGAGCCCAGATTTCATTCTATCCAACGTTTGGAGATTTAATTTTCACGGATTTGAGGCGGTTTTGAATTTTTGAACTTCGCCACATTCCGCTATTAGGTATTCGGAAAAAGATAATCAAAATTATAATACAGCCGAGAACAAAAAAAAAAAAAAAAAAACAAATTGAATAGCTAATTAATAATTCATACAATTAATGCGGCTAGTATTATGAGTACACACGCTATATATATATATCCGCGGAGATAAAATATAGTATAAAACACACTTGTGCGGAACGACCTGGTGTACGTTTGCTTTAAAATATATATACCTATATAGTTGTATAGTATCTAACGTAAACAGGCTCAATAACATGGAGTTATGTATGTAACAGAATAACATATACAGTATTTTATACCCCCATTATCACTCGTGCGTGAAACGCATATATTCGTATAATATAATGATAGCGACATTATCATCCTTTTAAAGTATGTACTATACCTAAATGCCTATACTATATATACATTATATATCCGTATTATTTATACAAAGTATAAAAACCAACACATGCATATCTTTATGTATAATACAACGGATGATCTCAATCCAAAAATATGTCTCAATGTTAATAATTATAAATTCATTTCTGTTCCATTATACCGTGCGATTATGTGGAAATTACAGGCTCCAAGCGCGCGAACTTTGATTCATTCGAATATTACGAGGGACGCCAATTTCAGACTCGGCACGAATATCCCTATCGTCCGTCTGCTGTATTTGTTTTCGATCGTTGTCAAATACAAATGGCGGCAGACCGTGGCAGGAATAGGTTATGTTTTTTGTGAATCTAGCAGACGACAGAACTAGGGATATTATTGAAAAGTTGGTGGAGTTGCTGGCGCGATTCTGCCGGCCAATGATATTCGAATGAATCAAAGTTAGCGCGCTTGGAGCCTGTAATTTCCACATAATCGCACGGTAGATTCGGCAAGCGATTCCTAAGTTTTTTCAAAAATTTGTCGTTCAAAATTTTGCAATTTCAAAGTCAGATTCGTAATCAGCGATCTGAAGGTGCTGTCCCATGTAGGCCCGGATCGCCGGAATCCGGAATCACGGAACGGAATGGACGGAAAAGTCACTAGAATCCGCGTTCCGCTAATTTCATTCCGTCGTATTTTTACAGAATGGTGAATCCGTCCGGTATTCGCAAATTATAGTCGTAAATAATTTTGCTTTGAGAAATTGATGCACTTTTGGAAGTCTTGAATAACCGAATCATCATTAATAGCCACATTTGAGGATCCATGATCAAATTTGTATCTACACACGCGTCTTTCTACAATTTGCAGGGTTATGTTCATGTAGAAGTATACACAAGTTCCGTGTTCCGTTCCGTCTGTTTGCATTTCCCTGCGTCCCATGTACCCAAATTCCGGAACGGAATGCCGGAACGTCAACTTTTATTTGATGAAATAATCAATTATAGTTATAGAATTTGATCTTACATAGAAGCTAATTAAATAAATTACATATCGATACCTGCGCGGAATAACCGGCTATCTCAGAGTCCGCTTGAAAAAGCGGCTATCTCAGAGTCCGCTTGAAAAAGCGGCTATCTCAGAATCCATTCGAAAAACCGACTGTAGCCTATATTATTAATATAGGCACAGGCCGCTTTTCCGAATGGATTCTGAGATAGCCGCTTTTTCAAGCGGACTCTGAGATAGCCGGTTATTCCGCGCAGGTATCGATATATTGATACAAAAATTGTATCTAAACAGACAAATAAAGCCGAATAGCACAAATATGGATCGGCTCCGTTCCGTCGTTCCGTGCAGTTTTGGTGCATGGGACGGCAGGGTTTTTCAAGACCCGGAACGGATTCGGAAATCCACTAGATTTCGTCTGCGTTCCGTTCCGTGATTCCGGATTCCGTCGATCCGGGCCTACATGGGACGGCACCATGAAAGACCGTTGGAAACGAATTTTCATCAAAATCAAAATTTAATTGGTTATGAATTTTGGATTCACCACGTTTGAATTGAAATGTTTGTTCAAAACTTGTAAATTTCGAAGCAGAGTTTTAATTGAAACCCTTTTAAATCCATATATGTGAAACTATTGAAAACCCATAACAGCAAAGTACATATGCCCTATACCTAAGTAGTTGAACAGTTCTTAGCCGGTGAGGAATTATAAAGATTTAAAGAAAATAACCAGACATATATACTAATATACCTACGCCTATTACCGATACTATATCATTTACCGAGCTAGTTGTTTTATAAAGGCTTCGCAGGTCTGCACGCGAGCCCGTAAAAGAAGCCTTAGATAGAATTAGCTAAGTCAACTTCTTTTCTATACACCAGCTGCATACGCTCTCCCACTTCCACTCCCCACTTCCATCTATGTTTTTCCCTCTTTTATAGTTAGCATCAATACACTAATAAAGGCAATTTTAGCACACAGTTTTCTATACTCGCAGTTTGCTATTCGAAATTGTTACATTTTCTCTTTTGAATCGCGACTCGCATCTACATCCGTTCGCAAGGTAGCCAACAAAAAAACATGAAAAAAAAAAAAAAAAAGAAACTGTAAGGTTTTCAAATCGACGAATCTCTTCACCACCTATGTAAAATTCCAGTGTATTAATTAACAAAAGCACATCTTCTAGTCAGTTGAATGACATTTTTTTTCAAAAATTATTTTCATACCCTTGACACGAATAATTGTTTGAGAAAAGTTAACGATATAAATCTGAGCCTACTGGACCAACGCGAGGGAATCCATTGGGACTTACTATGAGACTCGCGGTCTGGAGGCTCCGCTCACGGTCACTGACCTTTGTCTCTCTTTCTTTCTCTTTTCTCTTCTCTTTCTCTCTCTCAGGTTCTCTCAGTCGAGAAATGCATCTCTCTTACTCTCGTACCCCCCACCGCGCGCCGTTGCAGCATCCCAATTTATGGGCCAAAGAAAAATTGACGAAAAAAATAACCAAGAAAGACCAGGAATCGTAGCTGTTGTATGAAGAGCGCGCTTGATCCTCAGACCATTTTCACCCCATATAAACGCGGCTTTCAACGTGTTGCGGACGTGGTGGGGGCTGCAGGAGTCCCTTCATCGGTAACTGGCGAGCTATACGATGCTGCAGCGTTTCGGAGAATTCAAACGGATTCTTTCCTAATTATCTTAGGGTTGCATTCCTGGTTCAGTTTCGAAACCGGGAGGGAGTGCAGATCGGACACGCCTTTTTACTTCCTTTAAACATTTTTTTTTTTTTTTTTTTTCTCAACAAACGCATAGCTTTTGTGAACAAGCGTTTTTTTTTTTATACAAATGTCAACACGGAGTTATTTCCTTTGCTGATTATCTCTGCAACAGTAGAATTTTCGGAAAAATAATTCGAACAAAAGTTGTAGCATTTGAAAGCCCGCAACTTTTATCTCTATAAAAATATTCTGTAGCATCGACCGTTATCGAGAAAAGTCCAAATTACTCAACTTCCAACTACTAGAAACGTTCCTTTTTTCCTTCGATCACATAAACTAGAAGAGAGGAAACCTCTGTACTCTTCGCGACGACACTCTATATGAGAGTAATTATGTTTATGGTCGTTTATTTTAGAGGAACAACAATCCGTGATCGGTGGAAGAATTTTTGTGGATTATTAAATTACTATAATTTTTTGTTTTCTATTTATCTATAAAACTTTGAGTTTTTCGTATATATATATATGCAGCATAATAAGCTTTTGAAAACTATGAAACTTCCTTCCTGTCTCAAAACCTGATTAAATCAACGATATTCGTCGTCGATACAGAGTGGAGTGCTCCTCGTCACTCCTTTACCGTTAATTATTCATCCGGAGGCATCTTTCCTGGTCACGCGCAACCATTCCTTTCTTGGTCAGTGTCCGCGTCACGCGACCTTCACCTCTCCACTTAATCGAGTCTGTGTATGTGTATACAATAAAACCTTAAATTTGAATTTCTTTTTAAAAAATAAGAAACGCGACGTTCTCGCGGGAAGTAGGTTCGTAGTCTATTCCTGAAGATTAGCGTCTAGTCATAATTTTCATCTAATTAGACGTGTATCACTAATTACAGTAATCACTATAACAACGGAACGATTCTTCTGCGGGAGTAAAATAAACCTGGAAACCGTATAATCACGGCGATTAACAATCTAAACAAATTTTTTCAGATTTATTTTTTCTCTTATTCTTCATGGTGCCGTCCCATGTAGGCCCGGATCGCCGGAATCCGGAATCACGGAACGGAATGAACGAAAAAGTCACTAGAATCCGCGTTCCGCTAATTTCATTCCGTCGTTTTTTACGGAATGGTGGATCCGTCCGGTATCCGCAAATTTTGGTTGTAAATAATTTTGCTTTGAGAAATTGATGCACTTTTGGGAGTCTTGAATAACCGAATCATCATTAATAGACACATTTGAGGATCCATGATCAAATTTGTATCTACACACGCGTCTTTCTACAATTTGCAGGGTTATGTTCATGTAGAAGTATACATAATTCCGGGTTATGTTCCGGGTTATGTTCATGTAGAAGTATACATAATTCCGTGTTCCGTTCCGTCTATTTGCATTTCCCTGCGTTACATATGTACTTAAATTTCGGAACGGAACGCCGGAACCTCAACTTTTATTTGATGAAATAATCAATTATAGTTACAGAATTTGATCTTACATAGAAGCTAATTAAATAAATTACATATATTGATACAAAAATTGTATCTAAACAGACACATAAAGCCGAATAGCAAAAATATGGATCGGTTCCGTTCCGTCGTTCCGTGCAGTTTTGGTACATGGGACGGCAGGGTTTTTCAAGACCCGGAACGGATTCGGAAATCCACTAGATTTCGTCTGCGTTCCGTTCCGTGATTCCGGATTCCGGCGATCCGGGCCTACATGGGACGGCACCATCACTCCATCGCGTCGTATAGAAACTATGTTGTGATCGATTTCTATGGAATTTGGTCTCTAGGGGTTTTCGAAACTGCTCTTTCTTAATTCGAAGTAAAAATCGTCAAATTCAAAATGACGGACGAACAGATGAACGAGAATCAAACGGTCGTTCGATTTTCGTGAATATTGGCTTTTCAAATGTTTTAGCTGGATCGCTAATTATACGATTTTCAAGTTACAATTGGTGAATCTAATATTCGAAAAATCAGACGATTTTGATGAAAATCGGTTTTTGACAGTTTTTCGAATCGCTGATAACGAATCTGGGATCGAAATTGCGGAATTCAAAATGGCGGATGAAAGATAACGAAAGAATGTGATGAAAATTCAAGTTTCCTTCGGAATTGCTGTTCATACTGATCTTTGAATTTCCCAATTTCGAAGGGAAAACCGTTGTGAACCGGTAATTGTACATTGTTGAAATTATTTTTGTTCGCTTCTTCAAATTTCGCGATTTTTAGTTGCGATTTGTATTAAAGCGATCTTTGAAGCCGCGCACAAATTTTTTCTTGATGAAATTTACGATGGGATTAATGAAAGTCGCTCAATATCGTGGACTTAAATTACCATTCATTATTATTATCATATAATTTTCATGCTTTTAGCGGACGTAATAGCCTCTGCATATAACTATATCTATTGATCCACTTAAAGCATCATATCTGATAAAAAAAAAGTGCGACGAAAAAACTTCGAACCGAGGCTCACGCTATATAATAAACTATCACGAATCGTGGGATCCGGCGTTTTATTCTATTCCAACTTATGACGTAAGGAAAAATACCGAAATTGCTATTTCGTTGCAAAAAAAAGACCTTATATGTTTCAGGATGTAAAAATTAGACACATTTTCCGAAGTAAATAAAGTCACCTAAAAGTCCCGATACCAGCATAGATTGAAATGCGGGCTTTGTAAAAATGACATAGGTTGACTGTTGACTCAATAACTAATCAACTATTAGTTCGATCGATCTATAATATTCTGTGCATGTAGTCGTGACGCATAGTTTTAGCGTGGACTAGAATTATTCAAAAATATTTGTTCCTTTGGGTGTAAAAAATTACAGAATATTCAAATTTTTCTAATTTTTCAGTATACGAAGTTTGAAAACCTGCAAATGTATGCAAAATTAAATATTTTTATATGAACTTAGTTCACACCAGAATAACATTAGTATTAAATCTGCTCACAAAGCCGGATTCAATTTGGACTAAAATTGACTTTTATATTAAGGCTGCAGTTGACCTATGGCATTTTTACAGAACTCACTTCAACCCATGCTGGTGGGCCACGTGGTGTACGATGTGAGGGTCTTTAAATCTGTATTTGTAGGTAACATTACGTATAATAAAAGCCTGAAGCAGTATATATCTGTGTATTATTGACCATGGCCACCACAATCGCTGAAAATGTGTATAATTCTCAAATCTTGAAAATGAATGAACTCCATTGACTGCCCAGTTTTGTATAGTTTCATTTGAACTGTATAGACGTGAGACACACCCGGTATGCAGCTCTTATAAATCCCGTTGAATTGCGGATTTTAGAAAAAGCTGGTATCGCCATTTTAGTTTGTTCGGTAGGTAGGTATATCTTATGCTGGAACGTGCTGCAGCAGAAGGTAGCAGGTAACTGTACACTTCACTTCACAGTCTATATACCTGTACCTATATCTATCTAGTATATACAGACAAGGTATAAGGTAATAGAGAAGCTAAGAAGGTTCGACCATGCATTATTTACCAAGTGCATCACGCTTGACTGATTCGTAATAACGCGCCCGCAAGTTATGCTCGCTAAACCCGATTCCATTCCGCACGTTACAGTATATTATACCATACAGACTTACGTATATATTTCCTTAGTAGTTTACACAGACGTGGCAGTAAAGTATACAAGAAATGGAAGAAAAAAAAACCATCTAATTTCTACCTTTGAAGGTGTGTATAGCGTGCGTAAAGTACCTTATTTCCGGAGAGTGAAGAAAAGAAGAGATAGCGCATGCGCACATCGCAAATACTCTACTTTACGCACTAGTGCTTTTTTCGCGCATGCGCACTTCAAAAGAACCCAATTTTACGCACTGTGCAGTCATGAAGGTAGTGGCGATGTGATGTTATGTTAATTAATTAATCTGTCTCTCAAATCGAACTTTATTCCCAGGAAAGTAACAAAAACTATCATGTGATGCAAGTGCGGATACCTTACCGCAATCTTAACGCATAATATACTATTTTCAATCCTCTTTCTATGCATGTATAACATCAATTTACCTGTATATCTATAACGCGAGTACCCTGGTAGAAATTTTTCCCATAATCTGTCTAGGTCTAGCTAGATTCGCGAGACTGCCATCTAGGCCTATCTAGTAAAACTGTACAGATGCCCGGACAGAAATGTAACACTTGTCCCTTGTAGACGCTATCTAGCAATGCTATCTAGCAGTATCTAGTAGCGCTAGATTATATCTGTACAGTTCTGAGCAGTACTAACGTGTTCTTAGGCAGGTTTTGTTAGAAATCTTAGGTTATTTTCTAAAAACGATGATAATGAGAAACAAATTTCTTTTGAGGTGCACGTTTATTTATAGATACCGACTGGCTGCTGTGTACATTTTCCATTTACGTAATTGAAAGAAGGTCGATCACATTTACAATTAGGTGGACGTAGTACTTGATAATTCTTGACAGTAGTATAAAATTTCTTTGTAATCTTGAATATCATTCGCTGTCATTTTACTCTACTCTTCTCTTCGACACCCGCCCGTGATTCCAAAAATTAAAGCATTCTGTAATCGTATAAATAATCATAACTCTAGTAAAATTTCAAGTGACAAGATTTTACTTAACGAATAGATTAATTTTCAGTTACTTTTGTTATGCTAAACGAATTTGATCGGGAGCTTCGTTCGGAGATTTTTCAACGTCATCTGATGTTAGGACTTTGGATTTCTTATTTCTTACTTTCGAAACCAACAGCTTGTTTTTTCATAAAAGCAATGAGTTTTGAATGCGATTTTATGTAAATTTTGCTTATATTTTCACAGCTATTATTTATTAATGATTATTAATTAATTAATATTGATTATTTAAAACTGATTCAATTGATCGCGTCTTCTGATGAGTGATGTAACAAATGTCAATTTGTTTTGTAATGTGTGAACGTGGTCAGAACTAACTTGACTATGTTTATTTTAATGAAACATATTCATATTGTACGATAATATTTCATCATTTGGCTTCTGTCCTATAATCTTTCACTCTATTTTAACGAATCTAGCAAATCTAGAAAGATCTAGACAGGGCTATATTACAAATCTAAAGAACCTAGCGAATCTAGCAAATTTAGAAAAATCTGGGCAGGTCTGTATTGCAAATCACGAAAACCTAGCGAATCTAGCAAATCTTGAAAAATCTAGACAGGCCTATATTGCAGGCTAGCAGATCTAGATGAATTTCTACCAGGGTATGTATATCTATAGTTTATTTCCTAGTTAACACAGACTACAATCAATAATTTTATCTTATCACCTCTTCACTTTGTTCACGCTTCGATGTTTCGACAGTTTGTCGTTTAAATATCAGCCCGAAGATCGAGGGTGACACTACCGAAAAGAATTTTCGAAAATAAGTAAAAAAAAAAGAGGAATGTCAGGAATCCACTTACGCTCTTTGATTCATTATAGTCTATAAGGAAGGCATAGGAGACACAAAAGAGACGAAAATTTTGAATATGAAAACTCTTCAGGCTGATTTGGAATGAGTTTTGTGAGTACCTAAGAAGACCAACACCTGCTCACAGCCGCATTATCGTAGAAAACAAATAGTACTATCGTTGGTAGACGAGTCATTCTTGGTATTCTACTAAATTTTTTAACGAGAAAAAAGCGACAGAAATATCGGAAATTATATAGATAAGAAACTTTGCTTTTCCCACACTAGTTGAATAATCTTTTAAAAGGTCGATGTGCCGAGGCTAGCTGGGTTGAATTTCCGAATTTTAAGACCCCGAACAATGAAAATTCCGGATTTTAATATTTCCGATTCACAGTTTTTGAAAAGGGTATTTCCCCGAAAGTCTACACATTCGATTTCTGAAACTTTGAAACGAAGAACACTGAAGGTTCAAAATTTCGAAAGCTGAAGAACCGGAAGGCCAAAATTAATAACTCGGGATATATTGATCGCATCGAAACCAATAAGGGGTCAAATTAGTCGTTTTGAGACTAACTTTTTGGAACAAAAGTTTCAAAATACAATTCAAAATTTAGAAATTTGGAAAGAGGGTCTTGATTAGATGAACAATTTTTTGGATTTTCCAAGTTTTTGACCTATCTGTATTGAGGCATTCCCAACTTTCGGGATTTTAATGTTCTAGACTCAAACCTTTCTGGAAATACGAAATCGTCTCAAACGAATTCTGGATTTATGAATGATAAATGACGATGAGTCGAATCGATTCATGTATTTGTGACTCATTGAATGACTTGCCTATACATGTATATCGAAGTTCTTTTGATAGATAACGAATTATCAGATATTTCACAAAATAAAATGACACGATGATTTTGTTTCGTTATTTTTGGGTTTCACCTTATCTATAAGGTATGTACCTATTGAAATATCTAATTATTAAATTGTGCAAAACTTACCTTAGTGTGAAGAAATGCCAACGATTTGTTAACATTCTCTATTTTGTGAACCCGCATACGGCCGTTGTTAGGTTTTGCCAATCTTTCGCCCGATATTATTTCCAGAAGTTTTAGAAGCTTTTTTCCGTCTGCAAGGTCGCTGAATAAATCCTCCACTTCCATACGAGCCTGAAAATTGAAATATTTCTACGAATCGAACAAAAAAGAAGGAGAACGAAGAAAATCTACTAAATCTAAACTATGAAAATAAGGCAGTATACTAAATTGGAATGTTTTAATGATATGATGACGAAAGCTCGCGTCTAAGTCACGTTCCTAAAATCGAAAAGATACCTAGTGGATATAATTAACAAATTCACATCGTACCTAATTACGATTCAAGTTTTATGACGAAGCTAAGACCACGAAGAACATAGGTACTATTTTAATTACTACTATTTATGGCGTTCGTTAAATACTTCGAAACTTTATTTTCCACGTATGAAGATAGACATTTATAAAACGTTTCAACGAAGGAATGAAAGCATACTAATTTATGTACTAATAATCGCAGTTTTGATTTTACGGATGAGGATGACTTCGGCAGTATTTATTGCGACGAATTCAGTTCACTGAGTTCTAACAAGAGATTACTGATTTCAAAAGTATCTTCGAGTTCACTGATTACGAATCTGGTCCAAAAATTGCATAATCCAAAAATGAAGAGCATTTTAGAGGTCAGATTTATAATCAGCGACTCCGAAAAACAAGAAAGAACGCTTTTAATTTTCCGGAAAAGAATGAAAAAAAATTTCTAAATACGATAATTTTCATTTTCAGTCACATCAATCATTAATTTTTTAATAAAATGCTACTATTTTCTATTCCATAACACGGAAATCTACAAGTTTTGTTTATGGGAAACTCTGAAAATGTTTCGATTTTCCTAAAACTTTGTATAAATTCGTGAGAGTAGAAATTTGTACCAGGGTAGATATATTTGTTTTTTTTTCTTCATTTTTTGTAAAAAATGGTAGATTTCGGTGACTTGATATAATAAAGAAAGAATTGTAGATTTTTGCAGTTTTTTACCAAAACATTGTAGATTCCAGTAGTTTATCGTAAAGAATTGTAGATTTGTGTAATTTCTCAATTAAAAATTATAGATTTTTGTAGTTTTTCATTTGAAAAATTGTAGATTTTTGTAGTTTTTCATTAAAAAAATTGTAGATTTTTGTAGTTTTTCATTTGAAAAATTGTAGATATGGTTCAATGTCATAAAGAATTGTAGATTTTCGTAGTTTTCCATTTAAAAATTGTAGATTTCAGTGGTTTATCTTAAAGATTAGTAAGTTTTCGTGATTTTTTCATTTAAAAATTGTAGATTTCTGTAGTTTTTAATTAAAAAATTCTCTATCGCGGTAGTTTGTCGTAAAGAATTATAAATTCTTGTGATTTCTGATTCAAAAATTGTAGATTTCAGTAGTTTATCATAAAGAATAGTGGATTTGAATTGAAAAAAAAAAATGGTAGATTTTCGTAGTTTTCGATCAAAATTTCTAATTCTTGCAGTGAATGAAACTAGAAAAAAAGAAGAACTAAAATTTCTTATGAAAAATCACGAAAATTTCAAATTTTACTTATAAAAATTCGTAGAATTATTTTCACCTGCGAGTTTATACTTGCCTTCAACAAGAATGAGTTTATCCATTTCGTGAATGTTTTTTTCTGTATGTGAAGTCGCTCTTCTTGCAGGGCCTTTATACGGCCCTGCTCAAACTTTAAAACATCCTCTCTCTGAGTCATTCTTCTTTGGATTCCCGGACCACCCCTGTATCTGTCAACCCTGTCTGGGGGATACCGCGATGGGAAGTCGTAATCGTGTGTCTGTTTATTTGGTACGACGCGTCGCCCCGCGCTGGTCTCATGCTGCGCACCTGAAATCACAAAAAAATGAAGATTAAAATCATGTTATCATTTTATTTTCGGTTGAGAAAGAGGAAAATCCGGAAGAATAAACTCATTTTCATCAAACGTTATTCCGATAATAATTAGAAATCTAAAGAAAGATGTACGTTTCAATTTTTTTATTTTATATTCTACGAATTTCTATTAACCCTTTGTTGCATAGTGTTGTTGTACAACAACACCTTTTCTAATTCGGTTTTTTAATATTATAACACATATTTCATGCACTTTTATTGACTAAATTCATTTCGTAAGTATCCTAGGACATCAATAAATGAGAAAAAAAAGTAATATGCGCTTTTTTTTATAATCACTGCATTTTATAAATAAATAAAGAGCAAAAAAGTAGCTATTTTGCAGATTAAATGCACTGAGAGAAAGGATTTGTTGGAGCAAATGATATGCATTTGACTGAGCAAAATGCGGCGATCAAATATGGGGAAGTGAATGTTTTTTTGAATCAACAAAATAGTATTTGATTCAAACAAGTAGTGTTAGGGGAAGCAAGCGATAGTATCGAATTGAACGAGATTTATTCTAAACAAATCAGAAATGCTTGACCCAACTAATTATTCCAACAAAATATATTGGATTGGTTCAAGAAATCCTTTCTCTGCGTGTGTAACTGTGGCAAATATATTACAGTTAAAAAATCGGTAATCAGCTTCATGAAGTTTTTTGGGGTCACTGATTACGAATCTGAAGTCAAAACTTCAAAATTCAAAATGGCGGATCCAATATGGTGGACGAAAATTATAAAATTCATTAGGTTACGCTGAAAACTGGTATGCGGGGGCTTTTGGGGTCGCTGATTACGAATCTGAAGTCAAAACTTCAAAATTCAAAATGGCGGATCCAATATAATGGACGAAAATTATGAAATTCATTAGGTTACGCTGAAAACTGGTATGCAGGGGTTTTTGGGGTCGCTGATTACGAATCTGAAGTCAAAACTTCAAAATTAACAGATGGAAAATCTCAAAGACGTTGTGCTCACTGTTCTGCAAAAGCACAGCCGAAATATACAAGATGGTGTTGTACTGCATGCAAAGTGCCCTTATGTTTACAGCTAGATCGTAATTGTTTTGAGGCTTATCATCAATAAAATACGCGCTACTAAATCTCAATCTTTATCTTTATTTTTCTTTTTTTCTCTTTGAGCTATTGAATACTGACTATGATTCAGAGGAGAGAGGCAAGGGGAACTCTTCGATAAAAAAAAGCACCCCGATAAACATTGTTCCTGGGGAAGGACCCGAAGAGATTACTAGCGCTCAATAAAGGCCTTGGCACGGAGAGAGGCAAGGGGAACTCTTCGAAATCAAAAAGCACCCCGACAATTTTTTCATTTTCATTCAACATATCCGCAGTTTTGAATTTTGATTTTTGAAATTAATAATTGTAATTAGTGACCCAAAATCCCGGATACCTGTTTTCAGCGTAATCTGATGAATTTCATAATTTTTGTCCACCATATTGGATCCGCCATTTTGAATTTTGAAGTTTTGACTTCAGATTCGTAATCAGCGACCCCAAAAACCCCAACTTACAAAGTTTCAAAGCTAGAGCGATATTTTCAATTCTTAGGTCCGCCATATTGGATCCGCCATTTTGAATTTTGAAGTTTTGACTTCAGATTCGTAATCAGCGACCCCAAAAACCCCAACTTACAAAGTTTCAAAGCTAGAGGGATATTTTCAATTCTTAGGTCCGCCATATTGGATCCGCCATTTTGAATTTTGTAAATCTGATTCCGGATTCGTTATCAGCGACCCCAAAAACCCCAATGTACAATATTTCAAAGCTGGAGCGATATTTTTAATGTTTTGGTCCGCCATATTGGATGCACCATTTTGAATTCTGAAATTCTGAGCTCGGATTCGTCATCAGCGACCCCAAAAAACTCCCGAGTGCCCGTTTTCACTTTCATCAAGCAACTTTTTGTACTTTTGTCCGCCATATTGGAACCGCCATTTCGAATTTTGCAATTCTGAGCTCGGATTCGTCATCAGCGACCCCAAAAACTCCCGAGTGTTCGTTTTCAAGCTAATTGAAGGCAAGGAAAAATGTGTGCCTTAAATGGTTAATTCTTAGGAAAATTACAACGTTTCATAGTTTTCAATTGAAAAAATGGTAGATTTCTGTAGTTTTTCATCTAGGGATTGTAGATTTTGACTGTTATTGATTTGAATAGATCGAAGATTTTCGTGGTTTTTCATTTAAAAAATGTACATTTTCGTAGTCTTCGTGGAAAATTGTAGATTTCGGTAGTTTTTCATCAAAAAAATTCTAGACTGTCGCAGCTTTATATCTATAGGAATTGTATATTTTCGTAGTTTCACATAATGAATTGTAGATTTCGAAAGTTCATGATTTAAAACATGTAGATTTTAGTAGTTTTTCATCTATCGGAATTGTAGATTTTTGTAGTTTCACATGATAAATTGTAGATTTCGAAAGTTTACGATTTAAAACATGTAGATTTTAGTAGTTTTTCATCTATAGGAATTGTAGATTTTTGTAGTTTCACGTAGTAAATTGTAGACTTCGAAAGTTTACGAATTAAAAAATGTAGATTTTAGTAGTTTTTCATCTATAGGAATTGTAGATTTTTGTAGTTTCACATAATAAATTGTAGATTTGGAAAGTTTACGATTTAAAAAATGTAGATTTACGTAGTTTTTCATTTAGAAATTGTACAATTTCGTAGTTTGTCAATAAAAAAATTGTAGATTTTCATAATTTTCCAATTACGAATTGTAGATTTTCGCAGTTTGTTCAACAAAAAAATTCGTTTATTTCGTCGAATCAAACTATGGATAAAAAAAAAAAACTATAAAATTTCCTATGAAAAACGTTACGAAAAGTTTCGAATTTTCCTAATAGTTTGTGAAAATTCGTAGAATTATTTTGCTCACCGCAGGGTAAACAAAGGTGTGATTCAAACGGTAACTATATGACTCGGGCATTATACCGAGGCAATGCCTACGTATACATCTGATACAGAGATATCATATCACTTAAAAAATATATGTGTGCTTTGTTATTACATTCCAAGAATGTTTAACAGGACGGGGGGGGGGGGGGGGGGGGGGGGGGGGGGGGGGGGGGATAATTCGTTGACGACGAATATGAAAAGAATACGGCAGCCTTATAAAATTTCGAAATTTATTCATCAACTTTGCAATAAAAAGAAGAAGAAAATAAATTGTAATCGATTACAACCATATTCTGCAAGGTTTTGAAATTATTGTGTCATTCTTTTGGAATAAGCATAGAAATCGAGTGATGGAGCGGATTTTTGATTGGAAATTCCTTCAAGCAGATATCGATGCCATTTGTATTCCGAAAAACAGGAAATAGTGACTTTTTTTTTGTTTTCGGTGGCTAAAATCCGCAATTTTCTTTTCTTCAAAAATCTTTTCCGTCACATTGTAGGTAATGTTTTCGAATTCCAGAATCCACAGGGTTTTTGTATTTCAAACTTGTCGTTTCGTTGGAATCTTGAAGAATTTTGCAGCCTCCCACAACTTCGTATTCATTTTCCAAATTTATCAACCTTTTGTTTTTTTCTTGATATTTATAAAACCGCACAAGTGACAAAATACAGTAAACATAGATTTCCCATGAATTTTTATCTTCTTTCAAACTATAAGTTTGAAGATAAAAAAAACCGCGTTTTCCGCAATCCTATACTCCTACTCTTATATGAGATAATTTATTGAACGATAAAACTATAATTAGTGCCTGCGTAGTATTTAGGTATAATTAGACCGTATACATGTATACGTGTTGTGATAATTAAAACTAATTATTGTTATCTCATTTTTACTAGTATAACAATTATTGCAGCATACTATATAGCAGTTAGTCAAGTCGTTCTACTGCATATATACATACTACAATACATATCTATGTATAGTATATGTACATTGCGATGATGTGATCATCAACATATAGATTTATCTGTTATCGTATTAGCTGTTAGCCAATTGCAAATAACGCGGTGATTGACTGCAACCCACTTTGCAATACACAACATAATACGTATAAACCTATATATATATGCAATATTTTGCAATATTTTATTGCTGTTGCTGCTGCGATGCAAAACTAAAGAAGTATAGAGATGATCAATCATCGATCATCAATCACTACGAGTGTTTTAAAAAAAGTTTATAAAAATCAACATCGATGACCTTAGCTGATTTATAATAGAGTTGAATTTATATATATATTATTGAATACTATATACAACGATACAATTTTTTTTTTCTTTTTTTTTTTTAATGCGTCTTCATTTCTTACCGTAAGGATTTCTGTCGACGAATCTATTCGCCATATTTTTATGTTTAATCCTCTGTATATAATTCTCTTATCTTTAATTCCTTGACCAGATTAACGAGACGATGAGGATGTATGAAAAACTTCCGCACACTGCATTTTTTTAACGAATCAACTTATAGAAATTGCGGTTTTAACACTGTTACGCACTGTATACTTGTGAGCCACTTTCATATAGATCTTTTTCCAATATATTTTCAATCCTCAACAACTGACTGCAATCACGACACTGAACGGCAACACCCAATCGACTGATTCAGGTATAGTCGAAGACTGGCATGTATATGTGCATTACATGCATACATACATGTGCGAACGATCTACAACGATGTGTGACTTGTTATCAAGCAAGGTTTATATCTGTGAAACATTACAAACAGCGGCTGCTGTCATTCTGCCTTATACATTAACGTCGCTATAAAAGTTACTGCGAATTCGTAGCAAAATAACAATTTCCGTTTTTTTTTTTTTGTTTTTTTTTTTTTTGTATCGATAATCCGTCAAATTTGACTACACTCAGAAAAAAGTCTTGTTGACCCAACCAAAATTTGGGTTATTATATGCACAATCACATTTTTTGTTCAGTCAACCAAAAATTTTGTTGGAATAGCCAAAATTTTGGTTGTCCCAACATAATTTGGTTTTCCCAACAAAATTTTGGTTATCCCAACGAAATTTTTGGTTGACTGAACAAAAAATTTGATTGTCTGAACAAAAAATGTGATTGTGCATATAATAACCAAATTTTTGTTGTTATTTTTCTGAGTGTACATGTAAGTACAAGACCATGTAACGCCATGCAATCAATTAATTAATTATTGGTATTCTAGCGATTTGAGAGAAAAATTGTCGGTCATTTTTCCACAATCACTGTTACTCTTTCCACAGTTGTATTCGGTGTGAAAATCTGTGACGATTTTGTACCAGCGAAAACGTCGAGAGTGTTATAGTTTTCAAATGCGAGCGATTTGAAATTCAATAATAACGGCCGGCATAAAGTAACAGTCGCGGGCTAGCGGCTGGCCAATCAACGGCCAGCTGGCGTCAGATGCGTAACCTCAGTCTGCGTTAGAGGTGGACTGTAATTGGCGCAACTTAAAATCGCTGTCATTTGAAAACTATTGCATCCTCGAGATTTTTTCTCGGACAAATTCGACGCAGATTTTAACATAGATTTTTAATTTTTCAGGTACAGACGACACGGGACAACCACAAGCAGGCTGGTGTGCATAATGAGTTTTGATCATCAATTATAATCAACTGGTGATCCAAAGGAGAAGATTAATCATTTTTTTTATTCAGTTTTCTTTTCTGTTTTCTTTTTTTTTTTTTATTATTTCAAAATCAGTGCCAATTAATATCGTACAATCAATATTTCTATATGTCTACATATTTGTCGAATGAGGATATGAGTATTCTCATTATAGAAAATTCCGATTACTAATATCCTATGCTACAACATTTTTTTTCGACGTAATTCTTGACTCATTGAGACACTATATTATTTTTCTCGCAATTTTTTGCGCCATGTCTAGATAATCTCCTGCGGATATGCACGACGTGATTATGTCGCTATTTATAAGACGTAATATATTATCTGTGTCAAAATTATACAATGTTATTTACATATGTGCGACGTTCCGTACAAAATCGATTTCCGATACATATGTATACAATATAAATTAATTCTGAATCAAAACTTTAATTTGATTAAAAATTTCAAACAAGTATAGGTATAGGTATGATGATGAATAACGATTATTAGCTTGAAACTCGACGTCAACTTATGTGACGTAATTTCAGCAAATTTAAATTCTCAGACCTCTTATAAACTCTTCGGCGAATTTCAAGGCTGTATAGCAAATAGGAGGTAACAGAGCAAAACTATACAAGAGTGATAAATCATGGAGCCATTCTCTCCAGGTGCTTTTGAAATGATTTATTACTGTATATAGGTTTATTATATACGTATTGACATTCTTTGATATTTATCGCCTCTATGCAGCAGAAATGGAAATAAACGAAAATAGCAGTTTGCCCATTTCTCTTCGTTCTTTTCTCTTCTCACTAATAATTCATCTCTTTTTCTACACCAGTAGCTACTTCACGGTGAATTTACGTATGTACTATAATTTTCCATACACACACACACACACACGCACACGAATATACACATACATTTATGTGCAAAATGAGGTCTAGACTTTCGTATAGTACATGAGGAGATTAAATTCCCATTGTTGCAGCCGGAAATACTCGGGATAGTACCGGAAATACGGTATACTGCTCCGCGAATGGTAGCTAGATAAAAACAAAAGGAGATCAGAGAAAAAAGTATTGACAAAAAAAAGAAAAGAAACGAAGATACTGGATGAGGTTCTATATAGTCGATTTTCATCACTGCGACGATGATACTTGTGTATGTCATAAATACACTCGTAAGAACATAACGTCTTATTGTTAGTTCTAGCCATATTAAAATTTGACGCACTATAGCTATAACGCTATACGCAATGACACATATGCGATCTTGGGCCGCGGGACGCAATTTGTTCAAACAACATTCACACGGTTAGCGTGATGACATTTCTATATTAAGGACTGCAGATCAGCGTTCTAAAGAACCGTGGATAAAAGAAAGCCAGACGTTTTGCCATAGTCGGTATTCGTCATAGAGCTTATGTTATATCATTGTTTCATTGAATATTGATATACAACTTTAATTTTTCCGACTAAAAAAGAAAAAAAAAAAAAAAAAAAGCAGTTTGTGATTGACGACCCACTTTATGATCATTTATTACATCAATTTCAATTATCGGTCAAGCCAAATCCGCTTCTTATCGTTTGGTAAAACCTGGCCATATCTGGCGTGCTAAATCCTATACCAACGCGCCTATCCATCTCTTGCGTTTCAGCTCTGTGTTGCCGACTGAGTTTGTGGCTGCTGCAACTTTGCGCTAAGCAGAATTAACCCTTCAACGATAGATAACGGACGGTGCCATTTATTATCATTATGGCGTCACCTACTTTGGTTTTCGATACTGATACACCGATTTGTACAAAATTTTGTATCCAGGGGTTGGTAGTGGTGCTATTTTCGAACTTCAACTTGAAATTGCACGATTCGAAACGGCATGTCCAATATGGCGAACGAACTGACCGACCGAGATCAAAAAAGTCGTTCGATTTACGTTAAAATTGATTTACGAATGTTTTCCAGATAGCTGCGATAACGAATTTGAGGTCAAAATTGTAGAATTCAAAATCGTAGATCCAAGATGGCGGATTGGGAGCCGAAAAGTTGTGCGATTTTCATAAAAATTGATTTTAGAAAGTTTTTGGGGTCACTGATGAAGAATTTGATACCAAAATTGAAAAAATTCAGATTGGCCGACGAAAATCAAGATACCAATATGATTTTGTTCAAAATTGATTTGCAGAAGCTTCTTGGGCCGCTGACTATGAATCCGAGATCCAAAACTAATGAATTCAAAATGGCGGATGAAAATCAAATAACTGATGCGATTTTGATAAAAATTGGTTGCCATACAAGTGTTTGAGGTCGCTGATCACGGATCTGATCTAAGAATTTCCAAATCTAAGATGGCGACAAAAAATTAGGAGAATGTCAATTAATATAGTGAAAATATTGAACTTCACTTTAAATTTTTTGATCAGCTTCTGAGTGTGCACTGAGAAAAAGGTCTTGTTGAAAGAACCAAAATTTGGTTATTATACGGTCAAAGAAATTTTTTTTGTTCAGTCAACCAAAATTTTGTTGTACTAACAAGAAATTTAGTAGTATCAGCAAAAATTTTGGTTAGCCAAACA
Organism: Tenthredo mesomela; assembly: GCA_943736025.1. NCBI lineage: Eukaryota > Metazoa > Arthropoda > Insecta > Hymenoptera > Tenthredinidae > Tenthredo > Tenthredo mesomela. Next base: position 12,569,106 of record OX031021.1, on the reverse strand, counting down.
AAATTTTGGTTGGCCCAACAAAATTTTGCTTGACAGAACAAAGAAATTTCTTTGACCGTATAATAACCAAATTTTGGTTCTGTCAACAAGACCTTTTTCTGAGTGTGATATTTAATAAAGATCATTTATTTGCACAAGATTTCATGATTCACTTCCATTTCAAAAAAATCTAACCGCGGGTGTCTTCCTAATCGTAAGCCATTTACTTTTTTTCTGGTGGACCAAATTGGTAGAAAAAATTCGAGAGTGCAATCTTGAACGGTTGAACCATGTCGTCGCCAGATTCTCGCGCCCTCACGTTTCCTATTTCCGGCCTGCAGTTTATACCTAAGTTCTGTAACACCTCACAGCTTATACATAATACATCCTTCCTTGGTGAAACCTTGCGCAGGATCTTTCCGCCGTTCTCGTATATATGGGTATAATGTTTCCTGCCGAATTTCCCGATTCTTTTTCTCTTCTTTTTGGTATTTTTTTTTTTTTTTTTTTTTAAACACCGGAACATATTTACACCGCCAGATGTGTTTCACGTTTGTATGAAACCGAACGGAACTGAACTGCAGCAGCCTCAAACCCTGATGATGTATTCTGTTTATGAGTTTGACGTAAACCACACTATCCATGGTGCAGCATACCGGATGTGTACCGCATGCAGGGGAGGAAGCAGCTTTACCCTTAGAAAAAATGGATCTTCTCGAATTTCCGAATATATAACATACGCACCTTTGGCTGCCAGATGGCTTCAAAGCAATATACATATAGGGAGTATGTATTCGTGGAAACGCTTCAAAGGAAAGTGAAAGCGCCTGCATACAGGCAACTCAGAAGTCAAGCGATTAGGTTTTATTTCGCACATTGCGTGCCCGCAATGGCTACGTGGAAACACAACCTAATCGCTTGATGTTTGAGTTGCCTGTATGCAGGCGTCCTATGAATCGTTTCCACGAATACTCCCGTATATGTATAAATTTGTACTTTGGTCTTTGCCTCTTTGAATGTCGCCAACCAGATAACTGAAGTCACTTTACTCATGTGATATACTACATACAGGATTTGAAAGAGCGTTTAATTTAGGTCAACAATTATTATTGAGCATCAGAGTTATCTCATAGTTCATTCAGAAAGTTGAATAACCGGCGGAGTTAATTTATATATATGCGGTTTTAAAACTGCGACTATCTTATCCTCTATAAGTAGGTTATGTAAATTAATGAAATGCAAATGAATAGATTACGACGAGTAGTAGGTGTAATGTAGTAATTAAACATGTTTCTTTGTCGGCATAGACGTATCACATAGATATAGGGGAGAGGCGGGCAAAATGGGCACCCTAAGAAAATAAGGCTTCAAATACAGGTTTGAATCGATGGATCTTCGAATTTTGTCCGAAAAACGATAACCTGATCAATTCCGAGTGTTGAACGCCCTTGCCTGAAAAGTTCCAAAATTGCGGGCAAAATGGGCACCCCAAACATTTGTCGAAATTTTTCAAAATCGAAAAAAGGTTTTAAATTCATTTTCGTATTCATTTGAGAATACTATTATAGTAAGTAAATAATGAAATTCAGAACATTTTACAATTTTGACTAAATTAAGAAAAATTTTCAGGGGTGCCCATTTTGCCCGATAGTGCCCATTTTGCCCGCCTCTCCCCTACATACCTAAGTCGACGTCGCAACGCGAAGCCGTTGGGGAAAAGTAAATTGTTGTCATAATCGTTGTAATATGCGAGAGGAAGGAATGCTTGATTGGATCAAGGCCAAACCAATCATATCATATATGTGCTCGTAAATTTCTGTTTAATGATACTTTTCGCGCCAACCAACGCGTACTTGTTCACATCGACTTAACGTAATAATTAAAAAATTCTAATTGACGTGTTCGAAAAGTAGACCAAATTCAAGAATGTAATATTTTTGTGCTTGGATCTGCTATTTCGAATCAAAAGCGCCGTGGAAACCCGATTTTCAGAAGAATCGCATTATATGTTTGAGATTTTTATCCACCTTTTAGAAATTTGTGATTTTTGTGACCAAATTCGTAATCGCTGAGTTCCAAAACGTTTGTAAACTGATTTGTACTGAAATCAGACCAGTTTTTGGATTTACAGGTTAGATTAGTAATCAGCGATCCCAAAAATCTGTGGAAATCGATTTTTAGAAAAATCGCATGATTTTTTTCATTTTGCTCCGCCATATTGGATTCGCGATTGTCAATCTTTTAACTTTAACCTCAAATTCGTGATCGACGGACCGAAAAGGATGTAGAAATCAATTTTAACGAAAATTAAGTGAATTTTTAATTTCCGGTTCATCTCTTCGTCCGATGCCGTTTTGATTTCACAATTTCGACCTAAAGTTCAAAATACAAGAAATTCCTTTTGCTACGCGGAATTACAATGGTATAACTATACCGGACATAGATAATATATTATCAAAATACGTGTCTAACAAGACAATCATTCATATGTTTATAATGTTATGTTGTATTAAAATTAACAATAACAAACGTTCTGAGAAATGCGGCTGCAGGAGGATAAATATAGTAACGTGCCCCGTGCCCTAACAGCAAAGCCTGCCAAACGCGGAATAGCGTTTATGTGATTATTGTATAATATAGTATTAATATTATACAACCCCAAGAGATTACAGACATATTTATAGACGCACACACAGTGGTTTATTCATATTGAATGATCAAAAAGTTCGAAGTGGCGTTAGCTGCAGAGATGGAAGGGCCCCTGGCGTAAATTATATACAGTTGTTTTTTTGTCTCTCTCTTTCTCTCTTTTTCTCTCTTCTATTCATAAAGTGAACGTAAATGAACATAATATACATATACAATATGCGTTAACTTGTTTAATATACGCATGCCTGCACAGCAGCAATCATTCAATTGTAAAATTCTATATACCCGCAAGATATAGAGAGAAAAGATTTGTTCAACGAAATGAAATTTATGTAGTATAGTATAGGTTATGTATATTTATATAGGCTCGGAAAAAAAAATTCATCAAAGTTACGCCACTGCACCGAAAGAATCTGAACCCTTTTCTCACAATCATTGCAGCTCTTTATAGAAACAAGGAACTTACTGTTTTACGAATATATACACACAGCTGCATTCCTATGGTATATCTACATATATTAAACATTTCATTTGATCATAGCAATTGACTCTCTAAATCTGAATCAGTGAAAACTACTGACCAATCAGTGAATATTCACTGGTTTCCAGTTATAAGTCGGTCACTGATTGGATCAGTGACCGACTTATAACTGGAAACCAGTGACTATTCACTGATTCAAATTTAGAAAATTTAGAGAGGAGTAATGAAATTAAGGGGGACCTATACTGAAATTTGGAAAAAAATAGTTTTTCATTTTTCAAAGGTGTAGAAAAGGTCCAAATGAAGAAAAGCCTACGTTACGTTGTATATGATGCTAGTATCTATGTGTAGAAAAAAATTCAATTTTCTGCCATGAAACTTTCCTTCGCTGCGCTGCAAGATTCTGCAAAAAGTTCCTTGCGTCTACAGTCTACACTTTCATGGCAGAAAGTTGAATTTTTTTCTATACATAAATACTAGCATATATCATATACAACGTAACGTAGGCTTTTTTTCATTTGGACCTTTTCTACACCTTTGAAAAATGAAAAAAACTATTTTTTTCCAAATTTCAGTATAGGACCCCCTTAAACTAAAGCCGCAATAAAATTTGAATAGAAAAAGGAATACATATGTCGGTGGTGAAAGTTTTCAGACATATGTATCTTGAATTATCTTTGACACCGGAATTGTTTTCTTTGAATATTAAATAACAAATTAATGAAAAATAAAACAAAAGAAGAAATCGTCTCAATTTTTTCAATATATTTGGGCTAGAAATGTAATTTATATAATAACAATAAATGATTGATGCCTACAAATTTCTACACAACTAAACTACTCAACAAAATTAAAGGCCCCCTCCTAGCATAACCTGCCATTTCCAGACGCCTTGACCGATTGACTTGAAATTTGTACCAGGGCTAGTCCAAAGTGTTTCCAACTTGGGCCCAAAGCCGATTTTCTGTATCTTCAAGAGTTGCGATGTGGCACTCCGAAAACCAACCCTCTGCGTAAAATCAAAGTCACAGGTCTGTAGCACCGGGTTCCAACACCGATTTTGTGCGCAAAAAATGTTTGGATAAGTTTTGGTCGAGCCAGACGATTCGGTCCACTGCTGAATCATACACCCTTGCCTATTCAACCCCTCCGCTTCCATCTCTCTATCATCGGGGGTTGGACAAAACATTTTGACACATTTTCGAGCATCGAAGACACAAAAGTGTTTCCGAATCGTTTTCGCGATTCAGCCGAGCACTTGCAGCCCACCTGTCCCTGAGTAACCGAAACCAACCCCTGAACAACCCTTAGCCTAGCAGTAACTTTTCACTCCCAGCTACGGAATCCTAGGCTAGGCGCAAAATCGATGTTGGAACCCGGTGCCACAGACCTGTGACTTTGATTTTACGCAGAGGGTTGGTTTTTGGAGTGCCACATCGCAACCCTCGAAGATTCAGAAAATCGGCTTCGGGCCCAAGTTGGAAACACTTTGGACTAGCCGTGGTCCAAATTTCAAGTGAATCGGTCTAGGCGTCTGAAAATGGCGGGTTATGCTAGGGGGGGGCCTTTAATTTTGTTGAGTAGTTTATAATAGATAGGTATACTAACTAGTGGCACAAGCAGAAGGATTTACCGTGTGTCAAAATTCTCTTCCAATTAATTTAAGTTACGTATTATATACGATATATATTCGATGAGATAAGATATATAAATTCCAAGTTGGAAACAGCTGATTTTAACGGTTCTTGATCGTCTCGGTATGGCAAAACTTTGTAATACGTAATATATCTACACAGTTGTGACCCAAAAAAAAAAAAAAAAAAAAGAAAAAGAAACAAAACAAGTTTAATGCTTTCAAAAAATCCCACCTTTCTTGTTTCTTATTTTTGAATTTTTTTTTTCAAATATTTAAATCCGCATCATCCGATGAGTCATGGTCTAACGTCCAACTAATTAAGCTCGGAATATCTGATCGATTATTGTTATTTTTCACCTAGATATTATCTATTATAGCTGTGCTGTTAAATAAAGCTCGATGGATTAAACTCGAAAGCGAGACTTAAAAATGACGAGTTTCATATATACATCTCGTATTTGAGTATATATTATCGTACCTATAACTTATATAGTGGGCGAATACCTGCAATTGTATATTATAAATTCATTAAACGATATAAAACGAAAACCCTCTTCGTAATTGTTATCAATATCATATACTACTACTTTCCTCGTAACTAAAATATTGTATAGATGCGCCATATACCTAATAACACGTACATAATATGTACACATACCGAGAGTTTTCGTGGAAACGCTTCATATAAGAAAGTAAAAACGCCTGCATACAGGCAATTCAGAAGTCAAGCGATTAGGCTGTATTTCGCATATTGCGAAACCTAACAAAACCTAATCGCTTGATGTTTGAGTTGCCTGTATGCAGGCGTCCTATGAAGCGTTTCCACGAATACTCTCGGTATATGTCATGAGAACAACCTCATTTACAGTAAACACGTATATATAAGGTATTCTTTATTCAATTGAAAAATATTTTCTCACGATAGACGATGAAAAAAAAAAGGAAAAAATTTCTACAACAATTATATTATATATAGTATATCTGAACCCTACGCAAATGAATAACTCGTCAGGTTTTACAAGTGGCATGAACATTGGATAATACGTATAAGATATCTAAAAAGACGAAATAAAAAAAAAAAAAAAGAAATTAAAAAAGAAATACGATAAAATAAAACAAAATTCATAGACTTATCTATGTGTATAATCGTTTCTTTAAATCGTATATAAGAACAATTCTTGCCGCTATAGTATAGCTGTAGATAATAGTTAGTAAATAGTCGCTGCAGGTATATATCTAGGTATAAGGTAGGTATACGAGATAAGTGACGTCATCGAGACACCGCACTAGAAAGTTGAGGAGAGAAAAATCTACTACACATTCTTGACTCTGCGTCTACCTTGACAGTATTTTTTTTCATTTTTATTTTATGTTATTTGAACTTGTTTTATAAATATATGCTATATATGCATACATATTATATGCCTGCAGGAGGTTGATATGTTCGAGAATTGAAATTGATTATAATTAGAAAAATCTACCATGTATAGGGGGAATTTCACCTCAACCCGACCTACGTCTGACCCTCACCCCTTCCGATTCGAGTCATAATTTTTTATGTTGTTCCACCTTTTCGAAAAAACACTCTGAATTTTTTTCAGATTTTTTGGAAACCGTCCGATTTACCTATGATTTTTGAAAAAGAACTCATCGATAGCCCGAATTGAAAAATCTGAAAAAAATTCTCAAAAATCCTGCTTTAGTTATCAAAATTTTCAGGCCTTTAGCCAAAGTGAGCAGACGTTTGCTTCTCATATTATTCAACGTTATTTTCGGAAAAAACTCTAAACATCATAGAAGCGAACGTCTGCGCACTCTGGGTCGAAGCTTGAAAATTTTGTTTTACGAAGCAGGATTTTTGAGTATTTTTTCAGATTTTTCGATTGAGGTCAACATTTTGAATTTTGGGAAATTTTGTAAATCTTGACCCCAATTGAAAAATTTGAAAAAATTCTCAAAAATCCTGCTTCGTTCAACAAAATTTTCAAGCTTTGACCCAGAGTGTGCAGACGTTCGTTTCTATGATGTTTAGAGTTTTTTCCGAAAACAACGTTGAATAATATGAGAAGCAAACGTATGCTCACTTAGGCCTGAAAATTTTGATAACTAAAGCAGGATTTTTGAGAATTTTTTCAGATTTTTGAATTCGGGCTATCGATGTGTTCATTTTCAAAAATCATAGGTAAATCGGACGGTTTCCAAAAAATCTGAAAAAAATTCAGAGTGTTTTTTAAAAAATTATGATTCGAATCGGAAGGGGTGAGGGTCGCAGACGTAAGTCGTGTTGGGGTGGAATTCCCCATAGATATTCTTGGAAAAAAAAAAATAAGAGAAAAGAGACTCGTAAATCCCATCTTGAACCTTTAACGATGAACAGTTATAAGATATGCCTACGTATGTAGGTATATATGCTGGCTGGATATGCAGTTGCACCTACTGCGCGTTTGTCATTTTATTTCGTATTCTTGGCACGCGATCGTATAATGAAGCGTTGACTGAGTATTCTAAAGACAGCTCACCCTGGGTTATTCCGTGAGCCGACCAAGTGGGCTTGAAGTGGGCTTGGGGATTGAAGAGTGCCCGAAGTTACCGACCGAATTAACATTGCAGTATATCTATATATTCGTACACTATAGATATACTGCAATGCTATTTCAGTCGGTAACTTCGGGCACTTTTCAATCCCCAAGCCCACTTTGAGCCCACTTTGCCGGCTCACAAAGTCCCATAAGGGGAACCGTCTTTAAGAATATTCAGTCAACGAATGAAGTCATCAGACAGCCCTTATTGTTACGTGCGAGAGAGTGCGGCGCCTAAAGCTTATCTACTGTACTGTATATATAGGTAGTCTCTATACCTTCACCGCTTCACTCGACCTTCGCGCCAATAAAAGAGAGATAGAAGATAGAATAAGAAAATGAATGAATATGACGGATTTTTAGTCAGCGAATAACGATATATAAGAATTGAGTAGAAGTAAAAATAAGCAAAAGATTTTAATATCGAAATAATATAAGTTTCCTTATTCGTTTTTATCATTACATTTTATATATCATGTATACATATTTATGTATTATGGAATTATCAATTTTATTTCTATATAATTATAACGATAAGGTTGTCCGCAATGTTCTGTTATTTCGTCGGCACTTGACGAGTCTCTGCAGCATAAGAGGTTGAAGAGTAGGAGGAAGGCCGCTTAATATAGGCTTATATAATTTATGTAATAAATTTCAATAATCCACCGTAAAGATAAGATATCTCTCTCCTCCGGTAAGTAGTATAGGGTTATGTAAGTGGAACAGGTTTCTGGTCGCCGCTATATCACTAACATTCTGCTGTGTTACATTTCGTGTACTTAGACGTTAATATTGTACTTTTTACTACATAGATGTTTGAAAAATATGCATTTTTATTCACATACCTATATATATAGATTATCATAAACCATAACATGACATGATAAAGAGTTAGATAGAAGAGAGAGAGAGAGAGATAGACGTATATCTTCTCTGTCCTAACGTTTAACTAAAATCGTTTAAACTCTCTAGTTTGAAAAGAGTTTATGGACTACCAAGATTCGTATATGCGTTCTTTAGTACGTAATTAAAACGCCGCGATCGCTGCGGCGGCGTGTCAGGAGATTGGAATTTTACGAGCAATAGGTGGGTAGTAGTAGGTAGGTATAGGTAAGTATCTATCTATCTGAAAGTAAGTGTTTAATATTATGTCGTTGATATACCTACTATTGTAGATTCAACTAAGAATATAACGTAACACCTCTTTCATACGAGGAATAACAACGTCTGTCCAAATATAATAAGTATTAAATGACAATAAGATAAACACAGGGCCTATCTGTATACAGATGGCACATTCTTAAGGCTGATGATAAAAATCGCGGGTACCGGCTCATATAGGTAAGAATTCCTATACCCTATACCTATTAACCTATACAAGATAAATATAAAATTCTATAGGTAGTAGTCGTTGCTTCTTTGTCGTATATATTAATTCTGTTATTATTATTATACATATTATATACCTATGTATACATGGACGTAAGCAGTCGTCGGAAATAATCTCCCGGTAAGTTGATTAGGATAGTAAACCTCTTATTAAAATTCCACCCTGGTGTATATACTTAGTCTGATTGTCCATGTTGTGGAAAAGTCTAGACTCTTACAGACATAAAATCAACCACATACGATATCAATGTAAGTATAAACCCTCCAGCTTCACCTGTAACTTGTATAAGCGCTTCTTTTCGTGGATTCAATTTAAAATGAGACGTAATAAAAACCTAATAAAAAAAATAAAAAAATGGCGTCTATGTTGTTCCCCGAACTTTTTCCCGCCCTACGTTAACCGATCCTGCAGCATAGCTGACACGCACAGAGTCATAGAGGACGACGCACGTCAAGCATGTGAGAATGGTTGGGCAGCAAGCAGGAGCGAGATGTAGAGGTGGAGGTGAAGCGCGTCGAAATTTGAAAGAGATACAAGATATACTATACAGAATACTCGCACGGCAAGGAGACAGAGAGCGAGAGAGAAAGAGAGGGAGAAAGAAAAGAGAAAGAGAGATGAGGGATTTAGCTGTCCGACAACTTTGCTCAGATTCGGACGACGCGCCTGCCGCCCGGTCGCCCGGTCTGCCGGGCCCCATAATCATCAACATTCAACGATCGAGCGTAGGTACGGTTAGGATAGCACAAATACCGGCGAGCCGTGACTTTGGTACGATTCTTCTATTCATTGGTAGAATCGTAAATCAAACAAAACCGTTTATTTGTGTACCACTATGGATATAAGAGACGTACCGTGTTGTTTCGGGCATCGACAAGAGTACAGGTATGTACGTATATACATTAAACTGAACTAACATAAAGTAAACTAGTAGTAAGGTATATAAGGCATGAAATAACATGTGAGAAAAATCGGTTGAAGAAGAGAATTTTATACTTTTATTATAAGAAAAGAGAGAACATGTTATAGAAAATAAGTTTTCACTGCGTGAATAACTTAAAACCGAAAACATCCATGTAAACTATATATTTCCGCGAAGGATCAGTGAGAAGGAAACGGTATATCCAGATTGTTATGGGTCATGCCCAAAACTCTCTTGCTATGCTTCGTCGTGGCTGCTCGCTCGCATCCTCTCAAGGTCTGACAAATGCCACTGTGATCAGCGTCGTCGAAAAGGTCTACACGGGTATCCGCAACTCAACTATTTACAAACATCTGTAGACTGTAGTAGTATGTAGTAGGTCGATTCAAAAGAGAAAGAGGCTCGCATTTCATTACGATTTTGATCAATGCCATCATTGATCTAGCGGGGAAACAATATCTCGTAAGATTTGTTATATTGGAGATATTAATATAATTATTATATGTATATATTGTATACCAGCATGAACTAATGTATAAAAAAACTTATTAATTTAAACGTCTCGTTATTTTCGTTTTTACCTTCCCTCCTTGTGTGCTGATTTTATCCAAATCCAGGCTGGAATTGAACGAACTTATCGATGCCGATCACACTTCGATTTATTATATAATTATTATGATTATTAGTATGTTATTATACACTCACTATAACACACGAACCTGTATTTTGTATTAATCGTTAATTGTTTTGCTTTCTCGATTTATGAAATAGAAACGTTTGTCTATATTCGAAATTTTGAATATTCTACACACTGACTATGAAACTACTACTATATCGCGTGAACGCGTTTGCGTCACTATCGTAAAACTAAATTCAACGTTGGGACCGTTGCGCGGACCACGCGCAGTTTAAAGTTTAGTTCGTTCGTCTGGTTACTCTTTGCGAGTTCGATGATGGGACCTTAGCCTTTCGGCTTACTACCTCCGGCTCTAGTCGGACTGATGGTCGTCTTCCATTCCGAACCATTCCAAACCCTCCCGCTCCCTACTTCACTTCGCCGCTGTTCTCACCACGTAATCTATCCCCACTACTTGTGTTAGCTTTCTCTCGTATATTCAACGTAAAGAACTGACTGCCAGCGGCATCTCAGGTTGTGGTAATCAAACGCTCATGTCGAAACTCCATAGGCACAATCATGAATCACGTCTTCACCAAGGACTGGCAATCCAGAAGAAGACGATTGATTACATATCCGTTCATACTGTTTTTTGATACCAAAGCGATACCATAAAAAAATACCATTATCTTGAGTCAACGCAACAACGAAGAATCTAATACTCCCCTTTGATCAATGATTGTTTTTTTTTTTTATACAGAAGGTATAACAACTAATTGGGTCCTTCAACCATTCGAACTTTCCAAAAATTCGAACTCATATATAGCGAGTTACAAAATGGAACCGTAACAATTACTAAACATGCGCTGTTCAATTGTTACCAAAGAATACAGGATTTAGAACAATTGGCGCAGTTCATGTAAAACTCAAACGATTTCGTGCACTTTGAGTTGAAATCGTTCGGAAACTGAATCAATTATTCCGTTTTTGTTCACAATGATTATTTATTTACTTAAGTTGTTGGCGTCATTCTTTTATTTTCTACGATACACACCGCTTACAGGATAACTAAATGGCCTTAATCACGTTCATCAATTTTCTGTGTTGTTCTATAACACTTCTAATCAAACTATTCAAATTCAAAATGCGCCACCCCGCGTTCCCGCGATAAAAACAATTGAATTTCGTTGGACCGTTAACCAACGGTCGGACGATGTGTATACTGTCGATAAGGTAGAAGCAGCTGATGATTGAACAAGTTTTCTGCCAAAGCATCACATGCGAAGTACAATTCATTGAAAGTAGGTGGCTGCTTGAACAGAGACATATGGCCAGTATCTAAAATGGCGTTAAGCTGTCACATCAAATCCACAACACGTTCTAATTAAATATCATTCAAAGTTTAGTCACAGCTTCGTTAAATCCTAAACCTAGACATGATGATGGACTATTTCGTTACCAACAATTCGTTGGCTCCGGCACCGATGGGTATTCAAAGTACCGCGGGTGCCGTACCCGTAAAAAATGACAAAGGTAAGTCCGCGTTATCGGTCACATCGTAACATCAAATTTACGAAAATCCTGAAATGATGATAATGACGATTTATTTCTGATGATTACAGGTGAATTGTCTATGAAGAAAGTAAAGGTACATCGTTATGTATCTGGCAAACGTCCTGACTATGCGCCAATGGCAAGTTCGGACGAAGAATCCGAAGATGAAGATTTCATGGACAGACGAGCGCACAAGCCTCCTATTGAAGAGGTTGAAACAGTGACAGACATCCCTGTGCCAACTCACGGCAAATTAAGGGACGAAGATGATCCGAGATTGAGACGTTTGACCAGAGTAGAAAAGCACAAAGATGCTGATACAGAGATAAGAGTTGAGAGACACAGACACATACACGAGCCAGAGATACTGGAAACAGAGCCTGAGAGATCTAGAGAAAGGATAAAGCTGGAGAGTTCAGATTCTTCTGAAGATGAGGACTTGTCGGATACGGAGATAGAGAGAAGGAGAGACGCTCTTAAGCAGAGAGTTTTGTCAAAGAAGGAAGCAGACCAGGAATTATTCCACGAAGAAGATGATGAGAAGACCGGTAACAGCTCTGAGGATAGCTCAGAGTATGAAGAGTACACCGATTCAGAGGAGGAAACAGGACCAAGATTGAAACCTGTCTTTGTTAGGAAGAAGGACAGGATCACTGTTATGGAAAAGGAGAAAGAAGCCATGAAACAAAAACAGGCAGAAATTGAAGCTAAGAAAATGGCTGAGGAACGGAAGAGACAGACCTTGAGGGTGATTATTTTTCAGAGTTGAGACTTTTGTCTAGTCAAACCATCTCTTTGGATGTCCTCAACGTGTATACTATACGTTTTCTGGTCTGTCGACACTTTAGAGTCGTTCGTCGGACGACTTGATGTCTTAGAAATGTTCACAGGATGCTTTGAACGTGTTTCAAATACGTTTTCTCGCCTCCAGATGACTGAAAATCGTTCTCTTTTAATTTTAATGATCACACATGTCTAGAGGATGTCTGAAAATGCCTTAAGCAGACTTAAAAGACATCGTCCGGTCTCTAGATATCTAAAATTTATCTTATTTCATCTCAAACGACTAACAGAATGTCAAAAAATGTGTTAAACATGTGTAAAAGTCGTTTTCTGCTTTTAAAATCTATACAATTCACTTTCAATGTTCACAGAATGTTCGAAAATGTCTTGAGCATGTTCAAAAGTTGTCTTATGACTTCTAAATCTCCAAAAATCATGTTACTGAACTTTTGAAGTCCTAGAGTGTGTATAGAATGTATAAAGACGTTTTCTTGCCTCCAGATGGCTGAAAATCGGTCTCTTTTACTTTTAATGATCACACATGTCTGCAGGATGTCTAAAAATGCCTTAAGCATATCTAAAAGACATCGTCTGGTCTTCAAATACCTCAAATTTGTCTTATTTCATCTTCAACGACTAACAGAATGCCAAAACATGTATTAAACACGTGTAAAAGTCGTCCTCTACCTTTAAAATCTATACAATTTACTTTCAACGTTCACAGAATGTTCGAAAACGTCTTGAGCATGTTCAAAAGTTGTCTTATGACTTCTAAATCTCCAAAAATCATGTTACTGAACAGTGGAAGTCCTAGAGTGTTTATAGAATGTATAAAAGACGTTTTCTTGCCTCCAGATGGCTGAAAATCGTTCTCTTTTACTTTCAATGATCACACATGTCTGAAAATGCCTTAAGCATATTTAAAAGACATCGTCTGGTCTCTAGATATCTAAAATTTGTCTTATTTTATCTTAAACAACTAACAGAATGCCAAAAAATGTATTAAACACGTGTAAAAATCGTTCTCTGCCTTTAAAATCTATTGGGATCCTTGGAATGGGCGTGGCTTTGAAATTTTAGCCTTCTCTGAGTAGTTCTATTTTCGTCACTAGTTGGCGTATCGAGGTTCTAAGCCCTCTCATTGGTTACTGTAGCCTTCTTTGAGTAGTTCTATTTTCTGCCACTAGTTGGCGTATCGAGGTTCTAAGGTTCCCAATACAATTTACTTTCAATGTTCACAGAACGTTCGAAAACGTGTTGAGCATGTTCAAAAGTTGTCTTTTGACTTAATCTCTAAAATTCATGTTACTGTGCTTTGGAAGATCTAGAGATCTGTACAGAATATATAATAGTATATTATGCTGCAAGGACCGAACGACAGTGATTTTTGACCAGGGTGAAGTTGGCTGAACGAGACGAAGGCGAGGGCGAAGCCCGAGCCACAGTCGAGTGCAGCCAACTTCGCCCGCGTCAAAAATTACTGTCAATCTGTCCATGCTGCATACCATACTTTTCATAACAAGCGCACAGAAAGTGGGGTTTGTCCTCATTTAGAGCGGAAAATCAGTCTTTGAGTCAGGATTCAGGTAACCCACTAATATATATTCTAACTGGATAGCCGATCGACCAAAATCGACGTCACCGCATGGTGGCAACGTTCGGAACTGGAGGACAAATATTTTCATTTTTGACCAGCATTTTTGTCCTAGGACCTGAAAAACTAACGAATTGGATCCTGACTCAAAAAGACTTATTTTCCGCTCTCAAATGAGGACAAAAAAACCCCACTTTCGGTGCGCGTGTTATGAAAAAGACGTTTTTCAGTCTGATTAGACGTCCAAAAGTCGTTTTATCGACCCACCTCTAGAAAAGTATTGAGAGAGGATATCCTCAGGACTTTGAATCAACTTAGAAGTCTTTAAGGGTTCCAGAATCCTAAAAATAGTCTCGAATTTCGTTAATAGTTTTGGGAATTTATGAAAATATTCAAGTACATAATTTGAAAATTGATTTATTCAAAGATTGATATACAGTTACTTTAAAAGTCTGACCGTGTCGCTTTTGCTCCAGGTACAATAGTGCCTTGAAAAACATTCGTTTATTCAAAATGAGCCCTAAGATACCGAAAAAAGCGTTCAACTTTCGAGTTGCAAGTCTGTAGACACTCTAATTTGTCTTCTAGACCCTGTGCCCTGTGCTTTTTATCAGCCGAAAATCTATAAGGGTGTAAATATTAATAAATTTTATTGATTTTCAGATGGTCGAAGATGCTATAAGGAAAGAAACTCAAACTGGTAAGAATGTGATAGACCAAGAAGGTAACATCAACGACGTTTGTACAGATGATGAAAATGACGAGGTTGAATACGAGGCTTGGAAACTACGTGAATTAAAGAGGATCAAACGCGACAGAGAAGAACGAGAACAGTGAGTAGAAATAACGAATAGTATTCGCTAAAACTGAGAGATTCATTGATTGTATTTCAATACTTTGTATTTCTTTTAATTCAACAGATTGGAAAAGGAACGTTTAGAGATCGAGCGTCTGCGAAATATGACCGAGGAAGAAAGGCGCCAGGAATTGCGTTTGAATCCAAAATTAGTAACGAACAAAGCGGCGAAAGGAAAATACAAGTTTTTGCAGAAATATTATCACCGCGGTGCATTCTATTTGGACAAAGACGACACTATATTCAAGCGAGATTTCTCTGGCGCAACATTGGAAGATCATTTCGACAAGACTATATTGCCGAAAGTTATGCAAGTTAAAAACTTCGGTCGTAGCGGTAGGACGAAGTATACGCATCTGGTAGATCAGGATACGACTCAGTTCGACTCACCCTGGATATCTGAAACTGCTCAGAACCTGAAATTTCACAATAATCAAGCTGCGGGAATGAAACAAGTATTCGACAAACCTTCGTTGAAAAAACGAGGAAATGATAATTGAATTAAATATAAATACAGAGATGCTATTTATATCGTCTGGATAAAATATTCTGTATTTCTATAATTTATATCAGCGGGAATAATTTCTGTTCTCTTTTTAACGGAATCAATTTATTTAACATTGTTAAACAGGAAATTGGTTTAAAAAATAAAAAATAGAAAATAGGATAAATGCTTTTTGTCAACCGAATATAAATTTCTTTATTTATTTTTGTTCCTTTTCTAATATTAAAATTCTAAAAAAAAAAAAAAAAAAAACCAGAATAAAAGATAAAAAATAACAACACAACACATAGCGACATGATTTGTTGGTAAAAAAAAAAAACATAAGAAATAGGTATGAACCCTAACGTTATTAATAATATTATCCATTATAACAATAGTATACATATACATTATACATTGATCCCGAATCATTAATATCCCTATTTGAATTGCATTTTTCACGTGTATAAATCGATTAATTAATTAATTAATTAATTAATCATTTATTACTTAGAAATATAATTTAGTCATATAAAACATACATATCAGGCTATAATATAACGAATAAATATAATCCGCATATATATATATATATATATATATATATATATAATATCAAAACAATTTCTCAATCAAGAGAATCCGCACAGCAATTTTATAAAAAAAAAAAAAAAAAAACCCTCCCATAAAGATTTTAATGATTTATTTTGTTTCTAAAAATGTATTCTTCAAACATTCTCTTCTAATTACCCTACATAATGTACAATTTTAATTTTTATGATAAATATTTTACAACATATCGCTTGAATAATGGCATATTTTTTAATTTATTTTTTAAACTGGTGCGCAAAATTCGACTTTTCGCGCCTATTTCCCGTGTTCAAAGTGCCAGTTTCTCGTACTAGTGCGGAAAGTAATTATTTTCCGCACTAGTGCGAAAAACGGGCACTTTGCACACGGGAAATAGGCGTGAAAAGTCGAATTTCGCGCAGAACGTTCTAAAAAAAAAAAAAAAATATGCAATTATACAAGTAATTACTTTGCGCACGCAAAATAGGTATGAAAAGTCGAATTTTTCGCACTAGTTGCACAAAGTACTAATTCAATGTCGTAATTCGTTATGGAAATGATAAAAAACGCATGAATAATTTGGAATTAAGAATTTGAAAACCTAAAGACAAAAGGTTTTATGCGCCAGGACTCACAACGTTCATTCCTTACTTGGCCAATTTTTAATTTCAACAATTTTTGAACATATTTTGAAAGTATTTCACCCAAATATCAATCAGTAATTAACTCGGATGGTAATTATTAAAAAAGAAAAACACAAATTATAGAAATTCGAGTCTCGCTAAGAAGACTTGGATTACGATAACTAATAACAAAGTGTACACTATGTACAATTGATTTATTATCTGTTCATAAGTTTAGGAATATATTTATCCGTAAAGTCTTGCATTGTTTGATAAATACCATCTAATAACATTTATTCGTCGACCCATTTTTAAGCAGCGTGGAACATCGTACGTACGCATAAATCAATTTTTTTTTTTTTTTTTTTTTTTTTTCAACACTAGAAACACACACAACAATAAACGAAGTGATAAAAATGCTCTAGCTAACTGCAAGTATCATAGAATAAATTCATTTCTATCTATTTTGTAATAATTCGATTTTCTCGCGCGCATAGCTTGCTTTACCATGTAAAGCTTATTATTTGAATCCGTAATATACTACCTATCTACCTATATAAGCTTATTTACTTATTTTTTACACCAATTATCATCTGATTACCGCAATTAATTTTCTCAAAAAATATATAATATAGTATAATATCTGAGTTTCTCTGTATAGTATTGCTATCTAGCTTATAGTAGCGTTATAAGTAGGTAATTTGTGAAAATATTTACTGCCTGCGTCTCAACTCTTTCAGAGCCTGTTTAGCCGCCGCGCATTTAGCTTCTTTTGTATTGCCTCCAAATCCGTGAATCATCTTTTTCTTACCACGAATAGTTACCTCTAGTGGTATCATTATCGTATCCGTAGTATCCAGCACCATTGCGTCGCTGAAAAATAGAAAGAAAGAAAAACGTGAAAACATTTTTTTTTTCAACTGTGATCTTGGATTTCTAGAATCATCGATTAGACTTACAAAAACTTTGGATGAGCTCCTTGAGTCTCGTATAAAACTCGGACAGGCTGTTTTGGTACGTTTCGACCAAATTCGTCTGAGGAATATTGAAAATTGATGATTAGATCGATGATAAATATCGATATTGATTTATAACTTACCGATCTCAGAATGCATAAACGCGTAGAATATCTCCCAAACTTTGTTCAAGTCTTTACCACTATCTAGGTAAATAGCACCAGCTAAAGATTCGAAAATATCACCCAATACTTTAGGAACGCTAACAAACTCAGCCATACTGTGACTCGTCTCTTCCAATAGAACGTACAACAGCTGTGAATAGAAATTTTTTGGTAGAGTTAACAGGATTAATGTTATTTTTCATGGAAATAAATTAATTAAATATACACACACACCTCGTCGTCTATAGCGTGTTGTCTTTGCTCTTGGAAGGCGACAAATCTATCTATCATATCATTAAGCAGGGGAGAATAGGCCAACAGATACGTATGCAATCCGTATCTTACAGCAAGGCAAGCGAAAGTTACATTATTAACTAGCGCAGATCTGAGATCTGTGACTTGCCCTGGTGTTAGATTGTCGAAATTTTCATATATGTATGCAGTTATTAGAAAATCTATAATAAAAAAAGGGAACAGTTAATGTTAGAAAGATCTTCATCGAACCGAGAATATCTCACCTAGTATAGCATCTCCCAAGAATTCTAGTCTCTCGTAAGACTGCGTTATATCGTTAGGCGAATACGAGGAATGACTGAAAGCCTGTGAAAAATTTGTAGGGGTAAAAGTTTTGTTTGAATTTAGATTCATTCCATAAAGAATTGAATCGTCGGAATTACCTGCAACAAAAATCCTCGGTTTTTAAACTTGTATCCCAATCTTTCTTCGAGTACATCAGCCCAAGCCATGTGAAAGTTTGGATTGCCCGGTCCTAGAATTGGACTTTTTGGTTTTTCGACTAGTATACTATCGATGGGAATAGTATTGGGGATTATCTGAAACCATTGGAGGATTTTTGCTGCGCCTTCGATGCCGGTAGTCTGTAATCAGGATTTTTTTTATATTGTAAGCTCTCTCGGAGCCTCCTAGAAACAAATCTATAACAAAAACGTACATCCAGATAAGCTCCGATAATGGCCTCGACGCAATCGGCAACAGTTTTATCGGACACAGTTTGAATGCACAAAAAGTGTTCCAAACCAGTTTGCGCGTCACCCCCTTCCCATCCTAAAAGTTTCTCTTGAATTTCTTTGAATGTTTGATCAGTTAGATACCCGGTGAGCTGTTCTTCGTCCGATATTCTCAAGTTGTATAAAATATTGGGAGAAACCTTGAGGCGGGAGGAAAAATAAAGATCAATGAATGTGATATTTGTAATCACAATGTTTTGATACTATAATAGCGTACCTCGGCGCACAATAATATTTGCTGCAATTTTCTTTGCACCGAATAACCGGGTACGATAAAATTACTCGACGGTGCAAATTCGTCGACTTTAATCATTCCCGGTAATTTCTTGAGCGCGCCAGCGTAGTAGAGATTTCGATTGCCGATGATCTTTCCTTTTATAGAAGTAAGATGGCCTTCGGGAAACTGGGGGAATGTCTCGGTCAAGAATAGGGATGTGAAAAATTTGAGAAACGAATCCCCCAACGTTTCTAAAACTTCTAAATTAACAACGTCGTGCGCCATCTTACTGGTCAGTGCCTGGAAATCAAAAAAAAAAATTCAAACACAGTCCAAAGACTTCGATCGTACTATCCCAATCAATCCAAAGACGTACTTTCATTATATCGACTTGATGGGGTCCATCGGTTGTGCTCCGAGATAGTATTTTTATTTTCGGAGCTTGAACTTTCGGTCTTGGAATATTATTGAGCGCCTTGATGTTCTTCCTCTGTAAGAATTATCTGATTAGATCAAGTCCGCTGGCAAATGAAATAATAACGAAGCAATTATCGGAGCATTAAATATTTACAAGAACATCGCTGTCCTTCTGCGAAGAACCGGACATAAAAAGTTGGTAATAATCGATGTCGATCAATTGAATGTCGTCTATGTTTCTCTCAATGTCTTGTGGCTCCTCGGCCTTTGCCCAGGAATAGAGTTTAGACTCCGAATCGAGGACTGAAATTTGATAATCATTTAGCTACTGCGAAGAGAGGAAATAAATCCTACTAGCAGATAATATCTACCGTCAAATTCTGGACCGATTAGATCTGGCCACGGCTGTACACTCTCGGGCACACAGTCGTCTAGAGATAATTCTAGCAAAGGTTCGGTTATTTCGTTGTTAATTTTTTCATCAGTGACTCTAAATTCCTTCCATTTTTTTCCATCTGACAAATTCGGCAATCCCAATTTGGTGTCCATCTGAATAATCACCCTCAGTTGTTCGGCAATTAGAAATTGTGAAATTCTATGAATAATTGAAGGCAAAGTGGTCGCTTTCAGCCAATACAAAGATGGGAAATCAAATCTAACGCACAACTCAGGCACAAGATGCTCCTCAAAATCTTCGAACAAGTCCGCTCGCTTTCGTTTACTAAGACCTGAATTAGGCCCTCTGTAAAAATGAGGATATTTTTTTGATCGAACTGATTAGGATAAAAAAAATACGCTGTTATTGAACTCCGAACACAGCCTACCGTGGCTTTATGCAATTAATTTTCGTCGATATTGGTTTAACTTCTAGTAACGGCTGGCTATCTTCTTCTATGTGAAGCCCGTGCCGGTCTTTGAAGTAGTGTACATAAGAGTAGAAGTCTGGCGTAGGAAAGCTCGACTTTGCGTATTTGTCTTCGCAGATTTGAGTCACGATGTAAACATTTCCTGCTCTGTAGTTCGGCATGACTAAAGCAAACTCGTAATCCATTGCTCTAACGTGGATTGGTTTCTCCGGTTTTATCGGCTCGATGGTTTCAAACTGCATAACAATGTCCCAGTTGATCTCCCATTTGTGATCGACTATGAAAATAAAGAACTGTAATAAAATATTGAAAAGCAGTAAAGAGATGACCGCGTTGCGTTACCTGGTACGATCAGGAAACTGTTGTCTAAATTGTCTTTGTCGAATACCATGAACGGTTTTATCATTTGTATAATTTTGGTAAAAATCATTGTGTGAAATAGTCTGAGTCTCTCTATTTCTTCACGGGTTAATCTCAGCTTGGCATGATTCACCTCGACGTCAACGTTCAACTCCCCAACGTTCATGAAAATTGAGAATGAGGAAAGCTGCGATAGAAATATACGATATCGAGAGTTAATTCTGTTCAAAGATCTTCAATATTGTTAGCAGGTGTTCGAAGGGAGGAGAGATTTGCTCACCGTCGGTATTCTCTTAGTTGATAATATAGCAAAACCGGCACGGTCTGATAACAGACTGTAAAATACTAGGCGCCGATTCTCCTGAGGCACGCTGTAAATTGGTTTACTATTCAATACATGGAGATACAGGTCTTCTTCTGGCCTGGGAAACGCCGAGTAAAGACATTCCGGATACTGTAAATAAATTCATTTCAATTTTCAAACTACACCTGCATGGTATTTGATGTTTTCTTTACTTACCACAAGTTCATGCTGTCGTTTCTTCGCTTCTGTTCCTGGCTGCGAGGTCTTTACCTTCTCCTCATTAATCCAATTTGGAAAAAGATAATCAACGTCTTCTAGGATTAGATCGACTGTTACGGGAAGCAAGTTATCGGTCAGTTCACCAATCAGGTGTAATTCTTTGCAACACTTAACAGCTGCCGAACGTTTAGCCAGTTTTGTACTAGGCATTGGGTCACCAATAATTCGCCCTTTCAAAGGCGACAATAACGGCATTTGCAATGATACCTGTAAGTATTAATTGACCGCTTTAATCAAATGCAACGGAATTATTAAATGCATTTAACCACGGTATTAATGTACCTGGAACTGTGGCTCTACTTTGTCATCTATTTTAATCAATTTCCAAGTTGGAGTCGAAGAAACAAAGTGCGAATTTCCCAACGTAGAACAGTACCGATTTACTAAACTGATTGCACTGGTTCCAGTAACGACGCTTATTTGACCATCAGCATTTCTCACAGAGTAAGTTTCTATCTGAGACTTGTATAACTCTTCGACAAGAGTTTCGTGCAGTGGCTCTGTACGGAAATGAGATTTTCCAACTAGAAACTGTGCAAAAATTCATTCCGTCTCATGATTATTGTACAAAAAATTAGAAGCAATGCATCAAGAGAACCAGAATGGTTTTCGTGTTTGATCGTATGAAACAGCTACATAGAGTGAACATCGTTACAGGGGCATGCAAATAGTTCATGATCCGGTTGCGTGAGAAAAAATGATCACTTTATTTGCTAATACGACATTGAAACCGTCGATTCTTTTCATCAGTTCAAATCTTAAGCGAATACTCAATCAGTCAGCTTGCCTGTTCTAGACTCTGTTCGATGAGCTTGTAGTTGTTGTATCTCCCTTGGAAATTACTATCGTCGTTTGGGACTAACAGCACGTATTTACTCGTGGCATGACGAGCTCGTCCTTTACTCTGAATATACGATCTGATATCCATAGGCAGATCGTATCTTACAACCAATGTGCAATCAGAAACATCTACACCCTCCTCTATCACATCGGTAGCAATGATGCAGTTAGCTTGACCGTTTTTGAATCTAAATATAATTAATTGTGTGATTTATTTAGTGGGATTGATTTAAACATATCCATGTTTTCTTTATTCCGAGATATTTATTAGTAATACCGATTTTTCCTCACTTATGTAAAACCTTTTTATTCCACTGCCTCTGACAAAGAGCTTCTCTGGCATTGTCCAACGGATTACTACTAAACCCGACCATAAATTCGGCCAGTAAAAATTTGAAGCGTTCATCATGCTCGTGCAAATTCTAGAATAACAATTGGTCATTATTGTGATTTCCGAACAGAGTCTCAAGAATTATAATTATAATTATAATATACGGTCATATTTACCCTCAATATATGATACAAGACTTTAGCTGTGAATCGTCGCTTGACAAAAACCAGAGCACAAAATTTCTGTGTGTCTAATTTTTCTAAATTAAAATTGCGCAGAACTTTAAACAACGTTTTAACATGGTCCGACGAAAACCTGTAATAATTTTTTTTTCATAAAAGTATATTTCATCACATTTCAAAAGCCGATTATCAAGAATTCAGACAAACTCTTAAGCACACCTGATTATCTGCTCACTTTCTGTGTAGCCTGACATCTCATCCTCTAATATCTTTCTGATCTTAGTCAATACCGTTATCAAGTAGTCAATAACTAGAACCGCTTGCTAAAATCAAAGTCGCATCTTGTTACATTATGAATATTCCTATACCACAAGCGCATATTCACCCTCATACGTGAATCGCTTTATCAGTTTTAAAATTGTACAGACCTGATCATTCATGGTTTTTTTACTATACTCAAGTTGTATGGTGTGCATCAAGGCTGCCTTATTTCCACCGTATATACCTATAATTAAACGGTAAACCGTATTTGTGCTGAATGTTGAATAAGAGTAAAATAAGAATAATCAATGATCACCTGTGAGTTTCAGATGTTCATCAAGATCGTTAAGAATGTTTTGAAACTTGCAACTTTTGCTTTTAGGTCTGAAAATCGAGTCGCTTTTATTACTCATCTCTGTGCTTGCGGCCAGTCGTACAACACCCAGAATTTCTTTAGCTTCCATTAGCATCATTGTAGTTTTTTGTAACACAGGTGAACTCAATTGCGAACTGAACAACACACATGATTCTACAGGGTTTGTAGCGTAGCCTCTAACACCTATCAACGATTCAGCCGCGACTATCTTGGCATGAAACGTCGTCTCCAATTCCTGTTTAGAATCGCAATTTCGTCAGCAAAATGAACAGGGGTAAATTGATGTTGCAAAAAAACGGGAAAGATATTGAAGTGTGGAACTAAATGCCATAGATTTTTTTACAATCAATGGGATTATACACTCCGTTAGTTAGTTTATATTCATCGATTTACCGTTATTGTCTCTTCAAGTTTATTCAGTTTGACGTTGCCGTTCAAAAGAGTAGCCGTGAGACCGAGGACTCTTGGCTGTTCATCTTTTGGGCAATCTTGAAACCGTTGCATTATCAATCTCATAGGGTGGTCACTGACCCCCCTGTGACACTCGTCAAATATCATGACATTTATTCGGTTTAAAGATATGTACCCATGGTTCAATATGTCAAGGAATATTTGAGACGTCATAACAAGAACCTGGAATGTAATTATTGTGGAATTGGATTTGCGCTCAGGGTTGCCGAATATTACTGAATCCTACAGATTCAAGTTTTACTTTATTAGGGTCAGGATTTCTTCGTATCTTATCAGTCTTTGAATCTGATAAATGAAATCTGAACCTTAACTAATTAATGCTACATTCAGTATTGCTGAAATATGTTATCGCTGATACCTGATTTGCTTCCAATTCCTGTAGCCATTTATCTCTCGTCCAGTAGTCAACTTGCATATCACCTGTATAACTACTGCACCTGAGATGAGTATGTCTTCTTAAATATTGACTCTGTTGATCCGCGAGGGCGACTGTGTTTACAGCAAATATCGTTCTTTTACCTCCGGCAGCAAAAGGCCTAACAAAACATTGTGTCTTGTGATGAAGTAGGTAAATAAATGGAAGCTTTGGCAGAAAAATTCTGAACTTCAAGACAAAAATACCAGAATAGGCATTGGGTCCAGAACTTATATTTGAGTCTGTTTTTGAGGATCTATCTCGACATGGATATCAGTTTTCACTTTACTCAAGGTGGTCAATTTCCGGGGTAAAAATAGGGGAAAATAGATCTGTGTTTAAATAAGGGATTATTGAAAGAGAGCAAATTGTATGGATAGTCATTATTCGAATGATATTAATTCTTAGTTATCAGTCTCTGGTTGAAATTGTCTCCTTCTTTTACATCGAACTTGATTTGCAAATGAAAAACTGATACTAAAATGAAAATAGAAACACGGATTTAAACGAAAATTTCATATTCTTGATCAACAAACTCCTGAAAATAGATACTTTTCAGGGGAAATCATTCTACTTTGGTGGTATTACAAGACGTTGGAGGAATGTTCCCGACTTTGCTAAATTAGATGTATAAGTAGAATGAAACTATAAACGTAGATTTTGGCAGAATTTGATTTTCTTGATTAAAAATAAAACCAAAAGCATAGATTTTTGGCAAGATTTGATATTCTTGATTGACAACCTCCTAAAATAAATACTTTTCAGGGAAAATTATTCTACTTTGGCGGTAATACAAGACATTGAGATGTTCCCGACTTTGCTAAATTAGATGTACAAGTAAAATGAAACCAAGAACGTAGAATTTGGCAAAATTTGATATTCTCGATCAACAATGAAACCAAATGCATAGATATTTGGCAAAATTTGATATCTTTGATCAACAATGAAACCAAAAGCATAAATTTTTGGCAAGATTTGATATTCTTGAACCACAAACTCCTAAAATAGATACTTTGCAGGAGAAATTATTTTACTTTGGCGGTAATACAAGACATTGAGATGTTCCCTACTTTGCTAAATTAGATGTACTTATAAGTAAAATGAAACCAAGAACGTAGATTTTATCAAAATTTGATATTCTTGATCAACAATGAAACCAAATGCATAGATATTTGGCAAAATTTGATATTTTTGATCAACAATGAAACCAAGAGCATAGATTTTTGGCAAGATTTGATATTCTTGATTAACAAACTCCTAAAATAAATACTTTGCAGGGGAAATTATTCTACTTTGGCGGTAATACAAGACATTGAGGTGTCCCCTACTTTGCTAAATTAGATAATTAAGTAAAATGAAACTAAGAACGTATATTTTGGCAAAATTTGATATTCTTGATTACCAAACTCCTGAAAAGAGGTACTTTTCACAGAATATCATTGTAATTCATTGCATGTTAAAGGGATTTCCTGAATTCTAGTGTCATTAGACCGTAACGAAAAAGAATATTGTATTTATTCGGAACTAAAATGAGTCCTGCAGTGCGCGATCAGCTTTGAACCAAACATCAGATAATGACGTTAATTATATTATAATAGATAAAGCTTGATGATCAACTAGCTGATACTTACAAGATGACAGCTCCGCTCAATTTCTTAATGACCATAACAGCTATGTAAGTTTTACCTGCGCCTGTAGGCAAGTAAATGATACTATTGCACTCTATGGCTTTTTCGTATAAATCAATTTGGTAAGCCCGGCTGTCAAAATCTTCGACCGGTTGCGCCATGTTTCTGTAAAATGAGAAAATAATGTTCTAATAATTGATGGCTGTTGTTGTTAAACAATAAAACAAACGAATAATATTCAAAACGGCGAATACCTAGCTTGAATTTCAGTGATTTTGATATTTTTAAAAGCGGAGGATCATAGCTCTGTGTTACAATTCGTTGATTTATAAGTCGCAACTTAATTTTATTTAAAAACGATGATAGTTGAACGTAAATAAGTGAACGGTATCACGGTTTAGGTTAGAATCCGTTATCGAATAATGAGCAATGTTTAGTTCTGAATTTGGAAGTTGGTTGAATGAGAAAACGCAACGTGGACGGCAAACAGGCTTTAACAATTACTTTACATTCACATTTATCACAGCGGAAATCAATATTTCGAAAAATATAACAAGGGGACTCCCAGATTTTGTTTATTTCTCTATGCTGACACCTCACCACCCAGTGAGCATGCATTCCACGAACTAAATTCTGACCTGATATATAGCTAGAGAAGAAACTATACGGCTGTGATATACGCGCTGATCACCCAGTGTTAAGGTGGTTCTTTACCTACTTCCCACCAAACTTGGATTTCAGAGAAGATTTTGGATACTTCTAGATGGGCAAAAAATCTGAAAAAAATCAAGCATGTAGAAGATCCTCGAGAGATTGATTTTGTATAATAATAATTCAAAAAAGTTATTAACAAATTGATGGAAAAAAAAACTGTTCAAGAAATTAGCCGATGACCCAACTTTTTTTTTAGGTGAGAATTAATTTTTAATTTTTCTGAATACGTATGATTTTTTTCAGAATTTTGTTAAATCTTTCAAAATCGCGTTTTGTCAGGTATGAAAAACCCAATTTTCAAAGATTTAACAAAATTCTGAAAAAAATCATACGTATTCCGAAAAATTAAAAAATAATTTTCACCTAAAAAAAAAGTTGGGTCATCGGCTAATTTCTTGAACAGTTTTTTTTTCCATCTATTTGTTAATAACTTTTTTGAATTATTATTATGCAAAATCAATCTCTCGAGGATCTTCTACATGCTTGATTTTTTTCAGATTTTTCCCCCACCGAGAAGTATTCAAAATCTGCTCTGAAACCCACATTTGGTGGGAAGTAGGTAAAGAACCACCTTAAGGTGCCAATTCATTAGCGGCGAATAGACGCTGGAACCGAGCGTCAAGACAGATGACGTCACAGATTGACGTTCTTGCGTTGACGCGAAGAAGTTCAGATTTCCCAACTTCTTGGCATCGATGCGCCTATATTGTGGCTGGGTGCGTTCGGTATATGCGCTCGACCAGCTTGCGGAGCGGTGAAAGAGCGCGCAAAGTTAAAAGAGTTGAATATGAGCCACACTTTGAACCTTTGAAAAAGTTAACAGGGCGAATCGACCGCATATACCGAATGCACCTTATTTGCGTATCGCGGCATTCATGTATTCATTTAATGTAGGACTACTGAATAATAAATAGAAATAAAATCATTAACATTATTCGTCTTTCTCGGATTTCACACGCTTAATATATTATTTTCCATATCCAGTACCATATAATAGCGAATTATTACGTGACGTTGATATTTCGGTCACAAGAGATATTATATTCACGATCATTAATTCATATAAAATAGAAATTACAAATCATACAATAATTAAACTCGATCGTTCTGTAATGGCAAACCCTCAACATTAAATTCATCCGAGGTGAGGGTTTTTCATCGCACGAGTACGATAGAGCAGAATTTTTTTTAAATAAAGAGCTTGATTTCTAGTTTTGGAAAGCCCACTTATTTTTCGAATTATCCTAATTTTTTGGTCGAGTCGCGCCACGGTGTTTTTTAATTTTTTTTTTTGTGAGATGCTACTGCTGTACTGCGTCGATTCGACGCCAGAAGCATTTTCATTGGCGTCAGACGCTGACGCGTCGATCAGAAGCTGCGAAGTATTTTCACTGGCGTCCGACGCGTCTGCGTCAGCGAATTCGCGTCAAACTGACGCTAATGAAAAGGCACCTAGACACGGCAAAAGACGGGAACAGTAACGTGATAACCTTACTCTCTCCAACCGCTTGGCACAGCTCTGACGTGGTCACGTGACTAGTGTTAAATCGACCAATCACATTTTGTCAGAGAGAGCGAGGTTATCACCTTACTATGTCTATCCTTCCTGCGCTTGCCACTTATGGAACAAGATAGGACTGGCTCCCTCCATGTCTATATGCTCTAAGCTTTATCCTCTTTCCTTTTATGAAGAAGAGAGAGCCAAAGGTGCCTACACTACACCAGTGTGGCTCGGTGTAGCCCCAGTCGAAAATGCTATTAGTTTTTCCAAAATTTCAATTTTTTTTTTTACAGATTTAATTATCAGAGAAATCGCGGTGGAATTATGTATTCACAGATTCACTAAATTTCTTGCACACTTTTGAAATATTCAGCCACTCCGCAAGTAGTGGCATAAACCACCCCCTGGTGGAAATGATTCTACGAATATTCATGACCAATTAGGGAAATTGGAACATTTCGTAGCATTTCATAAGAAATTGTAGTTTTTTCATAATATGATTGACGAAAACGACGAATTTTTCTGGAAAGATACGAGAATTTACAATTTTTTATGATGATCCGCCGAAATCTATAATTTTCCATAAAATGCTGAGAAAATCTACAATTTTTTATGAGAAATTACGCACATCTACAATTTTTTAATGATAAACTATGAAATGTTCCAATTTCTCTAAAAATTCATAAAAATTCGTAGAAGTAGAGATTTCTACTAGGGGGGTGAAACGTTTTGACCGATATATGACAGTGGCAGGTCTCTCCGAAAAACGCGACAGTGAGCAAAATTGATCTCTTATTCTATACCATGGGCGAAAAATCTGAAGATGTTTTGTCAAAAATTTATCCGAAGATGCCTGCTGACGCCACCCTTGTATAAAATAGTAGCCGGGACTCAATATTCAGTTGAACCAAGTAGTTGAACCCGAGTAGAAATTTGATAAGCCCAGCTTGACGTTCCACAGGCCCTGACGAGGTTGAACTCAGGCGTGCCTATAATAGAGCACACGGGATGCGGCCCTGACCAGGTCATCATCAGGCATCCGTCACCAAGGCGTACCTGTTGGGGCCCTGGTCAGGTTAACATCAGGCGTGCATTACTAAGCAGTGTTGGGCAGCATTAATTACTTTCAGTAATTAATTACATTCAAATTACAAATTACAACTGTAATTAGTATCGAAAAATCTTCCAATTACAAATTAAAATTGTAATTAGAATCGAAAAATCTTCTAATTACAAATTACAATTGTAATAAGAATCGAAAAAATTTCTAATTACAAATCAAAAATGTAATTGATAACATTTTTCGAGCTGATTACATTTCGAAAATGTAATTGAAACCATTTTTCGAGCTAATTACATTTCGGAAATAGTTATTTTCGTACCATGGGCGTAAAGTTGTACTTTACGCCCGCGGGTGATCGAACGCGCCAGAGGGCCGGCGTAGCCGGCCCGAGGGTCGCGCGATCATCCCAAGGTCGTGAAGTTGTACGCCCACGGTGCGAACATTATTTTTCGTCATGGTCAAAGTCGAACTTTACGCTCGCAAAACAAGACCAAAAATACGTACTTTATGCCTAGTATGACGAAATGTAATTTAAATCATTTTTCGAGCTAATTACAATATACTCGATAATAACGATATAGATAATATCGCGTCCCTAATGCCATAAAGGCATACGCTGTATATAAATCTACCCTAAGAGCCATAAAGGCATATAAATTTTTAACTTCCCGTTTCTCTGTTTTCAGAGAAAAAAGGAAGTTATTGTATAATCACCCCGAAAATGAAAAGTTGAGTTTTCACTGGATCTCCACGTTTTGAGGTCCGGAGAATCACCTCCGACTATTTTGAGATTGACGCTGGGTATGTATGTGTGTGTGTGTGTGCGTGTGTGTGTGTGTGTGACCAAATTTTTGTCCCCACGATATCTCGGGAACGAGTGAGCGGATTTTGATCGATTTAGGCTCGATCGACGCCACTTTTCTCAACTTAGAACTGATTAGATTTTGGCTTTGATCGCTTCAGTACTCTTCGAATTATTTAAATAACAAAATTCTAGAAAATAAAATAAAAATTATGATACCTTGAGAACGGATGAACGGATTCGAATGAAAATTAGTACCATGAGGTTTTTTGGATCACTGATCACGAAATTGACATCGTGCTTCAAAAATTCGAATACGATAATGACATTATTATTATTATTATTATTATTGATTCATTTCGAAACGAGTTTGAAAACGGGAAGTTGAAAGGCTGGCTATGTCAGCCCCAAACCGCTTGTTTTATCTGCCCAATCACTTCAGAATAACTTGAAATGAATATTCTAAAAAAAAAATTAAAAAATTAATGCTAAAAAGGCATATCTTTTGGGACATAGGCCCTTTTGGTTTTGAGAAAACTGATTTTTTTTTTTTTACTTTCTACGCGTTCTTCGTGTTTTCAAAGCGATAGGCGAAGTTTGAAAAAACTATATGCCTTTATGGCATTAGGGACGCGATATAATTAGACTCGATACGATAGTTCGATACTATAGATGATAGCAGTTACGATACACCGTACACGTTGCTGAGGATGCGTAGCGTTATAGACTGCAGCGAAGAAGTAAGCTGAATAGCCCGTGCATCCTCCTTATATAGTCGTTATTTTCTCTAATCATCCTTTAGATTAGCGTACTCACGTGATGTATCGGTGCTCTAATTGGCCAACGTAACGACAGGTTTTTGACAAACGTAAAATAGGAGAAATCTACCTCACCCCTGCCGCTGCTAATACCCCTCCTATTACCGCCTTCCTTTGGAATCTCCAGGCGCTGGACTTACTTGGAGCCTCGCTCGCCCGGCCACCTGATTTTTCTTCTATACAGGGTGTCCCAGATTGAACTAAGTGCAATAAATGATAGGGATAATAGACGGGGTCGAGCTGAGTAAATTGGCCCAGAAAACATGTGGTCTTCGAGTCCGCGGTCGCGAGATACGACCGGTTAAAAAAACGCTTTGGGCGCCGGCATGTAGGCAACCACGGACACAGCAGGCAGCGGTTAGCAGTCTTTTTGATAAGCGCGATCGTTCTGATGGCTCATTCCCACAGAGCGCGGCAAACAATATGCAGTAACTAATGGGAGGGCTACTTTTTCGAAAATGCAGCCCTCCCATTGGTCATTACTTATTGCATATTGTTTGTCGCGCCGCGTGACGCGACGCGCTCTGTGCAACCGAGCCTTGATGCGAGTCATAACACTTTTGAATTCGAAAATTTCAAACAAAAACACTTTCGAGATTGATTTTCCGCCAAACACAACATCACTTGTTTCCATAATAAAATTTGATATCAAAAGTATTTTTATTTGAACTTTCCGAATTCAAAAGTATTATGACTTGCTGTTCTGTCCGCGGTTGCCTATATGCCGGCGCCCAACGCGTTTTTTTAACCAGTCGTATCCCGCGAACGCGGAGTCAGAGACCACATGTTTTTTAGGTCAATTTACTCAGCTCGACCCCGTCTATTATCCCTATCATTTATTGCACTTACTAGGAGACCAAACTTATAGGGGTGATTTCTTGAGCCAAAATATTAACTACCCGCTGAATAACTCTTCCGAATGGGCCTTTACTCTGTCAATTTATCAAAATGTACAACAGAAATCAGCGTAACCTGCAGGGTTTTGCAAATCGCCATAAATAACCAGTTTTTGTGCTGCGTTATGAGATTCTACATTGCACTGAATATTTATACATTGAACACAGTCATTATTGTACATTAGATTGTTGAAATTTAATATCCCAGCTATAGAAAATCACTTTATGTGTCATAGGCCGTAAAACCGCGATTTCAACCTCGCTTCGCTCGGTTTAAACGCGGTTTTTGGCCTGGACACATAAAATTCTATATGCCATACGGCCCAAAAAGTATTTTCTGACGAATTTCATTATAATCCTCGCCTTCGGCTCGGATTATAAACTCAAATTCGTCGGAAAATACTTAATCGGCCTAGTGACATAATGTACTATTATTCTGCGCCTATTGACACATTGCTACTAGTAATAATATTAAATATTCAGTGCAATGTAGAATCTCATAACGCAGCACAAAAACTAGTTATTTCATGGCGATTTGCAAAACCCAGGTTACGCTGATTTCTGTTGTACATTTAGGTAAATTGACAGAGTAAAGGCCCATTAGAGAGACTTATTCAGCGGGTAATTTGCCGTGTCTCAATTGGTAAAGGTACACCCTCGTACACTTGCCCTCGCGGCAGAGATATATCTATATATATAGATATATATAGATATAGATCAATGGTTGAACCGAGGGCAAATGTGCATCAAGTATACTTCGCTTACCAAATGAGATACTGTAGACTCTATTTTCGCACAAAACGAACATTTTTTTTGGACGCATGTGTTCGGAATTGAAATAGAATTTGCGCTAAGTTGGCCTTTTTTGCGTTTTTGACGCCTGGGCTCGGATAATAATCGAAATGTAACACATTTCGACCAAAGGGAGGTGGGCGACTAGGGATGGGCCTTAAGGAATCACCCCTATAAGTTTGGTCAAGATCGATGACCCGGAGGTGCGATACTCTCCTAGTTAGTTCTGGGACACCCTGTAAAGGGCCTTACATTATTCGTCGATCCATAAGAAGGTTAGTGGTATAGTTTCGTGTTCAGCATAGTGCATACTACACAAAAGATTTACTAGCTCGGAATGCCGATCCTGGGGTTTTCATGACCAACCACGGCCGCGATAACAGTTTCGGAGACAGTTGCTGGCAGTAGCTGCGCTGACCGATTGTTCATTAGGTAGGAGGCTGTGAGGATGCACCTGCACATGACCCTGTACACCACCTTCACATCAACAGTGCATTTTCTTGTAGGCGGTGGCTTCTCCGGATGACGGGCGGATTTCCTCGTGCTTCTCGCACATCCCTATATATCTGCCGCCAATCCGATAGTTGGAGGCAGTAGATTTTCCACATGAGAGGGAGCGTTGACCTTGGGGTTTTCTGGACCAACCATGGTGTGCACGCCGACAGAATCGTCCTTGACGATATTGCAAGTTCTTTACGTTCGGTAGCAACGGTAGTTCCCACGACGACATACGTCTCGTGCAGGAGTATCGAGCTCGAGATTACATAGTTTACAAAAATAAAATAGCGTTAGTTATACCAAATTATTTTTCCCTAATTTTTCCTTTTTCCTGGAGACCCTGTCTACCCCACGCATTGTTGCATTTTCGATAGAATTATCGCCTTGTGGCGGGAGATTATAAAATACCACATCACAATACATACCTGATGCTTTCAACAATCAGCAAAATTTCATATATGCATTCGTGGTGAAGCTTACTAAGAATTTTCGAATATTTCATAGTGTTTTTCATGAAAAAAAATTGTAGCTTCATGTTATGTCCGGAGCCTTGCTCCAAACGTATATCTTTCTTATATTATTGAAAACCTGATCATCCACATCCTGTCCTCCTATTTCTTTGCTAACTCTCCTCTTACAGATTTCACACATATTGATATTTGCTCCGCCAATTGCACCAGTCAGCTAATCCTCATCCTCACCTTCGATAACTCCTCTGTACTTTACATGCAGTATTACACAATACTCCAGAGTGGCTTCTACGATGTACTATTTATTCTTGGGTATGTAGCACTAAGGTACGCAAGGCAAAGTCAATATACACTATATACCTTCTACGATCTTTACTACAATCTTCCCTTAACCCACTACATCATCATTCATTCGCTCACCTCCCTCAAAACTCGTACACACTCACACTTTTGATCAATAAAAGATCATCATCAGTCGAATTCGTTTTAAGCAATCATTTACCTATACGAATTTCCCTAATAATTTGTTGGAATTTGTGGAATTATTCTCACCAGGGATCACATAGGACATTTCTCTACTATGTCCAATATTCCATTTCCTGTGCTTAAAGAGAGAGAGGAGAGCGAGACATATTAGAATCTATTATGAATGGAGGGATGTTTATCCCATTGTTGTAGACAATTACATTGATTGGTTTAGCGATCCTAATAACATATTCAATGATATCGTGCAATTAGTAAGCAATTATTGTTCTTGCTATTATAATAGCTCATAGAGAACTTCAAAGGCCTAGCCATTTATGTATTTATACTGATCTGAGAAATTAACATTAAAGATTAATGCTGCAGCTAAAGCAATTTCTGATATTCAGTTTGAGATTCTACGCTGTTCTTGTGATGACTCGTATAACAACTTGCGTACATCATAGCATACAGCAGTTTTTCAATAGTCTACTCTAAATGAGATTGAGCATAGTAATGTTGAAAGAAAAAAAATCCCCAACATACATTGATCTAATGGCGAATATTTTTAAATTGGTTCGATGGAGTGGCCATTGGTTTCCAAGTAATCTTGCAAGTCCTCGCACGCTTTTAAGCTCTGATTTTTTCAGATCATTTTTGTTCATTTCAACACTACCGTTGCAAATGATACCCTGTATCGTTGATTTAGTATTAAAAATACCAGATATGCCAAAGGTGATTAAAAATCTTTATTATTTGGTATATATTTTTCAATAGATAAAAGAGAAACGAATAAGTGCATAAATTAGAAGCAAGTGTTGTGACGAACATTATGGTGTTTCATAAAGCTATTCGGGACCTTGTTAATAATTATAGCTGTTCATTTTCAGGTGATAATGAATTCTATAACGACTATGTATTCGTTGCACACTCTATTCAGAGTCATTTTTACAATAGTAATGGGTAAAAGTATTTGGAACATTTTTAAAGAGTTTGAAAAATGTAAAGTTCCCAAGCCATTTCTTCTCATCGATCACCAGGTACTCTAGAAAGATATACTCTTCTTCTATACTCTAGTATTACTTATTGGGATCCTTGGAATGGGCGTGGCTTTGAAATTTTAGCCTTCTTTGAGTAGTTCTATTTTCGTCACTAGTTGGCGTATCGAGGTTCTAAGCCCTCTCATTGGTTACTGTAGCCTTCTTTGAGTAGTTATATTTTCTGCCACTAGTTGGCGTACCGAGGTTCTAAGGTTCCCAATACTATGTATTAATCGAATGTAACATAATATCTGACTCATGGTGATCATCCTAGCTTGGACAGGATGCTGTGCAAAAGTCGTTTAAATCAGCGAATAAGGTATTCCTTGTGATAATAATCGGAGCCAATGTAACAGGCTGTTTATTTACTGTGACACCATTTGTAATATCGTATGAAGCACGGCTTCAGAAACTACGAGGATCCTTAGTCAATGGAACCATACCTCACGTCTTAGTATACGAAGCGTGGTATCCCTTCGACATTTCTGAATTCCCAGTCTATCAGGTAAACGAATAGTCCTCTAGCATACTCTCCTCATCAGGACAAGCCTTCTAATTACTTCTAATTTCAGCTGACTATATTATTCCAAGCATTCTGTGGTTTTATTTGGATTAATATGATCTCTACGTCGGATGCGTTGTATCTAACAATTGTCATTCGAGTAGTGGAGGAATTTGACGTGTTAAAGAAAATGCTGACGATGCTTACAGACATCAAATCATCAGAAGTTCAACACAAATTACTATTGTCAAGTAATGAACTTGGTCAGCAATCTAATAGCATCCTCGAATGGCCCAGAGATGCAAATATTTTGCTTTATTCATGGATTAACTATCATCAAATTGTGCTTAGGTTTGTGCATGTCGCAAGGGATTTTCATCATTCTATTCATTGAAAATAAATTTACTGCGTGATTAGGATCAGCCATGGTCTCGATCACTTCTCATATGCTGATGATTGATAGTACAGCCTTCATCATAGGGTAAGTCCGGTATAGTTGCCCCACGCTTGCAAGAAGTTCAATAGCAATTTTGAGTATTAAGTATATTGATATGTTCATTTTTTTTTGCATAAAAATGGACATTGAAAGTTTAGAAAAGTATTATTCCCATGCAAGCGTCATTAATTTGCCATTACATAACAATAAAACATGAAGTTATAAACTATCGCGCTGGGGCAACTATACCGGACTTACCCTGTATAGCGGCTTATGATTAGATGTTGTTTTACAGTTTACTCAAAAAAATAACAAACACATTCTCCGTATTTGTCTTTGGGGTGGTGGGATGCAATGCTGTGTCCTTAGTGCTTTTGGCGTACGTAGGGGCAACGGTAAGATCAACAAATCTCAGAAAATGATTTTATTATAGGTGACATGTGTGGACCAATAACTGCAATGATAGCGATTGGTAATTTCATTGTATAGATTAAAGACCTGACCGCATTGCTATCGATAATCAGTTTTTTATTTGTTGTTATTGTGCAACTGTTCAGTTTTTCTTATTACTCTGTTAAACTGATGTCAAAAGCTGATGAAATGTCCCAACAATTGCTTTCGATTACTTGGTGGGAAGCCCCTGCCTCTTACCAAAGATCTTTGAAATTCATTTGTTTGAGAGCTTCTAAACAAGTAACGATGTCTGGAATGGGATACTTTGATTTGAATCTGGAACTATTTTTAGCTGTGAGTATAATATCAAGTATGAACATAAGCGGAATATTTTAATTGTCCATCTTCTGGTTTTCCGGCTTTTTCAGATTGTCAAAAGTGCTTCATCGTATTTTATGGTCCTGATAAATTTAACGAGTGAAACAGACCGGAATGAATACGAGGATTGAGGAGTTGTAATCTATTCGAGGGGATGTTGGAAGATGTACATTTTAAATTTAAGAATATCTCAATTATTTAATGTTGTGTAACGATTGTAGAACAATTACCATAATTATCGTTGACTATGGTTACCTTATAAATATATAATACCTATAATAGACAAAATTATCTGAAAAATTGATAATAAACAGATATTAATCACATAAGGCGTTGCATAAAGTGTAAAATGATTTCCGATTCAGTTTGAAATACTCGGTTTAGCACGCCGAAACCTCATCGCCCAATCGTTTTATCGGATTGTTTGAAATCGCGCTGTGGTTGGTCAGAAACTAGGCAAGAATTGTTTTGAAAAAAAAGATGGCCGCCTTAGAATATTGACTGAC
Source organism: Tenthredo mesomela (assembly GCA_943736025.1). Taxonomy (NCBI): domain Eukaryota; kingdom Metazoa; phylum Arthropoda; class Insecta; order Hymenoptera; family Tenthredinidae; genus Tenthredo; species Tenthredo mesomela. Next base: position 12,532,024 of record OX031021.1, on the reverse strand, counting down.
ATAATTTGGCTAAAAAGCTATAAAACTGGCAGAAATATGAGCTATAATCATCTAAAACTTGTATCCGAAAATACAACGCGTCTTTCTCAACCGTTTTCTGAACTGAAGTAATAATTTTAGAATAAATTTGACTAAATTTAAAAACCAATTATTCCGGAATGCATCTTGTCGGCCATGTTCGATCTGTGAATACCCCGGCGCCCTCTTTTTCCGGTACCACTTCACGTAGGACGCACGGAACGATGAAAGCCAAGGGAGAAGTAAGCGAATTTTTATATATTTAACACTAATTAAGCTTTCAGACTATCGTTAACGAGCTCCCTAAACGTTACACTATCTTAGTCTAGATTTATAACAACCTCTGTCAATTATTGATCGAATTATCGCATGATAAACAGACTTTTGATTACCACGGCATGGCTCCGACTTAACACATGGGTTCTCCCATCCTATCATCATTCAATCCTGTCATTAATCGAGTTTGAACGTAATTTCGTTCGGTTTATCCGATATAATTATGCACAATTTTTTTAAACAACTTGTGCGATTTTCTCGCGTTACCTTTTTCATCCCCGAATTAAATTTAAGGTTATGTTAGGATTTGGTTAGGTTAGGCTATGCTAGGCTGAACTTGAAACCGGAATCGTCAATCTGTAACGCCTGTATTTTACAGTTGAAGGAGTTCGAGGTGATCGGGCGCAAGCTCCCCACCGAGAAAGAGAAAACCACACCGTTGTACAAAATGAGGATATTCGCGCCTGATGCTATAGTCGCTAAGTCTCGATTCTGGTATTTCCTTCGTCAGTTGAGAAAATTCAAGAAGACTACCGGAGAAATTGTCAACTTGAAACAGGTAGGAGGCTCGATATTATTTCTGACCAGTTTATTAAATATTTAAACTTTTGTTCGTCAAGCTTTTCACCAACTGAGTGATCTTCTAGTTCTGAGATTGCAAGTTGATCACAAATGCAAAAATTAATAATCACAAGATGGTGAAGAGTGGAGAACTTGAAAATCCTGCTGCGCGCAGACTGAACTGCATCTCTCAGCTTTTGATGTGTTCAAAATTTGGAACACTAGTGTATTTTTTCCGCTATCATGTTGAAAACTAAGAATTTTGTATGAATTTACAGATCCCAGAGAAGACACCGATAAAAATCAAGAACTTTGGTATCTGGTTGAGGTACGACTCCCGTTCTGGTACTCACAACATGTACAGAGAATACCGTGACTTGTCTGTTAGTGGGGCTGTTACACAGTGTTACCGCGATATGGGAGCTCGTCATCGTGCCCGTGCTCATTCCATACAGATTATTAAAGTGGAAGTAGTTAAGGCTGGGAATTGCCGAAGACCTCAAGTCAAGCAGTTCCATGATTCTAAGATCAGGTTCCCACTGCCGAAGCGTATTCAACATCGCAATCGTATGCCACTGTTTAGTGTACGCAAACCACGCACCTATTTCCTTTAAGCTATTTGTATTTCTTTGGTGTAACTTATCAAGGAATATAATCATTTATGAAGGAAATAAAGCCTTTTAACTACATCCTATATCTTGTATTGCTTTCCATCGAATCCAACTAGTTTTTAAGTATCGTTATTCGTGGTGATGTCAAATATTTTGTCTCTCTTATTACTCGTTCCTCGTTCAGATTAACAGTCAATATCCAAAATGCAGGCTCAAAATTGAAGTTTTAGATGAATTATCGTTCCTATATCTATAAAAATGAATATTTTATGTTAGCCTCGGAACACCATTGACAATACTCATTTCAAACTCAATTGAAACGACTTTTAGTTATTCAATAATTCAGTAGCCTCGATGATTCAATATCGTCAAAGTTAGAAATGAAACTGGAGAAGAATACATCTCGCCTAAAGTAACGAGTCAAAATCTGTGTCATTAACCCTAGTACTTTCTATCCTGACAAAAAAAGAGGATTCTAACTGAGAACCTTTTTTGAGGAATTCGAAGTGAGTTATAAACAATAACATAAAAATTAACAATCCTAGTGAAAATCTGAAAGCTAGACATTAAATATGTTGTGTTGATAAGTTCGCGCAGAGGGTTCTTACTCTAATATTGATTCAATTTATTAGCTTGACCCACTCGGTAGTGAAGACTCCAAAATTGAAATTGAGAATGGAACATGTTCATGACTGATTTTCATTCTCTTATATATCTCATTATTTATCTGTACAGAGAGTAAAGAGAGAAAGTTGGTATTTATGAGGTGCAGGGTGCTATATTACTGCAACAACGCAATTATGCTTTTATACCTATTATAGATTTAATGGATACAATTTTTTACAGAATTTATTAAAATCAAGAACCGGGATCATAGGTTTGGGACATTTATTTCAGACATACTTATAAGACGAATATTTCGTAATGTATATTTCAATAATCGAAGTCTTTATTATTGCTTGATATCTGTAATAACAATTGATCACTTCATTTGTTGCCCAAAAATTCATACTGTACACTGAGTGCATTGCACTAAGTTCCTACACCGTGTTTTACTTGTTACAAGGTTGGTGCAAGATTTTTGTCTCGAGTGCAGGAAATTTTGGGAACTCCGAGTTTCATTGCTTACTTCTTCTTCAGAAAATGTAGCTATAAATTCTGAAAAAAATTGTTTATATTGGCCCTCGTCTTTTTATCTATGTCAATGCAAGTATCATTTCGTCGTCATCACTATACTCGACGTTAAAGATAGAAACTCGGTAACCGCAACATCGCTTTTGATTTTCGCGCCGCCAGCGACACGAGCTCTCGAAATTTCTAGCACTAGAGACAAAAATTTTGCACCAACTTTGTCAGCAAAACACGGTGTATATGAGCAGAAACAGAAACAGAAACATTTTTAGCTCAGTCTATGTGCTACCAGTCGGTAATGTAGAGATCAATTGCGGACGATAATCGTAATAATATGCACCACAATCTCCAAATTAATGCAATTCAAGAGTGATAATTCATAGAATTTATTCATTACATCTGAGTTGAGTTATAATCCACAGCTATTTGCTTTGATTCAACGCTGGGACGGTCTATATTTCGGAGGTATAGCATAATTTCATTCATGAAAGCCGTTTCAGTAGAATGCTCAACTTATTCCATTAGAAAATGGATTTTCGATAATATAATAATGATATTTATTTTTGATAGTGTGAGAAAAATGAAATAATATTATTCCGAAGAATTTTTTTCACTCGCGAATGCTGTAAATATGGATTTTTGAGTAAAAAAAATTAGCCACGCAGTAACGTGTTTCCTGAATCACCAGGGAATCAGAGTATTTTGGGTTGTTGTGGCGTGCCATTGATCATCTTTTTTTTTTTTTATTAATGTTTTGTTGTTGATTTGGCTGCTTTGAGCCCGTTCTTACGTTTATCTTATGTCCGGTACCATCTCCGCCTTTCAAAAGCAATCACATTTTTAATGCATTGTGTCATCAGCAAAACAACATTGTGGGAGAAACTCCGCGGGGCCATTGTTGAGTTGTTGACTTTTAGGAATCAATTTATGAGAGGCAGGGACTCGACTGTATACATCTTACTTATAATATCGATATTAGAAAATAAAATGTCTATTTGCCTCCAGATATGTAAAATTATTAAAGCATATTGTATAAATTGATTAAAAAAAAAAAAAAAAAAAACAACAATATATACGACTCGCTTTATATTTATCAACAAGTATTAGCTGATAAATGCGTTTAAAAATACACAAACGTCAACTACACGTGTTTGCGACGTTTAGATGAAAACGGCGGGGATCTGTCATATGATTGGTAAACATTATTATTCGGAAACTTAATAATTCCAACGATTGACTCATGAATGCCGATTGTCCTTCCACCATACGTGACTCATATGCCTATAAACAAGTCCGTCATCATCTCTTCCCTCTACAGGACTCTAATAGTTCAAGTATCGCACATCGTATCGACTATAAGTTCGCTAGTTCGCAATTAGGTATCATACAGGCGTCAATCATAGAGTTTTCAGGTTATGTGAGTTCGATATTGATCATTCTATTTCAACTTCGAAAACAATTTTCAATTTTTGATAACAAAATGCTATCCAATTACAGATAACGATAAAATAATTTTAAATACGTTTCAAATATGGTTGGAAAAAAATATTTAGGGAACCAAAATCACTGAATCAGAGTTTGACCAATCCTATAGTCTTATTCATATCACAGTAGTCTTATTTCTGCAGCACATACGAGGGTTTGGATAATTGAAAAAATGGGTCAGCTGCAAGGTGTCATGTTCAACTCACGTGTTGAGTTTGACGAAAAGGGTAACAACGGTCTAATAATAATGGACAATTATTTACCCGAAGAATTGTTGGGTGAAATTTTGTTCCGTGTCGATCACAAAACTCTCTTGAGTTGCCAGTTGGTCTGCAAGCGGTGGCATTCAATACTTCGGAATTACGTATGGAGGAAAAAGGCCGAAGCTGTTATAGGATGGCCTTTACAATCCGACAAACAACTATCTTGGCTTTTCTACTATGGCATATGTTCTAAGAAATCGCTACATAAAAATTTGCTCAAAAATCACTCTGGCAGAAATGGTAAACACAAACATTGGAAGATACTAAGCGAAGGAGGTGACGAATGGGACGTTGAATGTCCTCCAATGGGTGCACCGCCTCTACCAATCTCAGAACCAGTCTTTGAGGGAAAGCAACATTGCTTTGTTACGTCTTATTACAGCTGTAGCAAAGAACAAACGGTCGATTTAGTCGCCCAAGGATTATTGCCACAGCTATTGGACGAAATCCAACCGACAATTACGGTAGCTTTTCAAATATTCACGCTTCCTAAAATCTACGATTATTTACCTATTTCATATTTGAAGTCGCTAATATTTGTGAATATTAATAGGTAAGCGAATGGTATTGCAGTAGATGTGATTGTCCGGCTATATACGAATGTTCAGCACAATTAATCAACGAATCTGGAAAAGTTTTCGACACTTATGAATTCAGAGATACTATTCGCGATGAAGAACAGAACAAATGGCATTACGTAAGCATTTGTATTGCTGTTACTCTTATTGTTGTGTCGGTATATTATATTGATCTCATCAATCTGTGTAGGTCGAACATGAGTTTACTAACTACGGTCCTGGGCTAAGGAAAGTTACCTTTTATCATGGTGGTATGGATCAGAACTTTTGGGTCGGACATTACGGTAGTAAAATGGCAGGTGCATGTGTCAAGCTAACTTTACCAAAGCATAAGTATGTGGAGGAAGAAGATGACGAAGAAGAAGAAGAAGAAAAAGATGAAAAAGAAGACACAAATCTTTCAGATGATTCAAACGATGAAGGATCTGAAAAATCTGATCGCATGGAATCAAAATAGTGTTCATTGTGATATGTATAATCGTTTGTATTGATATTTGCATATTTTTCCATGTGTTTGAACTGAGGTAAGATTTAGAATTAGAGGTGTGTTGATAATTGTATAAAGTTATGTAAATTATGATTGTGCACAAAATTGATGAGAGAATTATATGTATGTCTTGTCACATCGGGCGTTTAACAATGCTGATGGTGATAGTGTTTTGCTAGATTGGAGCTTTATATGTATGAGAATGAAAACCACACATTCACAGATTAACTTTGATATCACAATTTTGTCTTTATTGCAGCGGTTTGCGGTGGTATTTTGTTGCTAATGACGAATTTCTATTTAAAGATGGTACAAGAAGGTTTGCAATTTAGAGGATGTTAAGATGATTGTCGATTGATATTAATATATTTTTAAATTTTATTGATAATGTTGATTATGTAGTTGGGACCAAGTTTAGAATATTGAAGAGTTTTTAGACGAGGAAGAAGAGATATTGTGTAGATGGTTAGAGAGTTGACGTAGAAGTGATTACAATTTGTAAATTTTACGATATACCTATATACAGCATTATACACGAATAAAGAGTGGTTTTTACAAAATATATACAATATTACTTAGATATCTGTTTGTGTTTAACATTATTTAATATTTTTAAATTTAATAAAAAAAATCAGAGTGGATTTATAATCTTTTTTTTTTTTTATGTAACATGTTTTATTTTTACGTTGACTACGATGACTTTACGGTAGTATTGTATCACGGCCAACATTTTGTAGGTTATGTAAGACTGTAATTCATTTAATTACAATCTGCGCAATTGTAATTAGATTGATTCTCAACATTTTGGCTTTTATCATTTATCGCCGTGACATATAGTGCACTCCGTGAAGGTAATTTCAAACGATCGCTTACATTTCATCGGTGCAATTTAATTTTACAAAAGAGTTATTATGTCAACTCAGGACTGTCAATGAGATGAAAATTATTGTTCAAATATAGACATGCGGTTTTTCAGAACGCCCTGTATATCTCTGCAACGGCATTGTTTTCCGAGAAAAAGTTCAAATGAATATTATGCCACTTGATAAAATACATCTTTTATGTCCCATTCAAGTTTACAATAGAACGTATCGATTCCTAGATAAAGTTGAATCACTATCTGAAATGTTTAGTTCGATAATTTTGTAGTTTCTTTTCATTGTTGTTTGCCATTACAGCATTCAATCTTCTTTCTATATCATCAGGGATAACGTTTATGCTTCAACAATATATTCTGTATAAGTCGGAACAAAAATGTGGCAAAGCAAGTCTGGCACATCGTCTGGAGACCATGTTGAGTTTGATGAAAACGGTCTTTTACTAACAGACAAATATTTACCCGAAGAATTACTCAGTGAGATATTATTCCACGTGGATCACAAGACCCTATTAAACTGCCGGTTAGTCTGCAAGCGGTGGCATTTAATACTGCAGAGTTATGTCTGGAGAAAGAAAGCTGAATCTGTAATAGAAAGACCCTTGCACTTTAATAAAGAAATACCCTGGTTTCTCTACTACGCAATTTGTTCAAAGAAACCATTTGATAAAAATCTAATCAAAAATCATTCCGGGAAGAATGGAATTCAGACAAGTTGGAATGTGTTACGTAACGGTGGTGACAAATGGGCAGTGGAATGCCCTCCGATTGGTGCACCAGCCTTGCCAAGTTCAGAGTTGGTTTTTGAGAGTGAACAATACTGCTTTGTCACTTCTTTTGGCGAGTGCACTAAAAGTCAAACAGTCAATTTAGTAGCTGAAGGATTATTCGCACAACTACTGGACGAAATCCAGCCACCGATTACGGTATAGTTTGCCAAGTTTGCCCACTTATAATTTGATTCTTAAATCTCTAGTTCGTTTTCGCATCATTTTTTTAAATAGGTCAGCGAATGGTATAGCTGTAGATATGATTGTCCAGCTACTTACAATTTTCTGGCAAGTTTAATCAACGAAGATACAACAGTTATGGACAGTTTCAAATTCAAAGACATTCTTGTGGGTGAAAAACAAGACATGTGGCATTACGTAAGCTGCTTAATATAATGTTTACGGAATATTTCTAGTTTTTGCTATACTTAAAATGTTTTTTTATCAATATTGAAAACCCGAACGATATCAGGATTTGACTGAGTCATTTCACATATAATTGTTTAGATCGAACATAAGTTTACCGACTATGGACCTGGGGTAAGGAAGGTACAATTTTGGCACCAGGGTATGGATAGAAAGCGTTGGCGTGGACATTACGGCTCTAAAATGGCTGGGGCATGCGTCAAAGTAAACCTACCAAACCAGGAACCTCCAAAGAGTAAAGAGGCGAGTGGTTCTTTGCTGAATTTATAACAACAGAGCCACCTATTCTATTGTCAATAATATCGCTTGTTTTTAATTTTATACCTATAATGTGTAATTGTGGGAGAATGTTATTATAAGCTGTAGGATGTATATCAGCATAATTTAAGAGATCTAATTCTAAGAATCGATCACCGGCTGCTTAAAAAATTCATAAATATAACATACGAGATTTCTGTTCTCAGAGGTGATTGCAGAGGATCACTAGGCGTTTATTATTCATTTATCTACCCTACTGAAAATAAATCCGTGAATTTCCAGAAATTATTAAAGAAATTCGAAATTTTTCATAGTTTCGCATACACTATAAGAATTATTGCAGGTGTTTGTTTGTTTGTTTTTTTCTTCTAGTTGGATTAACAAAAGCAACGAACTTTAGGCTTAGAAAACTACGAAAGTCTACGAATTCTTTTGCGTTCTTTATGTAAAATTATGAAACATTTGAAATTCCTAACTTTAAGCACGATCGGCTGATTTGTGATAACTGTACTACATAAAACAGAAATATAAATATATGTTAAAAATGAAGAAATGAAAAACCGCGCATTTGCAATATTTGAATCAAACTGACAGTCTGTGAAAAAAAAAAAAGCTCATGCAGCTGAATAGTAGTATATAGGATGCGTTTTCGAACACATACATATACTGACTAAGCGATGTCCCCACCGAGCTTTCGAATTAGGGTTCGAGACTTTGTTGTTGATGTTTATATGCAATTCCCCAGTAAACACGATGTCATCTGGTAGTTGACTGTAAGATGGCGTTTGCAGACAAAAGTCGTCTATTCGCGAGCCATTAAGTCATCGTACAGTCACTGTATGGACAACGAATGTCCATCTATATGTTAACTTTTTCTTGCCTGCGGGATGGCCCCAAGATGTCTTTTTGACGAAACGGATAGTCGACGTTTACATGACATCTTCTTGTATCAGAAAAAGGTATCTTGGAGTCATCTAAATGTTTTTCACGCAGGTCAACTCGACGTTGTCTTTAAATTGTCAGGTATCAGACAGGTATTAGATTAATATATATTATTAATATATGTACTAAAGATAAATAAATAAATATATATACATATGTATATATATTTATTTATTTATCTTTAGTACATATATTAATTTCTATTCATTACTTATACATTTATATATATATTTATTTATTTATCTTGAGGACACAAAATAATTTCTATTCATTACATATATAACAATTAGATGTATAATACATATTTGGTACAATATTCGTATGCGATTATATATAAATAATGACTGATGATATATTTCTCATATAGCTATATTTGCATTAGTCTTATCTAATTATAAAATTCTTTAGTTTTTCACACTTAATCATAACCTATTATAATAGCTTTCATATCTTTAAGCATAGAAAATATACGTCACTTTTTTTAAATCTATATATTAAGCCATAGCAATATTATTATAACTACTTTAATATTATATGAACATACATTTGTCGTCTGTTTTATAAAAGTTGAATATATAAATTATACTTTCGGTCTATGCGCGTTCATTTACAGCCTCCATCTTAATTAAGATCTTAAATTTCTCTGTATCCTCATTCTGACTGGCATGGCATTATCCCTATACATAACCCATATCTGCATTCTGCAGCTATAGTTATAACTAGAAAAGATGACTTCGAGATAACAATATTATCGATCTGACAGACATCTACCAGTAGATGACGTTGCGTTTACTGGGATATGTTGACATTCGGTAAATAAGAAAAGATGACTAGCAGTTGTCTTGATCAGTTGTCTTCTAGACGACTTCTACAAGTTAACTGCTAGTATACGTTTTCCAGATATCTTAGCTAAGTTATCTTGTGATCGACTTTTACTCGTGTCGGTAAGTTATCTGAAAACAGACATCTTGAAGGCAACTTTCAGACACTGGTGTTTACTGGGGATCCCTATCGCAGTTTTTCATAAGAAAAAACGCCACGTAGAAATTGTTTGACGTCAACGAAGTACGGACATCTTGTGACTCGTGTGAGTTATAAGGCTTGCGAGGAAACTGTCTCTACATAGTATATTGAAATTGAACGTTTTGTAGGTTATGTAAGTCTGTCATTTATCTATTGACATTTGCGTACATAATTATAATTTCGTCATCATAAATCTCGTCATCTACTTTCATTTTCAACTCTGTATATTACAACGAGATGAAAAGTTCCAAAATAGCGGTTTGTCAAAAAGTTCCGTATATTCACAACGGTATTGTTTTCCAGGAAAAAGTTCAAACGAATATTATGCCATTTCATGTAATGCATCTTTTATGTCCTATTCAAGTTTACAATAGAAAGAACGCGTTTCCTAGAAAAGGTAGAATCACTCTGAAATGTTTAATTTCATGATTCCGAAGTTTTCCTTTCGTTGTTGTTTGCCTCACAGCATGCAATCTTCTTTCTATATCATCAAGGAAAACTTTTTGCGTCAACAATTCTTTATAGGACAGAAAAAATGTGGCCAAGTGAGGCTGGCACAGCATCCGGAGACCATGTCGAGTTCGATGCAAACTGTGAAAACGGTCTTTTACTAACAGGAAAATATTTACCCGAAGAATTACTCAGCGAGATATTATTCAAAGTGGATGCCGATACCCTATTGAACTGCCAGTTAGTCTGCAAGCGGTGGCATTTAATACTGCACAGTTATGTTTGGAGAAAGAAAGCTGAATCTGTTATGAAAAAGCCCTTGCACTTTGACAAAGAAGCCTCCTGGATCCTCTACTATGTTATCTGTGCCAAGAAACTGTTTGAGAAAAATCTGATCAAAAATCATTCCGGAAAAAATGGAAAAAAGAAACATTGGCATATATTGCGCCAGGGTGGTCATAAGTGGGTTGTAGAATCCCCTCCTCAGGGTGTGCCAGACTTACCAAGCTCAGATCCAGTCTTTGAGGGTGAAACACATTGCTTTGTCACCTCATATCAAGAGTGCAGTAAAGAACAAACCGTCGATTTAGTTGCCGAAGGATTTTGCCCACAGCTACTAGACCAGTTCCAGCCACCAATTCTGGTATAGTTTGTCAGTTTCTCGACTTCTGATTTTATTCCTAAATCCCTATCTCGTTTGATTATCATTTTGTTGAAATAGATCAGCGAGTGGTACAGCTGTAGATGGGATTGTCCAGCAGAATATGAATGTTCGGCAAGTTTAACAAACAAGGATAATACAGTTCTGGACAAGTTTCACTTCAAAGATATTCTCGTCGGTGAAAAACAACACACGTGGCATTACGTAAGCTACTTTATCACATTCACGAAAAATTACTCTCCTTTATAGGCATCAAATATTGTTTATTGCGATTGTTTTTCGTTGATTTCATCCAAATGTTTAGATCGAACATGAGTTCACCAACTACGGACCTGGCCTAAGGACGGTAACTTTTTGCCACCAAGGTAAGGACCGGAGTTTTTGGGCTGGACATTACGGTAGTAAAATGGCTGGAGCATGCGTCAAAGTAAAGCTACCGAAACAGGAGCCTTCGGCGAGGAAAGAGAGCAGTGATTCTTTGCTGAATCTATAATAACAGAGCCACATTGTATTGGAAAGAACATAATTTGCATTTTTTTTTTTTTTTTTTACGTGGTAGCGTAATTTATACTCAATTTTTTTAATCATTTATACCTGCCCAACGAACTTGTACCTATACATAGGCACTGCTACATAGGCATAATATAGGCACTGCTTTTCAATGTGATTGCAGAGGGCGAGTAGGTATTAGGTATATATAATTATTTAGGTATTTAAGTATCTAATAAGAATAATCAAATATTTTATCATTGTCATTTATTTAAACCATAGCAAGCAGATCGTGAATAAACTTTTTGAGCGTGATTGGCTGACTTGTGATAATTGTATAATACAAAGCAACACAATTTTGATGATAAAATGATGCAGAAAATTGTATGCGTCTAAAATAATATTGTATATAAGGATAGAGCCTATTTATTACAACCAATAACAATAGTTTACTAAAAAAACAAAACTTTCCATTCACATAGAATTGTATACATGCATATTATTGTTAGTGCTAATAAAGTCTTTTACAATATGCGCTCTTCGTTATTTTTTTGAATTTTATTTCACTTCATATTCACTTTCGTCGTTAGTTTGCGGGTCTGTGGTCATTTTTGACGAAGTAGAACGGCGCGTCGTCCTATTGGCAATTCTTTTTTCTAGTGCACAAATTTTCGACGCAACCCAGCCAGTCGCCTGCGCTTGATCGTCGAGCTTATTTTTGGCCTTGGATAGATATGCCGAGTTCTGGGATGTTCTTTTTCCTTGTTCGCGTGTCTTTGGGTACCTGTACTGCCTTCTCGTGACTCTTGACACATTCTTGGCCTTTGCTATCGCAGATGAGCCACCGGGTCGTTGATCGGTACTTTGCCCGGGGTTCCTCACACCCCGTAAAAGATTGTCAATATGAATTTGTATGGCTTGATCAATGTCTACAATTGATTCCTCATCCTCTATCCTCTGCGCCTTCTGCTCGGTCCCTTTCTTCTCACGCTTTGGGGGATGTGGGGATCTTGGATTTCCTACGGAGCGTAAGATCTCGCGTAGTACTGGGTCATGGCTCAGTACAGAAAGTTCCAATGATGTAGCTGAACTTCCAGGACTTTCGGATGCCATTCGTAGATTTACAGGGAACGCAGAAAGCGGACAGTGTGCTTCCCTTGATGCGGTGCTCGTGGACGAGGAGGATTGCGATACTTTGGAAGAGGTGGTGGGCTGTGGTGTATCTAGAAGTCGAGGCCAGATCGGGAGGCAAGGTTCCCTCATTTCCAATCCTGGCTTCAGAGCGGGTTGCCTTTGCAAACCTCTGCTGGACGTTGACTGAGAGCCAAAGAAGGCTTGGGAGACAGGAGTCTGCGATGACTCGAGATCTTCACTCTCTTCAGTGCTCTTCACAGGCGCAGGGTGTCCTGACGGTTCCAGGATGAAATGTGGGACTGCCACAGCAAAAGTATGAAACTTGGCAGGATCTGTGTCTTTCGCATCCTTGCGGTTGGCCGTAGGTACTGCTTTCGGTGTTTTCTTTGGTCGCGGTGTCTCCTTGGGCACAAAAGTGGGCAGCCGACGCTGTTTCGATTTTGAGCTTGTCCTCTGCACCCCCGCTGCGTTGTTTTCTCCGTCCAACTCAGCCTTCCGGTCCGCTTCTTTGATCATCTGCTCAATCTGTGCATCGGAAACCATTTTATTAAACTGTCCGGCTAGGAGAACTCACTATCGAGTATCATCACGACATCGACTTACTCGTTGATCCAATTCCTCCATGGACCTTGTGGCCATTACCCTATCCGGAACTTTGGATTGCCCATAATGTAAATTAACCTCCTTCTCTTCAATCTGCTCCAAAAACTTCATCTTCTGTTTCACCTGCTCCTCGAAGGTTTCAAGTTGCGCGCTGGACACTTTGTCGATGGCAATGACGGCCTGATTCTGTCTTGAATGTCCTGGTACCGCTGCAAAATCTTCCTGAGGCCTAAAATCACGTAAATGTGATCAGTTAGGAGTCAGTCAATTCGGTATTTGACGGCCTGAAGCCTTTAATTGCGCGGTACTGATCTGCGGGAGATCTTCTGAGATAATAAACACACGTGTCATTGTCTCGTGTCGGGTTGGTCCTCGAATCTACCTCACGAGAGATGACAGAGATGATGAGGTCCTTATTGAGGAGGCAGTGGTGAGTGCAGAGATTGTTTTTCCGCCAGTACTTGGTCTCTTGTCGGGGGTTGTACGTGTTTCGCAGCCTGTGATCTTCTGCAAGTGGTGGCCCCCATAACGGTGTGGCTTGGAACAACATTCCTGCAACGTTCTTCCCTCAGAATGAGAAAAATATACTTTGGGTCAATTCCGGAAAGCATGAGGATCACGCGATTTTTTTAAGCGGGTTCTAAGCTGAACTCACTCTCGCTTTTATGGACATGACGATTTGATAAAGCAGACGCAGTAGCACTAGAGTGAGTAGGATCACGTAGACAATGTTTGAAGTAGTTCGGGTCAAATCGTTGCGAGGAAAATCGATGTTGATCATGTCACTGCCAGTGAAAATCTAAATCGTGATAACTGATCACCATATATTATGTTTTGTGACCTACCACCAAGTGTATTACCAATATTCCGAACGGCAAACTTTTCCAGCATATTTTCCAGTACGCAGTCGGCTGATGTCCGTTCAGGAAGTTCATGTCATCGGAGAATCGCTCTATTCCATAAATGTACCTGTCAAATTTGTATACCATTGGTTCTTTATCAGTTGAAGGATCACCGATTCGAGCAGTAATTGTAGCTGCTCAATGGTACCATCGATCGAAGTACTACTTTAGGAATATCTTTACACTTCAGGGAAGTTTTCATATGTATATTCATTCCCTTCGAAGTTACAGTCGATACCTTGACGTACGTTGAATATACACACGAAAGTTCGTTACCCAACGCTAAACGTGAGGATCAAGATGACGAATTTTGTTAGCAGGCGTCCAACTTGCAGCATAATAGTGTCTTCGAAGGTATTTGATCCAGTCTGCAAAAAATTTGGTGAGATCGAAGGGATTCACGACAGGTAATCATATGGTGTTCATCCAACAAAACTATACCGACCAACAAATTGCTGACAATACTGATGAAGAATCCAAGAATGCAAAGTGAGACCTTGACGTAGCCCCGGTACCGCAGCATCACTGGAAACTCGTCGTACATGCTCTCCTCAAGAATTGCTATGTTCACCACCTGCGAAAAAATCATACACGCTATTTACTATGGCTTTACATTATTCCCAGCTACAGTTACCGTATACGATATTGACGAAAAAGCAATAAGCACGAAAAAGACCAAGCTCCAGACTTGTCGGACTTGCAGCAGTCCCAGTGCGAAGGGATAGAAGTTGAACAGCTTCGCATAGTCTGTAACAATAACAGCAATTCCTTCGTATGACAGTGCCTGCGCAGTGGATAACGGAGTAGGTACTAAATACATAAAAAATGTCATAATTTATTAATTATTCTTGCTTGGAAAAAAAAGCTCTTCATCTACATGTGTGATTTTCATGTAAAATATGAGCACGCCTAGGATTCCTGTCGAGAATATCTGACTGAATACGGTGACCAAATAAGACAGACCGCAGGAATAAATGGTCAGATTTGCAGCCGTTGGACCCGGTTTTATGTGACAGCCGATCAACTGCCATCCGCCTCGTACAGCGGCGTGGTCCCTCAGGAAATTATTGAAGGCTGTTATCCAGGTCTGTGGGAGAAATTCGAAGATCGTGAGGAGCGAGGGGTTGCTGAATTAGAAAGGGCTTGCAATCACTTACCGCCATGCTGAAGACAGCACCTTGTCTCAAATTGAAAAAGGGGACAACGGAGAGACCCCGACTAACGTGAGTCATTAAAGGTATTAACAGGCACAGAAAGAGTACCAGCGTAAATAGCAGCAGCCTCTTTACCATCTGCAATGAGATGAAGACGAAGTAAAGACAGAAAGACACGAAGAAACGGAAGAAGAAGCGGAAGAGGAGAATGTAATATAGACGATTGGGTAATCAGTTCGATATCTCCTGATAATCTCAGCTACAAGTATTTCGGATCAATGCTGCAGCAGACACGGGACACTGTCATCGCAGGAGATAAGCATCTTGAATTGAGCACTTGCTTTCAAGCTTGAGACTTAGTTAAAGTACCAAATAACAAACGCACAACGCGTGTGCCGCTGAGAGATTGCTTCAATGCGATGTAGATCGTGAGCCATCCGAATAAAAGAAGAGCCGTCCTGTTCACGAAGCTCGTATGTGTGGCTCTGCAGAGGATGGAGATCAAAGATACGCGGTTAGCATCCGCTGGCTGCTGTGCAAAATTAGAATTCACAAAGGTTTTGCGTGACTGGAAAACGTGGTATGACTAACTTGTAGTATATCCTTGACGAAAAAAGCTCTGGTCCTAGCTTTGGATAGCAATCATCCCGCTTCTCCTGTGAGTTGCATTGAACGAGCAGTTGTCGATCAATGCAAGTCGCCGAAGTCGAGCCTTTCGGACATACCATCCAGGGCAGTTCCGAGCTGAACGATCTTTGGTGAATACAGAAATCCGGATTAGGTTTTGATCAAAGATCGACACACGAGATGAAGAGATTAACTGATAAGCGAACAGCCAACAGCGAACCTGAAGATGAACATGTAACTGTCTGACAAACGATCGACAGTGGCTACCGAGTAGCAATACATCGTCAATAGCATCGCGTATCCGATAGTTGAGCAAGTCAATGGTGACATGTTCTTCAGATAGAGGCAACCGTGCTGAACGTACTGTCCGAGAAAAATCTCCATGTAGATCAACGCGGGGCCCCACGTCGCGTACATTACCATGATCTGTAGGAAGCCAGGATCTGGCTCATGAAAAGTTCATTAAAGGGAAAGGAATTAGTTGTGGGTAGATCTTAGACCATATATAGACTGATAATGCTAAAGCTGATTGGAAAGCTTTTCAGTCCTTATCTCGTTTTCATTTTCTCATTTTAAGCATATAACAGTCAACGTGTGGTAATAAGACTTGAGATTTGGACTGAGAACTCAAAAAAAAAAACGTTTAATTGCAGTAGATCATACGTGGGTAACGCACTGCGATCATTTTTCAACATGTAACTCATGTCGCACAAGTATATGATATCAAATTGAAAACAGAGTGTGACGAAGACGAGGTCAGAGAGAGTCCAGAACAGGTGGGATTTGTGATGGTCATGCTGTTCCGTGGAGTCTATCGGTTCCAACGATTTGCTGAACTTTTGCTCCGCCACTGTAGTCAGCTGCTTCAACCATCCCCAGGCGTATATCGCACCTGTGTACATGGTCCTGTTCACAGAACTATGAAGCGTTGTTCAAGTTTACCAGCCACGCGAATTATTCATAGACATTCGCAACTCACAGAATTCATGGAAGTCTTGAACATACTCCGTTCTTTTTTTTGGATCTGTTGTCCTCATTTTTCGTGAAAAATCATACGTTCAATGTTTCAGCCAATCGCGTTTTCACGATTAATTGTAGGTCTACCCAGTCTATTAAATGACTTGGGAATCAACGAAATTTAAAAAATTGATTTCCGGCGAAAATAATTTTTTCTTTTATTTAGGTAGAATTGAATACTTCTAGAGCCCGGAGGCATATTTAATGTATCTGTACATCAGTAGTTCAAAAGTAAAACCGAATAGGAACCGTTGGAATGCATGTTTCTCAAAATATTGAGTTTCAAATTTCAAACAACGGGTCTAAAGGTAGCGCTAAACCGGTGACAATTTCACGAACTACTTTTACCGCAAAAGAGGCGGGCGGGAACCATTATGAATTGTTATGGTATGAATCACCTTTTTCTCAGGAATGTAACTGTTTACAAAGTATGTATAAGTGAAAGGCAAAAGAAAGAGGAAATGATATATGCACAGATAGCAGCATGGAATATAGGCAATTGTTAACAAAATCTAAATGAAATTCTAGTTGAATGTCTATCATTTCATTACTAAACGTTGTTGAAAATAATTATTTTTAGTACCTATATAGTCGTAACGTTTCACGTTCGGAAAAAGAGAAATTTCAATGAACGGTTGGAATCAGGTATAAAAATGATAGTGTAGCATATCGCGTGAAATATAAATTTCTTTATACTTAGTTGGATATTTTTTTTTTTTTTTTATTATTTCACATGAGAAAATACTATTTACATTACATAGATCTATCGCTATAAAGTCGCAACATATAATTAGGTAGATCGTTTTGCTCATATCATTATACATATAATAATATGTTGCTTGGAGCAAAGCTGTGTGACATTGAAATTCATCTGTTTGAAATGAGAATAAATACTTAGGTATACTATGTGGTTACGATACATGCAACTATGTATGTATGTTATGTATGTTATGTATGTATGTATGTTTAGGAATATAGGTATATAGTATATATGCGTTAGAAATTTTTTACCAGGACCCAGCTAAAAGCATAATATATTTCTCAAATGAACGAAGACTGAATTAGCAGCTTTACAGCAGAGAAATTAATGATTTATAATCTATATACCTTTTTTTTTTTTTTCTTCATACAAGTGATGAAATATTCCGACAATTTTCTCTCAAAAAAAAAATTATCATGATGATAATCGAGCTTAAGGCCTATCCCTAGTCGGCCACCTCCTTTCGGTCGAAAAAGGACACATTTCGATTACTATCCGAGCCCAGGCGTCGAAAACACAAGAACAAAATGCACAGTGCCAATTCAAATTCAATTTCGAACACGTACGTCCAAAAACATGATCGTTTCGTGCGAAAATAGGGTCTTAAAATGGTTTCTACGTAATTTAAATCATGGCCGCCGAGGAAAATAACATTCGAATAATGTGGAATTCATTTTTAGACTCTATTTTCGCACGAAACGATCATGTTTTTGGACGTATCTGATCGGAATTGAATTTTAATTAGCGGTGTGCATTTTATTTTTGCGTTTTCGACGCCTGGACGCGGATAATAATCGAAATCTGTCCTTTTTCGAACGAAAGGAGGTGGGCGACTAGGGATGGGCCTTAATATTGCGATCGAAATGCGTATTAACACAATAGAAAACAAGCGGTGGTATAATTAAAATCGTAGTTTTTGTATATTTGAATAATGCTTTCGTATATGTCGAACGAGATTTCAACAGATTTTTAATTTTCAACGTGCGTTAATATTATTGTGTGATACTATATCAGCATTTCATTAGTTTGCAAATTTTTTTAAGTACCAATTGCGATTATAGATATTTATTTACCTTTATGTATATATTTATGTAATATAAAGAATTGCAGCGTTTTTTTTTTTGTTTTTTCATACGGAACCGAAAAAAAGAAAATAAAATTTTTCTAAAATCGTTCGAATGATTTATTACCGTCATAATTTAACGGCGACGGTAATTGGTAATAAAAGACTAGGAAAAAAAAAAAAAAAAAAAAAACGCTGAATCAATATTATATGTACTATTATTATGTGTATGTTATCATAATATTTTTTGTTAATACACGTATTTCCAGTTATTTTTTTTCTTTACTTTTTCTCAGCGACAACTACTTAAAAGCTATAATATTTGTTTTCAACGTGTCAATAGCTTGACAAAGCTGGATAAATATGTTCAAGTTTATTATTTTGTTTTTTTTTTCCTTTCTCTTTACACTCTTTGATCAGATGATGGAATGGGTGCGTTTAGCTTGCGCAACTATACGAGTAGAGCCGTGATATTGAAATTGATCCATTTCCTCAAATAAGGTAATTGATTGATTGATTGATTGATTATTATTATTCGTCAAAGCAAAAGATAAAATAAATATTTACACGCGAGTCTTCCATACATAAAGCATAATAATTATTAGCTAATAATATAATATAGTATACTACCTATATGGTATGTCGTAGGTGTATGTGTTATCATAGTTTGATAATAATAATAATAATAATAATAATAATAATAATATAAGCTAAGAAAATAAAAGTAGGAAATGATCATTGTTTGTTCGTTTCTTTTTGTTTTTGTTTGTTTTCTATTTTTTGTTTTTTTTTTGTCTTAAATTTAATATCTGTAAATGCTTAAAAAATATAAATCCTTATTAAAACGATATTGAAATGAATACATCGAAATATATTAATTATTAGGTATAAACAGACCAGTGTACGCACTAATTTTTCATTCTATAACAGTTAAATAGCTTATTGCATATATACAGAAGAATTCCCAATAAAAGGGAAAAAACAAAAAAAAAAAAAAATTAAATTAGGGTAAGTGGAATGAGTCCTGGACTTTTCGTTTTTGAGTTAAAATATTAACGACACATAATATTACACATAACTTTATCTAGTATGTTAAATTATAGAAGAAAAAGAAAAGAAAAAAAAAGAAAAGAAAATACAGTTCTAAAGTCACGTTAAATCTCCGCGATCTCAATCTCTCGTTCTTGGAAAAAAAAAAAAAAAAAAAAAAAAAAAAACTCTTCAAGGTAAAATATTCAAATAATTGTTTTTTTTTTTTAGTGAAGAGACTCTTGACTCTTTTTTTTTCACTTTAGGAGTTTTTAAAGAACGTATTTGTCCCACGAGATTGATATATTTTATCCAGTACTCGTTCCCATCTTTTTACAATAACACGTATACTATAATAATAGCAGATTGCGATTTATTTATTCCACGTCTGTATACTGATTTGGAAATAAGAATAAAAAAATAATAAAACCCGGCTTAAATCCACTTGTATTCTAGTATCGAATAGTCTTTAAAAAAAAAAAAAAAAGAGAAGAAAAGAAAGAAAGAAAAAAGAAATTATAAAGAAAAAGTTGTAACAGAATACTTTGATAGATCGATCGTTTCTATAAGTGTTTAATATAAAAATTATCAATATAAATTACGCTAATACCCTTACATACTCAACACGGTGCAATATATGTATTTTCCATCTCGTATACTTCCCACTGTATTTACATACAACAATACCCGCGTCTAATATATCATCGAACTGCAAGATATACGCGGATATTTTAAAATTGCACCTGTTTCAAGGCAATTCTCACTCATCGGGTAGCCAAGCTTAGAAAAGGATCGAGTAACATCTTAGACTTAAGAGTCGGTTTCACTGTTCGAGGGACTCGAAAATCTGATTGTGTATTAATTCAAATCGTCCTTTCCTCAGCCGCCTACCTCCTCCCAGTATAAACTATAACGAAAATGATGACGATAAAAGTAGAAGAAAAATTTACGACTTAAATTTTTTTTTAAAATAATATAACAAAAGCTTATGCAAAGAATTCTCTCCCTAAGCAATAAAAAAAAAAAAGGGTTTCCTAGTTAATTCTAAGCAGCATAACGTTAGAAAATAATTCATCTATTTAACAAATAATCTATATTTTAATAGATTCGATTTATACTTTTGACGAGGAGTTACTCTCTCTCTCTCTCTCTCTCTTATCTGTTAGAAGCACGATTTTTATTTTATTTTTATTTTATTTTATTTATTTTCTGTTTTCGTGGGTTTTTAGTTTATACTAAGCCCACACAGCGCGACTATACGAAGCGTTGATATTATCTCGGTATTAAACACAAGACTAATTCTTGCGCATAATATTATGTTATTGAAAAAGCTTGAAATTATCTGTAGCTCAATGATACGATTATTTAAATAATAAAAAATAATTATACGATAGATAGTTAACAGAGATAGCATTGATGAGATTCTTTGGAGAGGCTTCACAGACGGACTTTCCTTGGTAGTAAAAAAAAAATAAAAAATAAAAAAAAAAAACATTCATCGAGCGTCCTTCGCAGTCAGTTTCTCGATCAGCTCTTCCAATGGAGCTAATTCTCGTCTGTCTATTAGATTAAACTCCTGAGAAATAACGTAGAGAGATTTAAATCAATTAATACCATTTGATAATAATTAATATATCATAAAATTTTCAAACTATTTCTATTACCTTAACAAAGAAAATAAAATGTTTAAACGATGTGTTAAGATGCGCCTCTTCGCCAAGTTGAACAACCTCACTGAAGTGCTGATGATAAATGTGAGCGTAAACTCGGAACAAACGTTTTAATATTGTTTTGGCGATAGAGAGGAAGTTTTTAGGAAACGGCACACCTGTAGATAGAATAGAATTAACTTTAATTTATAAAACAAAAAGTCCCTGAATCTCGAATAAATAGTAAAATCTAAAACTATATTCAAAGATAGAAAAATATCTAACTTAAGTAATAATTGAATACTAGCCAATTTTCGATGGAAATAGTGTCTCGTCGTCTAACTGATCCTGCACCCATGTCATAAGATAGTCTATATATTTAGGGGCAGAACATTTGATTGGTTTTTTCACCGTATGACCGTCTGCCCAATGGTATTCATACTTTGGTCCCGCTGACATGATGGGACAGCTTTCCTCCGTACAAAATTCCGTTATTGTACCATAAAGCATGTTTATTTGGTTGAAAAAATCAACGGCTGTAAAGTAAAATTCATTGCTTCCTTCTGCTAGAGATAATAGCTCGAAACTTTCTACCTTACGTCACAATTCATAATTAACTACGTTTCATTAGCACCGACTTTATATTTAGACAGATAATAACTATAATCAGTTATGTCTGACCACAAAAGCCTCGTATCCTGTATTAGTTTTATTCTTATACGAATGTTTGAGAGTGATAGAGAATGGAGGGGGAGGGACAATACTTTCTCAGTTATTACTCATCGCTGGTAAACGGAAAATGACTAATGAACATATTTTCACAGTTACATGACGATGACGATATTTTTGAAACTGAGTAACAAACAATTCAACTAATTGAACATCATTTTGTAACAATTTATGACTTTAGTGATAAATACGATCGCATAAGGACCCTAAAAATGATCAAAACAAGTTTTGCTTGTTCTCTGAATGGATAGCGACCTCTAGATAGAAGGAAAAGTTGTAGTTTGTCATAAGATTGGGGGAATGAATCTAAATAATTGTTTTGTACACCAAGCGTGTTTGATTCTGATCTATATGAAGTTGGCCCTACATGCTCCCATTCTCTATTTAAGGAGATATTAAAGGTGAATTATACACTTCGAATTTTTGGCAGCCCATTTCTAAGCTAAAACTCATCGGATCGATGTGAATTGATTGACGTGCTCTTGGATTTCGAAAAAACGAAAATGTTTCGGGTGTTTTCATATTTATCAAGTACAACGTCAGCGCAACAACGATTATTCGTTACAGAGCACTCTTGATATAAGACTGTAAATTTTATTTTCGCTTTTTGGAAATCCAAGAGCATCATGCCCTCCGTTCACTTTTTCTACGTCACTGATATCAATTTCACATCGATTGGATGTATTTTAGCTGGGAAACGGGCTGCCAAAAATTCGAGGTGTATAATTCACCTTTCATATCCCATTAACCATGAAGGATTGAAAAAGATAGAAGAGTGTGTTGCCAACTTCATATCAGACGATGTTAAGGACCGAACAGAGTTAGCAATAGTTGTAAACTCACTGTTGACGGCGACCCATTCGTTGAGATCTTCACCCTCAGGCAGTATGACAGCGAGCCGTAAATTTCCTGAACCAAGAGTGGCGGCGGCATGTTTCATCAAATCATACTGATGTGTTCCCTCAGGGATGTTCTTCTTTGGCTTAAATGTCTTAGAGGATCGGCTTCCGCTGTAAAAATAATAATGTTATATAAATAAAGTATTATCGATTTTATGCACACCAATGTGAAACGAAATTTAAATAAAAGATAGAAAAATAGAGATAGATAGGGAACTGTCAAAATTGATATAATAACAATACTATCTCGTTACGCGATGTATGCATGCATGTATGTGTATGTGTGTGTGTGTGTGTAAAAAATTTCGTTAGATTAGAGATAACGGCGATATAGAATATTTATTTATACAGAGAGATTGGTGAGTGATAATAACGCGTTGTGTCAGTGGCATAAGTTGTCGATGTTATTATTATCGAAGATTAATTGATTATTATTTAAACGTGTGTGTTCCCGGTGATATTAAATATAGTATGAAATGAAAAAAAAAAAAAAAAAAGAAAAGGTCGTTCCCATTTTCCTCCTTTAGTATTTGATAAGTTTGATATACTCACAACAGGAAGCTCATCGTTGGAGATTTATTTCTTTTCTTATTCGTTTATTCCCTGTTTAGTGTTTATTATTCAATGGTTGTATTATCCTGATAAATATACTATGAAAGAAATTTTAATATGCATGTAAATTTGACAGCGATAAACATGGGCAATGATAATCAGCTACTTTAAGCTGAACGGTCAGACCCACAGATGTTTTCGGTTGCCCTCGGGTCCGTCACTTCACTCGGCCCCTTGATTCGTCCTCGACTTCCACTACCCGTCGGTAACAATCGAATCTTTATTGTTATGTCGCGCGTCTGTTTCGATATACGTGATAATACGGACGGAGAGAATCTTTCGGCTAACTACTCGAACATGTTTTCAATCTTATCGTAAAATGTTTCTTATTTTCTTTTATATTCTTATTTCCGATGTGCTTTTTTTTCATTATTTTTAATCCATTTTTTCCATATTGCATCAATCTAATATCATTGCGAATTTTTTTTTTTCAGCAACACAATCCATACGTTTATTACGGGAGCTTATTCCAATTACGTCAATTTTCAGGCACAGTGCGACACAAAGCTGTGTTATTGGTTACTTCTTTTGGATCGCACCAATAACAACAGTTTTGTGTCGCACTGTGCCTGAAAATTTACGTAATTGGAAAGCTCCCTACGTTTCTATGTATATATGATCGCTGCTCTTCTATACCGACCGTGCCGAGTCATCGACTAGCTATACAGTTAGACAAGATTTGAATTTAGAAACTAGTGCTATTTATCATCATAGATACAGGGGTGCGATTCCATAACTTTTATCACTGCTATCACTTTCGATAAATAGATAGATCTATCTATTTACTGGAGATAAATAGATAGATCTATCTATTTATCGAAAGTGATAGCAGTGATAAAAGTTATGGAATCGCACCCCAGACACAGAATCATGTCAGTTGTCATTACCGTTAGATCACCTATCCACCCAATCACATATCCAATTTGATTTTGTCGATTGCTTTTTGGTGAAAAATAGCTTTTTTTTTTTATTATTACTGTGACGTCATAACTCGATAGTTGTCTACTTAATTTTGAGCTGTAAGAGGGGGCTACTCGGCGCTCTGCAGGAAGAAGGGGTGTCTAGAGGAGCTTTCCAATTACGTCAATTTTCAGGCACAGTACGCCACAAAACTATTGTTATTGGTGCGATCCAAAAGAAGTGACCAATAACACAGCTTTGTGTCGCACTGTGCCTGAAAATTGACGTAATTGTAAAGCTCCCTACGTCATGCGATATCAGACCAAGCTTGATAATTTTCGCAATTAAATTTACTCGGATATTGTATGCGAAAATTGGATAATGGTGGCGAAGATCGTATAGTTTTTTCCGAAATCTTTGCTTCCTTTGCAATTTTAATTGCTAAAAATATACAAAGACGGCTATAGCGTGATGGGAAAAGTGTGGACCGAGAAGGTGGGCTCGGGGGTACGGACAGTGCTCAAACTTACCGACCGATGTACGATTGCTGTATATCTATGAGAGTTTTCGTGGAAACGCTATGAGAACGCCTGTATACAGGCAACTCAAACATCAAGCAATGAGCTTTTATTTCCCACCTACACGGAAAGAAAAATATAGTACTGGTTACCAAGCCGGATAGTACTCAGTGCTATCTGAAATCTAGAAAACTTTCAGCTTACACTCAGTACTATCTGGATAGTAGTGGCTGCTGTCCAGATACTACTCAGTACTATCTTAGATGTCACTCATTAACATCTGAGATTGTACAGTGTCAGATGGCACTGAGTACCATCCAGATACTAACCAGTTACATGCCAGATAGTATACGTTTCTATATTACGGTGTGACAGTGTCGTATCCCGTTGGTTTTTTTCACGCGCATGCGCATTCCGTACTATTTATGTGTTTTTATCATAGAACTTATATTACTGGAAGGGGAATAGGAGCTGTCGCACTGACGCCAACATGTTGAGACAGAGATATATCTCTCTCTCTATTCCTAACGTCCAGTCCCCTCTCCGCGCACCCCCCTAGCTGTAGCGATTCCTAACCTAATTGTTTGTTGCTTTTATGATTTTCGGGTGTTGTATACATACGATACTTTTTTTTGTATCGAAGTTGTATAGTACATATTTATGATTATTGAAATAAGAATTTTTAATCTACATAAAACAGATTTTATTAGACATAAGTACACAAAACTTATACACTTTGAACATCAATAAAGACAGGCTTCATATGTAAAAGTCTATTAGCAGTTCTAGCGTTTCCTCATTCTTCATTCCTCTCCACCATCCTGTTCGGAAACTAAAAAACAACCATACATTTTTTCTTTCATATGAGGTATGAGATGGTATGAGATAGAATGAATATATGAATCTCGTCCTACCTGATAGTTCACGGTATACTTACCCAAATCGCCCAATTCATCGTCACTTCTCATGTCATGTCAAACCGAAAATTGTGATAGCATGTGAATTTAGAACCATTGTCAGTACTGTATAACGAAACTATTTCTGTAATACATAATAGATTACAAGTTTGCGCTAACCCTAACCTATCAATCTTCGCACGGTATTATTATGGCGAGGGGTATGCGCGGAGAGCGGACTGGACGTTAGGAATGGAGAGAGAGATATATCTCTGTCTCAACATTAGGGATGGGCGATGTTCAAAATAAAAATCGATTTTTGAATAATCGATGTTTGAAAAGCATCGATGTTCAAACATCGATGTTTGAAAAATAAATCGGAACATCGATTATTTATTTTTTGAGTTTTTTTTTGTGAACGGCATTATGTTTCATGGAAAATTCGTCAATAAAAAATTCGACACAATTCGTGCTAGTTAATGTTTGACAAATTTACTTTGAAAATTGAAGAAAATTGGTGAAACGGACTTTCTGGTATGACTTCTCTTTGTCAGATTGTTAATTGAGATTGGTCCGGAATTTACTAAATTTGAAAAATCCGTTTTCGCGCCTTTTCATCGATGTTCGGTAAAATACATCGAACATCGATTAATCGGACCTCAAAAACATCGGTCGAAAATAATCGATTATTAAAAAAAATAATCGAGCTATTCGATTAATCGGTAAACATCGCCCATCCCTACTCAACATGTTGGCGTCAGTCTGCCGCTCATTGCGCAAATGGGCTATTCCCCTTCCAGGAATATAAGTTCTATGGTTTTTATTCACTGTTTTTAGGTTAGGTTTTATTGACACAGATGAAAACAACAACACGAGTTTTAAAAAATTATTTTTCACGTACCTTCTGAATATTATAATTATAATTACTATTAGAATATATCACCATTACTAAATATAACACAATAGTATATAAAGATATAAAAATTATATTTCAACATTCGATCGCGGTATCGCATGTAAATCACAACACATAAACAGTACGGAATGCGCATGCGCGTGAAAAAAACCAACGGGATACTACACTGTAACATCGTAATATAGAAACGTATACTATCTGGCATGTAACTGGTTAGTATCTGGATGGTACTCAGTGCCATCTGACGCTGTACAATCTCAGATGTTACTGAGTGACATCTGAGATAGTACTGAGTGTAAGCTGAAATTTTTCTAGATTTCAGATAGCACTGAGTACTATCCGGCTTGGTAACCAGTACTATATTTTTCTTTCCGTGTAGTTAAGAGCATGTCCTAGTCATATAGTTACCTGTTGAGAAGAAAACAAAAGTCGCAAAAACTCGGAAACGATGATCAAAAATGATGTATAATAGATTTATTCGATGATTAGGGACGAATAGGTTCGATCTAGCACGTGAGATTCGTCGAAATCGAGAATGATGAATTTTTTTGGTTCTTCAAGTGTGGCCGTGTCACTTATTTTAATTCATATCAACGCCTGTGCGTTTAAAACGCAAAAACCGGCTTTTTACCTCAAGTCTCACAGCAATGACGAACATTTGTGTCTAAAAATTTTGTTGTTCCACACAAAAATAGGGCCAAGATACCGAAAGAAGAGCGGTATAAAGATGTAAATAGTGTAAAATTGTTGATTTCTGACAGCTGAGACATGATACGGTCCGAGGCTAACGAAACGCCCGACAGATGGCTCTACGCGTAAATCACGTAAATAACGCAACAGTGACGATGATTTACGCGTTCGGTAGATCAAATCCCCTACTGTCGGCGCAAAAAGGTTTGGCCCCTCTGTTTGAGTGATCATAACTTCTACAGAAAAATTGGTAGAGCATCGAGTCTGGAAAGATCGGAAAGCGCCAAGTTTTCTGCGTCTAATGGTTGATCGCAAATTTCCGTGTAAAAATCGTGAAAGCCGTTATGATCTCCGAAAAGTTAAAAAAAGTAGTTTTTCGGAGTCCATCGCCGTACGTCAACTTCAACTCGCCAGGTACAAAAAGGTCCAATGTTGCGATTTGGGGAACGGATCGGCACGGACGAACCTGAGCCAGCTCAAAATTATAGTCAGGATATACACTTTTTGATTCCGTAATCAGTTTTTGGTTCGCAATAGCGGACTTCCAGTAATCGACGTCAACAATTTTTCAAATTTGCGCGGGGCCGCCCGTGTCCCCTAGCTGCTTTCACGATTTTTACACGGAAATTTGCGAACAACCGTTAGACGCAGAAAACTTGGCGCTTTCCGATCTTTCCAGACTCGATGCTCTACCAATTTTCCTGTAGAAGTTATGATCACTCAAATAGAGGGGCCAAACCTTTTTGCGCCGACAGTAGTTTGCTATTCGGTAACCGAATCGACAAGGCTACCGCGCGGTACGGTCTGGTCTACCGCTCGGCCCGATGATACCCGAATATGATAGGTTTGATGTCATTTATGACGTCAGAGTTGATGTTAAAACTAGTTACTTTTATCTCTCGACCAATGAGAGGAGAGATGCAGTCACACATCTCCCGCGTAACTTTAAAGGGACCCAAAAAGTACGGCAAAGGTAGCAAGCCAAAGTAATTAAAAATAAATTACGAAAAATAATTTCCTTTATTTCATTCATTTGTAATTACACACAGACATCAGACAGGACCGAATGAATATAATATCAATAATAATAAATATAAAAAGATGAACAAATAAATAAACTAATAATAAATGATAAATAAAAAATAATAAATAATAAATCTAACAGAACCTCAAATACGTCGCCACAGTACCGACAATCAAATTTCCTATCATAAAATAATGATTGAGAGGCATTACCCAGATAACAAAATGTCCGCACGGTGCGTGCGTATATGCACTCACGGCGTGCGCATTAAGCCTCATAGCGTGAGTGCATATACGCACGCACCGTGCGGACATTTTGTTATCTGGGTAATGCCTCTCAATCATTATTTTATGATAGGAAATTTGATTGTCGGTACTGTGGCGACGTATTTGAGGTTCTGTTAGATTTATTATTTATTATTTTTTATTTATCATTTATTATTAGTTTATTTATTTGTTCATCTTTTTATATTTATTATTATTGATATTATATTCATTCGGTCCTGTCTGATGTCTGTGTGTAATTACAAATGAATGAAATAAAGGAAATTATTTTTCGTAATTTATTTTTAATTACTTTGGCTTGCTACCTTTGCCGTACTTTTTGGGTCCCTTTAAAGTTACGCGGGAGATGTGTGACTGCATCTCTCCTCTCATTGGTCGAGAGATAAAAGTAACTAGTTTTAACATCAACTCTGACGTCATAAATGACATCAAACCTATCATATTCGGGTATCATCGGGCCGAGCGGTAGACCAGACCGTACCGCGCGGTAGCCTTGTCGATTCGGTTACCGAATAGCAAACTACTGTCGGCGCAAAAAGGTTTGGCCCCTCTATTTGAGTGATCATAACTTCTACAGGAAAATTGGTAGAGCATCGAGTCTGGAAAGATCGGAAAGCGCCAAGTTTTCTGCGTCTAACGGTTGTTCGCAAATTTCCGTGTAAAAATCGTGAAAGCAGCTAGGGGACACGGGCGGCCCCGCGCAAATTTGAAAAATTGTTGACGTCGATTACTGGAAGTCCGCTATTGCGAACCAAAAACTGATTACGGAATCAAAAAGTGTATATCCTGACTATAATTTTGAGCTGGCTCAGGTTCGTCCGTGCCGATCCGTTCCCCAAATCGCAACATTGGACCTTTTTGTACCTGGCGAGTTGAAGTTGACGTACGGCGATGGACTCCGAAAAACTACTTTTTTTAACTTTTCGGAGATCATAACGGCTTTCACGATTTTTACACGGAAATTTGCGATCAACCATTAGACGCAGAAAACTTGGCGCTTTCCGATCTTTCCAGACTCGATGCTCTACCAATTTTTCTGTAGAAGTTATGATCACTCAAACAGAGGGGCCAAACCTTTTTGCGCCGACAGTAGGGGATTTGATCTACCGAACGCGTAAATCATCGTCACTGTTGCGTTATTTACGTGATTTACGCGTAGAGCCATCTGTCGGGCGTTTCGTTAGCCTCGGACCGTATCATGTCTCAGCTGTCAGAAATCAACAATTTTACACTATTTACATCTTTATACCGCTCTTCTTTCGGTATCTTGGCCCTATTTTTGTGTGGAACAACAAAATTTTTAGACACAAATGTTCGTCATTGCTGTGAGACTTGAGGTAAAAAGCCGGTTTTTGCGTTTTAAACGCACAGGCGTTGATATGAATTAAAATAAGTGACACGGCCACACTTGAAGAACCAAAAAAATTCATCATTCTCGATTTCGACGAATCTCACGTGCTAGATCGAACCTATTCGTCCCTAATCATCGAATAAATCTATTATACATCATTTTTGATCATCGTTTCCGAGTTTTTGCGACTTTTGTTTTCTTCTCAACAGGTAACTATATGACTAGGACATGCTCTTAACTACACGGAAAGAAAAATATAGTACTGGTTACCAAGCCGGATAGTACTCAGTGCTATCTGAAATCTAGAAAAATTTCAGCTTACACTCAGTACTATCTCAGATGTCACTCAGTAACATCTGAGATTGTACAGCGTCAGATGGCACTGAGTACCATCCAGATACTAACCAGTTACATGCCAGATAGTATACGTTTCTATATTACGATGTTACAGTGTAGTATCCCGTTGGTTTTTTTCACGCGCATGCGCATTCCGTACTGTTTATGTGTTGTGATTTACATGCGATACCGCGATCGAATGTTGAAATATAATTTTTATATCTTTATATACTATTGTGTTATATTTAGTAATGGTGATATATTCTAATAGTAATTATAATTATAATATTCAGAAGGTACGTGAAAAATAATTTTTTAAAACTCGTGTTGTTGTTTTCATCTGTGTCAATAAAACCTAACCTAAAAACAGTGAATAAAAACCATAGAACTTATATTCCTGGAAGGGGAATAGCCCATTTGCGCAATGAGCGGCAGACTGACGCCAACATGTTGAGTAGGGATGGGCGATGTTTACCGATTAATCGAATAGCTCGATTATTTTTTTTAATAATCGATTATTTTCGACCGATGTTTTTGAGGTCCGATTAATCGATGTTCGATGTATTTTACCGAACATCGATGAAAAGGCGCGAAAACGGATTTTTCAAATTTAGTAAATTCCGGACCAATCTCAATTAACAATCTGACAA
Source organism: Tenthredo mesomela (assembly GCA_943736025.1). Taxonomy (NCBI): domain Eukaryota; kingdom Metazoa; phylum Arthropoda; class Insecta; order Hymenoptera; family Tenthredinidae; genus Tenthredo; species Tenthredo mesomela. The sequence continues at coordinate 12,500,975 of OX031021.1, read as the reverse complement.
AGAGAAGTCATACCAGAAAGTCCGTTTCACCAATTTTCTTCAATTTTCAAAGTAAATTTGTCAAACATTAACTAGCACGAATTGTGTCGAATTTTTTATTGACGAATTTTCCATGAAACATAATGCCGTTCACAAAAAAAAACTCAAAAAATAAATAATCGATGTTCCGATTTATTTTTCAAACATCGATGTTTGAACATCGATGCTTTTCAAACATCGATTATTCAAAAATCGATTTTTATTTTGAACATCGCCCATCCCTAATGTTGAGACAGAGATATATCTCTCTCTCCATTCCTAACGTCCAGTCCGCTCTCCGCGCATACCCCTCGCCATAATAATACCGTGCGAAGATTGATAGGTTAGGGTTAGCGCAAACTTGTAATCTATTATGTATTACAGAAATAGTTTCGTTATACAGTACTGACAATGGTTCTAAATTCACATGCTATCACAATTTTCGGTTTGACATGACATGAGAAGTGACGATGAATTGGGCGATTTGGGTAAGTATACCGTGAACTATCAGGTAGGACGAGATTCATATATTCATTCTATCTCATACCATCTCATACCTCATATGAAAGAAAAAATGTATGGTTGTTTTTTAGTTTCCGAACAGGATGGTGGAGAGGAATGAAGAATGAGGAAACGCTAGAACTGCTAATAGACTTTTACATATGAAGCCTGTCTTTATTGATGTTCAAAGTGTATAAGTTTTGTGTACTTATGTCTAATAAAATCTGTTTTATGTAGATTAAAAATTCTTATTTCAATAATCATAAATATGTACTATACAACTTCGATACAAAAAAAAGTATCGTATGTATACAACACCCGAAAATCATAAAAGCAACAAACAATTAGGTTAGGAATCGCTACAGCTAGGGGGGTGCGCGGAGAGGGGACTGGACGTTAGGAATAGAGAGAGAGATATATCTCTGTCTCAACATGTTGGCGTCAGTGCGACAGCTCCTATTCCCCTTCCAGTAATATAAGTTCTATGACTCAACAGAATCTATGTGAGCACGTTATGTATAGTTAAACAAACAATTGCGGGTTTCATTTTCAAATGTTCACAATTACATTTGATTAAGTAACTCGAAATCATTATGGCTTATTTTCGCTTAATTAAAATGAAAAAAAAAAAAATAGAGCCTATAGTTGCCTCACTCATCAAATGGCATAATATGTGTCTATTTATTTAATATTTATTTTTTTATTCATTTGTTCGAAGAAATTGTTAAGCAAATGAATTCGATTGTTTGTTTGAATATAAATGGATGGATAAATAAATTTATTCGTTTGAATGAATAATTATAAACACATGAATTTGTTTGTTTGTTGTAATAAACGAATGGATGAATAAATTCGTTTCAATAAATAATTGAAGGAATTATTATATTTTTTTGTGTGTTCAGATGAATGAATAAACTAATGAATTTATTTGTCTAAATAAATGATTGAACAAATGAATTTGTTTGTATATTGATCATCTCACATCAAATGATTGCACACTGACATCATGGTGCCCGCACGCGGTGCCGCGCACAACGGCGACACACGTGATTGTATGTCTTCGCACGCGTGAAGGCTAGATGCGACTCATTACGCTCGCACATTGTGTTGGCGTCACTTCGTGCTAGCAAGACTGGCGCGTTCTCGCCCGCACGACGTGAGCCGCACGTTGTGATGGTTCCGTGCGTCGCACGATTGTTATCTGGGATTTACTTTGTTATTGTGAAAATGTGTCACGTACCGACAAAATGTACGTCGGTAGACCGGTACCGAAACCTTTGACCGCGCGGTAGAATGAACCGAGAAACTCTTCGATACCGCGCGGTAGCAACCACCCAAAAAGTTACTGAATAGCTCGGTTTGTCGCCACGGTAGAAGTGACGTCACAACCGCGCGGTAAATCACTGAACCGCACGGTCCCAGAGTTAGTGAATAAGCCCCCAGATACCTTTTTGAAGTTCTTTTACGTGTCATAGGCCGTAAAACCGCGATTTTAACCTCGCTTCGCTCGGTTTAAACGCGGTTTTTGGCCTGGACACATAAAATTCTGCATGCCATACGGCCGAAAAAGTATTTTCTGACGAATTTCATCATAATCCTCGCCTTCGGCTCGGATTATAAACTCAAATTCGTCGGAAAATACTTAATCGGCCTAGTGACATAATGTACTATTAATACTTTCAACAAAAAAAAAAAAAAAAAACCATTAATTTAGAACCTGGGTAGAAAAGAAAAAAAAAAAAAAAAAATAGAAATAATATCCTTGCCCCCAATTTGCTGAAAATTTGGTCTCAGGATCACAGCAAGTCTTGCTTGCATTTTGCTGATGTGTTGCTAGAAACATTTGCTGCAAGAGTTTGCTGTGTTTGTTCAAGCAATTGCGGACACACCTTGTTGCAATATTGCCAACAACACAAATCACGCGTTGCTGTGATTTTGCCGCGAAATTTGCACGCACATTGTTATCTGGGTTTCGATCCTGTTATGAACCCTTCACGAGATAAATGCCGATGTACAAAATACGAATAAAATGATGAAATAATTTTTTTGGAATCTTGAAATCTGAAATAATTCAGGGCTGTAGAGTAAATTAAGACGAAGGAAACATTATGATAACTTTTCGCTCCGCCACGTTCCCTCATAGAAGCCATCCACACTGGAGTTCCAATGATTGGGAACCTATTTTTTGCTGATCAAAAGACTAACATCGCGGGATATGTACAGCAAGGGATTGCTGTTCGTGTAAATTATGAGGACATAACCTGGTTATGATAACCAAGGACAGTTTTTTCAACGTCTTACGCGAGGTCCTGACCAACTCAACGTACAAATCCAACATTGAACGTATATCAAGATTGTTCAATGACCGTCCGTTATAACGAATCGACGAGGCGGTCTACTGGATCGAAGACGTGATGCGGAATGGTGGCGAGTCGCTAAAATCTTCGGCTCTTCATCTCTACTGGTTCCAGTACTACATGATTGACGTTGCCATGTTTTTACTGGTCATACTTACCCTGGTCCTCATCGCTATTTTCATAATCATCGGGAAACTGTTGGGTATTCCCATGGCAACTATAGACGGTGCGATCCTCCCGCGAAATTAATCCTAGAACGGTACACTTCTCTAGCCGATTATTAACGGTACACTTGGGGTCCAGCGGACCCCAGTCAACTTTGAGTACGTGCCATTTCCGTTGTAATAGATATTTTTCGATGCGGCTTGCAGCATTTCAAACTTTGAACAATTTCAAAATTAATGGTGAAGGCTTTTTTTTAAATTCACCGGATCATTTTTTTTAGGCCGCTTTCCGAAATTCGACCGACATCGAACCTTTCTACGCCGCTGAGATTTTGGCTGGGGTCCTTTGGACCCCAGTGTACCGATCTAGGTTTAAAGACTAAGTAGCGCACAAGGGGGCCAGACGTTTTCTCATCTGCAAGTCTTTGTGTTTTCACAACCACTGCCAGTATCCCAGCTGTATTCAGCTGGACTAAGAACGTTGTTTTATTAATATACTTTATATTTTCACTACAGGATGTTGGAAATAAAATATGATTATTCTAGGAAGATGTTTTACAATCAGTTCAAACTTTTATTCGATTATCCTGACGCTTGTAACGTTTACAGAATAACTATATTATGAAATTATTATAAATCTATACCGATTAATACTTATATTAATGTAGAAACATGAATAGTCTTGCACGTGAAATAGTAAATTTCTCATCAATATATAAATTCATACTGACTCGACTGGATTGATTGAGACCTTTCCTCATACATTCATTTACATCAACTATAAATCATATCATGATTTCACGAGATACGTAACTCAGACGACTCCACTCGATTCTATCAAATTCGATAATCATAGATTTTTCATTCGAAGAGAAGTACAAAAACATGGCTCGTCGTTGTTTTGTAAAGTGATTAATCTGGAAAAATCATTTCTACAGCTACATACTGGGCGGGTACATTCCTTTCTCCCCCGCTCTGCTGATATGGTGAATGCAGGCCAGGGTGAAGTTGTCTGCCCGAAGCCGAAGGCGAGGGCAGACATCACCCGTGCTTGCATTCATGTTTCATCCGGTGTCACACACTATAGGTCCTTTCGTTTTACAAATCGAGGGCTGCCCCGGGCTGCACTGAACCAATCACCTTGAAGCTTAGACTAGTATAATCTAGTATACTATTCTAAGCTTCAAGCTGATTGGTTGCAGTGCAGCCCAGTGCAGCCCTCGATTTGTAAAACGAACAAATCTTATGTTTTTCATGACATTTGCTCTGGAACTTCAACTGTCAATTTCAATAGTCTGAAATCTGCAACATCGCAGTTATTTCTCTTTGCAATTCCAAGGGATTGTAATAGACGAATTTTGCAATCCCAAGGGATTGAAAAACACTAATTCACACCGCTGATTCATTGAATTCGCGATTTGACAACTTTTCACGGCATCATCCTGAAATCAGCCTCTTTCAACTGACAAAACTGGCAACGAAACTTGCAGTTTCAGAGCAGATGTCATAAAAATGATATTGATCATCTCATATCGAATGATTGCACACTGACATCATGGTGCCCGCACGCGGTGCCGCGCACAACGGCGACACACGTGATTGTATGTCTTCGCACGCGTGATGGCTAGATGCGACTCATTACGCTCGCACATGTGTTGGCGACACTTCGTGCTAGCAAGAATGGTGCGTTCTCGCCCGCACGACGTGATTCGCACGTTGTGGATGGTTCCGTGCGTCGCACGATTGTTATCGGGGTAACATTTGGAGTAGAGTAAGGTGGCCGAGAGTTCAATTTTCTATGCTTTTCTATGCCGACTTTGGAGTCCCAGCCACCTCAACTCTACTCTAAGTGTACGAATGTTAGGAATTCACCCCGTATACACTGAGAAAAAAAAAAGTCGTTGAAACAAAAAAACCTTGTTTAGCCCAACAAAACGCGGCGGTCACGGGCCATCAAACGCATATTATGCAAATATGACAAAATATTGATTGCTTAAACTAAATTTGTTTGATTCAGATGACCGAGATATGTTATGGTAATTACGGCTTATTCATATTGCAGAATGATGGTTGAAACAACTATTTCTTAACAACAGAATCAGTATGTTTGATTCAACGTACTTTTTTCTCTCAGTGTATCAATATCTTGCAAACCGCGATCAGCAACTTTACTGCGTAAATACTCCACCGTGGCAGAATTCCTACCTCTAAGAACTGCAACATCCAGCGGAGTGTTACCATTTATAGCTCGACAACTAATATTAGCACCTTTACCGCATAAATACTTCACCACTTCGATATTATTATGGGAGCTGGCAGCTGCTAAATGCAGCGGCGTCTCTCTATCTTTATTTTCACAATTGGGATTAGCACCTTTATCGCATAAGTACTTCACCTCTTCGAGCTTATTAATCGAGCTGGCAACTGCTAAATGCAGCGGCGTCTCTCTATTTTTATTTTCACAATTGGGATTAGCACCTCTATCGCATAAATACTTCACCTCTTCGAGATTATTATAGGAGATGGCAGCTGCTAAATGCAGCGGTGTCTCTCTATTTTTATTTTCACAATTGGGATTAGCACCTTTATCGCATAAATACTTCCCCACTTCAAGCCTATTATGGGAGCTGGCAACTGCTACATGCAGCGGCGTGTCTCTATTTTCATTTTCACAATTGGGATTAGCACCTTTATCGCATAAATACTTCACCTCTTCGAGCCTATTATGGGAGTTGGCAACTGCTACATGCAGCGGCGCGTCTCTATTTTTATTTTCACAATTGGGATTAGCACCTTTATCGCATAAATACTTCACCACTTGGAGCCTTTTATGGGAGCTGGCAACTGCTACATGCAGCGGCGTGTCTCTATTTTCATTTTCACAATTGAGATTAGCACCTTTATCGCATAAATACTTCACCTCTTCGATCCTATTATGGGAGCTGGCAACTGCTACATGCAGCGGCGTGTCTCTATTTTCATTTTCACAATTGAGATTAGCACCTTTATCGCATAAATACTTCACCTCTTCGATCCTATTATGGGAGCTGGCAACTGCTACATGCAGCGGCGTGTCTCTATTTTCATTTTCACAATTGAGATTAGCACCTTTATCGCATAAATACTTCACCTCTTCAAGCTTATTAATCGAGCTGGCAACTGCTAAATGCAGCGGCGTCTCTCTATTTTTATTTTCACAATTGGGATAAGCACCTTTATCGCATAAATATTTCACCACTTCGAGCTTATCAACCGAGCTGGCAACTGCTAAATGCAGCGGCGTCTCTCTATTTTTATTTTCACAATTGGGATTAGCACCTTTATCGCATAAATACTTCACCTCTTCGAGCTTATTAATCGAGCTGGCAACTGCTAAATGCAGCGGCGTCTCTCTATTTTTATTTTCACAATTGGGATTAGCACCTCTATCGCATAAATACTTCACCTCTTCGAGATTATTATAGGAGATGGCAGCTGCTAAATGCAGCGGTGTCTCTCTATTTCTATTTTCACAATTGGGATTAGCACCTTTATCGCATAAATACTTCACCTCTTCGAGGAGATCATAGGAGCTGGCAACTGCTAAATGCAGCGGCGTGTCTCTATTTTTATTCTTACAATTGGGATTAGCACCTTTATCGCATAAATACTTCACTAGCGCCAAGTCATCAGGTTTTGCGACTGAAACATGCAGCAGTGTTTCACCACTAGAAATGTTTGTCCAGTGAATATCGGCACCACCATCAACCAACAATTTCACGACATTTAAATCGTACACCCCATGTAGTACCACAGCTAATGGCGATACATTGGCCGAATCGCAAATATTGATACCGGTATCTTGCTTTTCCGAATCGTTTTTGCAATGCCCACCGAGGCGATTGAGGAAAAATTTTACAATTTCAAAATTGTATTCCACGACTGCTATGTGGTATAATGTTTGGTCCAACTCATCACGATGTTTCCGTAAGTCAAGTTTCCAGGACTTGTTCTCAACCGCGTAAATTTCTCCCAATAAGAAACAGTCGAGAAAGGCACGAATAGTTTTGTATTGGGGTTCGACGAAGAGCTCTGCTACAAAGAAGTTCCGTACCTGCTGATTCCGACTGTCGTTCTTCAAGATCTCGATTAAACATGCAGCCGCGAAATATTCTGCGAAAGTACGGTGGATAAACTGTGGTTCACCCGCTGAATCTAAAGTCACAATGCCAGTCCGCTCTGCATCCGCATTGCTTTTCCCTAAACGTGAAAACCACACCTTAACTTCCAGCTGAGAAGTTGGCAATATGCTGCCAATTTCTTTTCCGAATAACTCATCCAACGCAAACTTTTGATACTGCATGGAATACACGTCACGATTACTCTCACGGGAATTCACCTCGTACAGATTTATGGAATTACCAGACTGTTTCTGTGTGAACAGGATCTCGAACTTCTGATCGACAAAAGTTCTGTACAAATCAATCATGTCAATTTTCTCTGGCAACTTGGCTTCAACATCTTCCAAAGTTGTCATTTCGTCCGTTTTATCAGAAGTATCTCCTTTAGCTGTGCTGCGATAATAATAAAGATCTGCCGCCATCATCGTTTGTAATGGAACACCAGTGACATCCATCATCTTATAATCAACTGAATTGTCCAGTAGTTCTATTACCCGTTTCGCATGCAGTTCCAAACGTTTCTCGAGAGTCTCATCAGAATAATTTTCGCTTAATCCTTGTGTCCAAAATTTTGTCAAAAATTGCATTTGGTTTTCTCGTGAAAATGGCTGCAGGCTGTGAGAAAATGTTCCCAATCCCTTCTCGAGCGCTTTGCTCGTATGTGGCCTGGTTGTGACGATAATCTTTTTTTTTGGAAGTCTTACAAGTGCCTGGAGCAAATCAACAACGATATGCCCATATGCTGGGCTGATTTCGTCGAACCCATCGAATAACAATGCCGCTTCGCCATCACCTTTGAGAATTGTTTTGTAAACCTGCCGTTCTAAATCAGTGTCTAGTCTTTCGAGTTTGTCCACCAGAAAGTCAACTGCTCCATCAGTATTATTGCTACCGAACGTTCGATCCACTTTCTCTTTATTCAGCACGTCTGTACGCCGGGTCAAGTTAATTGTAATTACCAACGAACTGGGTTGTTTATCTTTTATTTCTTGTGCCAAATAGGTTAATATGGTGGTCTTACCCATTCCTGTTATGTCAGAAAGAATAACAATTCTCTGTTGCTCGTCGAAGTCTACTAAATCGTCCTCGTCCAGATAGGTTGCACTAAGTCGGTCCCTATCATCTTTTACTTCATTTTCTTTGTCCTTATTGCGATCACCTCGATTTGTATCCTTGTATTCCACTAGATTACTGACATCTCCAAGAGATCGTGTCCAGATCAATTTTTCTGACACACATTGCAGCCAATGAATCTTGCGGTTCGCATTCCGTTGACACAGAACTTTGAACTGATCTGCCTCCTGGTCATGGTCTAAAACAAAACATACTCTCTGTTGAGAGTCTATTTGACTACTGTCGTCAAATGATCGAAGTACTGTCTCATTTCCCACCAATTTTTTCAAGGTTTCTCTATCGAATCCGCCAATAGCAAGCAGATCCTCTATGCCTGATGCTTTGAGAATATCTACTTTGATAACCACATGGCGAACGATTTTTCGAGGTATGTAGTAGGAGGATTGGATTTTACTCAATCCTGTTATGCCGCATCCTATTTGTATTTCATTCTCCTTGATCAGCTGAACTAATATTTTGGCATCAATTATTCGTCCAAGATCTGTTAATTTCTTGCTCTCGATGTTATCAACATCTTGAATTCCAAATAAGCGCCTGAAGCATCCTTCTTTTCCTTGGAATCTGATGACATTTCGTTCCAACAGTTTCTGTTGCGCAGATTTCTCCAGACTATTGATGTCGTTGTCATCGTCATTTTCGGGTAGAAGTTTATAACTGTTTTCGAAATGAATTGCCGAATCGATGGTTCCTTGGATGATGAGAATCATTTTTTTATTAGTATTTTCCTTCATGATATTACATAATGGATTCCACAACTCCTTTCTGTATTGCTTCGCACTAATTGATTCACAGTTCACGATTAACAAATCGTGATTATGCAGCGATTTAAAGTCAAGTAAGACTCCCTTCATTATCTTTGGTAGTAACAATGATTTCAGGGTAATGAATAAGATACTGTCATTTCGCTTGAATTTTTGGATCTGCATGAGGGTTTGGTAAACCTGTAGAGCTGTGAGAAAAGTTTGACTGGGATTGATAAATTGCAATATTCGTTCTGCAGTAGAATCAGAACTATCTACCAAATTCCTTACTTCAGTGCTCTCACGTTTGAATCTGATACCGCATTTATCGAGTTTATCCAGATACTCCAAAGTTACACCCGTGGCTATGAAAGAGCTGAGTTTAAATTTGATTTTTTCAAAGAAATCGTCTGCGCTCTTGTTCACCAGAAATTCACCGGATCCTTTTCTGAACCAATCCAACATGTCATTTAGAAGGGCGTCCGCAACTAAAGCAGCATTCAGCAGGTTGAATTCACTGTCGCTGCCAATTTCGCGCTTCATCATTTTACCAAGTTCCACTTCATCTGGTTGGTTTACTGCCAAAACAAATTCCCCAACGAAATCTAAAATTTCCTGATAGCTGATATCGTCATCGGGTAATTCGATAAATGTATTTGATTCGTGTCTAGTTGCTGATTGAAGTTTCTCACCAAACTTTTCAGAGATTTTGAGTGACAAATTTCTTAGCCGCTTCCAAATAACTTCGTCCGATAAATAGCTTTTGTTTGATCGCAATGCTTTTATATTTCGCAAGAATATAGTACGAAGCTTCTCGGCTTCTTCAGATAAACCGTTATTCCTAACGAATTTAAGGGATAACTTTCGAGACTGAGTATCAATTATCTCTTTTGTTAGCGCAGCATTATAATCTTTGAAAATGGGAGTGGTTTCAGATATCATCTTGTCCTTATAAACATGCTGGGCGAGCTTCCTCGCCAATACGTTAGCGTTAGATGCTAATTTCAACTTATGATGTAGCCTGGACCCTTTGTCCACTCTAAGATTATAAAGTGGTGTTGATTTTTCTTCGTCCACCACTATCAAAAACTCGTTTAACCTTCGTACCTTTGATTTTGATTCACTACCTTCATCTTTAACTCTGACGTAATCGCTGATTTCAATTTTTTTCTCCTTCAAGCCCTTCACGTCAAGACCAATATTGGTGGAAAGGATGAAATGTTTCAATTTCCGTCCACTAAAGTCCGGATGCTTCTTGATCTTGCGCCACTTTTTGAAATACTTGAGTATACTGAATGGCTCGTTGCTGATATCATTTGCTAATAAGTCACGGTCACGAATCGTTTTATTACCATCTTGATTTTGTTTCATTTGTACAAAGCTGTGTACTTCGTTTCCAGCATCGTCTCGATAGGCTAGAACTACGTCGTCGAATTTTTCTGCCGGAATCATTTCGGTAGCTAAACGAAAGGGGTATTTTCTCTTCCATGCACGATACAGAATGAGCATTAAGTACTTCAGTTGATAAGTATTCCCATTGCTGAAACTCTGCGAGCCTGCCGCAGCGTATGTTCCGATTCCTTTTTCGTCATTCCTCTTATCTTGCGATGCATTGTTTGATGCTACTCGTGGTTTTTTCGGGTCTACATGGCGGTCACTGTTAGTGGATGATTCTCGTTTCAAGGTCCTTGTTGGTGAAGAACCCTCACTCCATAAATTACCTTCTCGCGAGGTGGAAGGTTTTTGATGGTCGTCAGCCGACATGAATTCACTCGATGTACGCAGTCCGCAAATGGCGTCTTTTGGCGACAATTAGTCCTTTACAACACACAAAGAAGAAGAAGAAGAAGCAGAAGTCCTTTATCGGTGTGTGAATAAGTACTGGGCCGAAATCACTCGATATATCTGAAAAAGGATAATAAACATGAATAGTATAAAATGCTTAAGGTGAAGTGAAACGTTTCAAGGCCACGGCCGGGTGCCTTGCACCGCGGTAAAACAGAACTACCGAACGTTTGGTACCTTTGTCCACCGCTAGATTATTTGCAAATATACTGGCTGCAATTTCGATACAGGCTGTGATCTCGACTAAATGTCGATGAGGGTTGTGATCTCAACTGAATATCGGTTTTTTAGTTATGAGCAACGGAGAATCGTCAATTCTCAGCCATTTCTCCATCAAATGACACGAGATTAGGCTCAAAGTGTGTGGTTTTTCATTTCGGAGTGGCTGATTATCGGGAAAATGCGACTATCTACGGCAACAGTGAATAATCTCGCGATTTATGTGGTCGGTACGTCAATCTGTGAAAATTTTTGTCAAATTTTGGAAAAGTGAAATAATCAGCCACTTTCTGCCACAATTATGTGTAATCCCTCCAAGTTTCATCGCGATTGATTCAGTAGTTCCGGAGAATTCACGATTCCCGTTTTCGAAGTTCTGACAAACGTTTCACTTCACCTTAAGAGGGGGATCTACCCGATCGGTTACCGGCTTTGACTATATACCTATGGACTGCTAACCGCTAACTTCACGCGGGATCTAGCGTCAGTCTAGCAATAGGCAGTTTTGAACGACAGGTTTTGTTTGCTGGGTAGGTGTGACGCATCGGTGTGTGTGTTACGTAGGTGTTTCTTTACACCTACGTAACCCACACAACCGATGCGTCACACCTACACAACACACGCAGCTGATCCTAGTACCAAAATCAACCGTTAGCCGGCGAGGTCGCGTCACATCTTGGTACATCCCAGTCAACACAAGTGTCTATAAGAGCTCCTGTAAGAGCTCTTGCTTGAGATGAAAAAGAGAGTCCAATGAACGAGTTCTATTGGAAGTCTTTTAGACCTCATTGCTTCGAAGTCAAATTATAGAGTTCTAAAAGAGGTCTTATTTTGGAGCTCGCGTAAATGGGTTCGCTGAGAAGTCTGATAAAAGTGCTAACGAAACGTGAACCGAACATAACCTAAAATGACGTATGCGAGCCTACGATTACAAAATGCCGGCAAAGGCCAAAGCGTGATAGCAGTAATTTGTTACTTCGCTTGAAAAAATAGAGGTAAGTGTAAAATACAATCAATAATTTATATCATGTATATCGAGCTGTGTTTATGAATGCCCATCCTATACAATTATTCGAAAATGTTGTTCATATTATATGATATAAGATTCACAATTGTTGAAACTAACATGAATCTAACCTCACTTTTCTTTCTAGCACAAACGACACGTGAACTAGGTCTAGCTTCATGAATTGGCTGCAATATGCAGGCGATCATCTACGTTATCAACAAAAAACTCACCCGAGAATAACTCGTACTTGAACAAAAATTATATAATATAAATATATAATATACCGCGAAGTTCTGTGGACGCGGAACGCTAGGGATACCAACCCAAAAAGGGTCCTATTTTATGGGCAGTAAGCTGCAGCAGCAGTTTAGTAACTTACTAGATGTTTCTAGTAAGATCACTAGAAATTACTGGAAATCTAGTCACTAGATTTCTAGTCCAGAAATCTAGTGACCAATGATCACTAGATTTCTAGTGATCTCTAGTGATTTTACTAGAAACATCTAGTAAGTTACTAAACTGCTGCTGCAGCTCACTACCCATGAAATAATACCCTTTTTGGGTTGGTATCCCTAGCGTTCCGCGTCCACAGAACTTCGCGGTATATGTATAATTCTATAAAAATAATAAATGAATATATCTGCGTGTGCAATAAATCGTGATGGTTTTCATCAAATTTACCAAAATTTCTCGAATACATGCATTTAACATTGCAAATGCTCCAAATTCGAGTAATTTGTGAATTTAGCACATTTCGAATGGTAAATACATGTATTTGAGAAATTTCGATAAATCTCGTAGAATAGTTATGAACGGGTTCGAAAAACATTCTTATAACCGACTTCTAAACGACGTCTTATTTTGGAGCTCCGAATTCGTGTCCTGAAAGAGATCTTTCCGAGGCTTTGGAGAGCTTCGTACAAGAGTCAAAAAAGATTGCATAAGAGGTCTCTTGGACTTCTTTTGGAATACTTATCGATACTTGCCCGAGAGCTCTAACCAGTTTTCGCGAGCTCCCCTAGAGGTCTTTAGGAGCACATTTGATTGACTGGGATGGGCCTCCACAGGCTTGGGATAGGGACTAGCAGTCCATAGGTATATAGTCAAAGGTTACCGGCTTGTCTATTTTCTCCGAAACGGGGCTATCAATCGACTTGTCATTTCGGCAGCCGATGTTTGACGAGTGATGTGTTCGAATTGGTGCGTTTGATCGAATGAAACCGGGATTTTTTTTTTCTGATCGAAAAGTGTTGGCGTGCCATTTATTTTGACCACTGAAATATAACCACACTGGAATGGGCACTGCGCTCTCGGTTCTGTGCGAGAGAGAAAGAAATTCGTGGGGCATTCTGTCCTTGTCGTACAGTCCGTTCAAGAACTTTACTCGAATCGCTCAGCGGAGTAGCGCTGGCCTGCCAAACGTTAAGAGCATGTCCTAGTCATATAGTTACCCGTTGAGAAAAAAACAAAAAAGTCGCAAAAACTCGGAAACGATGATCAAAAATGATGTATAATAGATTTATTCGATGATTAGGGACGAATAGGTTCGATCTAGCACGCGAGATTCGTCGAAATCGAGAAAAATGAATTTTTTTGGTTCCTCAAGTGTGGCCGTCTCACTTATTTTGGTTCATATCAACGCCTGTGCGTCTAAAACGCAAAAACCGGCTTTTTACCTCAAGTCTCACAGCAATGACGAACATTTGTGTCTAAAAATTTTGTTGTTTCACGCGACAATAGGGCCGAGATAACGAAAGAAGAGCGGTATAAAGATGTAAATAGTGTAAAATTGTTGATTTCTGACAGCTGAGACATGAGACGGTCGAGGCTAACGAAACGCCCGACAGATGGCTCTACGCGTAAATCATCGTCACTGTTGCGTTATTTACGCGATTTACGCGATGATTTACGCGCCTATGGAATAGCAAAAATTTCGGGTTGGTACCCCTAGCGTTCCGCGTCCACGAAACTTCTCGGTATACCAAGTCCGCTAAAATAAAAAGCACCTCAACGCGTAGCGCATGCGCAGTACGCAGTTAGTTGTGTCCTTGTCTCTCTCACGAAAAGTGCGAGTGAGAGGCGCTGAGATGCGCCGCGTGACAGGTTTTTGTTATGACAGCTAGTTTTTCGAGGTTATGGAATAGGGTCATTTCCATGAGAGAGACAAGGACATAGCTAACTGCGTACTGCGCATGCGCTACGCGTTGAGGTGCTTTTCATTTTAGCGGACTTGGCATATATCGCCCAGTCAACTCATACACATTCAATGTACGGAGTTCGGTCTCCTTATCTCTTACTTCGTGCGTTAAAGGCAGAGAGAAGACTAGCTGGGACTAGCTTTTGAGCTAGACTATCCACCGCATGGTTTACTCCTCAGAGCGCATGCGCAGAGAGATAGAAAAAGACAAACAGCCCCACGTTAATAGTCTATCTCACAGAGACGTCCCACTTACGCGTTCAGCCGGGCAGGTGTCAAAATTTCGAACGGCTAAAAATGCGAATTAAAAAGTACGAAAGCAAAAATTTCGAGAGATGAATTGATTTGAATTTTTTTTTTTTTTTTTCAAAAGATCGTTTCTTTGAATGACTTTTTCAGCAGGCGGTTACCTGTCAGAACGCTCGTTCATTCGAAAATGTATTTTCTAATAATTATTACTCTGAATGAGTATAATGTAGATTATATGAACGTACAAAGTCAATATCTCTAAATTCGAAATCTTGATAGACCAGAAGTTCGAAGGACTAAAATTTCGAAAGATCAAAACTTCGAAAAACAATATTTCGAACGTATTTCATCAGCTCCATCTACAAGCTTAGACCGGTAGCGCAGACTCCAAGGAACTCCGTGTGATGAGTCAGCATAGGATTCGAAATAATGACCTCTTGAAATCCCAGCCTCTCGCTAAAATGTATTCGAATATGTGAAGTTTAGAAGTCTTGATGATTCCAAATATTGAACCGTTCGAATTATCGACGTTTGATATTTCCTCAATGCGATATTTCGCCCGTCGCAGTTCTACTAATTCAAAATTTCATTTTTCAATAAACATATCTTTCTACATTTCAACGTACGTCATTTTTCAATTACTACTTTATAGACTTTCCCCAATACAACCTTTTTATATTTTGCACATTCGTTATATTGACATTCGCATTTTTGGTCATTCTAAATTTTGATCGTTCGAAATTTTGACCCCCGCCCGTTCAGCCCGGCAGTGCCCATTCCAGTGTGGTTATATTTCAGTGATTTCGAATTATATCAAAGCCGAGCATACCGGATCGAGCATAAACTTGTGAAACATGCTCTGTTGTTCAAAATATCGTGTGTACCAAGGAGGCGAAGGTCTTCTCGCCGAGCGTATTTACAATACTCGTCTTCGACTCGTCTACGACTCGTATTGCAAATTTACGCTCGGCGTTAAAAGACCTTCTTTGCCTCTGCACAATAAACTATTTGACGTCAGAAGCGTCAAATACGAGGAATTTCGTCGACAAATTGAGCCTTATTTACGGGACGCAGATGGGTGAAATAAGTTTTCATGTATTCAGTGTGTATTTCTACAGAGCGTTTACTCCCTGTATTGAGTGATAGACGTTTTAATTTCCTGGATGCGATCAAAATACGACAAGTCGATAATTGCAGGGATTCTGCTACCGCCATGTTGGATATGTACAAACGACCTGTCACTTTTATTTATTCGCAATACACATTACTGGGTAATCTACGCTGAAAATCACCAAGTAAGCGCCCTGAAGATCAATTTGAACTTTTATAAAAAAATGATACCCGTGGAATTCGTTTCCTCGTTTAGGCTCAATTTGTCCTCGTATTTGACGCTTCTGACGTCACAAAATATATATAGGACATGCCAATACTGTGGCACCTAATGTGAAACGAGTTGAGTAAGGGCTCTCATTCCTAGACCGAGATCGAAATTCTACACAGGTTCCATTTGATGAAAAAAAATTCCCGGTTGCCATAGGAAATTCCCGTATATTTCTCGCATTTTTAAGGGCACTCTCGAATTCCCGGTCGCTGGACATCCTAATTAAATAATAGTGATGAGTGGTGCAAAAGAATAAACCGTACTTACAAAAGCGATAATACAACGTGGAGAAAGATTCCTACTCGATTCAACAACTAATGAACACTGTTATGCTGGGCTGTTAAGTATAACTGAGTTATAACTGAGCTGTAGACGAGTTTGTGGTTTCATATCAGTTGGCATTCACTCATTAGCTTATCACTAAGTTGATTGTGGGGAACGCCGGTGCTGATTATCTGATGGGCTGCAATATCCTTACGGCGAATATGTTACAATGTTACATACATTACGAATATATAATATATTCACGGATGGCTTCCACAAATAATTGAGCTTCATTTCGAAGTAATGATTAGTTAATAAATCACATTTGATACAGAGATATTGTCAAGCCGAATTTGTGGGCTTGTAACGAATTATACCTAGCGAGAAAACAATTTGTCAGACCTTTATTAAGCAGCTGCCATTCGAAATCTATGGTATTTTGACATCTAAAATCTTATTCAAAAACTTATTTTGTTATTTAATTATAATAATCAACGGTTATATCTGTAATGTCTTATATAGGGGTCTTCTCCCTGTTCTGAATATTAAAATATAACTGAGGAATGGAATTGAAGGTATAGAAATGAACGTGGTATTAATGAACTAGTAACTTTATTTTATTTACGTCGTGCTTAGGTATATATTTATAGGCTAAGTTGTTTTATGAGTTTTCAGTATGGAGTGTAGTTGTGAAGTGAAGCGAAGGAAGGATAGTCAAGTGGTTGTGATTGCATTTGGCAGAGTCGTGTGCAACGAGTGTTTTCTAAATGTAGGAAAGGAAGTCGCGGAGATCAGGTAGCAAGTATAGATAACAAGAGTAGAGACGTAGAGATGTAGAGGAGTAGAGATACGGAGGGAAAAGGGGGGGGAAGCGTGTGAAGAGTTAGAGGACAGAGGTAAGTGGGGCGAACGTATGGGTGGTGATACCTGCAGACGTAACATATCCGTGGAATTCGAAAATTCGTAAGATAATTTTTGTCTCGGAAATTGATGACTATGGTTTTCAGAGTTTTTTTGCTGGTAAATTCGCCATTTTTTTCTATTCAATATTATAAGACTTGTTTCTTATGCTGTGTCTCACAGAGGTCTTCAAGGAAGGCTCCATGAAAAATTTCAAACCGAAATCATGAATAGAAAAAAAAAAATGGCAGTGAGTTGAACTGAAAAAAGTATTCCGATTGCTATAGTCATAAAAATTGTGATTTTCCTCTTAATCTCGAAAACGAAAAAGAATTTTCATATAGTTTTGAAAAAAGTATGATGGGATTCCTCATTCAATTTTGCTTCATGAAAAATTTCGTGTTTGATGGAGGTTTCATGGAGTCTTTTTTTTTTTTTAGATAACGTGGGCGAAAAATGGGCACTGTCGGATGAGTAGTTTTTGCACAATTGTAAATTGAATTTTTTTATGCAACATTTCCGATGAGCCACCCTTGCTCGAGAAGTGGTCCGATCGTAATTTTTCAAATCGATTTTGAAACTAGACTATATTCCCTACAAATCGTTCATTTATAATTTGTCGCTATTTCGCGTCGAAATAGGTGAAAAATGCATCCAAACATAGGCATAAACGTCGGAGCACGAGAAAGTAGGCGAGTGGTGGGGGCGGTCGACTGCGACGGAGAAGCGTATGTATAGTAATAGAGCACCTTCATTATACGCTTCTCCGCCGCACTCGACCGCCCCCACCACTTGCCTACTTTCTCACGCTCCGACGTTCATGCCTATGTTTGGATGCATTTTTCACCTATTTCGACGCGAAATAGCGACAAATTATAAATGAACGATTTGTAGGGAATATAGTCTAGTTTCAAAATCGATTTGAAAAATTACGATCGGACCACTTCTCAAGCAAGGGTGGCTCATCGGAAATGATGCATAAAAAAATTCAATTTACAATTGTGCAAAAACTACTTATCCAACAGTGTCCATTTTTCGCCCACGTTATCTGAATGTTATTCACTACTACGCCGCGAAAGGCTTATGCTACGACTTGTAAAATGGCGGAGTTATGAATTTTCGAAAAAACACCTTTTTTTAAAGGTTTTTTCGATTTTTCTCGGTTAAAAATGCCCCGATCGAGTCCATCAGAGGCTCATTTTGAAGGTTGTTCAATTCTCTACAACTTTTCTCATTGGAGTACCAAGATTGCTCCATCAGTTTCCATCCCAGAAGCGAAAAACTACTAAAAAAACGGATTTTTCGTTTTTAAACATTGTTTAAAAAACAGGCGGAAAAAACTAGGAGTTGGAAACACGTACGTTTTCATCTGTGAACCGTTCTTCAAAACGTGGCACAATCAGATTTCAGGTGGGATTTTTGTCACGAAATCGCCTTCTTTTTCTTCTATTGACTGGACTATGGCAAGTACCTAAACAGACAAGAAACAGAGATTAACGACGATAATCACAACACACAGACGATACAATGAAGAAATGAGACAAAGACAAGACCAAGCAGAGCGAGATCGACGTACCTGTGGGTTCGAGTATCCTTTTCGCATCCATGCAAATGACGCCAGTGTCGATCTCGGCAGAAAAAGTCCAACGCAGAAGAATTTCAGTGCACGGGGATTCTTTTTGAAGAGGATGAGGTCGATGAGCACCTGCAGAGATGCACATCTCAAGAACACCACTGAAGATCCAGGGTGCACGGCACTTAATCCACAGAACACAACACGACGCACTGGTACTCCTCACGGTCATAAAGCTCATAACGATCCACGAGTCGGGAAGATGCACTATGCACTGCACCGACAACGAAACGCGACACCGAAAACGAATGGTCGATCATCGTCCAGCTTGCAATCCAGATCACAAGACCAGCCGATGATCGAAGGGGGCAATGTAACGGATCAGGTGACCTAGGCCTGACCGTTAACAATTCAAACATCAACCGTTGCGCACATCGAACAGTCCAGAAGGTTCGATGAGAGCGACAAGTCGCATGACGTCACAACGGGTATATAAATCGAGACACCGCTCTCAGCAGCAGCAATTCCATGGTATAGCACCTGATTGTCTCACTACGCTCTTGTTGTTCGGACACTAAAGGCATAGCGCCTAGTGATCCAGTAGAATCACTTTATCACTTCAAATATAATTTATCAAAATCACTAGCTCAAATAGAATCAAAAATATAGAAAGAAAAATTAAAAGATAACAGCATAAACTAAGAAAATAGAGAAATTAAAAAATAGCATCGTATTGAATAAAACGAACCAAGAAAATATCACATTAAATAAAAATCTTGTAAAACAAGTAAGTAGTAAGTAAGGCAATCATTGTACATATAATATAGGTACTGGTTGCAACCGCAGGTAAAAGTTAAAATATAAATGAATTGATTTCTTGATTATCTAAAAGTAAGTAAATCTATGCAGATCCCTTATCCGCCATTTCCAGGTTTTTCTTCATCCATATTACCAACCAAAGCTAGATACAACCTTAGTGGGTCTCTGACGCACTCAGGTCTGGCACAGCAGGTTTTATTGTTTAGAAAATTTGGGGATAAACTAACTTTATCATAGCTAAAATTAAAAGGTTAGGTGGGTAAAGTGCAGCCTTAGCGCGTTTACGTGCTCAGGTCTGTGGGGAGGCGGCTTTAGTTGCTCGGCGACTCAAGTCCGTAATAGGAAACATTAAATTATTGATATAAAAGTCTAGAACATTAGAACATCGAGCAAAGAACTCACAATTACACTCGGTTCGCGTTACCTGAAGGAACGCTAAAGAACCGAAACGTAACAATATATACAGGGTGGGGCAATAACTATTACCACCTCAAATATCTTTGAAACTAAAAGCTTGAGCTGAAAATTTTTCCTACAAAAGTTGCTCAGTATCAAGGGGGCCGTTGTGCAGAGATACCGATTTTTTTGTCACTGAAGGCCCTCAGGAGATAGCAAGGTCAACTCCATTTTTTCAAACGGACTCATATGTTTTTGGTCCCATAGTGCGATAGCGGCTTTTTATGCGAGTTCAACGACTTATAACACAAGGTCGTTCAAGGTCGTACAAGATCGTCAGTTTATCATTTTTTTTTTTTTTTTTTCAATTTTTTTATTTATTCATATCAACTTTTTTTTAATCGGCTACTAACTTCATTGAACAATGCAAACACAATACAAAATGAAGTTAGTAGCCGACCAATAAAAGAGTTAGTAGGCTACTAAATATCTACGAATACGGGTGTATTTGTTTTCTTCCCAGGGTGAGAATGATAAACTGACGATCTTGTACGACCTTGTGTTATAGGTCGTTGAACTCGCATGAAAAGCCGCTATCACACTATGGGACCAAAAACATATGAGTCCATTTAAAAAAATGGAGTTGACCTTGCTATCTCCTGAGGGCCTTCAGTGACAAAAAAATCGGTATCTCTGCGCAACGGCCCCCTTGATACTGAGTAACTTTTATAGGAAAAATTTTCCGCTAAAGCTTTTAATTTCAAAGATATTTGAGGTGGTAATAGTTATTGCCCGACCCTGTATAATATATATATATAATATATTTAAATATATTATAATATATTATAATATATTATATATATTATATATGGGGCTTTCCACGCCAACTTGACGAACGTCTGACCCTGACCATCTTGGATTTGATCGACTCTTTTTTAAATAGTGGTCTGCAAGTTCAGGATCTCAAAAATATTTTTTTTTAATTTTTCATACTGGCCGTTATTTATTTATAATTTTTGAAATGGACTCAAAGTTCGACCCATTTTAAAATTCTGAAAAAATTCTGAAAATTTCTTTCAAATTTGAGGATCATTTTAAGCCCTTATATAGAGTGGTCAGTATAATAGAATCCTTGGAAAAAATCAAAGAAAATAATTGAGATTTAGTTTTTTTTTTTTTTTTTTAACGTCATTTTGTATCAAAACAACTCGTAGCTCATAATTGGAGAAAAACAAAACAAAAAAATTGAGAATTTTTCATTTTTTATCTCAACCCAACATCATGATGTAGAAAAATCCTTTTCAGTTAATTAATGAGGTTGAAAATGCAGAAATAATTTGACCTTTCTATGTCAAATACCGGGAAAGATAAATAACTTTTACTTAAAGTCTGAAAAATGTACTTATTTTGGATTTTGTAACTGGATCACATTGGTATATATCTGAACTCATCAACCTATCGATTTTCAGAAAAAGTAGGTATGGATTTCAAAACCTACAAATAATGACGACATAGATGAAAATATTGTCCAAAGATTTTATTCCGATGCGTGTATACGGAAATATTCACTTTTTCTCTTATTTAACAATTGTATACAATTTGGATATTTCAGATTGAGAGAAATTTTTGACTTCGACTTTATTATTTGTGCGAGGAATAAGGCAGTGGAGTTTCTGGGTTTCGGGTATACGTTTCGCAGTTTTATGTCGTGTACCCTATAATCAATTTTTGCCAGCTCATAAGAAAGCTCAAAAAATTCTCCATTTGTTTCTTTTGTTTTTCTCCAATTATGAGCTACGAGTTGTTTTTATACAAAATGACGTTAAAAAAACAAAAAAACTAAATCTCAATTATTTTCTTTGATTTTTTCCAAGGATTCTATTATACTGACCACTCTATATAAGGGCTTAAAATGATCCTCAAATTTGAAAGAAATTTTCAAAATTTTTTCAGAATTTTAAAATGGGTCGAACTTTGAGTCCATTTCAAAAATTATAAATAAATAACGGCCAGTATGAAAAATTAAAAAAAAATATTTTTGAGATCCTGAACCTGCAGACCACTATTTAAAAAAGAGTCGATCAAATCCGAGATGGTCAGGGTCAGACGTTTGTCAAGTTGGCGTGGAAAGCCCCATATATATATATATATATTATATTATATATATATATATTATATTATATAATATATAATATATATTATATATATATATATAATATATTATATATATATATAATATATATTAGGGTGTGCCAAAAAAAAAAAAATTCTAACGCACATCAACATTCCGGTAGAGCATCTCAAATAGAACATCTCAGCCAAATATGAGCTCTTAATAATGATATTTAGAACTGCCTAATTTAGTTGCTAATTTTAGTTACGAATTTTAGTTACTAAAATAGGCAGTTCTAAATATCATTATTAAGAGCTCATATTTGGCTGAGATATTCTATTTGAGATGCTCTACCGAAATTTTGATGCGCAGTTGAAAAATAAATTGTTTTTCGTCGAGTCATCTGACTCTATGACGCTATGACTCAATGTTTATAGGCGAATATCTCTTAATCGGTGAGAGTTAGGAAAATTCTATATCAGTACTTTTTTGTAGAGCGTGAAATTTCCTATAAGAATCTGTATTCAGATAGTTTCTAAATCAAGCCGGTTACGAGAAAAAACCATTCGAAAATTTTCCAATTTTTTTTCACGTGTTATTCAAATTAAAAATGGGAAAACAGAGTTAGGCAGTTCTAAATATCAATATTGAGAACTCACATTTGGATGAGATATTTCATTTAAAATGCTCTACCGGATTCTGCGTGTGCGTTGAAATTTTTTTTTTTTTGGCACACCCTAATATACATATTATATATATATATTATATATATATATATAATATATATAATATATATAATATATATAATATATATAATATATATAATATATATAATATATATAATATATATAATATATATAATATATATAATATATATATAATATATAATATATATAATATATATATTATATATTAGGGTGGTCCTTAATAGGGGTGTTGACGAATTTTGACAAGTGCGCCCCCCAGATAGGTTCGAAATAAATAAATAAAAATGTGTGCGAAACCCAAGCACTGTAGTCCAATGGAAAGACGTGCCTCTAAGCTCGTTTTGTTTCCCATTTGAATAACATGGGATTTTTGACTGTTTTAATCAATTTTTTTCTCGAAGGCCCAATTATTCGTCAAAAAATCTAAGATTCGGCAACAATGTCGGTGATGATCAGGGCCTGGAAGTTGGGACCAACAATCAGACGTCAACAGAGAGCTAAAATGACGCAATAAACACAAGCAAAAAGACGAAGGTGAGCAAGTTACGCGCATAGATTCATGTCATAGCCTGTAGGTGAAATGTCGGAACCAAAGTGAGGTTGGCTGCAAAACACGTGGATTGAAACTGTAAACCCTGAAGTTGTCAAAGAGATGATTAAAAATTTTATCCAAGGGGGGCGGGGCTGGCACCATCCTTCACTTCGCTTTACCCGAATATATACATCCGAAATTTTTCATTTCATTTTTGTCATTTCTTCTTCACGTGAGTGAGACTGAAAAAATAGATTAGACTTAGGTAAAAATAAGATAAAAAACAAGTAAGGAAATGTAAGACAAAAAGTAAGATAAAAATCAAGACAAAAAGTAAGACAAAAATCAAGACAAAAAGTAAGACAAAAATCAAGACAAAAAGTAAAATAAAAATCAAGACAGAAATCAATACAAAAAATAAGATAAAGATCAATACAGAAAATAAGATAAAAATTAAGACAAAAAATGAGACAAATAATAGGATAAAAATCGTGACAGAAAATGATGTATTATAATTCAAGTAAGGAAATAAGATAATAAAAATCAAGACAAAAAATAAGATAAAAATCAAGTAAGAAAATAAAAAAAAATAATAATAATAAAAATAATCATCTCTTTGACAACTTCAGGGTTTTCAGCTTCAATCCACGTGTTTTGCAGCCAACCTCACTTTGGTTCCGACATTTCACCTACAGGCTATGACATGAATCTATGCGCGTAACTTGCTCGCGTTCGTCTTTTTGCTCGTGTTTACTGCGTCATTTTAGCTCTCTGTTGACGTCTGATTGTTGGTCCCAACTTCCAGGCCCTGGTGATGATACTCTCTTCTTGTAAAACAAAATTTGTCCACATCCATTCGGAATTCCATGTTGGTTCCCATCCCTAACGTATTGTGAGACTTTCGAGCGAATCGAAAAAATTGTTCTTTCCTACAGAGTTGTTGAATATTCTTCGTCAATGTCGTACCTCATCAACTCATCAGAATGTGTAGCTCGCATTCATGCTCATAATTCCGAAAATCACCCCCATCCCCCAAAAATCGTACTAAAAATGGTGGGTAAATTAAAAAAAAAAAAAAAATGGTTTGGCTATAAAAATGATTCGTTTTCAACAGGAAGGTGACAAAAAGAAAATTTTTCATTTTTTTTTACATTCCTCTTCGATACATTCTTTGAGTCACCCCCACCTACGAAAATTGGCAAAATAACATTTTTTTTTTTTTTATAATTAAATTTTTTTTTTATTTTGTTCTGTTTTGTTTTATTTTAAGCTCGCTACATAGAATAACGCATCAACCGAAATCGATAACATTGGATAGCGATTTTTCCAATTTTCGTAGATGAGGGTGACTTAAAGAATGTATCGAAGAAGAATGTAGAAAAAAAAGTAAAATATATTCTTTTTGTCACCCTCCTGTTGAAAACGAATCATTTTTATAGCCAAACCATTTTTTTTTTTTTTTTTTTTTTTTTTAATTTACCCATCATTTTTAGTACGATTTTTAGGGGATGGGGGTGATTTTCGAAATTATGAGCATGAATGCGAGCTACACATTCTGATGAGTTGATGAGGTACGACATTGACGAAGAATATTCAACAGCTTTGTAGCAAAGAACAATTTTTTCGATTCGCTCGAAAGTCTCACAATAAGTTAGGGATGGGAACCAACATGGAATTCCGAATGGATGTGGATAAATTTTGTTTTACAAGAAGAGAGTATCATCACCGACATTGTTGCCGAATCTTAGATTTTTTGACGAATAATTGGGCCTTCGAGAAAAAAATTGATTAAAACAGTCAAAAGGCCCATGTTATTCAAATGGGAAACAAAACGAGCTTAGAGGCACGTCTTTCCATTGGACTACAGTGCTTGGGTTTCGCACACATTTTTATTTATTTATTTCGAACCTATCTGGGGGGCGCACTTGTCAAAATTCATCAACACCCCTATTAAGGACCACCCTATTATATATATATATTAGACTGTTTAAAAAAAAAGCGATTATTTTATTTTTCTCAAAGAACATTGAAAAATCGTTAGAGTATGTCTAAACAAAGACCCCGTTCAAATGTGAGCCCTTAATATTAATATTTAGAGGTGGCGCTTTTCAATTTTCTATTTCCGTTTAAATAACATGGGAAATTTTTTTTTTGAACTTTCGAATTTTATTACTCAGAAACGAACTACCTTACAATAATAACTAAGATAGCTTTTTGTAGGAAATTTGACGCTCTATAAGAAAGGTCTGAATGAAAATTTGCATGAGGCGAGCCGTTTCGGAGTTATCAAGCCTCAACCATTGAACTGTTCAAAATTAAAATCAAAATTAAAATTAAATTGAAATGAATTATTGATGCATTGTAAATAAAATTTATGATGATATTTCATCATTTATTTGTGATATACCCGTATTTTTGATTATTGATCAAAAAAATCAATCACTTATTGTTGATTAATAAAATTTTTTGATCAACATTGAATTGAAAATTTATGGATATTGGTTTTAAAGTTGATAATAGTGGGTATTTAAGTTATATGAGTCGATTTTTTCGCGTATAAGTAGAAATTATCATTATTTTGAACAGTTCAATGGTTGAGGCTTGATAACTCCGAATCGGCTCGCCTCACGCAAATTTTCATTCAAACCTTTTTTATAGAGCGTCAAATTTGCTACAAAAAGCTATCTTAGTTATTATTGTAAGATAGTTCGTTTCTGAGTAATAGAATTCGGAAGTTCAGAAAAAAAATTTTCCATGTTATTTAAATGGAAATGGAAAAATGAAAAGCGCCACCTCTAAATATTAATATTAAGGGCTCACATTTGAACAGGGTCTTTGTTTAGACATACTCTGACGATTTTTCAATGTTCTTTGAAATTTTTTTTTTTTTGAAACAGTCTAATATATATATAATATATATAATATATATAGTATATATATATATATATACTATATACTATATATATATATATATATATATATATATATATACTATATACTATATATACTATATACTATATACTATATATATATATATATATACTATATACTATATATATATATATATATATATATATATATATATATATATATATATATATATATATATATATATATATATATATATACTATATATATATACCCTTTTTAGCGTGATTCCCAAGTCGCGGAAAAGATTTCACATGTAGATTCTTTGTCGAAATCTAAGAATAAAGTTCCTTATCAAAAACTTCGAGGGAGCGGTCGTTCCTGAGTTATGGAAGGTTTAGTCCACCCAATAAGACGGCCGTAAAGTGACGTGCTCAGTCTCGTAGCAATTCTGTAAAAGTGATAGTGTCCGCGTCGTATGAATTTTGCCTGAAATTTCGGTTTCTTATTCCGTAATTTTTAGTATTTACGTCGTCCGGTCGGTCATTCTCGTGCCCTACGTCGTTCGCCCCGTAGTTGACGTTGTCCAGGTGGTCAAACTGGTGACTTACATTCCCCAGGTCTGTTGCTTCGTAGCGTTCGTTATCCAGGTCGTCAGGCTAGTGATTTTCGTATTCCAGGACTTTTGCCCCGTGGTTGACCTTGTCCAGGTGGTCAAACTTGCGACTTACGTTACTCAGGTCGTCCGCTTCGTAGTTTTCACTCCCGTTGTCATCGGGTCGTTGATTTCCATCCTCCAGGACTTTTGCCACGTAGTTTACGTTGGCCAGGTAGTCAAACTGGTGATTTACATTCTCTACGTCTTTTTCTTCGTAGTTTTCACTCCCGTTGTCATCGGGTCGTTGATTTTAGCCCTCCAGGACTTTCGCCACGTAGTTTACGTTGTCCAGGTGGTCAAACTGATGACTGACGTTACTCAGGTCAACCGCTTCGTAGTTTTCACTATCGTTGTCATCGGGTTGTTGATTTCCGTCCTCCAGGTCATCAACCCGATGACAACGATAGCGAAAAGTATGAAGCGGATGATCTGAGTAACGTCAGTCATCAGTTTGACTACCTGGACAACGTAAACTACGGGGCGAAAGTCCTGGAGGACGGAAATCAACAACCCGAGGACAACGGGAGTGAAAACTACGAAGCGGTCGACCTGAGTAACGTCAGTCATCAGTTTGACCACCTGGACAACGTAAACTACGTGGCGAAAGTCCTGGAGGACGGAAATCAACAACCCGATGACAACGGGAGTGAAAACTACGAAGCGGACGACCTGAGTAACGAAGCAAAAGACCTAGGGAATGTAAATCACCAGATTGACTACCTGGACAACGTAAACTACGTGGCGAAAGACCTGGAGGACGGAAATCAACAACCCGATGACAACGATAGTGAAAACTACGAAGCGGACGACCTGAGTAACGAAGCAAAAGGCCTAGGGAATGTAAATCACCAGTTTTACCACCTGGACAACGTCAACTACGGGGCGAACGACGTAGGGCACGAGAACGACCGACCGGACGACGTAAATACTAAAAATTACGGAATGAGAAACCGAAATTTCAGGCAAAGTTCATACGACGCGGGCACTATCACTTTTACAGAATTGCTACGAGACTGAGCACGTCACTTTACGGCCGTCTAATTGGGTGGACTAAACCTTCCATAACTCAGGAACGACCGCTCCCTCGAAGTTTTTGATAAGGAACTTTATTCTTAGATTTCGACAAGGAATCTGCATGTGAAATTTTTTCCGCGACTTGGGAATCACACTGTATATATACTAGGGGAGCTTCGCCCCCCTGCGCGCTACGCGCGCCAACCCCCCATATTCTAATTTGTATCAGTTGTTTCTAAAATTCAAATAATCCGTGGATTTTATGTTCCTCGTATTCCTCGTTGTCCAGGTCGTTTGCCAAGTATTTCTAGTAGTCCAGGTCCTCGGCTTCGTAGTTGTCGTTGTCCAGGTCGTTCAGTGAGTATATCTCGTAGTCCAGGTCACTCGCTAAGTATTTCTTGTAGTCCAGGTCCTCGGCCTCGTAGTTCTCGTTGCCCAGGTCCTTCGTTTCGTATTTCTCGTTGTCCAAGTCTTTCGATAAGTATTTCCAGTGTCCAGGTCTTCGGCTTCGTAGTTCTCGTAGTTCAGGTCATTCACTGAGTATTTCTCGTAGTCCAGGACCTCGGATTCGTATCTCTTGAAGTCGTGTGTAGAGACTATTAGGATATATCGCCGCCGCCGTGCCAGACATTTTGTGCTCTCCTCGGCTATCCTCGGCTATCCACGGCTATCTTCGGTTATCCTCGGCTATCTTCGGCTATCCTCGGCCATCCTCGGCTATCCCCGGCTATCTTCGGCTATCCTCGGCTATCCTCGGCTCTCTCCGGTTCTCCTCGGCTCTCCTCGGCTGCCTTGGCTCTGCTTCCCCCTTTCCCTTTCCTGGGCCCTTGGACCGAAGGGAGGACCGGGTTCGGCTCCCCTTGGCTCTCCTCGGCTATCCTCGACTATCTTCGGCTATCTTCGGCTATCTTCGGCTGTCTTCGGTCATCCTCGGCTCTCTTCGGTTCTCTTCGACTCTCCTCGGCTCTGCTTCCCCCTTTCCCTTTCCTTGGCCCTCGGACCGAGGGGAGGACCGGCTTCAGCTCCCCTTGGCTCTCCTCGGCTGTCCTCGGCTATCTTCGGCTATCCAGGATAGTTTTCGATAGGGAAGCCGAATGGGCTGGAGGGATGGGGCGAAAACAGCCGAGCGGGGTCGAGAAGGCCGAGGGCGAGGGGGGAGCCGAGCGGGGTCGAGGAGGCCCAGGGCAAGAGGTAGGGGGGGGGGGGAGGGAGGGATAAACAAAAGCCGAGCGGAGCCGAGATCGCTGGGATACTGACAAAGGTTAGGTTAGATTACCTAACCTAAGCTAACCTAACCCGATCCAACCCAACGCACTCTATCCTGACCATGGCAACCTAACCCAACCTGACCTGACCTAACCTCACCTCAAAGGTCAGGTCAGGTAAGGTTAGGGGTCAGGTACGGTTA
Source organism: Tenthredo mesomela (assembly GCA_943736025.1). NCBI lineage: Eukaryota > Metazoa > Arthropoda > Insecta > Hymenoptera > Tenthredinidae > Tenthredo > Tenthredo mesomela. The sequence goes on along the minus strand of OX031021.1, from coordinate 12,471,749 downwards.
GGTTAGGTTAGGTTACCAGCCTAACCTACTCTATCCTGACCAAGGCAACCCAACCCAACCTGACCTGAACTAACCTCATCTCAAAGGTCAGGTCAGGTAAGGTTAGGTAAGGTTAGGTTAGGTTACCAAGCTAACCTACTCTATCCTAACCAAGGCAACCTAACCTAACCCGACACAACCTAACCCATCCTAACCTAACCTAGCCCACTCTATCCTGACCATGGCAACCTAACCCAACCTGACCTGACCTAACCTAGCCGAGTTAGGTTAGGTTACCTAACACCTCAAAGGTCAGGTCAGGTTAGCTTAGGTTACCAACCTAACCTACTCAATCCTGACCAAGGCAACCTAACCTAACCTGACACGACCTAACCCATCCTAAGGGTTAGGGGGAGGGGAGAGGCGAAAAGAGCCGAGCGGGGTCGAAGAGGCCATGGAAAGGGGGGGGGGGGGGGGGGGGGGGGGTAGCGAGCGTAGTCGAGGAGGCCATGGAAAGTCTGACACGGCGGCGGCGGCGGCGGCGGCGATATATCTTTATAATATAGAGATATATACAGAGATGTTCTGTGGAAACAGGTCAGTCTAATGGAGTCGCACGTACTTTTTTTTCGTCAATGACAACGCTGTCAAAGCGATCTACTGATTTTTCATATGCCTATGACTGATACCTTCAGTCGACGTAGCGGAAGCTGTCACGTCGTAGGTTATGAACTGTCATATTAAAATAATGTTTAATTTAATTATTATTAATAATAACAATTAATAATAATTATTAATAATTATTAATATCAATAATTATTAATACTTATTATTAATGTTATTAGGTTTGATTATTATTAATAATAATTATCAATATTATTAGGTTATAAATAATTGTCTTGGTGAAATTTACACATCTGGTAGTAATAAATTTAATAAGTCAATAGCACAGGATATCTATTCGTTACGAATTCATTTCAGGTGTGAATTCCTGTTTATTTACCACATTAGTTGCAATCGAGCATTTCTTCGGTGACTGACTGACCCGTTGCATCTCTTCGACAAGTAGGGTTACGAACATAGGGATGTGGATACCATACATCGAGCAATATAATATACAATATTGTGTAATAAGTTCATAATACAACGGTATACGATACTATTTCATAGATAAGTAGTGATAAATTATTATTATTGATTAGTAGTGTTAAATTGATTGCAGATGTCAATATCTGTTTATTTCAAACATTGTAAGATTAAAAATAACTGTCTTGATGAAATTTACACATCTGGTAGTAATAAAGTAAATTTTCTAAAATTCAACACAATTTTCTGTTTATTCAGTTATAACAATAAAATTCAATAATTCGTAATACATGTGAAGGAAATAGAAAAAAAAAAAAAAAATTAGCAATTCAATAACGCTGTCGAAGAAAGGGTGAACATGGCTTTGCAAAGAATCCGGGACCACCGCGTCCAGCGATGGATACCGTGCGGAATATTGTAACAACCCATATTAGTACTATGAGTACGCGAAGAAAACGGGAAAAAGCCAGCGTCGAGAGTGGCTCAATATTCTGTGAGATGATGAGGAACAAGCTAATAGGAACAATAATTTAAATTCATTTTCCACTCGATGAAACTTGAACACGCATTGATGGACCAACACATCACTTATGCAGGACTGTTTTCGTACTTATCAAGCTGAGAAGACATGTAGAGTATTGTTTCATTCAGCGGAGATGCCTCGTAGGATGAAACACTTCCACTGAATCGATACGATATTGCTCGATGAATGATATTCACATCACTTTGTTCGTAACCCTACTTGTTGAAGAGATGCAACGGGTCAGTCAGTCACCGAAGAAACACCCGGTTGTGAATAAAGTAGCAAATAAAGAGAAATTCACACCTGAAACGAATTTAGAAAGAATCAATATCGTATGCTATTGCCTTATTAACTTTATTACTACCAGACGTGTGAATTTCACCAAGACAGTTATTAATAACCTGATAATGTTTGAAATAAACAGAAATTGAAATCTGTAATCAGAAATAGATAACCGTTGTATTAGGAACGATATCACAATTTAATTACACAATATTGTATGCTCGATGAAGATATTCACCTCGCTACGTTCGTAACCCTACTTGTCGAAGAGATGCAACGGGTCAGACCGAAGAAATGCTCGATTGCAACTAATGTGGTAAATAAACAGGAATTCACACCTGACATGAATTCGTAACGAATAGATATCCTGTGCTATTGACTTATTAAATTTATTACTACCAGATGTGTAAATTTCACCAAGACAATTATTTGTAACCTAATAATATTGTTAATTATTATTAATAAGAATCAAACCTAATAATATTAATAATAAGTATTAATAATTATTGATATTAATAATTATTAATAATTATTATTAATTATTATTATTAATAATAATTAAATTAAACATTATTTTAATATGACAGTTCATAACCTACGACGTGACAGCTTCCGCTACGTCGACTGAAGGTATCAGTCATAGGCATATGAAAAATCAGTAGATCGCTTTGACAGCGTTGTCATTGACGAAAAAAAAGTAAGTGCGACTCCATTAGACTGACCTGTTTCCACAGAACATCTCTGTATATATATATATATACTAGGGGGGCTCCGCCCCCCTGCGCGCTAAGCGCGCCAACCCCCTATATTCTAATTTGTATTAGTTGTTTCTAAAACCCAAATAATCCGTGGATTTTATGTTCTTCATATTCCTCGTTGTCCAGGTCGTTCGCCAAGTATTTCTAGTAGTCCAGGTCCTCGGCTTCGTAGTTCTCGTTGTCCAGGTCGTTCAGTGAGTATTTCTCGTAGTGCGGGTCCTGGGCTTCGTAGTTCTCATAGTCCAGGTCACTCGCTAAGTATTTCTCGTAGTCCAGGTCCTCGGCTTCGTACTTCTCGTTGCCCAGGTCCTTCGCTTCGTATTCCTCGTTCTCCAGGTCGTTCGCTAAGTATTTCCAGTGTCCAGGTCTTCGGCTTCGTAGTTCTCGTTGTCCAGGTCGTTCACTGAGTATTTCTCGTAGTCCAGGTCCTCGGCTTCGTATCTCTTGAAGTCGTGTGTAGAAATTATTAATAATTATTATCATTTTGGGCTCTCCTCGGCTCTCCTCGGCTCTCCTCGGCTATCCTCGGCTATCTTCGGCTATCTTCGGCCGATTCGAGCGTGGTCGAGAAGGCCCAGGGCAAGAGGGGGCAAGGGGGGGGGGGGGGGGGGAGCCGAGTGAGGTTGAGGAGGCCTTGGATTCCAACACGGCGGCGGCGGCGGCGGCGATTGAATTATATAATATAGAAGGATATATATATGGGCGGGAGGAAAAGTACTTTCCCTCCCGCTCTCGTCGTAGTTCGACACAAGCGATTTTCCCCACACCCGACAAGCATGAAAGAAGGCCTATTTCATGCACGTATTATGAAAAAGCAATTACAGATCTCTGACTACTCCCACCTATATGATCTACACAAGGTCGGCGACTTTCAAAATTTCAGAGTGTGGAGTAACTCAGGTGTCGGGGTGGAGGGGGGGGGGGGGGGGGGGGGGAGACTCACCACATTTTTTCTTAAAGTTCAATTAAGTAGTTTTTCCGAAGTGCAATAGTCCGAATATTGTTTTACAGGATAAGCGTATTCATCAATATGATCGAGATTTGAATCTGCTAGGGGGCTCGCAAGCGTTGATTATAGGGATATATAATATGGTTATTTTCGAAAAATTTTGTATACTTGTTTTTATCAAGAGATTTTCAAAATCCATTAAAAAATTTTAGTTTTGAAACAAGGCCTTTAGGGTGTGGAATATCCACACGGTGGGCATTCAGGGTGTGGAGTGCTCCACACCATCCACACAAAAGTCGCCAGCGCTGGATCTACATCCTAATTAAACTATTGAAAATTAGAAAAATTAAAGATTTAATTACTAACTAGGAAAATACATTAGGAAGACCATGCCAAGAAAGACATATCAATACCTTGCAGATACCATCTATATTTTACTTCTTAATGATTCTAAAAAAAAAAAAAAAAAAAAAAAGAAAGATCCCGTCAGAAAACAATTTTGCTGATTAGGATGAAGTCAATTACTCTCGTCCTGATCTGAGGAATAGTAATGAAGCAAACACTAATATCATCAAGTCTATTAACTCCCTTACTATTGAGAAAAATCACCAATTGTTCTCTGACAAGACCCTCCCAAAATGGACAGTCCCAAATAACATGATTAAGGCTCTCCTCCCCAAGACCGCATTCACAGTTTTTGTAAAGAGCCATTTTCATCCTAAATAGATGACCGTTTAATCTCGTGTGACCCGTCATAATTCTGTTGGCAACTATGATTTGCCGTCTGGAGAGTCCGGATCCACTAAACCATGGAATCAGGCTAAATCTGGGAGCGTTATTGAAATATAATCTGCCCTTTCTATAAACTTCATCACCATAAAATTCCATTTCTTTGTATGTGATGTCTATCATGTCCTTTTTAATGATTGGAAAAATATCTGAGGCATCCAGACATTCACGAAAAGAACAATCCACGGCTCTACCCTCTGCAGCCAGATTGTCAGCTTTTTCATTACCCCTAATACCTTTATGGCCTGGTATCCACATGAGAACACATTTCTGACCTGAACTGTTGAGAGACCATAATTTACGTCTAATGTTACCAATTATATGATGCATATTGCCGTCAATACCATCCTTCTCGATGTTTGATATCACGCTAAGGGAATCAGAACAAATTAAAAATTTGGACGTTTCCTCTCTAGAAGATATAATTCTTAATGATTCCAAAATGGCTAAAGCCTCAATGGCAAAAATGCTGAACTTCTCATTGACCCTGTGACCCTTTCTGATGCTAAGGTCCTTCGACCAAATACCAAAGCCAGCTTCTTCCTTGGAGGAGTCTTTTGAGCCGTCAGTGAAGATTAATTTGAAATCCCTAAAATCTTCCTGAATAATATTACAAAATGAAATCTCTGAGTCTTCAGCTTTTTGGAGGCATCTACCTCTGTCCAATGAGCAAAAATCGCTTAAAAACAGTGACATATAAGGAATATTGAACGTAGCTAACTTATAAGTAATTAACATCTGATCTAATCTGATTCAGATAATCCTTGATACTTTTCCAACATCGAAGAATAAATGTCGAAACTGAGTTACGATCTCTAGCTCCCCCTTCTACCAGTGAGTCGATGATATTTATGGAAGAAAAAACCTCGTCGTTACCAATCCTGTGAATTTTAACCAAAAACTTTTTCATCAGCGCCCCTCTCCTAACAGCAAGAGGGACTATCCCATTTAAATGAAGGAGAGAATTAATGGGAGTCGTTCTAAAGCTACCTGACGAAATTCTGAGCGCGTTATTCTGAATTACTTCGAGATTATATAACAGGTTTTTCTTAGCGTCACAGAATACATTGTAACCCCATTCAAGACTCGGGCGTATATATGATTTATAAAATATCAGCATGGTTTCCGGATGAGATCCCCAGGAGAAAGATGAAATACATCTTAACATATTAATTAATCTCGAGGATTTATCTTTTATATAATCTAAGTGACTCTTCCCAAGTAGAAATCGTGTCTTGGCAGAAGCTAGCTGCTAGCTAGTTGTACTAGTTATTTATCTTGGCGCAAGATAACTGAATCATGTTGGTGCAAGCTCGGTATGTAACGCTCATTCGAGCTAGCAGCAAGCTTAATGACTAGCTAATGCCAATATAACCGAATCAGTTTGGCGCTCGCTCAGGGGTTTCGTCTGAATATACGTGAAATAAAAATCAATATACAGAGATGTTCTGTGGAAACAGGTCAGTCTAATGGAGTCGCACTTACTTTTTTTTCGTCAATGACAACGCTGTCAAAGCGATCTACTGATTTTTCATATGCCTATGACTGATACCTTCAGTCGACGTAGCGGAAGCTGTCACGTCGTAGGTTATGAACTGTCATATTAAAATAATGTTTAATTTAATTATTATTAATAATAATAATTAATAATAATTATTAATAATTATTAATATCAATAATTATTAATACTTATTATTAATATTATTAGGTTTGATTCTTATTAATAATAATTAACAATATTATTAGGTTACAAATAATTGTCTTGGTGAAATTTACACATCTGGTAGTAATAAATTTAATAAGTCAATAGCACAGGATATCTATTCGTTACGAATTCATGTCAGGTGTGAATTCCTGTTTATTTACCACATTAGTTGCAATCGAGCATTTCTTCGGTCTGACCCGTTGCATCTCTTCGACAAGTAGGGTTACGAACGTAGCGAGGTGAATATCTTCATCGAGCATACAATATTGTGTAATTAAATTGTGATATCGTTCCTAATACAACGGTTATCTATTTCTGATTACAGATTTCAATTTCTGTTTATTTCAAACATTATCAGGTTATTAATAACTGTCTTGGTGAAATTCACACGTCTGGTAGTAATAAAGTTAATAAGGCAATAGCATACGATATTGATTCTTTCTAAATTCGTTTCAGGTGTGAATTTCTCTTTATTTGCTACTTTATTCACAACCGGGTGTTTCTTCGGTGACTGACTGACCCGTTGCATCTCTTCAACAAGTAGGGTTACGAACAAAGTGATGTGAATATCATTCATCGAGCAATATCGTATCGATTCAGTGGAAGTGTTTCATCCTACGAGGCATCTCCGCTGAATGAAACAATACTCTACATGTCTTCTCAGCTTGATAAGTACGAAAACAGTCCTGCATAAGTGATGTGTTGGTCCATCAATGCGTGTTCAAGTTTCATCGAGTGGAAAATGAATTTAAATTATTGTTCCTATTAGCTTGTTCCTCATCATCTCACAGAATATTGAGCCACTCTCGACGCTGGCTTTTTCCCGTTTTCTTCGCGTACTCATAGTACTAATATGGGTTGTTACAATATTCCGCACGGTATCCATCGCTGGACGCGGTGGTCCCGGATTCTTTGCAAAGCCATGTTCACCCTTTCTTCGACAGCGTTATTGAATTGCTAATTTTTTTTTTTTTTTTCTATTTCCTTCACATGTATTACGAATTATTGAATTTTATTGTTATAACTGAATAAACAGAAAATTGTGTTGAATTTTAGAAAATTTACTTTATTACTACCAGATGTGTAAATTTCATCAAGACAGTTATTTTTAATCTTACAATGTTTGAAATAAACAGATATTGACATCTGCAATCAATTTAACACTACTAATCAATAATAATAATTTATCACTACTTATCTATGAAATAGTATCGTATACCGTTGTATTATGAACTTATTACACAATATTGTATATTATATTGCTCGATGTATGGTATCCACATCCCTATGTTCGTAACCCTACTTGTCGAAGAGATGCAACGGGTCAGTCAGTCACCGAAGAAATGCTCGATTGCAACTAATGTGGTAAATAAACAGGAATTCACACCTGAAATGAATTCGTAACGAATAGATATCCTGTGCTATTGACTTATTAAATTTATTACTACCAGATGTGTAAATTTCACCAAGACAATTATTTATAACCTAATAATATTGATAATTATTATTAATAATAATCAAACCTAATAACATTAATAATAAGTATTAATAATTATTGATATTAATAATTATTAATAATTATTATTAATTGTTATTATTAATAATAATTAAATTAAACATTATTTTAATATGACAGTTCATAACCTACGACGTGACAGCTTCCGCTACGTCGACTGAAGGTATCAGTCATAGGCATATGAAAAATCAGTAGATCGCTTTGACAGCGTTGTCATTGACGAAAAAAAAGTACGTGCGACTCCATTAGACTGACCTGTTTCCACAGAACATCTCTGTATGATTAATCATTATTGGTACACTGCAGAAAAACAAAACAAACGTGAAAAAAAAAAAAAAAAAAAAAAAAACCAATGAACTTACGTACGCGTGATTATTCGATATCCGATTTGTTCGACCTAACCGGGATTTGAACCCAATTCCGCTCGCATCGCTAAATTACTAATCGCACGCTCTACCTACTACGCCAAACTATCCTATTACTACTGCATCTCACGTTTTCCTATTTGATGGAACTTATGATCACGGTGTTGAATTAAGGACTAATAGACATTTCAATCTCACCGATCAGTATCATGGTTGATCAGTGTCAAACCGAGATCACGCCTGGAAAATGTTGAAAAAAAAAGCGTAACGCGTACAGAATTATGTGATATCGCAAATTAGGTTATTTTATATGGAATATGCAATAATAATAAAACTTCGTGACACAAATTTTATTCATACACAGAAAAAAAAGATAGCTTGAACCAAGATAGAAAATTTCTTCGAAATTTTTTTCTTGAACCAAAACAAAAATTTGTATTTGATTGGAGTGAAAAATTCTTTGGATCCAGAAATTATTTACTTCATGGAAGACATTATTTTCTTCGTCTGAAAAACTAATTCCTCAAACCAAGAAAAAACTTTCTTGGGATAAGAAATATTCTATTGGTTACCCACACGGCACGAAATATTTCAGAAATGTTTCATAAATGTTTAATTCGGTACATGACATATTTCATTGTGACATTTCAGAAATATGTCAGAAATATGTCCATGTCCGCATATATAACTAACGTTATATAGCTGACATGTATCAGAAATATTTCAGAAATATGTCGGTTACATATCAGAAATATTTTAGTAATATTTCAGAAATGTATACCAGAAATCTTCCAGTAATATACCAGAAATCTTTCAGTAATATGTGGTAATATTTCAGAAATATATACCAGAAATCTTCCAGTAATATATCAGAAATCTTTCAGTAATATGTGGATATCGCGTGGATGAACACTAGAAATGAGAAATGAAAATTGAAAAAAAAAATACCATTTTCCATATCTCCGTTGTCAGATATCACTGTTATAGGATAATTGTATCTACCGGGTGTCCCATTTTAAAGTACCACCTGATTTATCTCGAATAAGACTGCTCTGATCGAAAATTGACTCGAGTGAAACTTCTAGGGTTCGAAGGGGGACGTTCGAAAAAAAAATTATTTTCAGTCTCAAATTCAAAATGGTGGCGCTACGATGGCAGACATGTTTTTTTTAAATGGGAACATGACTTTTTTCTTCTACCAAAAAATTCATCACATTAAAACTAACAACTTTTGCATGACCGTTTTCCGGATTAAGTCCGTAATTCTTGAGTTACAACGCAATTTTTGACTATTTCAGCGCTATCCAGGATGTACCACGAGGAGGTAAAGTCTGAACATCCCATGTGTAAATGTGTGTGTGTGCATGTAATGTGTGCGTATGAGGGTGTGCGTATGTGTGTGTGTTCATTAGGGTGGTCCTTATTTGGGGAATGTTCGAATTTTTTTCGACGATAGTCCTAAATCGGTTCCAAATAAATCAGAAAAAACGCCCGCCAAGTTTAAGCCCTTAATATTAATATTAACCCGGCCCCCACGACAGTCGAAGTTTTAAATGGGAAATAGCATGTATTTTTCAAAACTAAACATTAAATTTCCATAACTCCGATAATTATTGATGGAAAAATCTAAAATTTGGTATAGTTATTTGCACTTTTCGGATGTACAAAATAGTGCATTCGAAATTTTTTTCGATCATTCTATTCTCACCTTTCAATGTGATGGAAAAACAAAATTTCCCTCAAAGTTAAGCATCAAAAAGTAAGAATATAATGATCTAAAAAAAATTCGAATGCACCATTTTGTACATCCTACAAGTACAAATAACTATACTAAATTTTAGATTTTTTCATCAATAATTATCGGAGTTATGGAAATTCAATGTTTAGTTTTGAAAAATACATGCTATTTCGCATTTAAAACTTTGACTGTCGTGGGGGCCGGGTTAATATTAATATTAAGGGCTTAAACTTGGCAGGCGTTTTTTCTGATTTATTTGGAACCGACTTAGGACTATCGTCGAAAAAAATTCGAGCATACCCCAAATAAGGACCACCCTAGTGTTCATGTGTGTTTATGTGTTTCGTGAGCCGCAGAGACCTGATCCTTGCGAGTGTTTTACACACATGAACACACATAAGCACACATGAACACACACACATACGCACACCCCCATACGCACACATTACACGCACACACACAGATTTACACATGGGATGTTAAGACTTTACCTCCTCGTGGTACATCCTGGATAGCGCTGAAATAGTCAAAAATTGCATTGTAACTCAAGAATTACGGACTTAATCCGAAAAACGATCATGCAAAAGTTGTTAGTTTTGATGTGATGAATTTTTTGGCAGAAGAAAAAAGTCATGTTCCCATTAAAAAAAAACATGTCTGCCATCGTAGCGCCGCCATTTTGAATTTGAGACTAAGAACAATTTTTTTTTCGAATGTCCACCTTCGAACCCTAGAAGTTTCACTGGAGTCAATTTTCGATCAGAGCAGTCTTTTTCGAGATAAATCAGGTGGTACTTTAAAATGGGACACCCGGTATATTAAATCACCTATATGAAGAAAAACGCATTTCGACGGTGCTCCAATTTCTAAATCCTGACCGGGGTTTGAACCGGGACGTTCACCGGTGTTCGCATTATGAATCTCACGCCTTAACCACTACGCTAGACCGCCACTTAGCATGTATTACAAATTTTTCCTATATATTATTTCTTCCAGAACAATGAAGAAATTGAGTTGAAGTATCATATATTTTTCACAAAGTTCTGCAGAAAGTTAGACATTAACATTGTCTTGAGAAAATGATGGATGGATGAACTGAAATGTTGCTGTGACATATAAAAAAATCTGGAAATGATATGTTGCAATTGACATATTTCGGAACCGTTCCTGAAATATTGAAAACGCGATACGTCATTTGGAATGTTGCTGAAACATTTCGAGAATTCTGGAAATGTTGTATTGCAATTGACATATTTCGGAAATATTGAACATGTTGTATTGCAATTGACATATTCCAGAAATATTTCGAAAATATCGAAAGTTTTATATTGCAATTGACACATTTCGGAAACGTTTCAGAAATATCGAAAATGATATATTGCAATCGACGTATTTCGGAAATATTACGGGAATATTGAAATGTTATACTGCAATCGATATATTTCTGAAACGTTTCAGAAATGTCGAAAATGATATACGTCATTTGGAATGTTGCTGAAACGCTTCAGACATATTCCTGAAGTTATGTTATGAATCTGAAATGTTGTAACATTTCTAAATATTTCTGAAATATTTTGTGCCGTGTGGGTAGAGTTAGTTTTATTTTTGACTGAATAAATTTTTGTTTGGGGTCTGTCCATATATTACGTAACGCAAAATTCTACAATGTAGTATACTGCCGTGCTAAGCACAAAGGTGGTAACTGACTTTTTCGTCAAAAACGAGTTATGACTCTAAGATGGTATAATAACAATCGACGAATATTTTCATCATATTATTAAACATTCTAATTCATTTTATCATAATAAAATTACTCTATTAAAGTTGCCGTATCTTCGTTAAAGTTGTCAATTACTAGAACAATTAGCCGTATTTATCAGTAATATTAATACAACAGTAACGAATAAGATAAGCTTTTATCTTTTCGATTCAAATCAAATTTTAAAATCGTTCGACTTTGAATATAATTCTTAATTACTGTGAAAATTGAAAATTGAAAACTGTCAATATCTCAAGATGGCCAAACATGCAGTTACCACCTTTGTGCTTAGCACGGCAGTATAGGGAACGCTGTGCACGCACTATCCCAAAATCCGTTACGTAATATATGAACAGCCCCTTGGTAAAATAATATAATATAATATAATATAATATAATATAATGTATATTTTAATATTTGGTTAAATAATTTCCTTTTTTAAGGCTATTATTTTTATGGTTCCAGAATATTCACTAATAAATACAAAAAATGATTAGTTTTTTGGAGACAAAAAGTTTATTACATCCAATTATAAAAATGAAATTGATAACAATATATTTTGATTATTCTGATAAGAAAACTACATGCATTATTCTCACACATAAAAGTAAATAAACTTACAATTTTCCAAAAAGCTTACAGCATTTATTATTTATTGAATAATAAATAATAAATTATTATATATTATTATTGATTTTTGGAAATGACCCATACCGGATTTGACACTTCTCGGACTTGGCGTATACAATATTTTATGCGATCCGTTGTTTGAAGGTTCACTTTTTGGAAAATCGGTGTAATACTCACTTTAGTTTCTAAAATTACTGGTGTTATTGCGTTTTTCTGTATCAAAACATTTTGACTCAGCCATTTGACATTTTCAGATATTTTGTTTTATAAAGTGTGAACGTAGTCAAAAGTAACCTGACTATGATTATTTTAATGAAACATATTCGTATTAATATAATCAAGTTATTCTACCATTTGATCAAGTATCAAAGATTTATTGGTTTAAGAATTTTTTTTCTTGATTCAAAATCGAAAAATTCAAGAAATTATTCTACTCCGTTCAAGAAATTCTTGGTGTTCATTCCCTCCATTGAAAAATTTCTTGGATGAAGAAAAGTTATCTTCAGTCAAGTAAACCTTTTTTTCTGTGTAGCGGCTAGGCTGAAACTTTCTTAGCCAAGACAATTTTCTACCTGGGTTCCAGTCCATTTTGACGTTCCAAAGGACACCCAGATATCTAACAGCAGAAACGTTGTTAATTGAATCACCGTTGAATTCCAATGAAACTGAATTGACCGGCACTTTAACGTTCTTTTTTGGAAATATCATGAACTTAGTTTTTGTTATTGAAATCGATAGATCTAGGCTCTGAAAAAAAAGCTTCAATTTAGCAAGATCTTCCGACAAAATCTTAGTAATATCAGGGATGGTGGTGGCAGAAACAAAAAAGGTAAGGTCATCCGCGAAGGAAATGTTTCTAGTAAGTACCGAAAGATTAGAATTTACTTTAGATATAAATAAATTAAACAAAATTGGGCTAAGAATCGAACCCTGCGGAAGTCCCTTGTTGGTGACAAAAGCTTTCAGAAAGGAACCTCCGCAAAAAGCCTCGATCCTTCGGTTACCAAAGGCCTGAATAATGAAATTGACTATTCTTGAACTTAATCCAGTTTCAAACATAATCCCTTCCAGTTTGTCCAAGTTAACACTATCGTATGCCCCCTCTAAATCCAGAAAACAGCCCCCAAATGTTTGCCTTGAAGTCCGGCCAGGTCGATATTAAGTTTCAAGCCGGTAAGACAGTGACTTGCCTATCCTAAAACCGTGAAAACTATCCGGAAAAACGACTCGGTTCTCTAAGAACTACATGATTCTATCATTTAAGACCCTCTCCAAGATTTTCAAAATAGCGCAGGAAAGAGCAATTGGCCTAAAACCTGAGTTGTTAGGCTTAAGAATGAAACAAACAAGAAATTTTTTCATACCATATGTGAATTTATCGGACCAGTCGAACCAAATTTTTAAGTCTTCAAACTGAAGCTGACCTCTATATACAGCGTGATTCCCAAGTCGCGGAAAAGATTTCACATGCAGATTCCTTGTCGAAATCTAATAATAAAGTTCCTTATCAAAAACTTCGAGGGAGCGGTCGTTCCTGAGTTATGGAAGGTTTAGTCCACCCAATAAGACGGCCGTAAAGTGACGTGCTCAGTCTCGTAGCAATTCTGTAAAAGTGATAGTGCCCGCGTCGTATGAACTTTGCCTGAAATTTCGGTTTCTTATTCCGTAATTTTTAGTATTTACGTCGTCCGGTCGGTCATTCTCGTGCCCTACGTCGTTCGCCCCGTAGTTGACGTTGTCCAGGTGGTCAAACTGGTGACTTACATTCCCCAGGTCTTTTGCTTCGTAGCGTTCGTTATCCAGGTTGTCAGGCTAGTGATTTCCGTACTCCAGGACTTTTGCCCCGTGGTTGACCTTGTCCAGGTGTTCAAACTTGTGACTTACGTTACTCAGGTCGTCCGCTTCGTAGTTTTCACTATCGTTGTCATCGGGTTGTTGATTTCCGTCCTCCAGGACTTTCGCCACGTAGTTTACGTTGTCCAGGTGGTCAAACTGATTACTGACGTTACTCAGGTCATCCGCTTCATAGTTTTCGCTATCGTTGTCATCGGGTTGTTGATTTCCGTTCTCCAGGTCTTTCGCCACGTAGTTTACGTTGTCCAGGTAGTCAAACTGGTGATTCACATTCCCTAGGTCTTTTGCTTCGTTACTCAGGTCGTCCGCTTCGTAGTTTTCACTCCCGTTGTCTTCGGGTTGTTGATTTCCGTCCTCCAGGACTTTCGCCACGTAGTTTACGTTGTCCAGATCGTCAAACTGATGACTGACATTACTCAGGTCATCCGCTTCATAGTTTTTGCTATCGTTGTCATCGGGTTATTGATTTCCGTCCTCCAGGACTTTCGCCACGTAGTTAACGTCTTCCAGGTGGTCAAACTGATGACTGACGTTACTCAGGTCGTCCGCTTCGTAGTTTTCACTCCCGTTGTCCTCGGGTTGTTGATTTCCGTCCTCCAGGACTTTCGCCACGTAGTTTACGTTGTCCAGATAGTCAAACTGATGACTGACATTACTCAGGTCATCCGCTTCATAGTTTTTGCTATCGTTGTCATCGGGTTGTTGATTTCCGTCCTCCAGGACTCAACAACAACAACAACAACAACAACGACAACAACAAAAACAACAACAATCAACAACCCGATGACAACGAAAGCGAAAACTATGAAGCAAAAGACCTAGGGAATGTAAATCACCAGTTTGACTACCTGGACAACGTAAACTACGTGGCGGAAGACCTAGAGGACGGAAATTAACAACCCGATGACAACGATAGTGAAAACTACGAAGCGGACGACCTGAGTAACGTCAGTCATCAGTTTGACCACCTGGACAACGTAAACTACGTGGCGAAAGTCCTGGAGGACGGAAATCAACAACCCGATGGCAACGGGAGTGAAAACTACGAAGCGGACGACCTGAGTAACGAAGCAAGAGACCTAGGGAATGTAAATCACTAGATTGACTACCTAGACAACGTAAACTACGTGGCGAAAGACCCGGAGAACGGAAATCTACAACCCGATGACAATGATAGTGAAAACTACGAAGCGGACGACCTGAATAACGTCAGTCATCAGTTTGACCATCTGGACAACGTAAACTACGTGGCGAAAGTTCTGGAGGACGGAAATCAACAACCCAATGACAACGATAGCGGAAACTATGAAGCGGATGACCTGAGTGACGTCAGTCATCAGTTTGACTACCTGGACAGCGTAAACTATGGGGCGAAAGTCCTGGAGGACGGAAATCAACAACCCGAGGACAACGGGAGTGAAAACTACGAAGCGGACGACCTGAGTAACGAAGCAAAAGACCTAGGGAATGTGAATCACCAGTTTGACTACCTGGACAACGTAAACTACGTGGCGAAAGACCTGGCGGACGGAAATCAACAACTCGATGGCAACGATAGCGAAAATTATGAAGCGGACGACCTGAGTAATGTCAGTCACCAAATTGAATACCTGGACAACGTAAACTACGTGGCGAAAGACCTGGAGAACGGAAATCAACAACCCGATGACAACGATAGCGAAAACTAAGAAGCGGATGACCTGAGTAACGTCAGTCATCAGTTTGACCACCTGGACAACGTAAACTACGTGGCGAACGACGTAGGGCACGAGAATGACCGACCGGACGACGTAAATACTAAAAATTACGGAATAAGAAACCGAAATTTCAGGCAAAGTTCATACGACGCGGGCACTATCACTTTTACAGAATTGCTACGAGACTGAGCACGTCACTTTACGGCCGTCTTATTGGGTGGACTAAATCTTCCATAACTCAGGAACGACCGCTCCCTCGAAGTTTTTGATAAGGAACTTTATTCTTAGATTTCGACAAGGAATCTGCATGTGAAATCTTTTCCGCGACTTGGGAATCACGCTGTAGAGCGTGCAATCTTCAGATAGACCGAAAAAAACGGAAGTGCATCATAATTATTTTTTCAAGTAAAAATTCCTTCAGCCCGGGTTTGAACCGGGACCTCCGCATTTGTACTGCGACGCCTTGTCCAATTAGACCACTGAAGGACTGGAGGAATCTTTACTTGAAATTCATGTTATTGTCATTGACCTTCTTAGACCAGACCTGGGACTAAGAAGGTCAATGACAATAACATGAATTTCAAGTAAAGATTCCTCCAGTCCTTCAGTGGTCTAATTGGACAAGGCGTCGCAGTACAAATGCGGAGGTCCCGGTTCAAACCCGGGCTGAAGGAATTTTTACTTGAAAAAATAATTATGATGCACTTCCGTTTTTTTCGGTCTATCTGAAGATTGCACGCTCTATATAGAGGTCAGCTTCAGTTAGAAGACTTAAAAATTTGGTTCGACTGGTCCGATAAATTCACATATGGTATGAATTAATAGGCTTCGAACGATAGAGTCACTACTCAATGAAATAAACACAGACCTGGGACTAAGAAGGTCAATGACAATAACATGAATTTCAAGTAAAGATTCCTCCAGTCCTTCAGTGGTCTAATTGGACAAGGCGTCGCAGTACAAATGCGGAGGTCCCGGTTCAAACCCGGGCTGAAGGAATTTTTACTTGAAAAAATAATTATGATGCACTTCCGTTTTTTTCGGTCTATCGGAAGATTGCACGCTCTATATAGAGGTCAGCTTCAGTTAGAAGACTTAAAAATTTGGTTCGACTGGTCCGATAAATTCACATATGGTATGAATTAATAGGCTTCGAACGATAGAGTCACTACTCAATGAAATAAACACAGACCTGGGACTAAGAAGGTCAATGACAATAACATGAATTTCAAGTAAAGATTCCTCCAGTCCTTCAGTGGTCTAATTGGACAAGGCGTCGCAGTACAAATGCGGAGGTCCCGGTTCAAACCCGGGCTGAAGGAATTTTTACTTGAAAAAATAATTATGATGCACTTCCGTTTTTTTCGGTCTATCTGAAGATTGCACGCTCTATATAGAGGTCAGCTTCAGTTAGAAGACTTAAAAATTTGGTTCGACTGGTCCGATAAATTCACATATGGTATGAATTAATAGGCTTCGAACGATAGAGTCACTACTCAATGAAATAAACACAGACCTGGGACTAAGAAGGTCAATGACAATAACATGAATTTCAAGTAAAGATTCCTCCAGTCCTTCAGTGGTCTAATTGGACAAGGCGTCGCAGTACAAATGCGGAGGGCCCGGTTCAAACCCGGGCTGAAGGAATTTTTACTTGAAAAAAAAAAAGAAAAAAAAAAAAAAAAAAAAAAAATAATTATGATGCACTTCCGTTTTTTTCGGTCTATCTGAAGATTGCACGCTCTATATGGAGGTCAGCTTCAGTTAGAAGACTTAAAAATTTGGTTCGACTGGTCCGATAAATTCACATATGGTATGAATTAATAGGCTTCGAACGATAGAGTCACTACTCAATGAAAAAAGAAATTTTTTCCATACTTCCGGGATAGAACCCATCAATAGTACCCTTTCGAAGAACGTTTTTAACCATCCCGTGAAAAAATATTTTAGATCTAAGTAGATCTAAAGCATGAGATCAACGTAGATCTAAATTTTGGGATAGATCTAACTAGATCTATTTAGATCTAACTAGATCTATTTAGATTTAACTAGATCTATTTAGATCCAACTAGATCTATTTTTTTTTTTTTTATATAATTATATAAAATTATATATAAATTACTATATAAAATTATATATGAGTTTTGGCCATATGTAATTTTATATAGTTTTATATAATTATATATACTAGTATCGGCCCGGAGAAAAAAAAAAAAACTTGATCCCGACCGGGGATCGATCCGTGAACCGTGTGCTCGCCAACTCTGCCCGCTACCGACTCACCTAACATCGGTTATGGAAACTAAGAACTTTTTAACAATGTTAAAGATTATTTAATATTTGGTAACTTCGATTTCCTCTATTAGAACCTGAAAATTAATGAGGTAATAAAAACAATCATGGAGAAACTCATGAGATCTCATGAGATCTAAAATGATCTAACGCGATCTAATTAGATATAACATGAGAACTAAGTAGATCTAAGCAGACGTAGTGATATCTTCTTAGATCGCTTCAGATCTGACTGGATTTGCTTGGATCTAATACGCACAGAACTGTGAAATTTTTTTTAGATCTAAGCAGGTTTACGTAGATCTAGATAGATCTCCTGAGATCCAAGCAGATCTAATTTTTCCCAAAATTTAGATCTAAGTGGATTAAATTAGATCAAATTAGATATAATTTGATCCAGTTAGATCTAAAATATTTTTTCACGGGATTTTATCATCGCAGATGAAAATCTTTTAATCGTTTTGTATGATATATTATCTGAACCTGGAGCCGATTTGATTTTACTCTTAGAAATTGCATTAGACACTTCCAAAAAAGAAATCGGATCATCTAAACAAGACACTGGAGGATTAGCACATTTTGGCAAGACAATAGGAACCGACGAACGTGGATAACTCCCAGAAATTTTTTCAATAGCTTTTTTAAGCTTGGGATCCTCAACAGAAAGATGGGAGTCTTTAGATTCAGGAAGAGGATTAGCGAATCTTTTTTTATAGCAATTAATCTTTTTCCAAACCACCCCCATTGGAATATCCGGAGACAGATTCTTACAAAATTCTTTGAAGCCCGATTTTTTAGCCTTTTCAATAACTTTTCTAGCTTTCGATTTGCTCTTACAGAAAGAAACCCAATTAATCAAAGAACAGTCTTTCAGATACAATTTTTGAGCCTCTCTCCTTTCTTCAACAGCTTCCCCGCATTCTTTGTTCCACCACGGAGCATTATTTGAAGAGGCGACACTACCATTGGAGCCTGAATTTAATTTGGCATTACAATCCATAAGGCATGAGTGAACAAAAGCTTCGAATTTGTCATACATGTCTAGATAGTTAGAAGAATCAATCATAAAGTCTTTCTCCTTGAACTTCTCATTAAATATGCGACCTAAACCCTGCCAATCTACTTTATTTGTACTCAAAACCGGTCTAGTTTGATGAGCATGAGGAAATACTCTGTGAAACTTTACCAGCATGGGAAGATGATCACTGCCTAGAGCGTCCTGCATTACATCCCATTCTAGAGCATTCGAGATATCCGGAGACGAAACCGTCAAGTCTGGAACGCTTTTCCTAGCCGAGCCTGGGATAATCCTTGTGATTTTTCCTGAATTCAGAATATCAAGACCCACGTCCTGAAAAATGCATTTCATGATTCTACCTCGCTGATTTACTAGATCACTACCCCATAAGGGATCTTGGGCGTTAAAATCCCCTGTGATAATTACATTTTTAAAGAGGGTCATCTCCTCAAAAACCACGCTCAAATCTCTTTTATTCAATGAAATACCCGGAGGCAAGTAAACTAGGAATAAGTGAAATTCCGAACCGTTATGGAAAATTTTTACTCCTATAAACTCCATCCCGAGAGGAACAGCTACTTTGAGTAAGACTCTTATGTACTGGTAAGTATCCCTTATATAAAGCAATAATCCTCCGTGACCCGTATTACAGTCGAACCTCAGGCACTGACAACTCGGGCACTGCTTTACCTCGGGTACTGACAGCGATCTTACCTCAGGCACTGACAGCTTTATAGCTTCTCGCTAGGGCCGTCACTGAATGGTGCGCTTCGTAGGGAGGCCTCAGTCTCGAGGCTACATAACCTCCAATCCAACTTGTCAACCGGCAACTGGCGCGTGTTAATCATTATGCCTCATTACGGGATCGTGCCGTTGTGCTTTACATATGTATGTAGTGAAATTGGAAAATATTAGTACATGAAAACGGTTATCATCAAATCTTGGTGAACATTCTTCGGCGAGAAATTATTGTAGTAGGCAGAAAAAAAAAACATTAGGCCCCGATTCGCAATAACATGACTACGGCCCTGGCCCAACGACGCTATTGGTTCGCGGGAAAGTTAGGTTATTTTGTCAGTACCCGAGGGAATGTTTCCCGAGCTCTGTCAGTGCCTGAGGTTCGACTGTACTATCCCTATCCTTTCTTATATTATTAAAGCCTTTAATTTTATTTGTGAAATAATGAGATTTGAAATTAGTTTCTGAGATACCCATAACATCAAAATTCTTTTGTATATTTATGACCTCGCCTATCTTATTTTTCAGGCCATTAGCATTCCATATAAATATGTTACACATTCTTATAATTTCCACGGACTCCTCCTCTGAACTTATACTTGGAATATACACAAGGCAAATGGACTAGTCTAAACAGAGGATACTGAAACTTTTTTTTTTTTTTTTTTTATAATAGAATAAGTATTACACCCAATATGAACCTCCGAAACCAATAAATGATCAAACCTTAAGTCGCTAACTAATTATACCTCAGGACCTACTGCACCCAAAGCATCACTAACGTCTTCATTAATTAGAGCAGCTACTCCTGAACCCTCTCCTACAAGCTCAGGTCCTATAATATGTAGTTTCTCCACATTCACCACTTTGTTTCGAGCATTAGGAACCTCCTCCTCAAGAGAATCAAGGATGCGACCCACCGGAACCGGATTAGTTTCAGCAAAATGCGAAACCAGAAATTCTTTCACCAAATTAAGAACTTGAAAGCTATTATAGCCCAATTTAGCTTTGAGAGCGTTAACCTCGCAATGAAACTGGAAAAACAGGCACTCCTTACTGGAAGCAGGGTGGAGTGATAGACAGTTTGCACAACCTACCTCAAAAATGCAATCACCCGAATGACTGCTTCCGCAGTTACAACAACGTGGTTCGAATTTGCAATCCCCTTCAACATGACCATATCTTTGGCATGAGAAACAGCGTTTCACAGGAAAGGAATAATTCAGCACCTTGACGGGACAAAAAAACAAGTCAATTTCTTTTGGAATATCCCCGGTACAATAGTATATTGTGCATCAAGGGAAGGAAGTGAGATTTCGCTCCCGAGCGTGTAGATAGTCGCCCGAGCCGGTTGGGGTGACTCGGCGAGCCGAAGGCTCGCCGATTTCACCCGATCGCGAGGGCGGCTATTTACACTGAGGGAGCGAAAACTTCCGACCGTGATGCACACGATATTTTTTTTTCATACATGGACGGAAGGCCGATTTCCTACCCGCAGAGAGGCACGACCACGCACGATCGCAAACGCGCAATTTTAGGTTGCGGGACAAGGAAGTCATGCTATTTCGCTTTTTATCATTTCTGATTTCACTTTCTTCTTTGCAACAAACAAACGAACGATCATGAACGACGCGCTTTTTTTCTATCATTTTGTGCGTCCGATGGCGCTGTTACCGAAAACATACGAAGCGAACTGGGAGGAAAATTCATTACTCACGGCCTTCCCTCCCATGGGAGGCAAAACTCCCCTGGTCGGTAAAACTGAACTTCCTCACCTCTCAGCGGGTAAGGAAATCGGCCTTCCTGGCCATGTGGGAAAAAAAATAATTTTATATCCATAGAATCGCTCCACTCAGTTTCATCAGAATTATCATTGTTATTCGACCTCTGTCTACATCTCTCTATGCTACGAATTTTTTTTTAACCTCCACGTCTAACCCATTCAAAATGTCATCCTTAGTGAATTCAAGTGGAACATCATGGATTAACTTACATATAAACACACCTTGATCCGGGATTAAGGCAAACCACAGAGGATTAAGCCGACAAACATCTTCTCTAACGAACTTATTAGCCTGCTCCCCAGATTCAAAAATTAATATTAATTTCTCGCTTCCCGCTTTTAAGATTTTCTTAACCATAATTTCATTATCGAAGCATAGTTTCCCCAGACTCATCCTATGGAAATTGCCCAGGGCATGATTTTCACGGACATCATACAAATGTACAAAAAATGGGCCTAAATTTTCACTAGAATAATAGTATATTGTGTATCAAGGAGGCAAAATAGGTCTTTTAATGCCGAGCGTATATTTGCAATACGAGTCGTAGACGAGTATTGCAAAGACGCTCGGCATAAAAGACCTTTTGCCTCCATGGTCCACACGATGCTTTATACAACAAAAGCATGTTTTACAAGTTCATGCTCGATCCGGTACACAAAGCCGACGGACTCCATACACGCATAGCAACGTATAATAACGCGTTCGCATGCGCATTCACAGACCCGCTCAACTGTCTCACAAACGCCAACTTTGTGTACCGAAATCGAGCATGAAAAACGCGTAAAACATGCTTGCGTTGTATAAAAATTGTTGTTCCATATAGAGATGATCCAGGGGTTTTCCTCAACATTTAAACCGCGATACTGATCTGAATGCTTTGTTGGGGGAGAACCTGTCTTGTTATTTTTTGAGTTTTGAATAAGCTTAACAGAATTAGGTGGAGCTTTTTCCCTACTCACCACCAGCGGACTTGTAGGAGCAGAACCCGTCTTATTTTTTTTTTTTTGTATTTTGAATAGCCCTATCCGATTTGGGAGAATCACTATCGCTACTCACATTAAGAGAAGCCGCTCTTTTCCTCATAACTTACGAATAAATTAACTAAATCAGAATTACAATATATATTTACAGTAAAAGAGAAGAAACGGAAACAGCAGACCAAAGCACTAGCAAAGGTGTTAGAAACAATTTTTATAAATACTTAATAAATTCGGTGATGAGCACGTTTCCTGTAGTTTCCTTGAGCTAAAATTTTTTTTTTTTTTTTAATTAAGTAATTATCTTTGATTTTTTTTTTTTTTTTTTTTTTTTTTTTTAATTTTATTCACTGAAGGTTATAAGGATTAATTTGATATTCACTTTGAAGGCTAATTAATTACTCGAAAAGAGGTTTTCAAGGAGATACGGTGAAAATGGACGAAATAATGTGTATAAAGCCAAATTAAATGAGTATTAGATAATGGGAAAAACCGATATGAATTATAACAGATTCAGAACAGAGATAGAGGAAGAAACTCTTAATCTTTCTAGACCAAATGAACGTTAATCAGTTTGAATATTCTTAAACAGCTGATAGAAAAATAGAACCTTCCAGCTCAAGCAATCAAACTCAACTCCATCGATAGCCTTTCTAAACTGGATAGTCTGTCTTGCAACATGGTAAACTTGAAATAGTAGGGTGGCTCTTATTTGGGGGTCGGTGGAATTTTGTCCGCGACGCCCCTAGCTCGGTTCAAAATAAATTAAAAAAAATCTGGGCGAAACTTGGGCTCTCTAGCGTGACGGGAAGACGTGCCGGTAGGTTCGTACTTCTTTCCGTTTGAATAACATGGGATTTTTCACCAACTGAATTAATTTTTTTTTACAACCCTGTCGTTCATTGAAAAAATCTGTCATTCCGTCACTTCATAGTATCATAAGCTGTGTTCGCGTTAGCTACACTTTCTACACTTTTACTAGATTTTACACTTTTCACTAGAAATCCACACCTCCTATTGGACGAGCGTAAAAAGTGTAAGAAAAGTGTAGAAAGCGTAGCTAACGCGAACACAGCTATAGTGTGTAAGTCGGTCCAATTTTTTTACAGACTATTGGAAATCATAGGCAAAAAATGATACGAGCCTTTTCGGATAGATAAAGTTGTCACTTTTCGAAATCGTCGTCTCGTCTACTGCAGTGACTCTGTAAAACATGATTTGAAGTGACCTACAAAATTTGCACTAATTGACACATGATACTATCAACTGACGGAATGACAGGTTTTTCCAATGAACGACAGGCTTGTAAAAAAAAAAAAAAAAAATGGATTTAGTTAGTGAAAAATCCCATGTTATTCGAACGGAAAAACTACGGGCTTACCGGCACGCTTTCTTCTTGATCTAGAAAACCCAAGTTTTTCCAGATTTTTTTGAATTAATTTCAAACCGATCTAGGGGGCGTCGTGGAAAAAATTCCACCGACCCCCAAACAAGGGCCACCCTACTCAGATAGGTCTTGATTAACTTTAGTTTAAAAAAACTTCGTTCCCCGCTCACTGCTGTCACAGAAATTGTTGATGAAATTCGCATAGCAATCCATACATTGGGAATGTTATGAAACCAAAAGTGGCTTCGCCTAGTCATCATTCGGGCGCAATTCTTTGAATCGCTGAAATATATATTGTCACTTTTATTAAACGATTCTTATAAGGGGCATCCATAACGGCCGGGGGGGGGGGGGGGGGGGGGGGGGGTATGGCTGAATGTGACGCCCATCGCAAAAATCCCCTCTTCGGAATTAAAAAAAAAAAATCTATGCTTCAATAATTGAATTAGTAATTTTTCCACTGAGTTTTTGATTTTTAATTTTTGATTTTTAATTTTAAATTTTTAATCCCTGATTTTTAATTCTAATTTTGGAAGAATAAGGGGGGTCTTTAATCGTGACCATCGGACGTTTTGTAAGAGGGAGGGGTTCAAGGATTGTGACTTATTCGGA